>JARUPY010000605.1:0-1200000 GCA_029817715.1 Melastoma dodecandrum
CAAAACCCCCCGAAAAGATACAGGGGAGTTATAGTGGCAACCATGATAGGAATAGTCAAATATCATCCTAGAAAAATAACCCATGTTTGCCCATTTCTTTCCTTCATCAGTGAAAAACTTCTTTTGGGCTGTATTTGATACTGTTTTAAGCCCATGACTTCGGGAACGAAGAATGCATGCTGATGAGGAAATCACTTTTACTTTAGCTTCGTTAAAATTAAAAACATGGACAGACAAAACCAGACAACCCATGATTCACTAGATGTGCCCATCTCCTCTATACAAAATTAGGCAATAACCTGTTAGCTTAGCCATTTCTAATCACTTCAGCCTTTGAATGGATCATCATGAAGTCATGCCAAGCATACGTATAGGCTGGTCTATCCATACCCCAGGATGACATGGAAATTAGATGTGTCAAAGGGCCATCACAGAGTTCCGATTCTCAGGGACCAACCTATTCAGGGTTGCTACTTACAATGGCAGTCCATGGGCAAAGGCTGGATATGTCGGTCAGGTTGTCCATTTTCAAAGCCCTGGGAGCGTTAAGTCGATTTCCGGCATCCTTGTAATCGAAGCTGGCATCTCTGGGATGCTTCCCGAGGGCTGAATGATTGGGAGACGAACCATTCTGGAGACTGGATGGTGTGATGATCCCTTGGGAAGCAGCTTCTATTGATATACACCCTAAGTACGGAGCCGCCACTATCTGCAACGGGATAGTCTTTTGGGAAAAACCAGGTATTGCAAGCATTGGTCCCGCCACATACTGGCCTCCAAGTGAGGCGGAGTTCCAGAGTTGGTTCAATGGGACAAAACATGCTGGAACAGAGCCACTGCTCAGGCTGTGTGTTGAACCTTCATTGTTACATGTGTTCGGCTGCCCATCTTTGTGAGTGCGACCTCGAACTCCATTAACCGTGATGGAAGAACCACAGGAGGCAGACTCTTCTTTATTGTCAGCAGGAGCTAGCATGGTCTCCATTAACTTGGACTTTGACGTCTCAGGAGAAAACTTCAACACGCCAGGAGTCGACTCTCCGATGGAGCAAAGAATCTGATTAGCAGAGTCAGGGTTAGGAGATGCGACCATCTGGCAGTATTGGAAGGGCAACTGCTTGTTTTTCCGCCGCCCAGCTCCCACTGGAACACATCTCATTGTTCCACCAGCAGTCCAGTACCTCTGGCAGTTCCTGCAGAAGTGCCTAGGTTGATTCACATTGTAGTTGTTGAAGTAACAGAACTTTGTCTCCAGGCTATTGCATCTTGGACAAGGGATGATCTTGTCAGGCTTCTTGAAGCTCTTGGCCTGTTCACGATCAGTTGCCTCGGCTTCACTGTCTTCTACAGAAGCAACCTCGGGTCTCCCTCTGACTTCCAAGGATCGACACGCATGCCTGGCTGTGCTGCTTCCCGCATTGATGATTTCACTACAATCTGGCTGAAAGGTGCCAGAACATGCTGTCAGCTTCCAAACCCAACTACAGTTTCAATTCAACAACAGGATGACGCATTGCTGAGACGCAACTCCAAGAGAAAATCAAAAGCAGATAGTATCCCCTATCACCATGCAGAAACACTCAAAAAAACAAGGTAAACTCACGGTCTAACCATCTAACCCATTACTCCTAGTCCCAAATGCAATTGACAGAACATTCCACCAACTTCAAGCAACGAAGCAATCAGCCAGAAAACAACACCCAAAAAATGCAGGCGACACAACACTTTCCCCAGGAAGAACCGGGGGGTGGACAGTGGTGTACCGCAACAGTGACTTCGGGTTGAGCAGGAATCCGACACTCCGGCGGCGCCTTGATCCTACAGCCGAACAACATGATACCGGAATCGGCGGCAGCCTCACTAGAGAAACGCTCGGTCTTCATCTTGAGTTCCCGATCCCGATCGTCGGCTTCCAGTGGCAATACCATCGGCGGGCGGTCCCCCGCGATCCAAATGCTAATGCCCAAAATATATCCAAAACCGCAGAAGGCAAAAGCAAAAAAGAAAAAGGGGGGGGAAGCAGTCGTTCAAGAAAGACCCCTCCCCAAAAAGAAAGGCGACGACTTTAAAAACACACCTCGGAAAGAAAAACAAAAGGGAAAGCTTAAAGCTTAAAACAGCCACCTAAAAGTAAAATTAGAAAGAAACTGATGAACAAATGGAGGAGATTGGAAAAAGACACCAGCTTTGTTTTCTTACATCCTTTTTCCATGCTCCGAAAAGGTGGCTCTTTACCTCGGCGGGTCCCTCCCTTTTTCCTCATCTGCGCTTGTTCCCATGCTGAATGGAGGAGGTGAAAAGGAAAGAGGGAGTAAGTAAAAAGGGCAAACAAATGAAACCAAGATTCGGGTTTAATTAAAAAATGCAACATACGGATGAGGAGGCTAATCACTTGTGAATGGGTAAGTCAGTCACTTTACAAATTCGTTCATTATTCACACTTTATAAAATATTTTTCGTAACGGGTAGAATTATTTTATAATGTGGAGCTTTTATGAAATTTTTTTAACGGACTTCATATATATGTACAAAACATATTAATTCGTATAAAGTACGAAATATTAAAATTTATGAAATTTGTCGTAATAATTCAATTTTTTTAATGAATTTGTATATTTCTGCGGATTTTTTACTTATTTTTTCGGCCTGTTACGAAAAGTTTAGTAATTTCGTAGAATTATAAGAAAGTGTACCTAAAATGGCTCACCCGGTTAACTAGCCTTTCCCGTAAAGATATTGAGTTCGGTTTATCTCGTTTTCTCTCTCTTCTTTGATGGAACACCTAAAAGAAAATCTTTTTAGAAAGCGTGGTGGGTGGAGAGTGACGACGATGGTGACGATAAAAAGGCCGGGGGGGGGGGGGGGGGGGGAAGAAGATTCTTCTTTGCCTTGAACCTTTTTCATGCCCCCCCTCGGACAAAAGCGTGTGGCTATGGGTTTTAAGGTTTCCTATTGGTCAGGGGTTCTTTTCTGATAGATAGATAGATCGATCGATTGATCGTAAGATGAAAATTCTCGCCCTCGATGGGCCGAATCGAGGCCTGGACATCCGGAAAGGCCCGATTGTATAACGGGCCCTGCCCACTGGGAGTAAAGCATCTCCCCCGACGGCCCCACCAGAAGGAAAAAATGGGGTGGAAAGGAGAAAAGGTGTAAAATGAGTGGTGTCCGGGTTGTTTTTGTTTGTTTGTGCCGACCGCCCGATTCTCTTTTTCCTTGGTTTCAGGCCGGAAGTCGGTTGACAATCTCTTTCATGGAACTCGAGTTCTATCGCGTGAACCAAAATGGGAAGCCCCTCCTCCAAATCCATGTTGAATATTGGGTGAGGAAGTACAATACTATTTCATTACAATCCGACACGCGTCAATTGGTAATAAGTAGTAGACTTTATCCACACATTGAGATGGATGATGATTCAAGACCTGGAAGGGTTGGGAGGCGGGTAGTGACGAGGGTTTGGGCCTGGCTCCGGGTAATCATTCTCCCTCTCCAACTCCATCCTTCTTCCTTCGACAAGCTCCTCAACTTCCTAAACACCACGATTACCAACAGGAAGTCAGTAGTGATTTGCTTTGGCTAAAGCATACGACGCCAAAAAGGGTTATGAAATATAACCTGAGGGGATGATCCTGATGAAGAGGATTCGGGTTTCATGGTAGCAAGGAGGAATTCCTCAACGCCTCCCCCTGCGAAGGGAAAATATTATATTATCATATCGGCGACCTGGGGGAGAAAAAGGAAGGAAGAGAGGGGAAGCTTACTCGCCACGGTGGAGGACGAGGAGAAGAAGAAGGCGGAGGAGAGTCCCAGGAAGAGGACGAGGAGTATGAGGGACGGACGACCGCTCCGGCTCGAACCTACCATGGGGCTCTCTCGTTTGTTGTGTTATAGCTTTCCTACGGAAAAAGTCCGATGACTTTGGATTGGATTGGATTGGGTTGTGGTATGTAGTTGAGCGGTGGTTGTTAATTTATAAGGAAGTGTGATTTATGCATTTGTTTATGTATAAAAGCGCGGAGAAGATGACGATGATGATAAGGGGGGTTTTGAAGTGGAAAGGTGGTGGGCCAGCCAAATGGACTACACCCTCCCATTTGATAAACGAGGTCAACTTCCAAATTTGCCAGAAGAGAAAAGCCAAGCAAAGTGAGAAAGATGGGGAAGTAACGTGGGAAGTGTTTTGCTGATTGAGTTCCCACTTCACAACCCCTATCTTGTCATTCCATAACTATATACATATTATGTGTTAAAAACTCAATCTCTACACGTCTGTCCACAGCAGCCCCCCCCTTATATGTGGAATATCTTCTGCAATCACTCCTTGCTTTCATTCTTTGCCTCGTCCCTTTCATCTTTTTCCGCTCTCAAAATCCGCCGTGATTCCATTAATAATATGAAGCGTAGCCGTCTAATATTGACCCCTCTTTTATTCCCTTTTCTTCGTGGACGATACTGTGGATGTGCGCGTACGCTCTCGCGCATGTCCATTTGAGTGCCCGTGTCAGATATTTCGAGAAGTAGTTAGGTATAATCAATCATCTATCGTTTAATGTAAAACTAACAATTATTCCTAATATTTGCCCCCATCCCCCATGTTGGTCGAAATGAACGTGAGAGGGTTTCCTATGACTTACTAGCTTTGAGTAGGGTAGGGAGAAAGAAATAGTAAAGCTTGATGGGTGATGTTATTCCCCCTTGTATAGCACCACCAAAAATATTCTGCACTTGTTGGACTCGTTACTTATCCCACAACTCCCCGTGGCATCATTCCCTTCTATAGGCGGTTCAGTTATACCAAATTTCCCTAACCAAAAGATGATTCCGAGCTCGCCGTATAAGGAATCATAACTCCCATTCAAATTTATAGCCATCATATCGCAATGACATCGTAACTTAAACACTATTAATTCTAGATTCATCTCTTCGAAAAATTAGATGAATCGGAAAGTAATTTAAATAATTTGGTCCGACATACGTTTTCGCTTTGGCTTCGTTGATTTCTTCGACCTCACTATGAGTCTCCTTTTGCATATAACATTCTTGAATCTATGATTGAAATGGCTGGTAACATGTCTAATACAAGACCATCAATTAATAAATGGGGGAGTCCATCCAGCACCTTTCAGACCGAACAAACCAACTCCGTTAGTCATAATTTTCTTCATTCATTATAGCAAAAGCAAGCGACACAACGTGATTCATACCACAAGCTATAAGAAGCTACTGTTTATGTTTACCATAGAAGAACGTATCGTCATACTTATAAGTGCTCGACAATGCTTGAATGCACTAATAATATGCCCAAAAACCCAAAAGACTTTCTGAAATTGTATAATTTCAACATCTCCAATAACATATGAACTATTCTAACCCTCGATTATACGAAGATTGACAATTCGAATTACGTAAAAAAGACGAGGCAACTCCTTGCATGAATCGACCCCCATATTCAATAGCAATAGCCTTTTATCCTCCCGCTTCTCATACCCATAAGAGAACAATCCTCACTTCTGGAAATTATCTACGAAAATATGATCAGTCTTACATAATTTAACAAAAGTACAATATTGAAACATGTAAAAATAACCAATAATTAGGACCAGAATATTACATGTCTACAAAATACAATTTCCTTCTTGAACTTAAAATTGCGTTTTCCAAAAACGAATTTGGTCACATATCTTTAGAAATTAAAAAGGCTTTTGGGAAATTCTTTTTTTAATAAAAAGGTAAAGAGTATTTTTGGAACTTTTTCTATTGCTTCATGTCTTTGTTTGTCCACACCCGATTCGTTGCCATCCCATCCCATCCCCCCAAAAGCCGAAAGGAATCTCCCAAGTTACCCGGACGGCGTCACAATGACGTTGCTCCGGAAATGAAAAGCAGCGGGCCATCTCGGGCTCTCAAATGGCCCGTTATTATTGGGCCGGAGGGAAAGAAGCCCGTTTACGCCTCCTTCCTTTTACCAGCATTTATTATTATATCTAAATTCTAATGGCCTTCGTTTAGAAATTGAAGGGAAATAATAAATAGAGGTCACGAGAGTCAAACGAGGAACTAACAACCCGTCGACAGTGTCTCGCTTTCTTCCTCCGACCAATGGTCGATCGCCCTCCCCCTGGGCCATCGTCCTCGTTCCAGGTCAATCTTGACCGGATTCCTTCCCAGGTGCGTGTCCTCGGCTTTCGTTGTGCGGTGATGCGCATGGTGTTTTCCTTTGGATTTTTTTTGAATGTGCGATAGCGTGAGGGTCAAGAAAGTTGCAGAAAACGAGGTTTTCTTGCGGAGGTTTCTTAGGGAGGTAAATTGATCGGAAGTTGGTTCAGGATCGCATTTTCGAGGACTCCTGGGTGTTCGAAAGGTTTCCTGAATTCGTGATTGGGGTTGTTTTGTTTCTTAGATGTGGAGGTGTTAATCGTGGAGTGAGTCCTGTTTGTTCGATGGACAGGGGTGGACGCACGTGGGAGGGCAGCCAGTGGTGCTGTTTGACACTAGCTCCTCGGCCACTCCATTCTCTCGCAGACTCTTCGAGGCGACGTTCTACGTTCATGTCTTTGTCGTGGCGGCCCTGGCGGTGTATCTCACAATTAGGGGTTTCTTCTCCGGCAATGCTCGTCATTTCCCCCCTATGAAGTGGTTCCCTCCGCTCTTTGTCGCGACTGGCTCTGGCGTCATGACCGCTTTGGCGTGGCACTGCTTCATCCGATGCAGTCCTATTAGAGCCGTGAAGGCGGTCTTTTGGCTCAGTCCTGTGATGACGTTTGCGACTGGCATCCTGTTCGTGCTAATACAATCGGCATCGAGTTTAGGGATCGGAATCGTTGGGATAGTTTCGAGCATTGCACAATTCTTCTACTATGCCTGGGTGAAGACTCAAGTGAATTACTGTGCCAAGATTGTGTCCGTCTCCACTGCTGAGTCGCCAGCTTGTACGGCACCCACAACTCTCCTCGCGATCGTAGCTGCAACCTTGTACTCTTCTCTCCTGGTGTCTGGGATCGGAGGGGCGATGACCATCGGAACCCGTTGGGACATCCTCTTCATATTCATCATGATAGTAAGCCTGATCTGGACGCTGCACACCATCAAGTACATGTTGCAAACCATGGTAGCTAACATCAAGTACCTGAATTTCGCTGGCGGGGGGAATATCCACACCTGTCAGGCATTGGGTGTCACCCTCAAATACTTGGTCGGCAGCATCGCCCTAGGCTCGGCAATGATCCCGGTCTTCTCATTCCTTCGAGGGTCGGCTCGGGGAGTGATTTTTGTAGCAGCGGGAACAGATGAGTTCTTGTGCTCCTTCGCAGACTGCTACCTGAGAGTTGCGACGACTCTCA
Source organism: Melastoma dodecandrum (assembly GCA_029817715.1). Lineage (NCBI taxonomy): Eukaryota > Viridiplantae > Streptophyta > Magnoliopsida > Myrtales > Melastomataceae > Melastoma > Melastoma dodecandrum. Next base: position 7,341 of record JARUPY010000605.1, read on the forward strand.
CAACCTACGGGAACCAATATGGATTTGTTTATCTCGGGGTCTACAACATAGGAATCGTACAAGCATCGAGGGATGCCTGGGAGTTATTCAGAAGATCTGGGATTGAAGAGCTAATCAAATCAGACCAGACCAGCCTGTTCTGCTCCTTTGCCGGCGTGACCGGAGGGGCAGTTTCTGCCCTGGTTAGCGGCTCGTGGATGCTCGCCACTCATCAGGACCATGCCACGCAAGCCGCGGTTTACTCTCTAGTGATCGGCTACTTAATGGTAAGAACCTACTCTATCCTAAAAAAATCACATTTGGCTGTTTCAATACGCCGACACACGTTCTGGGTCCTTCCTCAGGTTCGAATCGGGACAGCATGGGCGCCAGCTTCTGTTACCGCATACTACATCGCCTACGGAGAGAATCCACAGAGCACGCACTTCGATGCCACCATCCCTTCTCGCCTAGAGGTGATGAACCGAGAGCGGGAGCTGCGCCATCGGCAGGCCGGAACACGGGAAAGCAGAACCAGCAAATCTTAATTTTTTTCAAAATCCTAAAGTGTAAATATGACAAATCTAGAACAGAACACACATAGACAGGTAGGCATTCGGGTAGGCAATTGTTAGGCACAGAAAGAGTTACGAATTCACCAAAACAGCAGCTTGAACACATTGATATTGCCTCGATCGTTTTCGCAATGACCGAGATCTCCTTCAAAATTTAGGTCGATATGGTAGGAAAAGATGTCGGTGACGGCGGGAGTTAGCGACACAGTAATCGCGATTTGGGATAAGCTTAGGGGTAATATCGGCCAGACTAAGGTTAAGAGGTATTGGCCACCAAATGGCTGACGATTCTGTATCAGGATGGCGAGGGTGGCCGCGGTCGAGAGAAGGCTTTCTTGTGGCGGGACGACTCGTGTAGAAACCTTACCGAACTATGCAGTCAGCTCCGATACCATGTAGAAAACTTACTGTTTGACGGTGAGGTTTATATATAGTCTAAGAACTCGAACGTCGTCAAGAAGGACGATCCAGGCTTCGGCGTCTGGCCAAGAGCAGTGTCGACAATCGGGATGAGGTAAGAGCGGATCATCAACGTATACGGCAGGCAGAGGTTGTGTCTACACTCAAGGAGGAGAGCGGGAGGCAGAACGGGTCGGAAACTGAAGCTGATGAAGAGGATCAAGGATAGGAATCTGCTGATGCGACAGGAGGAGGTTCCCTTGCTTCCAGAGGAGGAAGAAGAGGAAGAGGAAGAGGAGGAGTCTGAGTACGAGACTGACTCGGATGAAGATGCACCGGACATTACCATGGTGAAGCTTGTTTTGTGCCTTGGTCAGAGAGGGATACGATTGCAGAGCATGAGCGGCTTGAAGCGGAAGAACGGGTGGTCGAGGACCTCGTGAAGAAGAGGCAGGCCAAGAGAAAAATAGACAAAGCAGATTGTGTGGTCGGGGAAATCAGGAAAGATGAGGAGATTCAGAAGAACGTGGAATCGGAGGTTAATGTTGTTGATGTTGAGACAGACTGCGAGCTCAATGAGGCTGAGGAGTATGATGCCAGGGAGGCGAGGGAGATAGCGAGGATTAAGAGAGACCGTAACGTTCGTGAAGCAATCTTGGAGGAGGAGATCGAAAAGGTAAATTCTAGGATCCCGGTTTGTCCCTAGTTTTGTTTGATATGCGGATTTCAATTAAGGTCGAGTAAGACACTAATTGCTTGTATTTTTGTTTAGGTGATGAACATGACAGAAGAAGAAAGGATCCGAAACCAGGGGCACAACCCAAGCAGAAGTGGACGTTCATGCAGAAATAAAACCACCAAAGGTGCTTTCTTCCAGTCCGAGGCTGATGATCGTGCTGGAACCGATGGCATCTATTGTCAAGACTTCTCTGCTCCAACTTGAGAAGATAAGATGAGTATACAATTGACTGGAACAATCCGTAAGTCGATTGATTGGCTTCGACCTTTGTTGAAACTTGCACTGCATTGTCTATGCTTAGTTGCCGCCGACTCTCACCTTGTTGTTTGTTGGATAATATCATGCTTATTTCAATGCACCATGATAATCGGAATTGGTTTATTATTGACTTGTTACATGTTTGATTTTGAAGTTGGACGTAAGACGACCCTCTCATAGCCATTGCCAAAACCTAAAGGAAGAAAAAGGTTGAAGGATTGGGAGCCTCGCTAAATTACTTGCTACTTCTCGAGTGTAAAGTAGATCCAATATATCCCGCCACCCCTCGAGCACACCAGTATGCTCTAAACTACGCAGAAGTTGGCGTCCATGTAAGGGAGCTTGGAATCAGGTGTTGCCAACTGCCGGAGGCATTAGTTCTTTCGTCAGCTCAGGGACTCCTCTTTCAGTAGTAGGAATCTTCTTAATTTGGATGAATGGCTGGCTCCTTTATTTTGGAAGTGCATGTTCGGATGTTCAACTCCACCATTGTTGTTCACGTGGATTCTCTGGCTGCAGAGTACGAGGACATGTTGATTGTAGCATTGATCCTGCTTGTTTCATGCCCAATAACCGCGCGTATTAGCCGATACTGATAAAAAAAAAGTGTGTACGTTTCCGTGATATCATGCTTTGAATTATTTGTGAACTCGAAAACCTGCGGGGAAATCATAACCAAGCAAGGCAGTACAGGAAAGATCAGTCCAGTTACAAAATCACATACAAGCAATGATATCTTTCTTCAGAAGTTCAATGCTGCCTAGGGATCAGCTATAAAAAAAGATACAACAACAGGTGAAGGAATTTTAACAAAACAAGCTTCTCATTATTAGTACCCAAGGTGGTCTAAAGAGTCGAATATACGAGACACATGAATTATCTGAAGGACAACATAAATGAGGAAAAGAGGGCAAGCCCATCCAGGAACTTCCCCCCTTCCCCATTTTCATCCTTTTGTACAGATTCTTCCTCTCCTATGATTATTTCCGCCAAGGAAACGTTCCACTCCTTCAGCTTTCCTGTCCGGGATTCCAACTGCTAGTCGTGTCAGCTCCGGCATTGATGTGGTCCCATAAAGTTTGAGATCTTACATTTAAGTTCGCCCAGAACTGTGGGTTTATGGTCCGATTGGTCGTGCCGCTAGAGAATTGGGGGCACGTGTCTTGACTCTTTCCTCCTCCGCTGTGTTCTTCGTCGCAGCCTGCCACTGCCTTTAAGATCTCAGACTGTAGGGATGGGCATTTCTCCTTCAAGTATTCAAACCCATCAGAGCGCATCACAGCTGCATTACGAGCAAAAAGTTTTAGTATTAAAAACCAAAGGGACGCCAGCACTAAGGCTTCATCCAAATTCAAATTTCCCAGGTAAGAAAAGTATCTAAAAATGGAAGAGATGCTCTTTGCATATCTTCTTAATTTCATATTTTTTATTCTGTAGCTTCAAGACACCTACAGCTCCTTCATGCAGCATCTATGGACAAGTCACATTCCTGACTATGGATATTGGTGAATAATCATTTAATGATGCACAAGACTACTACCTCCTGAAGATAATTGGTGAACATGCTTTTACAAGAATACAGCATTGGACACTTCACATATTTTCCTATCCTGATACATTCTTAATCAACAACCAATCTTCTATAAATTTAAAGAATATGGGACTGGAACAACCAAATAAATGTGTTGATAAACAAGAAAATAGTCCAAGTGAAAAGCAAGAGATGATGACAACTTAACAAATAAATAACCCCCGACTTTAATCACGTTTCAGTTTATCCATCTAGACAGAAACAAAGTGCATCTTTAGCTGCCACAACTATGGTTCTAGCAGATCTGAGGATGCCATTGTGCAACGGTGATCTAATACAATGAAGTCAGTCATCATTTTCCAATACAACCTCTGAATAAGTCATCTTCTCCCAAAAAAACTGCTAAACATTACAGGACAGTTTATCCCATCTACTCAGAAATCAACTCGGACTATCATTTTTTTGTCAAAAAGCATGAGTTATATTCTGTCCTCCCCAAAACCCCCCCCCCCCCCCCCCCCCGATATAGAAGAGGGAAGAAAAAAAAACTTTAACAAAATATGGACAGGAGATGCTTACCAACAAGGTTCTCTGCAGCAAACTTCAGACAGATGGATTTCAGATCCACAGCATGATGGCGATCAGCAAGGGCCAAAATCATCGCAACTGAATCCACAGCTATATCCTTACATAGAATAGATTCGCATATTAGCTTCAGCCTAGGCAAGCAGTATCTGTCAGCGGCAGCCAGAAGCTTTGAGGTCAATGTTTCTGGTTCAGTCGATGAACAGTAAGAAGACTTAAGTGATCGCTCTTCATCCTCATCCAAATTGTCTCTATAGATGAAATGCAACAAGGCCTGATCAACAGATACATGGGAATGGTCAATCAAGGAAGATAACACTTCACGTTTCAGGTTATTACCATATCAACCAAAAGATGCAGCACAACTAAAAATTACCTTAAATACTCTAGGTTCCATGTCTTCAACAATTACTTCCTGGTCATCCTCCTCCATTCCATTTAAGAATTCAGATTCAAACACAGGTGATCGCGCAGACAACAGTAGCTTGTGCGCTCTAAATGTCTCCCCGGAAACATTGAAGGTCACATCCGAACCTTCCTCGTTATCCAATAAAAACCCAAAATGTGTTCCTATGTCCGATTCAGGAACCTGTATAGAATCTAGTCTTGGGCAATCCGTCTCGGAGACAACAACTCCGACAGTGCAGTTGATTTTCAAACAATCATCTTTGAGAAAATCAGATGTTTCAAGCATCGTACGTCGATAGAAGCGCTTGTAGCCCCTAGAACAAAACAAAAACAACACATAGCAATCAAAGGACGGAGTAGTCACGCCTCGATACAAGGCCATCCCGTAAATTGGGTAAAACACAGGGCCAGTTACAAAGCGAAATCTGTGAGGCTGTAAGCTATCCAATCTCACCCTTCTTCGCACTATTCCTTCATAAATTCGAAAGACAGAAGCTACAACCACTTAACGAAAGATTTCAAAAGTAAAACACGCCGACCCTTACCACATGCTGCCGCGATACTTGAGTGTATAAGGCCCGCTCTCGAGCGACCGGTCGAAGTGGCTGTGAACCTTATGCTTCCCCTTCCCGCTCTGATCGAACAGGGTAAGCTCGAACAGCGCCCTAACATCGGTACCCTCGCTGGCCAGGGCGATGAACACAGACACGTACGCGGAGTTGTCCTCGGGGTTCTTCCCGTCGGGATAGAAGTAAATCGCCCACTGGTAACCCCCAACGGTGAAATTCTCGCTGGCGATGTGCTTCCCGACGCCCATGCCCTTGGCGAGGGAGTATCCCTGGATCACGAAGCTGTGGGAGCCATTCACGGTCTTCGTTAGGGATTGGGATGAAGTGGGAGAGATTAGGGTTCCGGAACTTAGGTGTTGTCCCAAATCGGACGCCGGTGGGTGATCCATCGGTCCGACTACGGGAGCTGGGGGCGAGGAATTACCGAAGAATATGAACGGGAGATCGAAACGTGTGGGAAGGGGAGATTTCGTTGTTTTTGCGGTTTCCAACAGATGGCGTGGAAAAGGTTAAAAGAGGAATTAGATAAGATGAATTAGGGATTTTGACTGATGCTTTTTCCTCGTTTGGTTTCTTGCATTGACCGTTAATTCTAATTATTTTGGGTCCAGAAAATCAAACTTCAACCACCTGGGCCGAAATACAAAGTCCATGAAGGATGGACTTAAATAAACATTGCGCAAATAGAAGTCTGACTATGGAATTGGGTAGGGGCCGCGCGAACGCAGGCCCCCTCTGCCACAAATTATGACGTAGGCTCTGCCACTATGGGCAGACCTTAGGCTGGCGCCCCTCCGCAGTGTGCAATGGAGGTCACAAGCCTAGGCCACAGGCCTTGTTGATCGCCCGTTGACCCCGTCCAGGTAAGTATGTTGCAAAGATTCCCGAGCCTCGTTTATATAGACAGGAAGCCCCTCCCCTTTCTATTTTCCAACCGGTGTGGGACAAGAACTCCTTTCTCCGCCCGCCCTCCCCGAACAGAGAAACATCGATATGCAACAGATTTTCAGCCTAAGGCCTTGACTTCAATTCCACTAAGAATACATTGAAATCGAGATCCATGGAATGATCATGTCCATGAAACTGAGCTACGCGTTCGAACGAAAAAAAATGGATGATGGATGATAAGAGAACTAAACTGAAGAGAAGAAGGCAGGCACACCCCCCCCCCCCCCAAACTAGATGAAGGGACTCTATGCTACTAGATGAAATTCAACGGCGAAGGAAGTCAGCTGCAAAGGCAGGGGGGATCTGGTTCTCTTCCTCTTCCTCCTCCTCATTCCTCGGGGAGAAGCGGAGGTTTTCCAGGTTGTGAGAGGAGGATGCCGCCGGGATGTCGAACCCCGGCGCAAAGCTCCCCATGTTGATTATGTTGGAGGTTGTGGAGGAGTTGTTGGAGTATGCTGGCTGCAGGGTTGTGGGCGCATTGGGATGGCGGTGTGAGGACAGATGAAACTGCGGTTGCTGGTGATGCTGCTGATCCGAACCCGGGACTGCTGCATAGTGGTTGTTCATCAGCTGGGCTTGCACTAGTGCTAGCTCAGCTTTCACGGCCGCCACCTGCAGAAGAATATCATGAGAGTGCCACGGCTTGGGATTTTCGACGCATCAATCATCACAGTGCAACTTGGTTTGACTTCATGTAATGCTATTTGATAATTAATAAGAGACCTTTTAATGTTTTGGGTATTAAGTCGTGAGAAAACCACCACTGAGGATCAAGAATCGTGGATAAAAAACCTGTTGTTGCAGCGCGAGTATGGTTGATACACATCCGTAAACAGGATCGGCCAGCCTCGCCTGAGCCTCATAGCATATGGTCACCACCGCGTCTTGCCTCCTGGAAACTGGGATGTGCAGCAGGAGCTTCGAGGCATTACTGGCACCAAACACCTTATGCACCGCAGCAAACTTTGCGGCGCCCTGATCCGTCCCAAAGTATGGTGCGAATATGCAGCCGCTCACACACTTCCTCCTGAGGAACTTGCATGCTCCACAGGGCACAGTTGGCGGGGCCGCACCCCCACCAGCCTCCCCTGGGGCCTTGCTACAGGAAGAAGAGGAACAATTCTTTGAAGACGATGACGATGAGAGAGCCCCCTTCCGTCGCCCCTCCAATGGACCAGAGCTCGCGCCATTACTGCGATAGTCGTCCATGGGCTGGGAGGGGAAGAGTTTCGGATTCGGAAAATATGGCAATGCAGCCGTGCTATATAGGGAGGAGGGGGCACGTTGGTTGCGTGATGGGGGAGGGTGTGGAGTTTGGCAAGACAGAGAGAGACGTCTACATGTTCTGTAAGAAAGAAGAAGAAGATCAAGAGTAACTGAAACTTTTTTTCACTTAGGGGTGGTTTGGTGCTTGCCTGCAATCAACAAGAAAAAGGTGATTCGATCATGTCCGTTCCAGAATGATCATCGGGGTGGCGCAAGAAATGTGTTTTTCTTGTGCCCCCCTTGAAGAAAGGCGTGCATTCATGCCATGCCATAGAAATCTGTCTTTTTTTTTTCCTCTTTTCTATACTGATTTTACAGATTGGCATCGGTAAATGCGGTTTGCGGACTCCGCGGTCTTATTCTAGCCGAAGGTGATGCGTACGGGTGGGGCTGGTGAAGGAGACCTGGGGAGACCCGTCGCTGCTCTGAGAGTCGCCTCGCCACGCTTCCTGCACCTGAGCGGCAAACTGCAAGTTCCATATCACATCCTCTATAGACGGTCTTTCGGCGGGTTTGCCGTTCAGGCATCTCGTGCATATCTCGGTCATTGTCCGAACTGATTGGTCAGTGCATGTAGTTTGGATCAAGGGGTCAATCATTCCCCTCCGAGCCGCTTCATCGCTTCCCACAACCGCGGGTTGCAGCTGTATGTGGCGAAATAAGGGACAGGACTTATGTCATTGTCATAAACCGAATTATCTAAAACTTAGGACTCACCTGATCCTTGACGAGATCAACATCCCTCTGCGATTGGAAGGACCTTCCAGTTAAGATCTCAAGCAAGATCACGCCAAAGTCGTAGATGTCGGTCTTATCGTGGTTCCTTTCCCTGAACACAGAACGTACATAGAATTCAGTAGCTGAAGTCCCACATCTGTTCCCAAATAATAAGAAATAACACAACTGGAACAGATTTTCAACCACGACGCAGCATTATCCTTCAATCCACTGGAAATCATCAACTTGTTGCCATCCTACGTTAAACCATAGAATGCTATCATGAATGACTGAGCTAACAGGTAAATGTTGTCGTAAGGAACTTCTGTGACGATATTTGACCACACCTTTCCCTTCACTAATTCCTCAGCCAGAAGAGGAAGATTATAGCTGCTAATTTTCACGAGAAGGTTTTGATCCAATAGAACATCGGTTATTTTCAGTTTGTTCGAATATAAACCTGGGACTTCCCTGGTATGCAGATACTGGATTCCCCTCGCGACCCCGATTGCGGCGGTGATCCTCTGAGACCATGCAAGCGGTTGCCTATGTTGTCCTGCCAGAAGAAACAATTATATTTCCTCGAATTAACTCAGTCTAATCCAGATCTTCGGTCTTTTACCTGAGATCCAGCTCCTGAGGTTTCCGTTTGATACATATTCAAAGACAAGGAAGATCCTGCTGACGCTCGAGTCATCCAGGTAGCACTCAAAGCAGTGTCCAAGCACGCTCACCACGTGGGGATGCCTAAACTTTGAGATCAGCTCAATGTATGGCATGTAATGTGAGATGGACCGCCTCTTCCTAACATTGAGGCATCCAATTGTGACTATCAAGCCATTCTTTAGCTGACCTCTGTACATCTGAGAACACTGCAATTAATGTAGTCTTGTTTTTAACTGTAGAAAATGTCATAAATTTTCATTATGTTACCTGGCCGTCTGAGCCATCATTTATAGAAGTGGACGAATCGAAGTTCTGGGTAGCTTCCTCAATTTCCTCCAATGAAAACGTCCGATAAGCCGGCAGGCCGAGCGCTCCCAGCTTCATTGTTTGTGAAATATACCCTGAATATTTTGTCCGATGTAAGACAATTTAATTCATGTGAAACCAAGATAGCTCAAATCATTTCCTTACTCGCATCGGTAATCATCTTCGAGGTGTACCCCGTAGAAGCATTCTCATAAATAAGTCTTGTTCGAGGTAACTTTGTCATTCTCTTCGCTCTACTTCGCTTAACAGCCCAGAATATCGCACCAATGAGAATAATCCCGCCGAGGGTTCCCCCGGCTATGCTCAACCCAGCGACTGTTCTCAAGGAACTTCTTGCCTTCTTTCTACTGGACACAATCCCAACCGCTATAGCTTCGTTGAGGCAGAAGGAAGCTGGCTCTTGATCCTGAACGCCATCGACCAAACAATTTCCGGCATATGCAGCTTCCCGCTTCATAGAATCCGACAAGCAATTGGGCAACCTCCCGGTCAAGAGATTAGTCGAGATATTCACGTATGCCAGGGAATCACTGCAGGATTGGTTTTCGGATAGCAGACCTGTGAACTTGTTCTCTGCTATGTTCAGGTACGTGATGGAAGGGAGAGAAAACAGTGACTGTGGGAACGGCCCAACGAAGCTGTTCCCAGAGAGGTCCAGATGCTGGAGTTGAAAATAAGAAGTTAACCCGGCGGGGGCACCGGACCGAAACTTGTTTTTCCTAAGGATCAGGACCGTCAACCTGTTGCTCAATTGGGGAAATTTGCCTGAGAATTCGTTGTCCTCTAAATCGAGGACCTGGAGGTTCGTCAAGCTTCTCAAATCCGGAACTGTGCCAACAAACTGATTGGCCGAGAGTGCGAGGACCCTTAGATTTTCCAAATGGCTGATCGAACTTGGAAGTGACTGCCCGAACGAATTAACCCTGGCACTCAAGACTGTCAAACCCGGGAGAGAACCGAGCCAGCCAGGCAGGGGGCCAGAAAAATTGTTCTGGTCGAGCACCAGGGTCTCGAGGCTCGTCATGGACGAGAGCTGTTGAGGGAGAGATCCATTGATGTAATTTGAGCTGACGTTGAGTATCTCAAGCGATGAAAGCCTGGCGATCTTCCCAGGCAACGGCCCCCGAAGGCCAAGCGAAGCCAAAGTGAGCACCTTTAGACTCGGGAGCCTCGACAGTGTCTTCACGAACGAGTCCATCGAGAAACCCCCGGGCAGCAGTGGAGCCCCAAGGTCCCCAACGACATGAAGTTGTGTCACGCTATCCTGGTAGCACACGACGGCAAAGGACGAGATGGTTGCAGAATCGCAGAAATCCGCAACGGCATCGCCCTGGGCGGCCGGATAGTTCAACAGCTTCTGGATTCTGACAAGGGTTTGTGCCTGGGAAGACTGTAGCTGCTCCGTGGGACGAGCGAAGAACAAAACCATGGCGGAAAACAGAACAAACCCTCTGAATTGTTTCGCCATAGGAGCCAACTTCAAAGAAACGACCCAATCCTCAACCTTTAGTCATGGACAACATCTGCAATGTAATAGACAATTAGAAGGAAAAGAATCCTAAACTCACCTCCTTTTCTTCTTCAGGCACCTTCCCACTTTTGGAACAGAGGAAAGCAAACGAGAACCTGTTGCTTGTAATGCAGAGGGACTACTCGTGACACGTGAATACAAGACAGGGACAGGACACACAAACAGACAGACGACTGAAGGCGTGCCTGGCTAATGCCAACGGTAAATGGTGAATTCCCAGTTTACAACTTAGACAGTAGCAAACCAGATGAACATTAGGGATGAAGCAGAAGGAGGAGGGGAGGAAGAAGAAGACGGTGATGATGACAATTATCATTGGGGTGTGTGCACTGGTGCAGTTTGCTTTTGCTGAATGACTAATCACACGGAAAGTGAAAAAGGAGAGGAGGAGAAACAGTTCCACGTGCCGACATTTTTCTTTCTTTCATATCACAAATAATGTAATGTCGAACTAATGTAATGAATTCCTCCCTTCTCCCTTCTTCTTCCCCCCTCCTTCCACACTTAAAGGTTTCTGTTTTGTGGGTTCTGCTTTTGGTGTCCAAATCCAAAGCAAGGGAGAGAGATTCTTCACACCCTTTATTCCTCTCCTTCACTTTCTGACTCGGATGGCGAAGAACCCAGAAACCAATTCGATCCATTTAAAGATTCTAAGGATGGATGGCGATCATTAATATCATTTGCCCGATTGAGACCAACAGGGAGGATTTTCTGGGTTTGGTGATGTTCGGTTTTCAATGGAGGAGTCACTTGTCAATATGGTGTCATAGATTGAGCCCACACTAACTTGGATTTTACTCTTGTCCTCTTTTATCACCTTTGGCCGCTTCCCCTTTAACCCTTTCTTCCCATGTTATATTCCGACAGTTATTGGCCACCGATTGCCGCTGGTGAAACGAACAAAGTTCATAAAATAGAGGATCCCATATCCCTTGGATTTCTCTCTGCAATTAATTGAATCAGAGGATCAAGGACAGCTGCACTTTTTTGTATGATTTCTCTTCATATTGTTTCTAGTCAAAAGTGGGGTCTGGCATTTAATTTGAAAATGAGACACCATGTAAAGGTCACCATCAAATTGATCAGGCTTCAAAGAGAAGGTTACCCAGAAACCATAGCAAAAAACTAAAACTTCGGGCTGTTCTAAAGATGCTACGGACGGTCGTCAGGGTTAAACAACCCAACAAGGGAAAGCGAGGCACTCTACCAGCAGCGGCAGCACGGCACATCAACGCGTCCATCTCCAGAAGGCATATAATATGATGACTGTCGAAATCATGCCAGCGTACTTAATCCACTTATCGACGCGGTGCCGCCTCTCTATCAGCTTTAATACCGAGTTGGAGAGACCCACATTGTTCAGCACATCCAATGCTTTCCTTTGCGCTTTCTGAAGCCAAAATGGATGAATAAGTACTCGAAAAGGTTATTATCTATATAGAACTCTTAAGATTTGTGACAAATCAAGCAAGCACGTGATAACAGGACTCATTATCAACCACCCATTTCAAATGACACTGCAATAAGAAGGGTCGTAGAGTTCAACAATTACATCCCAGTTCTCTAGTGTTTGAGATTTCACACGTGATGTTGCCCCAACGGGAAGCATATTTCCCACAGGGATTGCCCTATAGAGTTTGCATGCCATTACCAGGATGAACTACACGTTTAAGAGGATGCAATGAGGGATCCAAAAGTTAATCTATCGACAGTCCTAAGATGATCAGTTGAAGCAACACAGGAGGTAGAATTTGTGTAGACACTGGACAATTATGCGAGGAGCACCAAAGAAAAGTTAAAACTCAGAGTGACTTCTGAGAAATAACAGGTATCAGTTCAATGATCAAACCATTATGGAAATTGTCAGCGTGAAGCCATGTTCTGTTATGGTTTTTATTTAATAGAAAAGTAAAGGATAGTTTTTGGCCGGATACCTTAAGGCGCTCTCTTTGCTCAGAATACTTCGAAAGTATAGCTACTCCAGTAGCAAAAGATTCTTCCAGCATTCTGGATGAATTACGAGCTGACTGCATCGCCTGTGCTTCGTCGTCAAATATCCTCAGTACATGGGCAGCATCCCCATTCTATAACACATTCAGGATATAATCAATATGAAGTAAAATGGCGATTTTCTTTAAACAATAAGGAGAAGTGGGGAAAAGTTTCCCACGGATAAAGATAGGTTTGCCTACAGCTCTTCCGAGAAGTTCGGCTCTCTCCTTCGCTTCCATCAATCTCTTCTGATTCCTCAAGAAGTACTTGTCTAAGCTCTCTTTCAATGACTCGGCCTCCTCTGCAACCTGCTCTACTTTCCTGAGTTATACCAAAAGTTCACAAGGTGAATGTTAAACGGATCTGAACAGATCACAGGAGCAAGCAAGCGGATGACGTTCCAATTCCAACTCCGGTTTCTTAAACTCACGAGGGAAAACTATTGAACGGCATGTCTACAATGCCCAGTATATTTCAAGACCAATTGGGGATCGATGATCAAAACGCGCATAAATAAAATGGCTTCCGATCGAAGGCCGGAGCAAATACACACAAGCAAGGAGAGCAGGGCAAACTTAAAAGTAGATCATCCCCCAGGACAGCCAATTTCCATCATTTTAACCGTAAGCAACTAGAAATTCCCAAATCAACCCACCAGAAACCACGGGAGCCCAGATAACATCCGCAATCCAAGGACAGCAAAAGCCAGATCCGAGGATTACCTCCGCCAGAGATCGCGCTGGGACTTAGCGCCAATAGATCGCCAGAGGCGGTCCATCTCGATGCAGGAGGACTGAATCTGGACGATATCCCTCTTGATGGACGTCGAAAGCTCAGGGGAGTCCAAACCGCCCCCGGCAGCCACGGTGGAGGTGGACTCGAACCTCTCGAGCCTCTCAAGGGCATCCCTTGTCCTGAGCAGCAGTCGCCTGGAACTCTGGTAGATCACCGATAACGTCCCGCCGCTTGATCCTTCCATCGCCGCCATCGGGGGTATGATTTGAGGAATCGGACTTGTTGAATCGTCGCTACGTTTTCTCCTCCCTGAGGTTTTTACCGTTGGACAAAATGCACTCTTTTAATTTCACATGAATTAACGTCGAGCTCTTTATTCTATGGTCCCTTTTGTACGGATATATAGTGGTTCTTTAAAAAGTTTTGCTAAATACGATTTCTCTAATTAGATTTTGTTAACGAGTATATTAAATAAGACTCAATTAAAGACAGTGATTTAATATTTAATATGTTTATGAGTTGTATGTTTCTACATTTAATACGTGTCATAAGTTGTGTTTTCATATTTTAAAATATATTAAAATTATTAAATCATATTTAATGATATCTCTTAACTAGTGTACTAAGCGCATCTGTCAAAACCCTTACTAATTTACAAACTTCCTCCATAGTTTGAAAAAAAAAAATATGAATCTCTTATTTTGAAAACCGATAGTATTTTCAAAATTTTTTCATTTTAAAATTTAAGAATTTAATTACTTGGGAAAAAAGAAACGTACATTTACCAAACAATTAAACGTGTTTTAACTAAATCTTGAGATCTTGCTATATTTAGGAAGCTTTCATGGAACCAAACATAACAGAGGGTAACAAGACGCTTGGGGTGTTTTGGTCTTACCCGACCTTTTTCCATGCCTAGTAAAAAGGGGGCCAAATCCCATCTCTCCCTATAAAGACCGTCTTCACCATCACCACCTCCTCCTCATTGCAGAAGCTAGCCAAAAGAATCTTACGGTACGACGATGTCCGGGATCATCCACAAGATCGAGGAGACACTCCACGTCGGAGGTGGCCACAAGAAGGAGGGGGAACAACACCACAAGGAAGGGGAGCACCACATGAAGGAAGGAGAGCACAAGGACAAGATCCTCCTAGGCCAGGGGCATCATGATCACGAGGGCACCCATAATAAGGAGAAGAAGAAGAAGAAGAAGAAGAAGGAGAAGAAGCACGGCGAGGGCCATCACGACGGACATAGTAGCAGCGACAGCGACTGATGGACCGGGGACGAATATCTCGACTTGCGACTATGATAATAAATTTCATCCGTGTATGAGTTTCCTCATGCGGGAGGATGGTATGAATAATTGAAAATGCGAAAGGGTTGGACATGATAAAATCGGAAAAACTTATTAATGTTTGATAAAGAATTTGGATTCGCCCGAAGAAGTTAATCCACGTACGCAACCATTCACGTCGAAACGCAACTCCCGATTAAATATAAATGAGTCGAAACGCAACTCCCGAAAGGAAAATCGAGAAAAAAAAAAGCTAGAGAAACTTGGAGGGAGGGGGGGAGCACACACCATTACATGTGTCATGGCGTTAAGTTTCCCGGGGTAATTAAAAGCAGGTAATGACTTGTTGGGAGAAATCAACCCCTAATTCAATCACCCGGCCGTTTCTACCTTTTACAAGGACAAAAAGACACGGGAAGAGCAATAACTACTCCCACCACCATGTTCGGTTTTACCCACCTTTTTAAAAAAAAAAAAATAATCTCGCCTCGTGTCTTATTTTCACGTTCCCGAGACTGATTTGAACATGGGTTTGGACGTCGTCATTGTAAAAGTCTCCACCCCCCCCTTAAGAAATACCGCGCAGGAAGACGATGAGGAGATCTCGGGAACATCGCTGGTGAAAATGATATGTATTTTTTTGGTAATACAAAAATGAATATCAAAGTTGTCACATTATTCTCCATTAACCACAATGACTGGATAATACTTTAATCGAGAACGAACAAATATGTTCACCGAGAGAGTAACACCTTGAAATTTCCTCCCGACAAGTCTCCGTCCGACTAAAGAGGCCGGAAGAGGTGGGGAATGTCTTAATCTCTAGAAACGAATAAATGAATCCCATGCCGAGGAATGTTTCTTCCTCCTTGTAAGAATTTTTAACCCCCAAATGGCGGTCCATCCAACCATAGTTTCCTTTTAAGTTAATGAATCACAAATAATTTAATAACCAAGGAAAGCGACCCCCCTTTGTAATGTTTTGGCGTTGCCCTGGGCATCGTGCGGACCGGACGCGGGAACCGAACAAGTCCTCATCGGCCTTACCAACGCCACGTGTCACCCCCTTGCCGGCCGAACCACAACCATCACCCTTTTAAATCCTCCCCGCCCTCCCACTCTCCCTAAATTTCCTCCCTTTTTTTTTCCAAACCCAACTGGATTTCACCAACATGGACCGGTTGATCAGCCTCGAGCCCTCCAACCAGGTCGCCATCCGGATCGAACCGGGCCAGAGGTGCACCGGATCCCTCACCCTCCGCAACGTCATGCACACCATGCCCGTCGCCTTCCATCTCCAGCCCCTCAACAAGTCGCGCTACGCGATCCGGCCCCAGTCCGGGATCATATCTCCGCTGCAGACCGTCATCGTCGAGGTCACGTACCTGCTACCCCCTGGGTTGGGCCTCCCGGACTCTTTCCCTTTCTCCGACGACTCCTTCCTGCTGCACAGCGTGGTCGTCCCCGGGGCAGCGATCAAGGACGCTGCGTCCATGATGGACTCCATCCCCATCGAGTGGTTTACCACGAAGAAGAAGCAGGTGTTTGTCGACAGCGGCATGAGAGTGGTGTTCGTCGGGTCGCCGGTGTTGGTGAGGCTCGTGAGGGACGGGGCGATGGATAAGGTTAGGGAGGTGCTCGAGAGGAGCGATCCGTCGTGGAAGCCGGCCGACTCGGTGGACTCCCAGGGGCAGAGGTTGCTTCATTTGTCGATATCACAGGGAAGGGCGGATCTTGTCCAGATACTGATCGAGTTTGGAGCCAACGTCGAGGCACCGAGCAGCTCTGGATCGACGCCGCTCGAGGCGGCGACGTCAGCTGGGGAGGTGTTGATTGTGGAGCTCCTCCTGGCTCGCCGAGCTAACACTGAGCGGTCCAGTTCATCCACATGGGGACCGATCCACCTCGCTGCAGGTGGAGGACACCTGGAGGTTCTCCGGCTGCTATTACTCAAGGGAGCTGACGTGGACTCCCTCACGAAGGACGGAAACACGGCCCTCCACTTGGCAGTCGAGGAGCGTCGTCGGGACTGTGTGAGGCTGCTGATTGCGAATGGAGCAAGGACGGACATTCGCAGTGGGTACACTGGGGAGACTCCCCTGCACGTCGCGGCACGGCTTGGGGACGAGCATATGGTGAGACTCCTCCTCCAGAAAGGAGCCAACAAGGACATGAAGGACCGCCATGGGAAGACCGCCTACGATGTGGCGGCAGAATACGGTCATGTCCGCCTCTTTGACTCACTGAAGCTTGGAGACCGGCTCTGCACGGCAGCAAGGAAAGGGGAGGCGAGGGCTATCCAGCGACTGTTGGAGAACGGTGCCATAATCAATGGCCGGGACCAGCACGGGTGGACGGCCCTCCACCGTGCAGCGTTCAAGGGTCATGTGGAATGTGTGAGGATGCTGTTGGACAAGGGCGTGGATCTGGACGCTAAGGACGAGGACGGCTACACGGCTCTGCACTGTGCGACAGAGTCAGGCAACACAGACGTCGTCGAGGTGCTGGTGAAGAGGGGAGCAGATGTGGAGGTAAGGACGAATAAAGGAGTGACGGCATTCCAGATCGCGGAGTCGTTTCACTATGCTGGTATCACGAGGTTGCTAGTCCATGGGGGAGCCAACAAGGAGGCCGACATGGGGAAGGGGCACCAACGGCCACTTTACGGGTCAATAAGCAGGGAACCGGAGAAGAAGAATAGTAAGACGAGGAGCAAGCACAGACAGACACGGTCCTCCGCAATGAGGAGTAGCTTCGACAGATCGCTGCCGCTGGCCGTGGTGTGAGAGTGGAGCTCTTTCCGGAAGCATTATATCCTCGCTGATCGGATTCGCAGAGGGAAGGCACCAAAATTACTGTAATTTGTTTTCGAGGAAAAGCCACACGGCTTTGTTCTTTGCATATTTGGGGAGGGATGGTCTGATTTTGTAGATTGTATGATTTTATATCATGAATCTGCTGTGAAGTGGTTAAGAAAGAGCAGCGGATGCAAATACACAGACGACGGAGATGTATCGATTAATACATTTTAAGGGCCGTGTTTGGATTGGGAAAATGTCTTCTTCCATTTTATGTACTCGATATTTGAAAATAACCGGGCCCATATTTATGTGAAACGAGAGAGTTTGGAAGTGTCGGATTTATGCTAACGTACTATAAATACTTACTCAGACAGAGTTTCTTTGTCTTTTTTTATTATTAGTTTATCTGAGTTGTGTTAACAAAGAGAAAGAGAATTACTGAAAAAGACTTTCAATTATTTCCTTGTTAAGAAATATATTAATATTAAGAGCGAAGAAGAAGACAGAGGCTTTGGGCTTGGGAGTAAGAGAGATATTACTACAATTCCTGGCGGTGTTGCCTGAATCATTTCATTGTTCGCAGAGGATGTTGGTGGGCTTGGATTTCACGTCAGGCGTCCACTCCTATCACCCGAGGGGGAGGAATAAATTCAGTGAGAATGGTTTGGTTAAGTTCCGGCAGGGTCCTCGCACCTGGGGAACGAGAGAGAAGTGGTTGTTACGGGACAAGGCTAAGCATCTACTCTGAGCTTCAATTTCCAAACTTAGAAGCTTATTTGACTCGGGGCAAGACTCCCGTCCAGAGGGGGTAACAAATAACACCCGTCGCTCGGCAGTCGGCACCCCTTTTTCGTGAAAGAAGAAAGTCCACACCGACATCCCAATCCCAAACCTAAACCAACCCTACAACCTCTGTCCACTTTCCTCTCGTCGGGTTGTTTGGCGCGGCCACTGTTTTCCCTCGACCTTTTGTTCTTTCCGTTGGATCTGAATCGAATCTAGTTCCCTCGATAGTTTTGGAATTACTTCCTTCGTCTGTCTCGGATAGCTCCGGTCTGTTCAATCCAGTGAGTGTTGATCCCGAGGATCGGCGTTTACATGGTGTATTGACTTTGTTTGACTGTGATTGCAGAGAAATGGCCTCCCACGTCGTCGGATATCCCAGGATGGGACCGAATAGAGAGCTCAAGTTTGCGCTCGAGTCCTTCTGGGACGGGAAGAGCAGCGCCGAGGATTTGCAGAAGGTGGCGGCCGAGCTGAGGTCGTCCACCTGGAAGCAGATGGCAGATGCCGGGATCAAGTACATTCCCAGCAACACTTTCTCGTACTATGATCAGGTGCTCGATACCACTGCCATGCTCGGCGCGGTGCCTCCCAGGTATAACTGGAACGGAGGGGAGATTGGGTTCCACGTCTACTTCTCCATGGCCAGAGGGAATGCCTCCGTCCCCGCTATGGAGATGACCAAGTGGTTCGACACCAACTAGTGAGTTGTCTCTTCTCTCTTTGCTGATTTTCGGCGCAGAGGAGGATGAATGCAACTTGGATTTGCTAATCTACATTCTCATGTATTGTCGCAAGCAGCCATTTCATCGTGCCAGAGTTGGGTCCCGACGTCAAGTTCGGCTATGCTTCTCACAAGGCCGTCACAGAGTACAAGGAGGCCAAGGCGGTATGCATTTTTTCCTGATTTACGCAGCTCCGGCCTGATCTTTTGAGGGCCTCACTAATTTTATCGGCCGATTTCAGCTCGGCATCGATACCTTTCCGGTCCTCATCGGCCCGGTTTCCTACTTGCTATTGTCGAAGCCTGCTAAGGGAGTTGAGAAGACCTTTTCTCTTCTCTCTTCTCTTGGAAAGATTCTTCTGATCTACAGGTGAATACCTCATGAATTATGCACCGGTCGGTATATTACAGGTGCCTGTTCCTCGTGTTGGTTCCTAAGCCTTGAGTTATGACCTCAGGGAAGTCATCGCGGAATTAAAGGAGGCCGGTGCTACGTGGATCCAGTTCGATGAGCCTACACTTGTAATGGATCTCGAGTCCTACGAATTGGAAGCATTTACGGAGGCTTATGCCGAGCTGGAATCATCCCTTTCTGGCCTGAATGTCCTGGTCGAGACCTACTTTGCCGATGTCCCTGCCGAGGCATTCAAGGTCCTCACTTCCTTGAAGGGTGTTACCGGATTTGGATTCGATTTGGTCCGTGGTGCCCAGACCCTTGAACTCATCAAGATAGGATTCCCTGCAGGGAAATATCTTTTTGCTGGAGTTGTCGACGGAAGGAACATCTGGGCCAATGATCTTGCTGCTTCCCTCAGTATCCTTGAAGCGCTCATAAGTGTCGTAGGCAAAGGTAACTCTTTTTCCTCTGCAGTTCTTGAAGTTGCAAAAAGAATACGAATGACGTAAACGTTTTCGGCAGACAAACTCGTTGTTTCCACATCCTGTTCACTTATGCACACATCTGTTGACCTTGTCAATGAGACCAAGTTAGATAAGGAGATGAAATCATGGCTTGCCTTTGCCGCTCAAAAGATTGTTGAAGTTGATGCCTTGGCAAAGGCATTGTCTGGACAGAAGGACCAGGTACAACTAACTCTCCTGTCCTGTCTTATTTAGTCGCGAGGTTTCGTGATCTCGGGAAATTATCAGTAGTAATTGTTTGCATTCTATGGATTCAATACTCGTCTTTCAGGCATTTTTCTCTGCCAATGCCGCTGCTCAGGCTTCTCGGAAGTTCTCACCTCGGGTGACAAACGAAGCTGTTCAGAAGTCTGTATGTCCCTCAATTTCAATCCTTACAATTGTTTTCTCATGTTGAAACAATTATCCCTTGCATGTTTTATGACAATCTAAAAATTTCCTATTTTGCTTCCTCCTCAGGCTGCAGATTTGATGGGCTCGGACCACCGTCGTCTAACCAATGTGAGTGCAAGGTTGGATGCTCAGCAGAAGAAGCTCGATCTCCCTGTGCTCCCGACAACCACCCTCGGTTCCTTCCCTCAGACAATCGAACTTAGGAGAGTGCGCCGTGAGTACAAGGCCAAGAAGTAAGTTGTGCCTGCCCAGGCGTTTCTCACAGCTAGTTCCGATATTTTCTGTTTTCCCCGATGCTTAGAAGCATGCTTCCTGTATAGGATTACTGAGGAAGAGTACACCAATGCGATCAAAGAGGAAATTCGGAAGGTCGTGAAGCTGCAGGAAGAGCTCGACATTGATGTCTTGGTCCACGGAGAGCCCGAGGTATGATGTAATTTAGGAGGAAATTAGAAAGGTCATGAAGCTGCAGGAATTTGCGATTTACGTTTTGTGATTCGTTCTCCATTTCAGAGGAATGATATGGTTGAGTACTTTGGAGAGCAGTTGTCAGGTTTTGTCTTCACCGTCAACGGTTGGGTTCAGTCATATGGATCTCGTTGTGTGAAACCACCAATCATCTTCGGCGATGTGAGCCGCCCATCGCCAATGACTGTTTCCTGGTCCGCCACTGCCCAGAGCATGACCGCTCGCCCAATGAAGGGAATGCTTACCGGGCCAGTAACCATTCTAAACTGGTCGTTTGCCCGTAATGACCAGCCCAGGTATCTCATTACCATGAATCCGGGAAGAATCGGTGTTCCACTTTCCCCGTGGCATAATAAAATCTCTTTTTTCAGGTTTGAGACTTGCTACCAAATCGCACTAGCTATCAAGGACGAGGTCGAAGACCTCGAGGAGGCAGGGATTAATGTGATCCAGATTGATGAGGCTGCTCTGAGGGAGGGCCTGCCGCTGAGGAAATCTGAACAGGCTTTCTACCTCGACTGGGCTGTCCATTCTTTCCGGATAACCAACTGCGGCGTCCAGGACACCACTCAGGTTAGTTACACGTCAATCCTGAGTTACCATAGCCTACGGGTGCCGTCCTTAACATTTTGGTTTTGGCAGATCCACACTCATATGTGCTACTCCAACTTCAACGACATAATCCACTCCATCATCGACATGGATGCTGACGTCATCTCCATAGAGAACTCCCGCTCCGATGAGAAGCTCCTCTCCGTCTTCCGTGAGGGAGTGAAGTACGGTGCGGGCATTGGCCCCGGGGTTTATGATATCCACTCTCCTAGGATCCCTTCAACCGAGGAGATTGCCGATTGTGTCAGCAAGATGCTTGCCGTCCTGGAGACCAAAATCCTGTGGGTGAACCCGGACTGCGGCCTCAAGACACGCAAGTACTCCGAGGTCAAACCCGCCCTCAAGAACATGGTTGCGGCCGCCAAGCTCCTCCGCACCCAGCTCGCCAGCGCCAAGTGAGGATGTTATACCCAGTGATATGATCGCCAGCGCCAAGTGAAAACTATGTGCGCGCTATTTGAATGTGCATCTTATGCCATCTTATGTTATACAGTTTTTTGATGTTCAAGCTATCAAAGCGAATCTAATATCATCTTGCAAAGGGCAAGTTCATATTCGTTTACACAGGATCTGAATACATCCAACAACAAATCACTGGAATCGCAACCAGCCACAACACAGCAGATCGTCGATTTATTCGGCACCACAGGCCATCACATATATAGTCCACAATCAACTCGCCGACAATGCAGAATGATTATACTAAGCAGCCGGTCATCCATGAAGTCGATCCATCCGCTGGGGATGCAGAACGATCTCGCTAAGCAGCATCAGTGGTCAACAGGGTCGGGGCAGACGGTGCCAGAGAACCCTCGTTCTTCTTCCTCTCTTCCTCCTCTTCTATCTCCTGTATCATCCTCAAGATGAAGAGCTTCTTCTCCTGAAGAGACCCGATCTTTCCGTCGATCTTCTCAATCTTATGCTTCAGCTTCCCGACGAACTTGGAGTTCCAACCTCCCTCGCCCCCCTTCTTAATCTTCCTGCCACACATCTTCATCCTCTTCTTCTCGAGCTTCTCCAACTTCTTCTCCATGTGATGATGGTGACCGCGATGGAGATGATGGAGGGGATGATGATGACCGTGGCCGTGACCATGACCGTGACCGTGAGGATGCGGATGGTGGTGGTGATGACCCCTCTCCTTCCAGAAACCCTGCCTCTCCTCTGCCTCCTTTTCCTGCTTCACCTCAACGTCCCTGTTTTCCGCCAACTCCATTGCGGCAACCTCCGAGCTCAACTTCCCCTCGGCTGCCTCAGGGATCGAGACCGTTTCCTCGCACCTTTCCTGCATCCTTCCTTGTCTCTTACCGATTCCCAACAAAAGCCGATGATGATGATGATTGAATTCACGGAATCGGGGAATTTATAGGGGATCGGTTGGGAATTGCCAAATTTTATTTGTCTTGATCAACAAGGAAATTACTTGGGATGGTGGGTTTCATTTCTGCCATTGATGGGCAACTCGTTTTAGATCGCTTTCAAACTATGGGTGGTGGTGGTGGTGGTGGTTGGTCGGTGGAAATCATTCAATCCCATCTCGTGCTCGTCTCAATCCCTTAGTGGCTAAGAAACTACCGGGTCAAAACGCTCATTCAGACCATGTCATGTAAAAGCGACATCGGAGCATTCGTGGTGTTAAAGGGCCGAGCCGACATCTTTGTTGGCAAGAAGAGATTATCAGACCAGATGAAATTGTGGGGGCTTGAAGGACATTCTGGGAGGCCCATTACTCCAAGGCTTCTTTTGATGGCCTTGAGAATAGCATTTGACATTTTCCAAGTATAATTTCATGATTCATCCGCCATTGTTTCTTCCCGTTGGAATGTTTGGTTCGAGTGGTACGCTTTCTTCTTCCAAAACTCGGGAGACCAATCGACTCCCCTTACCATCAAGTACCTGACACCCCCTTCTACTAGCGAAAGGAATCTACTGTTTAATCTCGCGCATTCATACATGGCAATGGTGTCATGACCCTGTATCGTGGCCCCTGTCGGCTTTGTTCGGGGGAGGCAGGGATGGAGGAAGGAGACGGCTCGTACCCCTTTTATTTTCCTTTTCACGAGACCTCTTATTCTAAGTTCATTCCATGGGTTTGCGCCTCCTTCCTCGAGGTAAGTTTCCCTGCATTTTCTCATTGCTATCGCAGTCCTTCCAAAACGAGAAGGCGTGTTGTGTTGCAAACAGCGCGATAGATATACTACTCTTGCAATGCGTCTACTCTAGCATTACCTTAACATTGAATTCCAGGGAATTCAAGTCCAGCATATAAGCAGAGTCCACCTGCAAACAACAATCAATCCTTGCTCCATCGGTACATACTTGAGAGGATATCTTTAGACTCAAACCCAGTGAGCCATTAATGCCACCACAAAAAGACTAAATTTAAAGGTAATCCAAAATCGATGCCAATGACCAATCGTAGATACACAATTTGTACACAGAAAAGCATACCAGTCATCAACCATCAAAGAATTTGGTTAAGGGCTCGTTGTAGTGCAGCTTTTGATTACCACCGGAAAGGTCCAATGTCTAACAATAAGCTCGGTATCTCGGCATGATCTATATTCACGTGAGACAGTCAGTAAAAGTTGTTTACGGTCAATTTACTACCGTTCGATTACAAAGAATTTACCAACATGATCCAAGTAGCAAGCGACTTAAATTCGCTCAATGAGTTCTCGGTTCAAAACCTAATTTTACCTTATACTATGACAAGCCAAAATGCGAAATATCCACAAATTTCCAACAAAACTCATTCCCAATTAAAAAATCATTAGAAGAAAATCTCCAACTTTTAGCTTTCCCTACAGACCAAAATCGTGCAAGCCCACCTGTTGATTGGACTCAGCTCGGTCCGTTCCATTAGCCGCCCCCACCACCACCACAGCCACGGTCGCTGTTACTGCCCCATCGCGGCTGTCGGCTCGAAGCAGAATCACTATTAGGTTCTCGGCCTCGGCCGCTCTGCTACCCCTGTCCAGATCAAGCGGGCTTATCGTCCCCTCGCTCGCAAGGTAACCGTGGGATTGCCTGTCCGAGGATCCCGATGATTGTTGATTCCGCTGGATTGAGACCACCAACCTCAGCTTGCTAAAGAGTTTGAAACTGCAGGTATTGTCGGAAGATCCGATGATCGGAGCAGCATCATCCCGACATAAGCAAGGAACTGCGAGCCAGGGAGATCTTCAAGAGCATCCGCGGAGCAATATGAAGTGAGCGTTCTTTCCATGTTGATGAAGTCTCCAAGTTTCCTGTCATATCATCATCGTTGATTGGCTTTTTTTTTATGTTGGATTGGTGTTACAGCAAATGTCTTCTTCGGCAGCCTGTTGGAAAATGCACAAGTAGAGATGCCTCTCAAGGCACATTACTGCCATTCAGATACATACTAGCAAACTACAAGCAGCAGAGAACAAAGGATTAGGATTGAATCTAAAATCAGCAGCGGCTGATGCTGACAACACCAAATGAGAAGTGCACCCCCTACAGATAACAGATCAAGGAACGGAAACTTAGCACATTCTCACGTGCAACAAGAAAGGATGCAAACACATGAAAATCCAGATTAAGTGTTAAAAGTGACTCCGTATCAACAGCAAGATGGCTTAAAAAACTCCTAAGAATGGATGCTAAACCGACATCAAGACCAAAGTAATATTCCAAACGCGTGGACGTGGTCTGAAGATTCACCAAAGACCGGCACTGAGGGCAACATCCAATTGCATTGTTACCACTGTTCTGTACCTAATAAATACTTGAACTTCGAGGCAGATAAACTACTTCCTTCTCCAGTGGTCCAAATTACTTCCTTCACTTCAAACACAAGAAATAACATCCAGGCTATAACTAACACATACTAATGCACACATGTCCGAATATAGCTTATGCTGTTTCAAACTGTTGGATGTTTGCTTCAATGAAACTAAAATATCAAGCTCATATAATAAAAACACGTCAGTTTAGAGGCGCACACACTTAGGCTGCGGAAGGAATCTCGCAAGAGGCAAAAGCTTTGCCGGATCTATAAAGAATTTGTCCCCAAGCGCGTATGATGTAGCAACAATACCTTCCATCATTTTAATTGAGAAACACTGCAACCGACAGTCAAAGAGACAGGAAAAAGCATGTTATTATATGCAAGCGTGGTAAAATCAAAACAAAACCTCTGTAGATACTAAGGGGACTCACAGATTCATTGATCGGGCCGAAAATCTCGTCAACTTTCCCAATCTGAGTCTTGTTCTGCAAGAAGATAGGAGCGTTGAAGTAGGGAATCTTCTCATTAGTGAATTTAGTCACAGCATCTTCCTCACAAGCATGTAGAAATGTCGAAACCTCTGCACAAAAACAAAAGCAGTGTTGATATAATCTGGTTTTGATGATGACAAAGGTTATTTATTGCTAATGTGTTATTTAAGTGTACAGAAGAACATGTCTTCGGGTGTAGAAGCTGGTCTCTGTCATTCGTGCAATACGTAAAAGAGTTATGTGGAGTACTTCAACAGGGGAAACGATCTAGCCATCAGAAATGGAGTTCTGAGGATAAGATCTACTATCGAATCCACTATCTCTGTTACAGAGATGAGCATCTGTGTTACAGTTGCTATAACTCTCCTTGCAGGAGTACTTGCTATGGTTTACAGAATGATATTTCTGTGAGTGATGATTTCCTTCTTGGAGGTTGTCCTATATGCGAGCACGTGAGATATTTATCTCACACAGGATCACGTCTAGGTTCATCTTTAGACCTTAAGTTATTTGGAAATATTTATTTCCTTAACTAACGTGATCTTGTGTTTACGTAATTTGGCAATGACCTTATCAGGTTAAATGTTTTCATTTTATGGAAACTTATAATTCCAATGCCAAATTCGTATGAGAAAGAGTGCTGGTTCTGCTGTCGCAGCAAACAGCTTCTGAGCAGAAGTCGTTATCTCTTATTGATTGATCATTATGTTTTATTATTATCTAACGTAACTAAGGGTAATGCTTTATGCTTTTGGAAGTTTTCCCACAGAATTAAATCAAGGAGAATATGGCAAGTGAATCAACTAGCCGTTGGGATTGATTGGGAAACTTCGTTCTATGGACATGCTTATATGCAAGTGTGAAGCAACAATTCCAAGTCGTCGTTCTACCAAAAAGCTTACTAGAATCCTTGTGCCTTCACCATTGCAAAAGCTGAAAGCGTCCGTCGTGCATTCACCGAGCCGATCACCGCTGACAGAGAACGTCTTCTGTAACTGCAGAGAGTTTGTGCTGTAGTTGCTAATCTTGTTTTGTGCAGGTTGTTAATCACACAGGTTGTGTGCAAGGGCAGGTGGTAGCCGTTAAGCCATGTTTGGGCAGGTGGTAGCCGTTAAGCCACGTTGGGCAGGTGGTAGCCGTCAAGCCACGGACTCAGTGAGGAGCCGGAGTCAGACACGTTGCGTGGGGGTTCTGTTAGACACTTGATTACGTGCTACTTGTTAGTCACATTTCTGGCAGAAGTGTGCATATGTAAAAGTCCCATATTCCAATCATAGTGAATACGCCCTGCTTGGGTGAGAGCGGACGTAGGCATTGTTTGCCGAATCACTATAAATCTTTGTGTCTTACACAAAAGATAACTTGTCTCAGAATTGGGAATCTGTTTATCAGATCCAGCCTCTGTGACCTAACAGAACCACGCTTCTGTGAGCGAAAATAAGTGTCATAACTCTTACGACATTAATTCAACCCCCTTCTTAGTGCAATCCTATACCAACAAGCAGAAATCCGTAAAGAACGACCTAACTCACTATCCTAACCTTCTCCACAACTCACAAATCGAATGTCAAAAGTACAATCCAGAAGCAGCCTTTGAACACTATCTACGCCAGATCACGTGATAGTGACAGCACCCAAAAGAAGACCCAAAAAGAACCGAACAACTGACCAACTACTTCGCTGGGAGGTCCTTCGTCGCGGAATCCACCGCCACGCGCACCACGATCACGACCTCCGTCGCGGCCGCCTCTAAACCCGCCTCCCCTGGGAGCCCTCATGCCGGTCGGTGGGCGAAGAAGGCTGAAGAGGTCGCGATATGGTTTAGTGGGATTTTACCCTCACTCTTCTAACCTGAAATTACCTATCTGACCTTTTATCTTTCGCCTATTTACAGTATCGCCGCCCATAAGCATGCCTTTGCGTGCCGAAATTTCTTGGCACCGATATTGGCAGGAATTAATTGAAACGTTAGCATGGCTCACGAAGGTACGCCTTTAGCTAATTTGATTCCATGGAGAGATAAACCAGTGACTCTTTTCATTGTCCAAGATTGATTGGATTGGTCCACTTTTCTGTAGGCTATGTATTCATGTATGCAGTTTTTTTGACTGCCTCTACATCAAGAAAATTTGAATAATTTGGTATTATGAAGAAGATCTTTTGATAGAGAAGAGGTTATGTCTTTTTATATTTCTACATTTAGGCTTGTGTAGCTAATATTAATAGGAACTGAACCATTATGGTAAGGAAATGTTTGATTCAAAATGACAAGAATAGGCATAAACTGAAACAAAAATATCATTTGATTGGTCGATCCTAAAAAAACGAAATAAGCAAAGTTCAGTCGTTAAGTGATAAATGAGCCGGAAAATTTTGGAGTTTTGCATCGAAATACCCAATTTTTTAAAAAAAATTGAGTACATAGGGAGCCCTTCTGTGCAAAATAATACGTTGACAACTTTATTTGCTCAATTTTAAAAGAAATATGCACTTCAAGTGACGTTTTTGCTTAATTTTTTTTAAAAAAAGTTGTGATTTTTTTTTTAAAATTTTAGATTTTTTTAATATAAGTTGTGAGTGGCGACTTTCATAATTTTTTAAGTAAAATCGTCACTTGAACTTACGACTTCTCCTAAAATTTGACAAACGAAAAATTATCACTTAAAGTGACTATTTCAACCGAATATTTCGGTCAATTCTTTTTACGCCCTCACACTTTACTCAATTGTTTTCATAAATAGAGTATTTCCACGCAAAACTAGAAAATTTTGAGTAAAGAAGTAAGGTTTGGAAAAAATGAGCGAAGTCTGGATTGATGTAGTAATTTTATGAAAAGTCTTTGAAGTGGGACTTTTTCTAATTGAACAAAGAAAAAGTGGGAGTGATCACTTTTGAATATTTCGCTTAATTTCTTTTGCACCCTCCTTCTTTACTCAAAATTTTCCTTGAACTAATCTATTTGGGTGCAAAACTTCCTTTTTCCGCGGTTCCTGTTTTGCATAAAATTTGTCCATCCCATGAGATTATTGCTGAGTTTCAGTCTCAATTAATTTAATTTATCAGAAGCACTTTTGTCTTGTCTATCAAATGTTTATGTAAACAACATAAAAAACCAAAACTCTTATTTTAGATTCAAAATAATAATAGAGCGATACAATCATAAAAAAATATCAAATGAATCTTCTTACAAGCAAGCAGGCAGGCAATGGTCTAAAAGAAACCCAAAGAGGATTGGACTCAGTTGCATCCAAAAATGCCAGGGGGGGATTATTGTCGTACTGATCTCGGTAAGTTAAGGATAAGCAAAATGATCAAACACCCTCTCAAGAATCATTCGTTTGTCTCAGGGTTTTACAGCCAAAATCTGTGTCTCTCGGCTTTATAATATTTTAGCTGTTGCTTGCTTCCCATCTCCTTTTTTTTTTCCTTTTTCTTTTTTCTTCTTTTTTTTTTTCTTTTTTTTTGGGATTTTTTTTCCTTACTACATACAACAGATGCGAAGACGAAGACGACACGCGCCGGCACGTCAAGCCGAATCACTCCTTTCCGTTTCGTGGGACACCGAATGATATGCCGGGTCAACCCCTTACCGGGAATATTTCTGTACCTTGGCTCCGCATCATCTCGTACTACGCTACACACAAAGCCAGATCAGCATACAGTCCGGCCGTAACAAATGGCTGCTATGTAGAGGTTCTTGGACCACTTCTCCTGCAATAATGGAACACAAAAAGGAAGTGAGGAACCCGCCTGGTAGATGAACAACGAACAGGGAGGAGATCAGTGGCAGCAGAATTTATTAGTATCATCTATCATGTCCTCTTGCACTCTGTAGGCAAAGGACTATGCCATCTAAAACATCTAGCCGTAAGGAATTGGACCGGTTCCTCCACCAGAAAATGAGGACAACTAAATCGCTCCTACCTCATTCAAAAATCAGGCAATTTCATCGCATAAGGGGATTTCTTTTTTCCCTTTTCGGCCTAAGGGCTCAAAGACTCATTTGCATTTTCAGCTTTGACAATGTGCAACAAGCTAGAGTTGAATGAAAGCAATGAAAGCTTCGGATAGCACATAAGGACAGACAATAGCCTACCACATTTTAATGAGCATACCCACCTCAACCATTCATAAGAGGCAATAAAGAACGATCACATGCAAGCATGAGTACAAGACGGAATTATACAAAAAGCTAACCAAGTAGCCACGCAGACAGGCAAGATGAAGCCTCGTACCTTCACATGGGTGCTCGGGAAGGCGGATGTTCGCAGGGTTTCCTGAGTTTCGTCCATAACTTTTCTCTTTGGTATGCTAAGTATAAATGCAGCTTGGTCAGGAGTGGCAGCCATGGCCGTTATTCTGTACCCACTTTCCCATCGACGGTGTATTCCCTCGCTAGGGTATAAGAAATCAAGCTCCACGACCTAGTGTCATTGAATAGAGTTAGACGAGTCACAGAGGCTTCCTTACAAAGATTTGCACATTACTAGATCATTCCTCGTGATGTCAAGTGCTATCAGAGTCACATAATGTGGTTGAAGAAAATCAATACCTGATCAGAATACCCAGAGTTCCTAGACATTACCACACCCCATCGACTACCAGCAGTCGTCATGGAAGTGACATGAAAACCTTCTTTCCACTTTTTGTTGATCCATTTAAAAGGGAAAGCTTCACTAACTTTGTATGACTGTTGCGTGTATGGCGTTCCTGCAAGCAGCGAATGTCTCAAGCTTGGTTAATGTCCATTTGAAAGGATAAGGCGCATTGCAAATTTAGGTTATAACAATGACAAGCAATTTTTTGACGCATGCATTCTCCATGAATTGTGAAGACCGTGAGCAACGCAACACATCATCTCTATTTAGAAAAGCAAAAGACCCCCCCGCCCCCCCTCAGTCAATCAGGGTCAGAACTATACTGACCTTTTGACATGACAACCAACGAACTTCCATTTGCAGAGCCAGCAATTGAACTAATATAATAGTTTCTTTCCCATTGGTCCATTATCCAATCCTATAGAATGCAAACAAATCAAGATAAGAGAGCGCCAAGCAACTGATTTTTAATACTTGAATCTTCCACAAAGAAGATACCTTGTGTAAGAATACGGTTGACAGTTCATAAACTTGGGAAGAGAAACCGGTTCCTGCATCCATAATCAATGCCCAAAGATTTGTTGAAGATGCTATGCAGCTAATAAATAACCCATCCTCGTTTCCTTTGTCAACATGCTGATTCAACCTCGAGTCTGCCACGTTATAGTGATATCTGTGGAACAAAAAGCATAGGATCAGCAGAATCACAGCAAAAACACACTAGATTATACGACATGCAACAAATTTATGTTGAAAATTGTCCGCATTATAGAATCAAGCAAATTTGTATACAAGAGAAAGAACTTGGAGGGGTCAAACTGGAATGAGTGAAAAAGCAAGAGCAAGGAAGGCGCTAGGGAGAAAGTTGTCAGTACTACCTCTGCTTCATTGGGCGACGTGCATTGTAGACTGATATCCACTGGGTAGCAGGACTACCCAGTCGGACTTTCTTTTTAGACTGCTCGTCTTCTTCCAAGTTTATGAGCAATCTACCCCTCTTTTGGCCAACCTGGTTGGGAATGATAATGTTTAATGAAAATCCATGGCCTCCAATAGTTGAGGCCAGGCCACCACTAGAAATATCCATGCTTATAGACATTCCTTAGAACAATGACACGTAATATTACCTTCAGAGCACCGTCGATCCTGATTGGTCTAAGTGTAGTACATGGTTCAATCAAGGTTTCGAAAAATGATATCAACCTTGAGTAATTTGGTTCTTCATCAAACTTCATATTGGCTACAGCTTCAAGAAACTGCTTGAATGGAGCCGGACAAAAGCAGCACATCAACTCGGGAGAGGTAGCCATTTTCTTCTTACAAACAAGAAAGCTCTTGTTGTCCCCCTATCAACAGATATGAAGAGACTCATTATCAGATAATAACGTATAAAAGCTTGAAGATTCCATCATAAAAGCCGCTTCAGTGCACCTGATACCCCTGCCATGGTAGTCTTCCTTTAAGAAGAAAAATCAAAGTGTAAGCCAACGACTCTAGATCATCCCTACGGCTTCCCGTCCTCCCTAGATGAGCGTGTACACTTGCATATCTTATTGTGCCTCTGCACACAGAGAGAGGGAGAGAGAGAGGTTTAGCAGCCGGAATATAAACATCACGAAAGAAAAGTGGAAAAACTCTCAATACCTAAAAACATCGGGTCTCTGGTCATAATCCACATGTCCAGCAGATGTCGCATCCTTCCATCGAGATGCTGAAATATGCACAAAAAAGTCATATCACTTTGAGGAAAATGTCGTGGAAGTTTCAAAAAGTAGCTTACATCACAAGGCATTTCGAAGTGTGCAAGTATGCATAGTATTATGCTCAACCTCAAGGGACATATGCACGTTTGGGGAACAGTTGCTTAGATTGACATATACCTAATCCAAGATCAATTAAGTAAAGCTTCTTCTCATCTACTGTCCCAGGCTGACCGAGCAGAAAATTTTCAGGTTTGACATCTCCATGCACAAAACTGAAACAATAAAACATCATTACACATAAATTATAACACTACACAAAGATGTAGAAAATACAAGGTCCAGAAATGAAGCAGAAAAGGTACCCCTTCAAGTGAAGCTTCTCAAGAATGGATATTGCCTCCACGGCGAAGCAGGCCACCATATTTGGAGACATCCTGTGGAAAAAGCAGCGAACAAAGCACGTCAAAGAAGCCTTTGGGAATACACAGATTCAGAGATAGGAAATGCGTGTTGATGTCTTACGATTGTCCGAGAGAGTTCCATACATCCCAAAGACTAGGACCAAGCATGTCCATAATCTGAAACATAGACACTTAGTCATGCAGAGAATGACTAACATAATGAGAGGAGAAGTTGCGAGAGCCATACCAAGATGTAAAAATCTCCTTGTCTGCCCTTGTAATGGACCCAGGGAATCCCATAGCATCCGTTTAGAGTACTTCGATTGCAAAATACATAAATAAATAACATAAGTGAACAAAGCATGCAGCCTTGTACTTTGCAAAAGAGGTATAATATGATTGGAAAACAGAGACAAGATAATCAAGACCGAAACATACCTATAAACTTGCCACTCATAAGGAGGACCATAATTGCACCCTTTACTGTTCCGATGCTCAAACTTTATAGCAACCTGGACCAAGTCGGTTTCCAATTATAAAATAGTTAACAAAGGAGCACAAGTCGTAACTACAAAACACAAAATATCAAGTTTATTATGGTTATACCTCAATAGCATCCGGCCCCGTCCTATCACTGCCACCACTTACTCTTCGGCCAACATAAACTTGTCCGAAACCACCTTTGCCCAATTTTCTCTCTGTCTTATATGTTGGAGAATTTCCCACTTGGACCTGCATTTCATCAGGGAAATTTCCTGTGATTAGATTCCAAGAAGAAATCATGCATTGCCATTAGAGCATGTCCTAAAAATAAGATGCAACCCATAAGAAGATCAGGCATTGCCCCTTATAGAAAGTTCATTTGACAACCATATCGGTTTATGATTATCCTGACGTTACAAAAGGAATGAGAACAGAGTAATAACGATGCACAACATAAAAGTGAGAATAATCAAATTGTGGAAAGTTGTCTGAGAAGGTACCTTATCCGGAACAGGAGTTGTGCTAGCTTCCTCTTCAACTCCGACTATTTTTTCAGCACTACCACCATCCATGGCTACGTCTTTATCACCAACAACCTCAACTCGATTATAAGCTGGATCTGCAGCCACTCCAACACCGACAGCTTCGGGAGCAACTTCACAAGGTTCAGGGTCTAAATCTATAAATCTTATTCCTCGGCCTCGGCCAGCACCAGCTTGTCTTGTTGCTACTGCAGGTGATCGTCCCTTTGCTACGCCAGTTGCATTTCCCCTTCCTCTTCCACCGCCTCTTCTTCTGGTTCTGGTTTGAGCCGGGAGCGCCCAATTTTCTGCTTGCTCGATAGGTTGAGGAGTATTAGCTTGCAGATTGTCGAGCCTTTTTGATCTTCGCGCTCCACTTCGCAACTCTGGCATCGTCACCCCATGCAAATCACATTCCCCTCAGTCCAGCCACCAACCTTTCAGTCATGTGATCCAATCAGGATGAATCACTACAATTGTCACAGAAACCCAATAAAACTAAAGATGATCACACAATAAAAATGATGATCGTCATTTTATTAGGTGTCATTTTATTGGATGATCGCACTACAATGAACGTATCCAACAGTCTTATGTTAGAATCACAGTCCCTGATAAACGAACGAGAGAACACTAACACATAAATGATAAATCCCAATCAACCAATCCACACAAAAAACAATTGAAATAAACTGTGGCAATAAGACTACATCTCGAGGCTAAAAGAAAAAAACAGATCAAACCGGGATCAATCATCTTCAACACTTTGAGCAGGCGACCAAAACATAACAACAATTAAAAGCATGCTCATTGACGCCCGACACTAAAAAAATCATCAATCCCTGACACTTCCTAGTCCCGATAACTAACTCACCCGCACCAATCAAAATCATCCCTCACCTCAACTTGATCGCTCAAGCAATCCCAAGAAACCCCAGTTACCAACCAACACAAAACCAATCCCCAGATGATCGATCTTCATCAGACACAATCACCTGATGAACGACAACACGATCATCAAATCCGATCATCCCAAAACCGTCATCACATACCCAACACCCAGAACCAAAAACAAAAACAATAAACACTAATCCCTTCCCATCAAGAAAACGACACACCCAAGTTCAAAAAACTTCAATCAACCCAAACCCAAACCCAAAAGCAACAACAACAGCAACAATCGGAATCAATACCTCGGCGATCGATCCTCACCAAACAGCAAAAAAATAAAAAAAATAAAAAAATCAGAAACCAACACGATCGGAGGACACCAACAACGAACCCACCTTCAAAAACCAAAAAAAAAAAAAAAAGAAAGGAAGTCCTCCCCTCCCCACCGCCACCGCCACCACCCACAACAGGAAGCAACCGATCAAAGCTTTTTTACCCCGTCAGATCCTTTTATTCCTTCCTCCCTCCTCGTTCACTACACACATGTATTGTGAAGAAGTGCATTACTAATAAAAACAATATAAAAAAAGAAATCTTTCTTATTAATCTTCGGCCGCTATTATCTCTCACCTCACCTCTTCTCTTCTCTTCTTACCCCTCCCTTATTGCAGGAAAACCCAACAACCCAAAAGCAAAAAAATTATTTATATTTTTTTAAGAAGATAAAAAAAAAATTGAAGGGGAAAAAAGACGTTGGCGATAAAGTTAGCGAAAGCTTCGTTAAAAAAAATGAAATGTGGGGAAAAAGATACGTGGGGAAAATCACAAAAGAGAGAAAGAAGGTAAGAAGAGACGGTGGACTGATGGATGGATGGATGATAAAATGGGGGGTGGTTAACAAGCAAAGAAGGAATCATAATAAACTCACGACATGTTTGTCCTTACTGATGTGCGCTTGGACGAGGATGGATGTAAAGAAAAGAAGACGGACAACCGGGGTGGGTTTGGTTGTGGTAGACAATGAGGTGGAAAAGAGGTGCCCCCTGCCTTTTGTTAATGGTTGGTTCTGGTTCCTGTGATTGTGATCGTGATCGTGAAAAAATATAAATTAACCAAATTAATATCTTAATTAATTATTGTGAAATTGGGGTTAATAAGAGGAATTTTGGGAGGGGGGGGGGGTGTGGATTTGGTGGTTGTTGGGATGGGGGAGAGAGCGCAAACCATTTCGGGAGGGGAGAAAGGCCAAATAAATAAATAAAAATGCAGATGTGTTTGGTGGCGTATTCCTGCCCTTACGATGAGAACAAACACATCTCCTTTCCCGATTTTTGTACGAAAAAACCCGCCTTCCACGTAAAGAGGCAGGGGCGGGGCACCTCCAACACTTGCCGAAAATTCGTCAAAGTGTTGGGACACCTTGGACCTACGAAAAGGACAGGTTTTGAGAATTCACGTCTCTATTGTTTCTTCAAGTGACGGGTTTTCCCTAAAACACTTCGAGATATTGACCAAGTGTAGATAAAATATGGGGTCGGACGGGGGTGGGTTTCCCGACTTAAGTCGAGAGATAGCCTCCCGATTTCTTTTCTTTCGAGCCCTAATCCCGCCTCCCAACGCCCGACGACCTGCCACCCGACCTCCGAACTCCCGACGCCCGGCTTCCCTTCTCCTTCCACACTCGACTTTTCTCCTCCTCCGATTTGAAAGGCGAGTTTTGAAAATCCGCTCCTCTATGGAGTTAAGTAAGGGGCAAGTTAAGTGTTAATAAAGGGGCGGGAACCCGCCCCTTATTGAGTTAAAGCAGGAGCGGGTTCCCCCTCGTTGAGTTATTAAAGGGGCGGGTTTTGTGTATTTTTTTAATGGGCTGGTTTTATCTCATAGGCCAAGCGTCTCAATACTTTGGCAAATTTTCGCCCTAAATTTTCGCCCATTGTTAGAGGAATGGGTTTTTAAAACCCGTCTATGTCTCTTTTCATGAAGAAAACCCGCCCTCATGTCTGTCATCAAACCCTGTATAAAGGCGAGTTTTGAGAACCCGTCCTGCCATTTGATGACATTATCTAATTATTTAATTCATAAAAATTTTAATTTCTACTGCCCATGAGTAAATCGAATGGAACCAAAACAAAAATTCTTTCGTGACCATGTCAAAAGTAAGTCCTCACAGTTAGGAAATGGATAAGGGGATTATTATATGAAACCACAAGCAAGATGATCATGGCAATGGCTTCCCTCTGCTCGATACAACCCCAGCTCTACTACTACTCCCCACCATCCCCTTCCCCCCTCACAGCCTCGACTGCCAACTCCCCATCCCCGAGCTTCTTCGGAAGAGGAACCTTTCCCTTCCCTGCAGCGTCACCTGGTTGTCCCTCCCTCTTCCTAGGACTCGACCTCTGCCTCAGACTATCTCCCTGAGAAGTTTGGCAGCCATGGCATCGCCTTCAATTAGGTTAGCAACTTGTGCCTGGCGGCGAAGATGGTGTTAGACAACAGGGAGCACCGCGGTGCTAATGTTGCCCCATGGACTGATGACTTCCTACAAGGTGCTGACGTGGTACGGGGAGAGGATGGAGACCCTGAGGAGCTTCGTGGTGGTGGTAGATGCGGGGGAATTAGGACAGGTTGAGCTGGCTATTGAATACTAAGGGTTGGGCTGTTAGAAACGTTGGAGGTGTGACCTGGGGGTGTTCATCGAGGTAGAACTGATGAACGAGTGGGCATGGTGGATGTGAAGTATGTTTTGACGCTCAGCGAACAAAGCCTGACTGCTGCGGTCGAAGTCTCGCATTATAGATCGAAGCCACAAAACCCATCTTAACATATGTACACCAGATGGAGCGTATGAGACTGGGCAGGCTGGAAGGCTCGCATTTCTTCGAAGACAGCTGGTTATGTCAGAACATCGAATAAACCCGGACGACAATCCGAGCAGCAGTAGGAGAAACAGTTGGCAAGGAAACGGGAAGGAAGAGGACATGTGGGAGCACGTGGAAGGAAAAGAAACTGCAAACTACAAGCATTTGACGGATGATATGAGCCTGATATACAATCGCGCTCCAAGGAACTTTACGATCATCGACAGGGTGAGCCTTCGATTCCGTAAACATACTACTTCTACCTGATTTCAAGCCAGTTTAACATTTTTGTCTGGTCTCTCAATCAAACAGGGCAGGAGGCATTCGCTGATACTAGGAAGACACAGTTTCGACAGGTACTACATTTACAGTCCTGGTTCCTGGCATGAAGAATACGGTAATTATGCTTACGTGTCCGTAGGACCTATGGCTCAACTGAAGCCTATAACAATTGGCCCCAAACAAATCTGGAAAGGTGGACAACATTTATCCTATCCAAACCTTTGACATAAATCGGCCATTCTTCCTACACTTATACAAGACGAGCTGTACGAGCTGCAAGGTGTTGCAAATCATCATGGACGAAAGGAAGTGACAATTTGATTGATGAAAGTGATACGAGTTTGTAACAGTACAGGCCCGAACATTTTTGGGACTTATGCATCTTTTACGGTTATTTTCTAAGACAACAGATAAGGTTCTACAGGATACATAACATGGAACGACTTCTGATAAATTCACGTCGGGACCAAATGGTCGGACTCATATGAGAGGTTGATCCACAGCAGAGAAGCATTCAACACCAACACAATTAAAAAGAAGACGCAAAAAATTGTACCAAAGTATGCTTTTGTGCTGGGCTGCCTCTTGTAATCAATTCCAGTTGCAGACTTATCCTTCTTGTCTGGCTCACTGTCTACTGTCCGTGCGCAAGCCATCCCATTATAGAACTCGACGCTTCCATCCAAAGTAGTGTTTGCCTTGTTGGTCTCGTGGATGTTGAAAGAGCCGTTCAGTTGGCGATCTTCTGTGAAGTTCAGCTTGTTTCTGCATGTCGGCATGCTTTTGAGCCTCTGAATTCGTCCTTTCAGTGATTTCACATTCATTTCATCAGGACTTGGAACTTCAACTGCCCCAATGGGAGTCTGCATACTGCAGACGCTCCCGATATTGCTGGAATCTTGTTCACCTGGGGAATCCTGTCACATTGATGTAAAGCTTTGATAAATAAGCAAGAGAGAATGCTTCAAACCTATCAAGCTAGCCATTTAGAGACTCGAGTGCCAGCTTACCTGTGAGATTGGATCAAATATTAGCACTTCCTCCTCATTCATGCAACTTCTGTTCCCGAAACCCTGGAACTCATCAATGCAGTTGCAGACATCATTGTCCAACGCCTGATCCGTAGAATCCCCGGAATGAGTATCGTGAAGATCCTCCTCGTTACCCAACCCAGAGAAGAGGCCATCCTTCAGAGAAATGTCCACCGTTCCATTTTCAAAGCTCCATAACTTCCTAGTTACACTTGACCTGTCGCTGCTCAAACTAGGCGATGCCTGCTTTGACGAAATCGGCGACTCAAGTTGAAGACTGTACCCATCAACCACATGGGATTCTGGTGAAACAGATCTGGATGATCGGTCGCTGGAGCTCCCACCAACAATCCTCCTACCACCTCGACGTTGCCTAAAGTTTGACCCAATAATAGAACATGAATCCTTCTCTAGCTTTATCTCCTCCTCAGTGGCAATTTTGATGGCAGTATCCCGTGCTTCAAGAGCGGCTCCCCTTACGAATTGCACACTATCCGATTGTAACAGTTCCATCTCCTCAGTTACCACCTTGAGTTCAGAATACACACTCCTTGGATCTAAGCATTTCATCAAGATGTGGATCATTTGAATAGCAGACCGTCTTTTGTGGGCATTTTCCTCAGCAACCCCTCTATGCAGAATTTGCAGACCAGATTGAATCAATAGCCTTGCATAAGCTTCAACAATCAAGGGATTATGTTCTGCCAAGGACATCACAAGACCCATGTGCGGATCACTCTGGGTAGACTTGTGCCCCAAAGCGGCCACGGCATTCTGACATACCCTATTAACCATTTCATCAGCAGCAAACTGCCAATTGTCCAAATGTACAAGAGCCTCCAGACAAAGAGCAGCCCCTGAGGTCAGACTCTCCCGAGAGCCCACCAGAAAATCAGAAAGGGGCTTACACAGGGAATGGATTATGCGCCTCTTCTCATCCTCCAGTGTGGTAGGTTCAATGCCATAACGGGCAATGGCTACGACTACCTTCGAGCAAGCTTGTTGAAGATGAGAGGATACAACATTTGCACCCAATGTAGTGATGACGCTCTTCATGATTTCATCTATATGAGGGACAACATTTATGCCACAAACGCGAGCAACAACTTCATAGAACAAAATCATGTACTCCCAGGATACAGTGCCCATCTCCTTTGCGCGGGAGACTTGCGCAAGAAATGCAGGCAAATCCTTCGGATCCAACTGTTTCACACGTGTCTTCATTGCTTCCATTGAAGGCTTGCGGGAACAGCCATCCTTTTCCCAACTGAAGGTTTCGTCTTTCGGGAGTTGATGGGGAAGATTTTCACCCATTATCACCTATCACCAACACCAAGGACACCAAAGAAAATGAGAACAACAATTTCTTCATATTAGTGACTTAGAAAAACCCAAGTCGGAGCATAATCCCAACAGTTCTAAATCCATAAAATCAACTTGGGTGTCCCCAGAAAACAAAACAACAGGAAAAGAATGCAGATAATCTCCCAGAAGCATGAATTTTCAGAAATATCCCCGTTCCAATCCCAACGGCAAACATCTCCTTCAACTCGCACCCCTCTCAACATCATCGAAAGCACAATCCTGTAAAAAACTTCACCACGCTCCTTAGTCATAGTGATTGCTTTCGAGGAGTCACACATCTGCATCACGTACTAAAATGCTGGGACTAGACTCCCCTCACCACTCGATTATAAGTAGAAAAAAGAAGAAGCCCCTACCATTTTTCTTTCACAAATCTCAGTGCTTCCAGATCTTTCCAGAACCAAAGACCCCTCCTTTACACCTTACCAACCACAACCGAACGACACCCACTATGGAGACAGGAAAAAAGCCGAAACTTAAAAAGAAGTAAAGGGATTGGGGACAACCCAACAGGGAAAGTTCAGTCCTGCGGTTCCCTCCCAACTCTCTCCAAACACAAATGAGGAAACTGAGAAATCCGAGGTGATAAAGGGAGCGTTTCGCTTTGCGGGCAGGCAATGCCGGTCCCGACGCGATCTTCCGAGGGTCGGGATTGTAAGTCTTATATCGATACCGAAGCGAAACCTCGTTTCAAAATCGCGAAGTCTGCGATCCCGCCCTTTTTTCAAGGCACCGCTGTCCGAATTACGAGTGAAATTACCTTCCTGCCCTTGAGGCCAATTAAACGTCTCAAAAACCCGAGTTTATTAAGAGGAAAACAACTTGCGAATTTGTAATATATTTTTCTTAATCTTAAAAACATTTTTGAGTCAGTTCTTTCTATTTACATAATCTCTAAACACAAACTATATAACCCCCGTGTCATTCATTTTTTTCTTTTTGGGCAAGGAAGAAACTTATCGAAGGGCAGTTCCGTCAAACGGCATCAGCGAATCTTACCCCTTGTAAAGTCTGACAAGGCAGCCATTTCTTCCCGCGCTGTATTCTTTGGGGAATTGAATTATTTCATATTATATTATATAAACTGATATTTTGAGCATACCGACGCCGAGGGTCGAAACAAATGAAAAAAAAGGCACTTCAGTTTGGCCCTTTTGGACGGGTGAACATTTTCAAACTCGAACCGAATCGAATATTGAAATATGAAATACAAACTTTTAGAATTTCGAACTTCCAAATAACGAACTGAATTTTTAACATTCAAATACCGAAGTAATTTCGATATTTCAATTCGTTGTTTGAAAGTTTTCAAACTTTGAATTGGGTCGAATTATGGCCAAAGCCCTTAGAATTTCATGAACCTAATGGAAGCGTAAGGCGTCTGTAGGTGGCTTTTTAAGTCCGCCGGAAGGCCCTCGTCCCCCTCTCCTCAAGGGGCTTGTTAGGGGGGCGTCATTCGGAATGGTTTGTGGATTCCGAAATATCATCCCCAACTTCATGAATCCCTCTCCCTTCAAAGCAAAGCTGTTGTGACTATAATTCATGCGGTGAGCAAGCAATAGCCCCTCCCCTCAATCATCCGATGGAGTCTTCTCTCCGTGTGAGTCACCGCCAGTGACAACGTTGTCCTGGCACTTCTAACATCGTAGTTGAACGGTCAAAGAACGGAAACGATAAAATTGAGGTCTTCACTGCATTGTGATCCTTTGACTAATCCGATAATTTTCGCCACGTATCCTTTCTCTCGTATCTCTGCAACAATAAAAATAAATTCCCCAACTAGGGTCAGCGATAATTCGCTGAGTACGCCCTACTCATGCACAAGCGAAAACAATGGAACCTCTATACCATCCTAACGTGCATCTTTTGAAATTCTTATGCATACGCATACTCAGAAAAATATAGGGAAAACAATTAATCTTATCATCTTCGCTGCGCTCATCATGATAAAAACATGAATCAAACAGTAAACCATTCAACAGTAAGAAATAATCGTAACGATTGCGACTCCCTCAAACCTCTCTTTTCATCAATATCATCGCTTCGAACGGTGTCAGGACCACCAAAGTGCATCCACACCCACTCCTTCGGGAACGCCCGGGTAACGGCAGCAGGCACGATCGCGAGTGGTCGTCGCCTCCCTGTCCTCCTCCGACATCTCAGTCGGGTAACACATCCAAACAGAGATCGATTCCCTATCAAAATTAATACGTTTTAATCCAGAAATTTCGATGTACAGCAGATTATTGAAGTTTGATTCTCTCTAGTTCACGTTTATAGCTACCATGATGAGAGAACCATGAGCCCACGAAGTCGGACAGCTCATAGACAACCTGGCGTGCCTAATCCCGACCGGAACGACGATCGGCTACTATACGACTCGAAGGATGCCCGGTACTCTCCGAACCCTAACCATCATCAACCGGAGTTGGATATGGCTGGTCCAATCCGAAGAACCGAATCATCCTCTAATCGATTCAGCCAACGCAACCGTATCATTATCCCCAGCCACCGCCTCCTCATTTCTGCAATGAGCGCAGCCCAATCCTCACGCGCATTCTGGACAGATTTTCGCAGCAGCAAACCAACACTCGCGCACAACCACCACAACTCGTACTGCCAACCATTTCGCAGAATTTCATTGACAGATGTTCACGTTCAGCATGACGGAGTCGTAAGGCTGCACTGCAGGATTATATTCTCACCAAACCTCATCCGATCCGTGCGAAGTCTACAGCATAACACTCCACACGACATCAACTCTCCACGGATCCTTACGACCCTGGCAGTTCACTTGTGCTGTCCAATCGCCAGCACTATTGCTGCACCACAAAATGTACATATACTGAACCGGGGAAAGTTCACACCATTTCCCCCGGTTGTTCCGTCTCTCCCTCCTATCGTCCCACCGAAACGGGTAGTGCACAGAACTAGGATAAGCGTATTCTCTTTCCCGACTGTGTTCGTCTCTCCCTCTTTCCGTTCCGCCGAAGCGGATCGTACGCAGAGCAAGGGCAAGCATACGCTCCTCCTGGCTGTATTCGTCTCCCTCGCCCACAGGTCCACCGAAGCGGAACACTCACAGAGTCAGGGGGAAGCACAGGCTCTTTCCCCGACCTTGTTCGACTCGTCTCACCCATCCTTCCCCTAGCACGATAACCCACGATACCAATCATACACATTTAGCACATCAGAGCACAAGAGAACAGGGGAAGGGGGAGGACGTACTCGCTCGGCTGCTAGACAATGGGTCCTCCTCCCTGTGGTCGGTCTTACTCCGAGCTCTTCGCGGTTGCGGCAAATTCGCTCGAGGCTTAGTCCTGGTACCAGAGGGAAGAGTGGCGCCGGATTGTCCAGCAGACGGAGCTTCACTGCTCCACCCTCCTCCTCCTTTCCTCCGCGGTCGCTTGGCTCACCGGCGGCACCCTCATGTCTAAAATCTTCTTAGCTTGGGGCAGCAAAGACGGAACCGCCCAGCAGACGAACCCTCTGATCTCCTCCTTCCCTGTTTACTCTCTTTTCCTCTTTCCTTCTGTTCTCTTGACTGTCTACCAAACTCCTCCCCTTCTTTCTTTTTTTTTTCTTCTGCACCGATCCCTCTGTCTGTACATGCATTATTTTATTTTGATTATGACACTGTGATGATAAGGGGTGGATGGTTGGGAAAGTGTTTTCCCCGATTCCCTATCCCAAAGTCTTATCCGTTATCGGATAATACGGCCGATTATATATTTTATTAATCCTCCTTGTTCGAGATTCATTTGTTAATCTCGAAATTTCGCTCACGTAATTTAATCACTAATTAAACTTTCCCCGGTCAAAATCCGCGATGTTAAATGAATCTTATCGTTACTTTAATTCGATTCTGTTTAGGTCCAGGCGTCCCTTTTCCCGCGTGACGTAATCACACGAAATCAAATTAGAAGTTTCGATAATACTCGTTACTAACATCGGTCGACAACGAGAATATTAATCTCTCGTGTCACGTCAAATTTTGACTCAGTCAACCGTTCGATTTTGACAAAGATCGTACGTAATTTATTCATACTAAAATTCGGGTCGTTACAATCCACCCCCCTTAATTTAAATTTCGTCCTCGAAATTTCTTATTACATTATCTCACTCAAACAAGTACGGGTAGATCTCTCTCATGCGGGATTCTGTTTCCCACGTCAGTTCCTCAATCTGGCCATGCATCCACCGTACCCGTACCATAGGAACTACTCTACAACGGAGTTGTTTCTCCATCCTATCCACAATCTCAATGGGCTAAGTGGTGACCTGTAGATTTTGGGCCACCTCAATCTGCTCATCGTGTAGTACATGTCGAGGATCGGGAACGTACTTCCTTAGCATGGATACGTGGAAGACGTTGTGGATGTCAGCTAATTTGGGTGGCAAGCAAGTCTGTAAGCCACATTACCGATCCTCTCCAGAATCTCATATGGCCCAATGAATCTCGGGCTCAATT
Source organism: Melastoma dodecandrum (assembly GCA_029817715.1). Classification (NCBI taxonomy): domain Eukaryota; kingdom Viridiplantae; phylum Streptophyta; class Magnoliopsida; order Myrtales; family Melastomataceae; genus Melastoma; species Melastoma dodecandrum. The sequence continues at coordinate 51,421 of JARUPY010000605.1, forward strand.
TCCCTTTTAATCCAAATCTGAGGTTCATTTTCGTAGGAGAAACTTTCAGGAACACAAAGTCTCCTACCTCAAACTCAAGAGGCCTGCGCCGCCTGTCTGCATAACTTTTTTGTCTGTTCTGAGCGGCGCGAAGACAATCCTGGATGAGTCTAATTGTCTCCGTGGTCTCTCGTACCATCTCGGGGCCTAGCTCTGTATGTTCTCCACCCTCGTTTCAGCATAAAGGAGTCATGCACGGGCGACCATACAAAGCCCCAAACGGTGCCATCTGAATGCTCTGCTGGTAACTGTTATTGTACGAGAACTCCATCAATGGTAGCTGTTCAACCCAAGAACTCTCCATGTCCAAGGCACAAGCTCTCAACATGTCCTTGAGTATCTGGATGATTCTCTCGGTTTGATCATCAGTCTGAGGGTGGAAAGTTGTACTCATATACAACTTTGTGCCCATCGACTGCTGTATAGTACTCCAGAAGCGTGAAGTGAACCTCGCATCTCTGTCGGAAACGATAAACACGCCGGGTACTCCGTGAAGGCGTATAATCTCTTTCACATACAGCTTGGCCAACTTGGCAGCCGAGTATGTCAAGCAAATTGGGATAAAGTGGGTAGCTCTTTCACATACAGCTTGGCCAACTTGGCAGCCGAGTATGTCAAGCAAATTGGGATAAAGTGGACAGACTTAGTCAACCTGTCCACTATCACCCACACTGAATCGTATCCATGAGAAGTCCTAGGTAGGTTTGTCACAAAGTCCATGGCGATTTCATCCCATTTCCACTGAGGAATTGGCAGAGGCTGTAGTTCTCCCCACAGTCGCTGGTGTTCAATCTTGACCATTTGACAGGTCAAGCAGCGGCTCACGTACTGAGCCACATCTCTGTTCATTCATGACTACTAATATTGTTTCCGTAAATTCTGATACATCTTTGTGACTCCGGGGTGGATACTATAAGCACTCAGGTGCGCCTCATCCATGATTAGGGTACAGAGATCTTCCTGAGCAGGTATGCAAATACGTCCTTGGAAACGCAGTAGATCGTCATCAGATACGCTAAATTCGTTATCCGTCTCATCATACAATCTGGATCGTATATCTGTCAGGTACTATTCCTGGTACTGAGCCTCACAAATCCGATCCATCAGTTCAGATCCGATAATCATGGTTGCTAGTAGGGCACCCCTGCCGCCGAATCCCACTCTAATACCAATCTCGTTTACCCGGTCACGTAATCGCCATTCCTCTACCTCAATGCTGGCCAATGAAGCAGTCTTGCGGCTCAGGGCAACAACCATAACATTGGCTCTACCTGGGTGGTAAGAAATCATGCAATCATAGTCTTTTATCAGTTCCATCCACTGCCTTTGCCTCATGTTTAGCTCATCCTGAGAGAACAAATATTTCAGGCTTTTATGGTCGGTGAATATCTCGAAAGTCTCACCATACAGGTAGTGACGCTTGGCTCACATGATAACCCACGACACCAATCATACACATTTAGCACATCAGAGCACAAGAGAACAGGGGAAGGGGGAGGACATACTCGCTCGGCTGCTAGACAATGGGTCCTCCTCCCTGTGGTCGGTCTTACTCCGAGCTCCTCGCGGTTGCGGCAAATTCGCGCGAGGCTCTGTCCTGGTACCGGAGGGAAGAGTGGCGCTGGACTGTCCAGCAGACGGAGCTTCACTGCTCCACCCTCCTCCTCCTTTCCTCCGCGGTCGCTTGGCTCGCCGGTGGCACCCTCGTGTCTGAAATCTTCTCAGCTTGGGGCAGCTAAGACAGAACCGCCCAGCAGACGAACCCTCTGATCTCCCCCTTCCCTGTTTACTCTCTTTTCCTCTTTCCTTCTGTTCTCTTGACTGTCTCCCCTTCTCCTCCCCTTCTTTCTTTTTTTTTCTTCTGCACCGACCCCTCTGTCTATACACTGTCTGACACCATTTGTATTATTTTATTTTTATTATGACACTGTGACACTGTGATGATAAGGGGTGGATGGTTGGGAAAGTGTTTTCCCCGATTCCCTATCCCAAAGTCTTATCCGTTATCGGATAATACGGCCGATTATATATTTTATTAATCCTCCTTGTTCGAGATTCATTTGTTAATCTCGAAATTTCGCTCACGTAATTTAATCACTAATTAAACTTTCTTCGGTCAAAATCCGCGACGTTAAACGAATCTTATCGTTACTTTAATTCGATTCCGTTTAGGTCCAGGCGTCCCATTTCTCGCATGACGTAATCACACGAAATCGAATTAGAAGTTTCGATAATACTCGTTACTACATTAGTCGACAACGAGAATATTAAACTCTCGTGTCACATCGGATTTTGACTCAGTCAACCGTTCGATTTTTATTCAATACCATTATCAAAGATCGTACGTAATTTAATCATACTAAAATTCGGGTCGTTACAGTTGTCCCCCTGCACTGCAGATTAGCCAGGACTGCAAACACCTCCGACAAGAGGACGACTCGGTCGGTCCCTGTAAGCTCGACAGGTCGACATCGTTTTTTCCCGTGCCTTGTCGTGTTTGTGTCGCCATGAGAGATTCCTTGCATTCTTTCTGGACATGCTGTCAGTTGCCTCCAAAACACCCGACTGTTCCATTTCCAATGAACCACAAAATGTCGGTTAATGTTAAAAGATTCGTACACATGTTAAACTTCCACCGACGAGGACTGGATGAACCTACCGCGGACGGACGAAGGAGCCCTCCTACGAAGAGGAACGCTGCCAGACTTGTAAGTATCAGCGTATCACCCAACCGATGGAAAGAAAGGGAGGCGGAGGAAGAGGGATGGCAACCTAACACCCAAGCGACGGGAAGAAAGGGAGGTGGGGGACCCAAGCGACGGAAAAAAAGGGAGGCGGGGGAAGAGGAATGGAGGCAACCCTAGCTCTAGCTCCTGGACCTAAATGAGGATGGGCCTTGGGCCAAAAGCCCGAGCAAGACCCAAGCCTAATAACAATTCGATATATTTGAAATATCGAACTTTTTATAAAATAAAATAAAAATCGAAACTGAACCGAATACCGATTTTTATCATAAACATCAAATCGAACCAAGTACCAAATACTAAATACTAAATTCTAAATATCGAAATACCAAAATTTCGGTTCGATATTTACAATTCCAAACTTTTTGCTCACCCCTACTTTTGCCCGATGCCCTGTCCTTTTCTTCACCCTCCTCTAATGTAACATTTGGGCTTGGGCCTGATCAATGGGCCCCGTCTGTCACGTTAAGTTTACCAGGTCCAATCCGTACTTTTTGAAAGTGTTCCTTTTTTCCATTCCTGGTTCTTTTGCCTACTTGAATCTCTAACACCCATTAATTACAAAATGATTTTTTTTTAAAAAAAAAAAAACCTAGACAAAAGAACAGCTGCCAAAGACAAATCGCACTCGGGTGAGGATTAGCTTTACTTATAATCTCATGAGTTAGATCTAATGCGCTCCGTAGTCCTATGGGCCCTCGAAACAGGCAAAATGGTAGAATATGGCCGACCATCTGACAAGAAAAGAAAAGAGAGGGGAAAATTGTGATTAGCTATCCTGCTTGATAACCGGAATGACCACTGACGGAACCAAAAAAGGGACGCACACAATGAAACTCACCATTGTTGGACCTTTCGGAACTCGGTGAGCACCGGGTAGATGTTCTCAAAGGCAGTATATATCTCGTCCCTCACCTAAATAACATCACAAAAACAAAGATTGAGGTCAGCTTCTGGGGCTCAGATCAGCATAAATGCATGAAATCTGCTGTTACCTTGGCTCCCGTGAGCACAATCTTGCCTGAGACAAAAATCAGAAGCACGATCTTCGGTTGCTTCATTCGATATATAAGACCAGGAAACAATTCTGGCTCATACTGCAACGACACCAGACTTATTTAACCACATGTGGACTAACTTTAAACGAGTATAGGGCAAGCGGTATCTTTTTCAGTAATGATGCTTTAACATTTAGAATGTTGGAGACGAGTTGAGAACAGAAAATGGACGTGACACAATTATGGGACCGGCATCAGAGAAGCTACAGAAGGGTGTCAAGCTCAAAATTATTGGACAGCATACTTTTGAATGTTCCACAACAGAAAAGATTGACACTCACACTCGAAAAGGCACCGTGTGAATATGCAAGCCCTTCGAGTCTAATGGGAAATTTAACATCACAAGATCCGACAATGTTCTGTATCTTGAAGTCCTATAAGGTAAAACAAAGTAGAAAGAGGAGGTCATTAGTTCATATAGGCACAAATAAAAGACTCTACAATGCTCAGAATCTCGCGGACATAGCATGCAAAGCTAGAAAATTTCCGTAAACCCCTTCAGAAAGCAATGAGGGAATCCATCCCTGAACAATTTAAGGAAGCAAGAGCTATTACCTTAAACTTAGCGGGAAATCCAAGCTTTTGAACAATCCTTGCATACTGCACCAACAACAAGAGAGAGTAAAAAACCAACCAGATTCTACACAAAACTAACTCCATCCATTATAAAGAAGATAATATAAAATAAATTTTGAACTTTGCTATATAAGATCCAAAAAAAGGACAGAAAAGTGAGTTGTGCCTTGGGAGACTAAAATGAAGTTACCTTTCTACTTATAAAAAAAAAAGAAGTTACCTTTCTGGCTGCCAACTTCGAATGTTGTTCACTTTTGGCCCCAGTGCAGACCTATTGCAACGATCGTAGAGTTTTTTTAAATTTTCGAAGTTAAAGAACACCACAACAACAAAACGAATTTACCATGAGCACGACTCCTTTGAGCAAAAAATGTACTGTATGTGCAAAAGATTTTGAGTAAACATCTTCTCCATCATCAGTTGGTTTTGGAAGTGAAAGCATGAGGGGCGGGCTTTTTTACCATCTTTCCCGAAGCAAAAATCAGCGCCGTGGTCTTTGGTTCCCTTATCCTCATTATGACAGCGGCAAAACGCTGGCAGACAATAGTATTGATAGTAAGCGAAGGCCAATATGAGGTCAATAAGGCAGAACATAGAACAATATGTTTTCCAAAAGGTGGAAAGGAATAGATAGACGAAATATATTTTCCAAAAGAGAACACAAAAGCTCGTAAAAAGTCCCGTTAAGTATCAATTTTCCTTAATGAGAACCAACTTTCCTGGGCCATCCTTGTTTCATGTACCAGCAGCAGCAGCAGCAGCAATCTAAGCTACATATTAGACTTCAAACCGCCACTAAAGTTTCGGATTAAAATTTTAAAAACTTTTAACAAAAAATTAATACAAAATGCAAGTCGCTTATCCGTCTGCTCAAAGTACCTTTGGATTATATTCCGCATTTCGAGCCTGCAGAGCAATAGCTTTGAGGTCCAACTTGCAGTCCAAGTTGACAGTTGAGACTATGTTCCTAAAGCCAAAGAATCACATAAAAGGGAGCTTCCCAGTTCAATGTTTATAAGACAGAATCCTTTGTTTACAATTGAAGCTTCCCAGAGATGTAAAATAGCATATGGAAAACTATCCATCTCCACTGCATATCATGTATATGAATCCAAAGAGACTTTTTTCAAAAGAGCCTTCCATTCCAAATACCACGTCCTTCAATTATTTTGCTCTGATTTCTTATGAGCTAAAAACGCAATCGCCTTCTTGGCTTCGTAGGGGACACTGTACTTAGTCACGGTCGCATCACAAGAACTAAGGTTAACCGAGCTCAGATGAACACAAGACATAAGCAACAGCTCAAGCAAAGACTCACTGAAGAGTGGGAATGATGCCGGACGGATGCTTGGCAAGATCCACGGGTTGGCTCCCTTCAAGAATCCCCTGTTCCGCCATTCCCAACCAAGTAAGAAAACCACCCTCTTCCCGTTCAAACCAAAGAGAAAACCAGAGTTCTTCCTCCCTGAAATCCTAAACGGCCATCGATTTCAACACCACCATAGCTATACGCAATCGCATACACCATCTTAGTCCCGGAAAAGATTAAATCAATGGACAAAGAAAGAAACGCAAGAACCCATTTCGGATATCGAAATCAAAACGACAGGAGAATGTTGACCCAGTATACCCAATTAGGGTGGTCTTAGAAAGTTCCCGACTTTGGCATCAATAAGCAAGATCAAGAACGACCCAGAAGGTATTTTGCAGAGATGAGTTAGGGGAAGTGAGGCGAAGTGGCTGGCAAGGGAGTTGTAGGGTTGGGCGAGGGGAATTTATAGGTTTTGGGAGGTGGGGAGGGTGAAATGGGGGACGAAAGGAGAGAGAGGGAAGGGTAGGGTCGCTCTTGATTGTTATAATGTGACGGGAACGAGTGCTGTCCGTTTGTTGACCGTTGAGGATAAGGCTGAGGGCAAAATCGTCAAATGGGCAGACACTGCAGATGATTTCTTATGCACGAGAACCAACGACAAGCACATCAGTTGTATCTCCAACGTTCAGTGTGTCTTCTCCGGGAATGAATTACCATCTTACCCGCCTTGACACACTAGGGATGAAATCAGACGAGCCGACTTCGAGCTCAATAAAGTTGTAATAGTTTGACTTGAGTTCGAGTTTGACTGGTAATTTATAGGCTCAATAAACTCAACGAGGGTCGTGGGGCTGCCATCGAGGCCGTTGTAGTAGAGGGAGCTGCCGCCTCCGGTTGCATGAGCAGCCATGGCGGCCCCAGAATCCGCCGGACCAGAGAGGCGGGGCACAGAGGATGACGGCATGGTTAGGGAACGCAGATGGGCTTCCCGGTTGGAGTTGGATTAATACATCCTGTAAGACAATCATGAAATGCCATGAAAGATGATGGCTGACTGATAAAGGGGCCTTTCCGACATTCGATGATTTTGTTGTTGAGGTAGGAATCAGTATTTGCTTATGGCCCAGTTAGCTGCTCAAGGGGTGTGCTTGAATCTGAAGCTTATGCTCGACGGTGATGGGTCGAATCGGTTCCGGAAGCAAAGAAGGTTTGTGTGGTGTTTCTGGGTATTGCTGCGTGGAGTGGAGGGCAGGGGTAGTGCGAGGAAGTTCTGGTTTCTGGCTTACAGGTTAGTGTGGGATTTACACCTACATGTAGATGATGTGTGGCATTGGGTTTAGTTTCAATTGATCCTGAGTTGGGTTTGCTTTCTAGTTCAATGTGTTGAGCTTCTGGTAAAATGAGAAGCAAATTCATGTTTTTTACCGAATACTCCTTCCAAATTCCTGTTGATCAACAAGCAGAGGGAAAAACTGATCTTTTGTAAGCATCCGGTGGGCGCAAAGAATCACTGGGGTTATGAAGCCAAGAAACAAATGAAATACAGGTATCTTCTATCTAGAGGAAATCACAACAAAAAGGGAGATTGCAAAAAGTTTTTAAATCAATAGGATGATGGAGGCCAGGATGAGGGCCGTGATCTTGAGAGAGGGCCAAACTGTAGTGGAAGAAGAATAAACAATCTGAATGGTGAAGTTGCAGTTGGCCTGTGAAATGTTGCTGGTGGTGATCTTTGCCAAGCCCTGGAAATTACAACTCTGAGGGTTCTGGTTCTGGATCTGATAGTATGAGTTGAACGCGTAGGAAGCACTCGCATGTGCATCCAGTCCACTACATGACGACCCAGGCGCGAGCGCCGTGCAATCAGCACGGGTACACGCATAATCGACGTTGTCGTCAAGCTTCGACGTATCCTTTGCCTCTGGATCAAGCATGCACCATGTCAGGGGTTGATACGTCACGTTCTGGGCAGGAACCAGTGACTGGTTATTCCCCTTGCCAGAGAGATCGATAGGGAATTTCGGCTGCCCGTCATATCTGAAGAGCCCCCAGTGCCTCTCGAAGTTCCCTGGCAAGATGCTCTTCGCATCCTCGTCGAGCAGACCAAACAGGTAGACTTCTATATATCCTGGTCGGCGAGGCGTGCCTTGGTTTGTCGAAAGTTTCTTCATTAGCCCATTGTAGAACCTAATAGCATATGCCAAATTGGCATTCTTGTCACCATCGGTAGGCCATCCGACCTCGCCGACAAAAATTGGCATGTCCTCGTGCCCAATCGCTTTCAGAGCGGATACCAGCGTATCAAAATTAGCATCGAAGACATTGGTGTACTTCGTCCCATTATCAATAAGCGGGCTTGCGCCGTCAAAGAAGGCATAATCCATGGGGAAGTTGGCGCTCAGGTAAAGACTCAGGAATGGATAAATGTTCACGGAGAAAGGAGCTTTGTTCTCGGCCAAGAAATCGACAATCAGCTGCATTTGCTCTATCACGTCACTGCGGAACCTCCCGGCAGAAGGGACAGGATTGTCGACGGGAGAGTCATATACATCGGCGTTGAAAGGAACAGTCGCCTTTACGATATCGCCAAGACCTGCTTCATTGAGGGCTCTCTGGACGTTCTGGAGAGCCGGGAAGGTGGTTTTGAGATATGTCCCGTTGTATGCAGTGAGGAACGGTTCGTTCCCGATGGCGACATATCTGCAAGCAACACCCAAACCAGGCATCATCCATCGATTCGTAAAATCTCAAAGAAGAAGGCAGCGCCGATCACATTTCCCTCACCTGATGTCGACTCCGCCATTGAAGTGATAAGCCGTGACGTTCTTCTTGACCCACTCCACGGCCTTATCATAATTATTCATGGCCTCGAGCATCTCATTCGGGACAGCGACCATGACCTCGATCCCGCTCCCCGCGAGTGCCTTCAACACGTTCCTATCCGCGTCGAACAGCTTCACCTTCCCGATCCCATTATCTTTCAACATCTGAACGACCGTTTGGGGAGGCAACCTGTGAATGGCGATAGTCCCCCAGTTCACGCCTAGGCATTCGACCCTGATAATCGACACCGCCAACAGACAGAGGGAGAGGATCGTCGTCGTTGTCGTCAAACGGGGGCACGTCTCCATTTTCCTTCCTATCTCCCCGAAAAGTCGAAAAAATTGGGCAGTCCTCTGCCTCCTCTTCCTCTTGCTCTTCGTCTATTTATTGAGGTTCCCGGGGCAGATCCAAAAGGAGGGGCAGCCAACGATGTTGTTGCGGTTTTTGGGTGTACGTGGGGGGGTTTGGTCTTGGCTGTCCTTTCGTTCTGTCCGAGGTTATTATGGCAAGAGAAATGACAGGAAGAGGACGTGCGTGATGCGAGTGAAAATAGACCCAAAAAAGGTAAATTACAAGAAAATGGGACGGACAATTCGCTACGTTTGACATCATGGCGTCATCAACGCGCCCTTTCACACGTCACCACGTACTCTAACCTTCCTCCTCCTCGAATTCGGAGTCCTCTGTCGCCTTACCTCAACATTGTTGTGTCGCTGCTGCGTTGTGTTTGCAGAACAGAATTCGCTCTTCTTTGTCCAAGGGAGACGCCCTCGTCTTCCTCACCTTCTTCTCCGGGGAAATCCCCGTGCTCTCGGCCAGCTTCAGCATGTCGTTCAAAGCCATCTGCTTTGCATTGGCTTTCTTCGCAGGGCCCCTCTTCTTGGATACTGCCGCAGTCGCCCTAGGTTTCCTCCTTGCCTTTGCCGGAGGCTTCTCCGTGGATATATCGTAGGAATCATCACTCCCTGTGTCATCAGCCTCTTCATCGGATGTGTCCGAAACTCGGTTCTCCAGCTTGGCTGGTACGGCGGCAAGACCAAATAAATTAAACAGGAGATAGCTCAATCGAAAGAGCAGGTAGGTGTTGATGTGCTGCGGCTTCGCTTGAGACTTGCCTGCTTGATTTTCTTGGGAAGATTCCAGGTTACATGCTTTTTAATTTGACTTTTTTTTCATAAAAAAGATACATGAAATAGAAGAAAATCAATCAGTTTGATTTTCATCCTGCTTAGCCCTCGTCTTCTCCGTCGAAATCAGTTTGATTTTCATCTTGCTGTAACCCTCGTCTCAGCCGGGTATTTCTTTCAGGGGCACCCAGAGTCGCCTTTCCAGCGCCCCATCGCCCAAGCACCTAGGCGAGCGAGGCGCCTCGCCTTAACATCATTGGAAGGGACTGGCCTTATGGTCCCGCTACTTGCCATTGTGTTCAGAGTAGCAGATGTTTTGTTGGAGACCGACTCCTCCCTACCCCCCTTACCATGGCAGCAACACTGATAGAACTAGATGGTCTACGGCCAGGAAGACAGACATTGATGAAACAACTGTGGAAGGAGAAGTAGCAACTGCAGTGCTCTCTGGGACACCAAGTGCTGATGTAGGGCCTGGAAGGATGCTTGAAGCTGTGGACACACCAGAGGCTTCACTTAAAAGATTTGCATTGGCATAACGTGGACTAGACTCTTCAGCTGGCTCTGGCACTGATGTGACTTGCTGGTAACTGGATGGAGCCAGTAGGAGCCTGCAGTGCTAGCAGTTGGCATCCTTCATGTAAGTTATTCAGTGCTCTTGCATGAGGCGTTGGTGGTTATATCAGTTATTCAGTGCTCTTTCATGTCATTTACTTGCTCGGGACTCAATTCATCATTATCTAAAAGCCTCAAAATCAACTCTAGCTTCATTATGTGAGCTTCATGTCTAGTGATAGATGTCTCCAAATGATTCTGTGAAGAAAAATAATGGTCATAGTCATCAAGAGATAAGGTTAAAAAAACATAATTCCAAATCTACCAAGTTCCTTGCTAGCTGTCCTACCAGTCTTGGGGGCCTAGTCCTTCCTTTCTTCACAGAAAGACCCTCCCTCCATCTCTGCTTCGAATATGTTGATCTGGGTTTCCAATTCCCCAACCTTCTCAAGGAAGAACAAGCACAAGAATTTTTCAGGAGGTACCGTTGGCCAGAACAAAATCAGATCAGCACACTTACCACATTGTTAATCCAATCTCTAGTCTCTGACTTCGCTTTCTCCTTTGGATCCTGTTGGAAAACATTACGCAGTTAAAACAACAGGACAACAAATTAAAAGGTAGATGCAGACGAACCGGACTAAGATTACCATCCCAGCCAACCTTTCATCACAAGCACGGGTAAAAGAAATGTACTGTTTTGTAGCAGCTTACAGTTTTAGGCTGTTGTCCCAATCCTTCTTTAGAAAAGGCTTTTGTCTTTGCTTCCTTTTCACAAATCTTAAATATCTCCATCTCTCGTTCAATCGGCTTTCGAGCATCCAATAGGCACTGCTCATAAGAGGCACTAACCTACACCCATGAATAAATGAAAACTCATCCCAATAGACAATAGAAAGCTTTGGCAAACAATAACACGTGATACAGAAGTCAAGTCCGGACAAAAGAAAGGCAAGAAAATAACAAAAGGACTACAAATGCAGCAAAATAATAATATTCCAAATAATAAATTTTCAGGGCAAGCCACTAACTAATGGTACTTTCAAATTGGAACAACAGGAAAAAGTCTGTAGAGATGTCAAGCATTCTTCATTTCTTAAACAAAGGGCGTCCATAAGGCCGTGAAAGTAGTTGACCAAAAGATTATTTCTTGTACAATTGTACTGAAAAGTCTGGAATAATCGCAATTGGGGCTATATCATACTACGCCTGTTATCCCATCAGGGCATCAACGGGTAATTACTTATCAATGCGGAAGATGAAGAATAAGCATGAGTAAGCTCAACACAACTTCACATCGAACTTGGTAAAGAAAACCGAGAATGTGAGACGACTGATATAGACCTTATCCTTGATCTCACCTGACTGAATCCAAGTCTTGATCTGATCACGATACCTCTGCAACTTCTTAATCTCCTTCTTCAAGTCGGCCTCGAACTTCTCCTTCTGCTTCGCATTATCCGTATCGTACACCTAAACAAACCAACAAAAAAAAACTCAACAACACACACACACATACATACAAACACGATCGACTGCCACAAAACCAACCAAGAACCAAGAAACACGCTGATCAAGATGGAGACAACCATGAAACCACCCGAATCCACGACAAAAACCGACCTTGTTCCAGATGCTATCGTATACATCGACGCCTTCCTGGACCACACGATCGATCTCTCCCTGAAGCTTCCGACTTGATCCCATCGCTAACGATGACTCCTGATTAAGGGTTCGGATTGGATTCGGTACCCGGGGGAGAATCACGCTTTGTAAGAATCACGCTTTGTTCGGATACAACGTAAAACACCGGAAAACGATGGAAAGGAAACGAAATTTTAAAATGATGTGAGAAGGGTTTGGGTTTTTTCACCGTTTTCCTTTGTTTTCCACAATATCCAAACAAACTGATACGGTGGAAGACGAAAGCAGGAAGAAAAGAAATAAAGGAAGAGGAGGAAGGACGTGAGTCGTTATGTCGGTCAGGTTAAGTTGGGTTGGAATAAGAGGGAAGTGGGCTGGAGCGGAGCTGAAGCTGAAGGAGCGTTCGTGGGCTAGGCAAGGCCGGGACGTGCGAAGAGGGGAGATCACGAGGAGGAGGTATGCAGCGACAACCCAGGTGTGAGAGCCCAAGTCCACGTGTTAGCTAAGGAGTCAGTTAGGCGGTTGAGGTTGGTATCTGTAAATAGGGGAAATGGAGAGAGGAAAGGGAGTGAGCATTCTGTTGAGATTTGTCGGGAGTGGAGAGAGAGAGAGAGAGAGAGGGGGGGAAGAAAGGAAATTTGGCGTTGTACGCTTGTGCTTTCGGAGGTTGTTAGTAAATATTCCTTGGAGAAGGGTGGTCCGGGGGGGAAATTCCGGGAGTGTCTCTGTTCTTTCGAGGAGAAACAGGGAAGGTTGGTTGGGCACGCATTAAGGGTATCAGAGCACCTGCATCCATGGGGGAAACGCGACTGTCCGAATTGAAGAAGGAGCAAGATGCGGCCAATGTTCTCATAGGTGGACTGATGGAGAGGATGGAACTTGTAACGAGGCAGATGAAGGATATGCAGGTTCAGTCAGAGCTGAAATGGGATCTTATGCACAACCAGATGGCTTCTCTGGCCAAATCTGTGCAAGAAGGGGAGGAGAGGTCGGAGTCGTCGAGGGCTGGAGGCCCCTGGACTCGGAATGAAGTGGCGGAGGAGACCAATCCGAGACCGATGCCTGGGTTTATAATGCCGAAGGTCGAGTTCCCTGAATTCGACGGCCATAACTTAGATGACTGGCTTTACAAATGCCAGAGGTACTTCGAAATCGAAGGCGTGCCGGAGGACAAGAAAGTTAAGGTAGCGTCGGTATATATGTACGGCGCAGCCTTACAGTGGCACTACACTTTTGTGCGCAACAGAGGACCATTAGAACCGTTGTCTTGGGGAGAGTACGTAAATGCCATAACCAAGAGGTTTAGACGTGAGGTTTTTGAGGACCCCATGGGCAGAATGAAAAACTTGAAGTAGGAGGGTACGTACAACAATCTCTACACTTACATGGAAGAGTTTGATGCCTGCCTCCGCAAGGTTTTGGAAAAGATTGACCTCCAAGTGGAGTTTCAGGTCAGTCTGTTCATCAACGGGCTAAAAAAGGAGTATCAGAGTACTCTATGGCTCTTGCGACCAGCAGACCTGTTAAGTGCGCAAGCGAGCGCGCGAATTCTGACAACTGACCAACCTCTTACTGGGGGAGATGCCACTCCTTCAAGATTAAAGATATGGAGCAGGGGATCGGGATGTTTCCAGGGAAACACCAGTAATGTTGGAAGGAACAGTGATGTCTCGGTTCCCAGGAGCCCTTTGGTGGGAAATGAAAGTTATAAACCCCCGGATACTAGAGGAGGGCTGGTACAGACGACAAGGAGGCGATTAAGTCAAGAGGAGATAGCAGACAGACGCCATAAGGGGTTGTGTTTCGGGTGCAACGAGCCATTTACACGCGACCATCGCTGTGCTAAGAAACAATTCTTTTCTCTAATCGTGGACGTTCGAGATGAAGGGGAAGATGCACCTGGTGCCATAATGGACAGTTTTGAGGAGGAACAGGTAGCTTTACATGCCCTGGCTGGAGATGAAAATAGTAGCAAGGTCCATAGCATGCAAGTAACGGGTAGATATAAAGGAAGAGTTTTGCAGATTTTGATCGACTCCGGCAGCACCCACAATTTTGTGGACGTGGGAGTAGTGAAGGGGCTGGGCATTCAGACAACCACCATTTCTCCGGTTGAAGTTACGGTGGTCGACGGCAGGACTATACAGAGTTGTAGATCCTTGAATTCTTTTACTTGGGAAATGCAGGGACACTCTTTTGCAGCAGCTTTCTTTGTTTTACCTTTGGTCGGATGCGAGATGGTCCTTGGGGTTAAATGGTTAGCGTTATTGGGGGATATAACTTGGAATTTCCAGTCAGCTCTAATGAGCTTTCAAATAGCAGAGCACCGGGTCGTTTTACAAGGAAATGGAGGCTCATCCAATAAGCAACTGTGGAGGATTGTTGGCAGCAAAGCATTGGCCAAAGAAACAGCACAACAATTAAGTGTTGTCTGTGTTGGTTCCATCTCGGGCGATACTACTAGTTCCTTCTATCAGTTGACTGAGCCTGAAGTGAGGCAGCAAGACATTACAACCATTCTGGATGCATTTTCAGAAGTATTCCAAGATCCCAAGGGATTACCCCCTTTTCGTGGTCACGAGCATGCTATTGCCTTGAAGGAAGGAGTGCAGAGTGTTAATGTTCGACCATATCGCTATTCGGCATCGCAGAAGAACATAATTGAGAGCATGATAAACGAATTACTAGAGAATAGAGTGATACAACCCAGTAGAAGTGCTTTCTCCTCGCCTGTGGTGCTGGTCAACAAGAAAGACGGCACTTGGCGCTTGTGCGTGGACTATAGACAGCTCAACCATCAGACGGTGAAGGTCAAGTACACTATACCCGTGATCGAGGAGTTACTAGACGAGTTACATGGATCAGTCATATTTTCTAAGATTGACTTGCGAGCCGGGTACCACCAAATCAGGATAGAGCCGAAGAACGTGCACAAGACAGCGTTTCGCACCCACAACGGTCACTACGAGTTTCTCGTCATGCCATTCGGCCTTTCTAATGCCCCTTCGACCTTCCAGGGATTGATGAATACCCTGCTTCGACCTACTTGCGAAGATATGTCTTGGTTTTCTTCGACGACATATTAATATACAGCAAGACCACTGAAGAACACGTGCAGCATCTGCAATCTTTCCTAACCGTCCTTCAGAAAAATACTCTGTATGCTAGGCGATCTAAATGCTCCTTCGGGAGTACAAGGGTGGAGTATTCGGGACATTACATAGATAAGGAAGGGGTATCAACCGACCCCAGGAAGATACAGGCTGTAAGTGACTGGCCTGTTCCTGCAAATGTGAAGCAACTCCGGGCCTTCCTCGGTCTCAGCGGTTAACAGATGCGAGTGACTCCGGTATTGGTGCCGTTCTGCTGCAACGTCAACGCCCCATAGCTTACATAAGTAAATCTCTGTCTAGCCGACACAGAGCCCTCTCAGTTTACGAGAAAGAGCTCTGCTCGATTATTTATACTGTAAAAAAGTGGCACCATTACCTAACCGGGCGTCATTTCATCATTAAGAGTGATCATCGAAGCCTCAAATTTTTATTGGAGCAACAGCTGCATATGGAGAGCCAGTTTAAGTGGTTGTCTAAGCTCATGGGCTACGATTACGAGATCACTTAAAGAAAAGGAACGGATAATACAGCGCCTGATGCATTATCACGCGTGCAGGGGGCTGAATTACTCGCCATGGCAATAAGAGACCATCAGCCCACGTTGTTGGATGAAGTCAAACTGACCTGGGAACAAGATCCAGCGCTGCAGAAACTGTTTTTAGAATTGCAAGGAGCGGTTTCTACTGTAAGAAACTATAAGTGGCACCAGGACCTGCTTAAGAAAGGGAACCGCTTGGTCGTGGGTAAAAATCCAGCTGTCCGCCGCAAGATCATTGCAACCTTCCATAATAGCTCGATGGGGGGTCACTCAGGAGTATTGGCCACCACTAAGCGAGTAGCAGGGCTGTTCTTTTGGCGGGGGATGCACAAGGACATACGTAATTTCATTCGCACGTGTGAAGTTTGTCTGCGATGTAAGTACGACAACACTGCCTCCTAAGGCTCCTGCAGCCACTACCTATTCCTGCAGGCGTGTGGGAAGAAATTTCAATGGATTTCATCGAAGGGCTTCCTAAATCTCATAACAAGGATGTCATTTTGGTTGTGGTAGACAGGCTGACAAAATATAGTCATTTCTTGGGACTAACTCATCCCTACTTAGCTACCACAATTGCCCAAGCTTTTCTCGACCAAGTCTTCAAACTCCATGGTTTGCCACTGGCCATAGTGAGCGATCGGGACACGGTATTTCTCAGCCGGTTTTGGCAGGACCTCTTTCGTCTTCAGGGAGTAGAGCTCCACCTCTCTTCTGCATATCACCCACAGACCGACGGCCAAACGGAAGTAGTGAATCGCTGCCTCGAGACGTACCTTCGGTGCATGGTTGGAGACTGTCCTCGTAACTGGTTAAAATGGTTACCGCTGGCAGAGTGGTGGTACAACACCTTCTTTCATTCTGCCATTCAGTTGACCCCGTTCGAAGCACTATACGGGTATCCTCCTCCCATACATCTACCTTACTTGGGTAATGACCATGCGGTGGCAGCTGTGGATGGCATTCTTCGTGATCGCGAAGCTATGCTGCGTGTTCTTAGGTTCGACCTCGACAGGGCTCAGCACCGGATGAAGCAAATGGCTGACAAACGTCGGACAGAGAGGGAATTTGTTGTGGGCGATCTGGTTTTTGTCAAGTTGCAGGCGTATCGTCAGCACATTGTCGCTCGGAGGGCTGCCCACAAATTGGCGCCCCTTTACTATGGCCCCTATAAGATCGTGGTCAGAGTGGGCAAAGCAGCATATAGACTACAACTACCCGCTGGATCGGCCATTCATCCTACATTCCACGTTTCTAAGTTAAGAGGTGGAGTATCTGACGTTTCCCGGGTGTCTCAGTCACTTCCAGCCTTCTGCACCACACCTTCCCCTATACCAGTGGCAATTCTCGCCAGGAAGATGGTGAAAAGGGGTTCTCGGGCGGCAACCATGGTTCTGGTGCAATGGTCATCGGGCTCGGAAGACGATGCTACGTGGGAATATCTCTACAATTTAGAGCAGCGTTACCCTCATTGCACCCTTGAGGACAAGTGTGCTCTAAGGGGGATGGATTGATATGGTGGAAGACGAAAGCAGGAAGAAAAGAAATAAAGGAAGAGGAGGAAGGACGTGAGTCGTTATGTCGGTCAGGTTAAGTTGGGTTGGAATAAGAGGGAAGTGGGCTGGAGTGGAGCTGGAGCTGAAGGAGCGTTCGTGGGCTAGGCAAGGCCGGGACGTGTAAAGAGGGGAGATCACGAGGAGGAGGTATGCAGCGATAACCCAGGTGTGAGAGCCCAAGTCCACGTGTTAGTGTTCGCCTATAGAACGGATCACGTCGGAAATATTTGGCAAAGGACTCACAGGAATTGAGTTTGTGGTCGCCAGTAAGAAGATGCACAATTTTATTGAAACTAAATGCAAGTCTTACAATCTTAATGAACAAAGAAAACAGGGCTTACAGCCATTAGAAATGGAAAAAGTGCAAGTGTCGACAACGATGTGGAAATCTGTGACGGCGGAGAACTGGTGACGAAGGCCTTGGAAGCTCGCTCCGTCGGTGGTAGTCGCTGGCGGGGATCTGTGACGAAGGCCCTACGAGCTCACTCCGTCGGTGGTGTCGCTGGCGGAAGATTGACGGCAAAGGCCCTACGAGCTCACTCTGTCGGTGGAAGGGTAGTTGACCTATAAACCGGGTCAGGGCATCTAATTCCTAAGGTTGACGAACAAACTTCAGAGTTTTTGGCTGTGTATGGTCGTCCCTTGTCTTTGGAAACTCCTTTGCTATTTATAGTGAGCTCGTACGTGTCTAACACGTAACGAGTGGATCTTGTTGCAGATCGTGTCATAGATCGTGATCCCTAGTATCGTGGGAGTGTCCCAACAACTTCCCATGAGATACGGGATCACGTTCCTGAAAATTAGAATCGGTTACGATTCTTAACAATCGTGATTTTAGGAATAAATAAATTTATTCCCATCTCGTCGACTTGCTTTGTTTGTACGGGCTTTGACTGCTGTAGTTGCCTTTGTTCAGGATAAGGTAGACTTGACCCTATGAGTAGACCTAGCTACTATTGGGTCCTATTGGTGGTCATATCTTAGTGGTGAGTTGACCTAGTCGACTCTATACATGAGTCGTCTTTAGTAACTCCATTGTGGGTCGACTTCATCATGAGTTAACCCAACCGACCTCGTCATGAGTCGACCTGGGTGACTTTGTCATGAGCTAACCCAGTCGACTTCGTCATGAGTTAACCCAGTCGACTTCACTATGAGTCGACCTGGGCGACATCGTTATGAGTTAGCCCAGTCGACGTTGTCATGAGTCGGCCTGGGCGACTTCGTTCTGAGTTAGCCCAGTCGACTTTGTCATGAGTCGGCCTGGGCGACTTCGTTCGACTTTGTCATGAGTCGGCCTGGGCGACTTCGTTCTTAGGTAGTGTGATGATTCCTGGGCTCCAAAATTATTTATTATGTCAACATAAGCCCCCCTTTTATGCTGGGTTAGCTATGCTGACTTAGCAAAAAATCACACCCTATATAAGGGAGAGTGAGTGTCCTTTTCCCGCCCATCTCCTTACTTGCTCAACACTTCTTCACCTTCCTCCTCAAGAAACCCAGAAAACCCTCGTTCTTGAAACCCTCCGTCCCTTCCATCTCCTTCACCAAAATCTCTCCGATCTTTAAAAAGATGGCAACTTTCAAAGCCTTCGAACTCCACAATGCTCGTGCGGGGCCGGCCGGACCTATTCCGGTCGCGGAAGACCAAGGATCGGGTGTCGCTCTTGGACCCATCTTGCCGGAGCATCTGTTTCCAGAAGTGGTGCCACTCAACTACCTCATCACAGAGAAGCCTATCCCGGTTTGTCATCCCAACTTTATTAATCCCCTCAACTGGGAGAGCAGGTGACCTTTTTGTGCTTCCCTTCTGCTACTAAGGCCGAGATGATAGAGTGGTTAGAGATGTGGGAGGATCATTTTGAAAATCGATTCAGGGACCAGAAGATTCTCAGATTTTTTAGGATGTCAATAGCTAGTAAGAGCTGTGATCCTAGGGTTTGTGCGGCTATTCTGCCTTTCTGGAACTCCATGGTGAACTGCTTCTATTTCCCAGAAGGCCCTATGTCCATCACTTTGGCAGATTTGAAGTTTTTGACCGGGAGCAAGATTAATGGCCGCCCAGTGCGTCAATATGCCCAGGCAGGAGACATTAGTCCAAAGGGAGCCCTCCAGTATATGAAAGTAGTAAACAAACACTTGCAGATGGCCTCAGTGGGCAAGAAAAAGGGCGAGAAGCGAACGACCGCAGGGTTCGGCGCCCAGGAAGAGATCGAATTTCTCAGCACCTGGCTGAGCAAATTTGTCTATTGTTTCCCTGGGAAGAAGGTTGGCCACACGTCTCACGCAGTGGCGAACTTTTTGAGGGAGACTACTGAAGAAGTCGCCTGGGGTCCCTTCATCCTCGGTCTGCTATATCACGATCTGGAGAGGGCGACTTCTCAAATCAAGCCATTCCCAAAGCATCCAGCAGGAGGCATGCTTTGGTTGGTCCATCTATGGTCGGCCATGTGGATGCCAGGGTTGACTGGATTCAAGGTCCCCACGACGCCCCCTGAAGCCTTGTACTATGGGGAGAGCATCTTGAATCGATGCTGCCAGCGCAAAGACCAGTGGCTCCCGACTTCAGTTACTGGCCATATGAAGCATATAGCTGATTTCGCGAGGGCAGATCGACGCGACTGGGCGCCTCTCCCAGGTCACAAAACAATTGCCCAAAAGGTCGACCCCCAGATCGCTCCAGGCTTTTGGAACGGGGCTCTCACCAGCAGGGATTTGCCAGTAGTTTTCGACAACTATCTGTCCTTTGAAGTCTATAACCCTCAGCTGTGCGCAAGACAGTTCGGGTTCATCCAGAGCGCGGCGGTCCCTTTTGTTGATGCCACTGGTGGCCTACTTGGAAGGGCGACGAAGATCCCGTGCAAGTCGGGTGACGCCAAGGTCCTGGAGTTGCTTAGCAGAAAGGCGCAACTCCTCAGGATGGAGTTCCCATCCAGTTCCTCCTCTTGCTTCGCCACACAGTTCTTCACTGTGCTGTGGTCATCTATGTATGAGGAGCTGCGATCCTTGATGCACTTCCTCGAGGTCTCCGACGAACCTGATTTCTATCCTGATGATGCTCAACTCAAAGCGAGAGGTAAGGACTTAGCTTTGTTTAAACAGCATGGAGTTCTTAATATTAGACCTAAGTTTTCTCTTCTTCTTTTCCTTTTAGGATCATTACTTCCTCGGGGCCCCGGCAAAGCGAAGCTCAAAGCCCCCCTTGCCCCTGGTCCCTCCAAGCCCAAGCCGATCGACAAGGGGAAGGCCAAAGTCGCAGGTCCCAAGCGAACGACTAGAGGCGACTCTTCTAAGGCCAACGTCGCCTCAAAACGCAAGGAGATCGAAGAGGAAGAGGAGGAAGACCCCGATGAGATGCCTCTATCAAAGAGGAGGAAACTGGTGAGGGTACCATCTCCAGTGGCGGCTCCCCTTCCCAAGTCACCGACTACCGTAGCGGCGACTTCTTCTTCCAGGTCGCCAGCAGTGGTGGCCCCACTCAGATCACCAGTAGTGAGTTCATCATCTGCTGCGGCGCCTGCGACCTTAGCGACGGTCGATATCGCTCGAGGAGCGACTACAGAGGTATGACTCTACTGATTCTAATTCATCTTGAGCTTCTGTATCTAACCCGCACTATATTGCCTAGGGCGACACTTCAACCGGAGATGGTGACCAACCTATTCCTCCTGTGTTCGAGACAGGTTCAACGGCTTCAATCGCCGAGGTGAGCTCGACTCCTTGCTAAGATACATTACTCTAGTTCATATATGAACTTTGGTTTTATTATACTCTATTCTAGGAAGAGCAGGCTCCTGAAGTCTTGTTACAAGAAGAAGGAACCGCTATGGTTTTATTCGATCCTTCAACTTGGTCGACGCGAGAGGAGGCACCACCTCAGTCGATGCGAGAGGAGGAAGAACAAGGCGTTCCTTCTTCTTCAGTCCACACTCATGCACCACCAATGGTATGTGTTCTTCTTTTACACAAAGCATGGCGTTGTTATCGCGATTCTAACCGCGACACTTTACAGGCTCGTCCGAAGAGAGTGAAGACGACTGCTGGTCGCCAGAAGGCTCCTACTCCTTCCACTTCTTCGGGCGAAAGCTCTGAGGGTTTACTACCTTCGGAGGTAAGTATTCGATTGCATGAAAGTGTCGACTTTTCAGGATATTGTGTCTTAGCAACATTTCATTTCTTATTCTGCAGGATCCTGCTGCAGCGACCTCGACTAGCGACCCATGGGTGAAGCTTCACGAGGATGTTGAAGAGTTGTGCCAGCTTCTGCATATCGATCCGTTAGAGATCGACTCATTTAAGAGGATGCAGAAGCTGGTTAAAAGAATCGAGGCTTCCCCTTGGGTCACGGATGAACTGTTGGGGGCCTGCAAGAGCTTTAAGTCGACGTACTGGACCCGTTGGAGGGATTATGACGCCGACTTGCTTATCTTGGAATCGACTGACTCGAAGATTCAGTTGATCAATCAAGCTCGAAAGCAGGCCTCTAAAGCTGCACAGGACGCCCGCCAGCGTTTGGTCGACGTGCGAGAGAAGCTGACCGAGGCAGAGAGGCAGATAGAGTTTTATACCAACCTCAAGAATGACCTGACTCGGCAGCTTGCGTCGATCAACACTCAGGAAATCGAGGAGCTGGAGGCCAGGGCTGGAAAAGATAGAGAAAAGGTCGTTGACCTCTATGCCCAGCGGAATAGGGTGAACGCGAAGCGCCGAGCTCGCGAGTCCCTTATCTTCGATTTCAAAAAGGCTGGCGGGTTAGATTAGATGATTTGTAATTAGAACAACAATGTAATCACATTGCTTTCACTTTAATCGATTAAGCATGTCGTTTCTCAAGCTAATCTCTACACATAATTATTCTTCTGGAGATTATCACTTGGGCGAAGTTTAGCACGACCCCTTAGGAGTTAAGCGCTTCCCAAATCAATGGAGTCCTTCGTTTTAGGATTCCACGGTGAGCTTCCCAAATGGTCTCGCGGTAGGATTTAAGATATTTACCATTGACCTTCAATGGATGTTTATCCCCTTCTCTGGTCATAAGTCGATACGTATTAGATGAGTATGTCTCGCACACTTCATATGGACCCTCCCAATTAGGAGACCACTTACCCAGGACTTGGTCCTTCGATTTAAGAGGTAGGACCATCTTCCATACTAAGTCGCCCACTTTGAAGCGCTTATGGACAACCTTTTTATTATAGTGCCTAGCAATTCTTTGCTTATGTACCTCGAGTCGATCTATTACGTCGAGTCGCTTCTTTTCCAATTCTTCTAAAGCGAGGTACATTGTCTCGTCTTGCAAGTCAGGATGAGCTACCCTGAGCGACTTGTATCGAATCTCAATAGGTAGGACAACATCTTGCCCATATACCAGCGAAAAAGGGGCTTCTCCTGTGCTGTCTCTCTTGGTGACTCTTAGAGCCCACAAGGTGTCTTGTAATAGTTTGTGCCATTCTCTTGGATTTGCACCAACCATTTTCTGAATGTTATTCTTTATGAGCTTATTGGTAGCTTCAGCTTGTCCATTCGACTGGGGGTAATAAGGTGTCGAATTAGTGATTGAAAAGCTGAACTCAGCAGCGAATTCACGCACCTTCTCATTATTGAAAACGGTGCCATTGTCTACTACAATATTCTGGGGAATCCCAAATCTATAAATGATGGAAGATCTGAGAAAATCGATCACCTCTTTGTGGTCAATCTTCTTATATACTTGAGCCTCGACCCACTTGGTAAAGTAGTCAGTAGCGACTAGAATGTAGGCATCGCCTTTACTCGAGTGTGGGTGAATCTCCCCGATTATATCCAGGGCCCAAGTCCTAAATGGCCAAGGCTTAATGACTGAGATTAAGTCGGACGCTGGAGCTCTCGTCGCAGGACCATGCCTTTGGCACTCTTGACATCCTCTAGCCATTTCTATGCAATTTTTTAGCATTGATGGCCAGTAAAATCCATGTCTTTTAATGACCCAAGACATCTTAATGCCTGATTGATGGGATCCACATAAACCTTGATGAGTTTCTAACATAATGGGAGTCGCCTCGTCTAAGTCGACACATCTTAGCAGTACTCCTTCCTTGGTTTTCCTGTAGAGTACTCCATCTATGAGGGTATAAGACAAAGCCTGAGTCTTAATTCTTTGGCTTGCCTTTTGAGCTGGGTCCGTCAGGAAGTCGATGATGGTCTTTCTCCAATCTTTATCGCTTACCAGTATGTCCAATGCGAACAAATCGCTTTGTGGGACTAAATGAGAAGCTATTTCGGGGACACAATCGTTTCTTCCTCTAGCCTTGTATCCCGAAGCTTTTTGGGCTAAGTCGTTAGCGATGGTGTTTTCCTCCCGGCCTACAAAGAGGAAAGTAATTGCTTCGAACCGCTCGACTAGCCTTCGAGCGACTTGATGATAGGGTGCGAGTTTCTCTTGACATAGAGAGTCGCCATTCATCTGGTTAATAACCAGTTGGGAGTCTCCCATTACTCTGGCTTTCCTGGCTCCCAAGGCTAATAATTCCTTCAAGAGCGTGATCAACGCTTCATATTCAGTCGCATTGTTTGTATGAGTCGCCGACAAACGATATGCTAGGCGAACGTCCTTTCCTAGTGGCGAAAGTATGTGGAGGCCTATGCCTACGCCGGATTTCGCCGAAGATCCATCAAACCAAGCTTGCCAGACATCCTCAAGGGATTCCTCTTGATCAATTGATGTAGATGGATCGTGGTTCACTAAGAAGTCGGCTAAGGCCTGCCCTTTCACCGACTGTTGAGGTTTGAAACGCAGATCGTATGCGGATAGGACCAAGCTCCATTTACTAATTCTTCCGGTCAATAGGGGACTTTCGAAAAAGTATTTTATGATTGGAGACTTGGCAATAACATGAACCTCTTGGGATCCGATATAATGTCTCAGCTTCTTTACAGCATAGAAGACTGATAGGCACAACTTCTCCTTAATTGTATAGCGCTTTTCTGTAGAGGTGAGCTGCCTTGACAAGTAATAAACTGCTCTTTCTACCTTGTCGTCTGTCTCTTGGGCTAACATGGCTCCAATGACTGCCTCAGTCGCCGCTACATAAAGTAGGTAAGGTTTGTCTATTCGAGGAGGAGCGAGCACACGTGGTTTCATTAAATATTCCTTTAGTCCCTCGAATGCCCTTTGGTGTTCTTCTCTCCATACGAAATTCCCTTTTGCTTTTAGCAAAGTCGAGAAGATTTCTGTTCGACCGGCTATATTGCCAATGAATTGTCTAAGATAATTGACCCGTCCCAAAAAAGCTTGCAATTGCTTCTTGTCACTCGGAGGGTTCAATTTTCGAATAGCGTTTATTTTGTTTTGGTCTACTTCTATGACGCATTGATGAACTAAGAACCCTAGGAAATGTCCTGCTCTGACTCCGAAGGCACATTTGAGAGGGTTTAGTTTGAGCTGATGCTTTCTCATTTGAATGAAAGCATTTCTAAGGTTATTAACATGTGACTTCTCATCTTGCGACTTGACCACTATATCGTCTATGTATACTTCGACTGTTTTGCTGATCAAGGCATCAAATATAGCGTTCATGGCTCGTTGGTAGGTTGCCCCAGCGTTTTTGAGTCCGAATGGCATGACTACCCATTCGAAAATGCCTAAGGGACACCTGAACGCAGTTTTATGGATATCCTCCTCAGCTAGGAAGATTTGGTTATATCCTGAGAAACCATCCATGAAGGACATAATTTGGTGCCCTGCAGTCTTGTCGACTAAGTCGTCTGCGATAGGCATGGGGTACTCATCCTTTGGAGTGGCACGATTCAAGTATCTGAAGTCGATGCAAACTCTAATCTTACCATTCTTCTTAATGACAGGAACTATACTGGATATCCATTCGGTATACCTCGATGTCCTTATATATCCAGCTTTAAAGAGCTTCTTGACTTCCTCGAATACTGCTTGAGTGACTTCATGAGTCATTCTCCTCGGCGCCTGTTGGACTGGTTTAAATCCCGTTTTGATTGGTAACTTGTGTTCCACAAGTCGGCGATCTAGGCCAGGCATCTCAGTGTAATCCCAAGCGAAACAGTCTTTAAACTCTTCTAGAGTAGCTTTGATAGAATTGAAAAGTTCTTTATTCATTGAGGAACTGATGAAAACAATTCGAGGGCTTGATGCCTCGCCTAAATTGACGCCTACGAGTGAGTCACATGGCATCATCAGTGACTCACGACTCTGGACACCACCTAAATCGGTGTCAACGTTATTACATGACCTAGCTTCGAGATTGATGTTGCCTATTTGGCATCCTACTTTCCTAGACATCCTAACATGCTTCTGAAGTCGCTGTAGGATATCAGCGACTGCATGACCTTTCTCCTCACTGTCCATACATCCCTTCGTGTAGGAGTCTATCGGGCTCCAACTCCGTCGCAGTGCTCTCTTGGCTCTTAGGCGCTTCTCCCTTGTTGCCGCTTGGGCTGTTGTTCGTCTCGCCTCCATCCTTGGTCGTGACTACCTCCTGCAGGACCTCGTCTATGTCCTTGTCTGTGAAGTCGGGCCCCCATCCTGTTGGCACAATCGGTCCTTCGTCAGGCTTGGGGTGAGAGGTGCCATAGCTTACGATGAAGTCGAACTTCCCAGAAGGTTCACCTAAGGGTCCGACTGTGGGGTCTCCCAGCTTGTAGCGCTGGTCCAGAGTAAGGTCCTTGATTGTCTTACACGTCTCTACATGCAAAATACCCTTGTCACAACAGGAGTATTCATCAGCCTTAACGATTTCTATTTCGGAGTCAAGCCATAAGATTAACTCCCTATGCAAAGTAGATGGAATCGCGGCGGCCTTATGAAGCCAATCGCGTCCTAAAAGCGCATTAAATGAAGGGGCTATATCGATTACAAAGAAAGCAGTTTCCTGCTTTTCGTCCAGGAATTGGGCAATGGGTGGCCCCCTCCGCAGTTCCTGAGGATCAACTGTCTGCGACGCGTAGCGGGGCCTGCGATTCACGGCCTGCTGAGGTTGGTCCGCTTCCTTATGCTCCTCTACCGGTCTAATCTCCTTGACAGGGGTAGTTCTAGTGTACCCCTGTTTGATGACCCTTTGGCCAGACGAGTCTATGAACTCCAGCCGCCGTGCCGGGCGTTCTTTCCCCCGGGCGACTGCCTCTCCATTCCCTTTGTGACCCTAGGGACCTCCTCTTCCTCCTCGCACGGCTAATCGGCGATCTGCGCTAGGAGGGCTTTTGAGGGTGAGAGAGGATCCTCGGGGGGTGTTCAGCGACATTGCTGCTTCCTCGAATGGGGTCAAGTCGTACCACTCCTCCGTCTTGCTGTCCAGTAGGTACTTCTTGAACGTGTGGCACTGATCTGTAGTATGAGTGTCATTCAAGTGCCAGTGGCATAGCCATTTCTCCCTTCCTTTGGGCAGGATGAAGACCCCACGCTCAGCCAGTCGCTTCATCAGGGCATTAGCCACTAAAGTCTCGCCTGTTGCTTGTAAGTCCTGCGAGGGTACAGCAGAGTCGTTAATAACTTCTAAGAGATTAACCTCAGCATCAAATATGTCAAACGTATGAATGGCGACTTCATCCCCGAATGGATTATCATCCACCACGGCGACTTCGTCGACCTCGGGAAAACGGAGCTCTTTAGACTCTATTAAATCCTGGATGATATTTCTAAAGGACAAACAGTCCTTGGTAGCATGGGTGAAGGACCCATGCCACTTGCAGTAATTCCTATTCTTTTCCCTCTCTGTATGAGGGACTCGATGGCCGAGCTTAAGCCTAATCCTTTTCCTTTGATAAAGCCAGTCGAATATAGCGTCGACTTTATCCGTGTCGAAAGAATATTTTCTTTCCTCGGCATTCTTTTGGGATGCCTTAGCTTTGGAATTCTTCTTAGTCAGGGGATCGCATATAGTCGACTCCCCCTTGACAAATTCCGCCACGTCGACTTCATAAGTGTCGACTTGGTAGGCTCGAGTCAGCTGGGCTTCCTCTGTAAGGAGCTGATAATACTCAGTAGCCCTCCTTGCTAAGTCATACAGGTTAGCAAAGCGCTCGCCCTGCAGCTTTTTCCGGAACGGGATAGTCAACGCATTTCATGCGAGAAGTAATTGATCCTTCTCCGGTATGGGGGGTCTACACCGTAGTAGGGCCTTCCTAAGTTTCATTAGAAACTGCCCGGGGTGTTCTCCGTTAGCCTGCTTAAGGCGCATTACCTCAAACATCGACATGGGGGTGTCCAGTCGAGCAAAGGTCTTAACGAACATAGACTGCATCTGAGTCCACGAGGCTACTGACCCTGGCGGCAAACTCGCATACCACGTAAAGGCATCTCCCGTTAACGAGTTAGGGAAGAGCTTCAGTTTCCAAAAGTCGTTCCCAGCCGCCTCACCAAGTTGGTGAGTGAAGCGAGCGACATGCTCGAGTGGGGTCATTTCATCTTCACCCGAAAAACGAGTAAAGTCGGGCACCTTATAACCTCTAGGTAGAGGGAAATCCCTGTCGACATATGCAGGATAGGGAGACCTGTACAAACAGGCATCGTCTCGCCGAGCTATTCCGGGGACGACTTGCTCTATAACCTGAGTTATGGCCTCCCTCAAGTCTGGGGGTACACCGCCTACTGGGGCCTGCGCTGGAGGTCGAGTCGACCTTATCGGGCTGTACGGAGATCTTTCCCCCATTGCCTGATTCGCTGGATCCCTCATGTAGAAAGAAGGCTCCTCCCGAAAGTTTCCACCTCGGGATCCAAGCTCATAGGGGTCTCCAGTCGCGTCGATTACAGGTTCTTTTCCAGGGCGACGAGACGGAATAAAATCCTCCCCTCGATCTGTTTCCTCTTGAAAGTCCTCTGCCTCATTCCAATACGTATTCGTTGGTCGATTACGTGAAGAAGAGGGTCGACCAGGGGGAACCAGATTCCCGGGTTCGAAAAGAGCATTTGTCCTTATCTCAGATTGCTCAAAAGTCACGTTACGTGGCCCTTGAGCAGTCCGTCGAGCGTCTGTCATGAACGTAGACTCCCTAAAGGGGGTTTCTCTCATATGAGGTCTTACTCTTTCCTCGTTTCTCGGGCCAGAAAGACGCCCTATTAGGGTTTGGACATCCATTAGAATACCCTTCATATCAGTCAACTCCTGACGCACATCCCCCAGTTCCTTGTGGAACTCCAGTCTTGAAATAAATTCGGACGGGGTATGTGAATCAAAGGTGGACTGGTTTGTAGCTGCCTGGCCTCCTAGGGCCGGCGCTGGCAAGTCCATTCCCGGAGGAAGTTCCGACTGGTTTGTAGCTGCCTGGCCTCCTAGGGCCGGCGCTTGCAAGCTCATTCCCGGAGGAAGTTCTGACTGGTTTTCCCCATCTAAGGGATTGTGAGACTCACGGCTTCGAGTATTTCTTGGCATTTGAGACTAAGATTTTTTTTTTCTGCTCCCACTGTGGTCGCCAAAAACGTGTTCGCCTATAGAACGGATCACGTCGGAAATATTTGGCAAAGGACTCACAGGAATTGAGTTTGTGGTCGCCAGTAAGAAGATGCACAATTTTATTGAAACTAAATGCAAGTCTTACAATCTTAATGAACAAAGAAAACAGGGCTTACAGCCATTAGAAATGGAAAAAGTGCAAGTGTCGACAACGATGTGGAAATCTGTGACGGCGGAGAACTGGTGACGAAGGCCTTGGAAGCTCGCTCCGTCGGTGGTAGTCGCTGGCGGGGATCTGTGACGAAGGCCCTACGAGCTCACTCCGTCGGTGGTGTCGCTGGCGGAAGATTGACGGCAAAGGCCCTACGAGCTCACTCTGTCGGTGGAAGGGTAGTTGACCTATAAACCGGGTCAGGGCATCTAATTCCTAAGGTTGACGAACAAACTTCAGAGTTTTTGGCTGTGTATGGTCGTCCCTTGTCTTTGGAAACTCCTTTGCTATTTATAGTGAGCTCGTACGTGTCTAACACGTAACGAGTGGATCTTGTTACAGATCGTGTCATAGATCGTGATCCCTAGTATCGTGGGAGTGTCCCAACAACTTCCCATGAGATACGGGATCACGTTCCTGAAAATTAGAATCGGTTACGATTCTTAACAATCGTGATTTTAGGAATAAATAAATTTATTCCCATCTCGTCGACTTGCTTTGTTTGTACGGGCTTTGACTGCTGTAGTTGCCTTTGTTCAGGATAAGGTAGACTTGACCCTATGAGTAGACCTAGCTACTATTGGGTCCTATTGGTGGTCATATCTTAGTGGTGAGTTGACCTAGTCGACTCTATACATGAGTCGTCTTTAGTAACTCCATTGTGGGTCGACTTCATCATGAGTTAACCCAACCGACCTCGTCATGAGTCGACCTGGGTGACTTTGTCATGAGCTAACCCAGTCGACTTCGTCATGAGTTAACCCAGTCGACTTCACTATGAGTCGACCTGGGCGACATCGTTACGAGTTAGCCCAGTCGACGTTGTCATGAGTCGGCCTGGGCGACTTCGTTCTGAGTTAGCCCAGTCGACTTTGTCATGAGTCGGCCTGGGCGACTTCGTTCGACTTTGTCATGAGTCGGCCTGGGCGACTTCGTTCTTAGGTAGTGTGATGATTCCTGGGCTCTAAGCCCAGGCCCAAAATTATTTACTATGTCAACAGTTAGCTAAGGAGTCAGTTAGGCGGTTGAGGTTGGTATCTGTAAATAGGGGAAATGGAGAGAGGAAAAGGAGTGAACATTCTGTTGAGATTTGTCGGGAGTGGAGAGAGAGAGAGGGGGGAAGAAAGGAAATTTGGCGTTGTACGCTTGTGCTTTCGGAGGTTGTTAGAAAATATTCCTTGGAGAAGGGTGGTCCAGGGGGAAATTCCGGGAGTATCTCTGTTCTTTCGAACAAACCCTAGGATTTTCCGTTCGCACCGATTTTGCGGGGGGAATGGGCGGAGAGAGGAGGGAGGGACTCAGACCGGAGTTTCGATTGGACGAAGGTGACGTGACGTGACGGGATGGGATGGGATGGAACGTGACGTGTCGAGCCGACGCGGATCGGGAAAATGGGCCGAAATGGGTTCGGGCCTAAGCCCATTTTCATAGTCCGACATTTGCTTTCCAAAATTTGTACACATTCTAAAAGCTTTCCAAAATTTGTGTTACGCTTAAATTCAATGGGGGCATGCAAAACAATGCTGGAATACTCAGCGTCTGCCAATTTATTAGCTGAACTCCCTCCCCCCTTCGTCCACCTTGCCGCGGCCTAGGTCGCCATAGCAATAGATATCATTCGAACAGAGATGGGAGTTGTAGATGTCTATATATTCAAAAGGCCTTATCAGCTCCAGCTAAAGCCGTTCAAGTCGAACTGCTTGCGTCTGGACCCCGTCCCGTTGTCATCACGTGCATTGAGGTCCTGTTTTGCTTCGAGATAGCACGCCGTGTTCTTGTATGGCCGCTGATCGGTTTCCATCCTGACGGAATCCGATCTTGTTTCTGGTCGGCCACCGAGAATTGCGGTGTCATCTTGCTTCATCTTGGTGCTTCCGTCGGGACAACCGCCGCCACCGCTGCCTCCACATCCAATGCTCATCGACAAGTGGCCCGGCTGTAGGAAGTTTCTGCTCTTGTCCTTGATGACAGGTGACAGGAAACTTCTCTCGCAGGTAGTTTCTTCACCCCACTTCAATTCAACCTTGTCGGCCCTGGCATTGGTCTTTGGGTCCAGGAAGATTCCATGGAACTCCATGTCCTTCTGAGACCCCTCACAAGATGTCAGGCAGCTGTCCATCGAACAATCGGTGGGTTGGTTTGGCTGCAACTGCTGTACTACCGCGCACAGACTCTCCAGTTCCTTCAGGTCCAGAAGGGCAGAGTTCATCCCCTGTGTGGCAACTTTGGAGAACAACTCTGAGATTTGAATTTTTGCCGCCTCAAGACCAGCTGATCCCAAGTTCTGTCTCCCTAAAGTCTCTTGAGCTTTCTCGAGCACCATCTGCAAGTACTTCCCCTGCGCCTCTATGCGGAGTTGCAAGTGCCTCTGTACCTCTAGCTGTTCATGAAGCCTTCTCTGGACTTCAATTTGCATCTGCAGAGCTTCGCCAAAATGTAAGCCCCTGTGATACAAAATGCAGAAAAGTAAGATTTCCATAAGTGCCACAAACCTAGGACGGAAGTAGAATTTTTAACTTATATTACTTGTTCACTTGAGGTCCAATACTCATAATGGCTATCGGAGGTCCGTTTGGTTCTGGCGTCTGCTCTTCCATAACGGGAGCTGAACCTGCATCAGTTGTCGATTATTTCATTTCCATCTGATAGGACGGATGCTTTTTGTCAGCAGGATGCATATAGAGATTAGCACTTACAGATTTTGTGATTAGCGTTGTTCGCTTGGCCGTGAAGATTCTTGCTCAATCTGTATTTCTGTTCGACCAATGATTATGAAATTTAGTAAGGGAATGCAATTTCATTGGATTCTGTTGCTCAAGGCAATGACGTTCCGATGAATTTACCTGAAGGTGACTCTTGAGGTGGTACAGAGTGAGTCCCGGAATGCCCATAAGCTTCATTACCGTCTTTGGAGTCGCTTCTGTGAAGCCATCAAAGCAAGACAGTCATTCGGCAGCAATCATTAATGAAATGATCTCCGCGAATTGTAACTCGATGTGTTTTCATCACTCACTGTCTGCTCCTCCCAGCTGATTGACAGCTTCAACAAACCTCTCGTGGAGATCCAGCGTCCATTTCAGCCTAGGCTTTGCATCGGTGGACAGGACAAGCCCCGCATCTCCAGTGCCATTACCTCCCTGAAGAAACAGTTGCCAGTCGCCAGGAATCTGCATCCTTGACGCCGCATGGACACTCTTCCCTTGATGTTGGTACATACTTTCTTCACTTAATCACTCAGACGGGCAGAAAACAAGCTTATCCTGTGCTTAAGGAAAAAGCCTTTTCAGAACACTGTCGAGCCCCGGAATGGTGTAATGTGTGCGTGTGTATATAGCGGGGTTGGTCCTGTTATCTTTCCTCAATGACGAAACGTTCTCGCAGGGGCTTGGGTTATATAAAGAGGCTGGCTCGGGGTATGGAAGGAAAGCAGAAGGGAGAACAAAGAATTTGGACCCGATTCAACACTCACACAACAGATAATCACAAAAGAGATATTGTCCTTCCTGCATTAGTCATGAGCCTTGAATTCGAAATCGATACCTCCCTCTTCTACCGCGCTACAAACCCCGAATTTATCCGCCCGGAATGTGTATTGCTCCGCTTTTCCTATAATGGGGATTTGTTAATCTTTTGTCGTCCTGGCAAAGGCAGGAATCCAATTCCAATATTTGGGGGTGGCGGGGGGCTTTTCGTTGGATTCTCGGAACTCATGCGGATTTGTCCTTGAGCTAGTGTTATTTTTCAGTAACGAGATTAACTCACGGAGATCTGATGGCATAAGAGAATGCCTGCTTGCTTGATCTCGTGCCCGTTTGTACGGGTTTATACTTGACGAAACACATGAGGTTCTCTATGACTGGAAGTGTTTTGAAGCATGGCGGGAAAAGGATTTGTGTGTTTGTAATTGGACAAGAGTTTAGGGAATGGTAATGAGATGCTCTTTTCCTTTTTGAAGCGTTCAAAATCAAAGGGAATGAGGAATAAGGAATACATTCTACACTCATTGTCAGAAGTTTGGTACTTATTCAGCACGATCACGTCGTTATTAATTAGGAAGGGCGAAGGGGCGGTCCGGAATCCTTTCTGCTCTCCACAACTGGAACGGGCACCGATGGTCCCTCGGGAAGAAAATGGGGTCGGAGAATCGGCGTGTATGTTGGACAGAAAATGGCCTATTCGGAAAATTATTTTACTCAGCTTCTCACGATTTTGCGGTTGATAAGAGGCAGGACAGTCGGTGGCCTGGATAGTGCTAGCATTGGCCCGAGAGTTCATGCTTGATGACCATGCCCTCCGCTAATTAGTTCCAGCCTTCATTTTATGTGATACTGTTCCAAGCTCCTTGAGGGGGCTTCGCTATGAATTACAGGAGATGTGCAGTGGCTGTCATTGCAGTTTCTGATGTTTCTGTTCGAGCACACTGTCGTTTTCTTTCTTACATTTGGCTTGTGTCTCGCTGAAAATGCTGTGAATATCAGACGTACGATGTATTTCAAAATGCCGGTTCTCTTCTCCATCTCAGCTCCTCCTGAAAGGCCAGCCGAGGAGAGATTTGGTAATAGGTGGAGGTTTTCCGATAACCGCAGCACTCAATTCCCTCAGACGTATTAACATAGTCACAAGTCTCCTTAGTTCAAGGTGTCCTTTTTCCATGAAGATCAATTGATTCCATATCGAAAGATGTAGATTGGAAGAATCCGCCGAATCGACGGTATTCCAGTAAAGTCAAAAGGACCGGAATCCCCCGAGTTTTGCTGTCAAATGCCCGTCACTCCACGATCTGCGCCGACAATTCGGAGCCGATATGACAGTAGTGGCTCCAGGCCAGTCTTATTCGCAGAGATACCCAACTGGTTAGAACGGAAATACTGATTGATAACTCTAGTAAAATAGAGTTATATTATCACATTTAGGCTTAATTCTAGTTAGTTTCGAGAATTTCAATTGTTATTGTTTGCCAATTGAGCTTAAATTGTCATTCATCACGTTTGCTTTGTGATCGTAGGAAGTAAATGAAGGCATGACGGAAAACAAAGCAAAAGGGTGAAGGATGAAGAGGAATAGAAGGCGGAGGACACGGTGCAGCTGCAACCAATCTTCTTGCAGCTGCACAAGTGAAGCAGAAGGATGACAGAGAGGCTCGTGCAGCTGCAACTCCAAGCTCGTGCAGCTGCACGACGAGAGGAGGAATTGATCAAGGACATCAGACTGGTCGGTGCAGCTGCAACGCCAGTCCCTTGCAGCTGCACGAGTGCGACAGGGCAGATATGAAGAGAGTTCAGAGAGGTCGTTACAGCTGCAACGAATTCATCTTGCAGCTGCACGACGTAATATTGCCCGAAAATTAGATTTTATTTTTCTAGATTTGTTTTAGGTATAAATAGGTTGGATTTTAGGTTTTCGGGGGTACCCCTTATCTCTTCTCTTCTGACTTTGGTTTTGGCACCCGACGACGGCTAGGAACAAGGAGACGAAGACGTTGATGGAGACTTCGACGATTTCTCTTTTCTCTTTGCTTTTTGTTTCGTTTTCGATGTCGAACTAAACATCTTTTCTAGGATGATGATGAACCGACTCGTGTAGTTGGTTTTCCACTTTCTCGGAATCAATTCAAGAAGAATTATCGTTTACTTGTGTTTCTTCTGTGTTTAATGCTTACCTATCGGGTTGATCGCCGGTTTGTATGAATTCTTAGTCTTAAGTGAACTCGAGAGAGACTTAGGATTAGAAGAGAGGAAGCATAACCTAGGTTAAGGCCGAGAGATCGGTTTAACTAAGAGGAGTATAGAGATATACACTCGTAGGTAACCGAGAGAACAATTGGATCTCAAGGAATTCTGATTATTCGTGATTCGCTATAGAAATATAGGTTTACGGGTGATTAGTAATTCACAGTTACAGCCTCGAGAGAGGTGTAGCGATTGTTAGGGAATTGTGGTTAGTAAACGGTAAAACGGATTGAATTGAGGAAGAGAGAGTGTGATAATCTACGAATCGATAGGGGATTCGGAGTCCTAGGCTTTTGTTATTCGATTTACAACCTTGCTTTTATTTTTATTGCGATTTACTTTCTTGCACCCAACCTTTCATCACTCAACCTTCTTGACTAGAACTTGAACTCAATAACTGACTATTGGCGGTAGATTCTGTCTAATCAGTCCTCGTGGGAACGATTTTTCTCATCACTTTATTACTTGGTGCGACCCGTATACTTGTGTGTGCGATTTGGTTCGAACAAGTTTTTGGCGCCGTTGCCGGGGACTGAAATAGAATTATTTCAGTCAGTTTTCGGTTATAAGTTTTATTCTAGTCACTGATTATCTTTTCATCTTTTGCAGGTGTATGCGACATCAAAAAGGTGATAAAGAGCTACTCTTTGACCCTGAAATAGAACGAACTTTTCGGATTTTACGAAGAGGTCAAAGGGACACCATGGCAAACGCCAACAACAACAATAATGTTGTTGACATTGCGGCGCAGCAACAGCCGAGGACGATGAGGGACTATGCACAGCCGACTCCACAAAATCATGCTGGTTTTCTACGTCCTGAAATTCAGGCGGATACCTTTGAAATTAAACCTTCAATTATTCATATGATTGAAAATTCCAATTTCGGAGGTTTAATTAATGAAGATCCACACTGGCACCTAACGCGTTTTGAGGATTTGTGTGGCACCTTCAGGTATCATGGCGTATCGGCAGAAGCAATCAAATTGAGGCTGTTCCCGTTCTCGCTTCGAGACAAGGCCAGAGCGTGGCTATATTCGCTGCCTGGAGAATCAGTCAGCTCATGGGACGACCTTCGCAAGCACTTCCTGTCCAAGTACTATCCGCCGAGCCGAACTGTGAAGATACGGAACGACATCACCTCGTTCCGCCAACTCGCTGGCGAATCCATGTACGAAGCGTGGGATCGATTCAAGGAGCTGCAGAGGCTATGCCCCCACCACGACATCCCCAAGTGGATGTTGGTTCAGAGCTTCTACGACGGGCTAGCGGAGCAACTCCAATCTACTATCGATTCAGCCGCAGGAGGTACCATAATGAACAAGACACCGGATGACGCTCTGGATTTGTTCGAGGCGATGGCGACAAATGGCCAAAGGAGAGCACCAACAAGAGGAGGAGGACATCATCAGATAGACGCTATCACCGCCCTCAGCGCTCAGCTAGAGACACTGACCAAAGAGATGGCGGCATTGCGTACGTCGACTCAAAATGCTAACCCTCCACCTCGTTCTAATATGCAAGTTATGGAGATGCAGGAGTCGGAAGAGGCGAATTACGTGGGAGGCAACAACAGGAATAACCCGTACTCCAATACGTACAACCCAGGATGGCGCAACCACCCCAACTTCTCGTGGAGAGGCAATCAAGAGCATCAGGATGCCGGGCCTCCACGACCAAACCAGCCACCGGGATTTGCACCCCCGATGCGACAACCTGTAAGTGAACCTAAGTCTAGTGTTGAGGATTTATTGAGACAGGTTCTTGCTAGCAATGAGGAGGTCCGGAAACAACAAGAGGAGACGAGAAAGCAACAGGAGCTCATACTGAAAGATCACGCGACCTCAATCAAGCAACTGGAGATGCAGATGGGACAACTTGCAGGATCATTAGTCATGAGACCTCATGGAACGCTACCGAGTAACACGGAGCTCAACCCCAAGAATCGAGAGAACTGCAGTGCTATTACCCTCCGAAACGGGAAGGACCTGGAAGAGGAGTTTGAGCGGCAAGAGACCGAAAAAGCGCAAGCTAGGGAGAAACGTCAGGCTAAGGTACGTGAGACGGAGTCTAGAAAGGACTCTGAGCATCAGAGTATTGAAACACCGGTGCGTACTGATCCTATGCCTGTAGTTCCTATTATTCCTCAAGTTCCGTTTCCGCAGCGTTTAAAGAAGCACACTGACGAGCAGCAATTCAAAAAGTTTCTTGAAGTGTTTAAAAAGCTGCAGATAAATATCCCTTTCGCGGAGGCGCTCGAGCAAATGCCAAGCTACGTAAAGTTCATGAAGGATATCCTGTCAAAGAAGCGGAAGCTTGGTGGTAACGAAACGATCTCGTTGACTGAGGAATGCAGTGCGATCGTGCAAAGAAGACTCCCACCAAAACTCAAGGATCCGGGTAAGTTCACTATCCCGTGCCACATTGGAACGGATTTTTTTGGTCATGCTTTATGTGATTTAGGGGCGAGCATCAACTTGATGCCATTTTCAGTGTTCAAGAAATTGAACATCGGCGAAGTAAGACCGACGTCTCTGACTTTGCAATTAGCTGACCGATCGTACACGTACCCTAAGGGTATTGTGGAAGATGTTTTGGTGAAAGTGGACAGGTTCATCTTCCCCGCGGACTTCGTCATCCTGGATTACGAGGAAGATCGAGAGGTCCCCATCATCCTAGGACGACCATTTTTAGCAACGGGGAGGACACTAATTGATGTCCAGAAGGGAGAGCTTACCATGAGGGTCCACGACCAAGAGGTGACGTTCAACATGGACAAGGCTATGAAGATGCCTAACGAAATTGATGAATGCAGGTACGTGGACATACTTGAGGAAGTTACCATCGAGACGCTCCTAGAAGCATTTGAGCTACAGCCGGAAGAAGAATTGCCAAAGGAAGATGCATCACATGATGAGAAGTCTGAGGAAGAGGTGGCCTATGTGCGGCAATTCCAAAGGGTGGAACCTCTCGACCGACCTGCGACGACCACTAAGCCGTCCATTGAAGAACCCCCGAAGCTGGAACTAAAGCCGTTGCCTGACCACTTAAGGTATTCCTACCTGGGTAAAGACAATACTCTTCCGGTTATTATTTCATCGTCATTAACTAACGAACAGGAAGAGATGCTGATACGAGTGCTTCGGGAGCACAAGACAGCTATTGGATGGACCATCGCGGACATAAAGGGGATTAGTCCAGCAATTTGCATGCACAAGATTGTCCTGGACAGTGACAAGAAGCCATCAGTCGAACATCAAAGGCGATTGAACCCGCATATGAAGGAGGTGGTAAGGAAAGAAGTTATTAGATGGCTTGATGCAGGTATCATTTATCCGATCTCGGATAGCTCGTGGGTGAGCCCAGTCCAGTGCGTGCCTAAAAAAGGAGGCATAACGGTGGTCGAGAACAGCAAGAATGAGCTCATCCCGACAAGGATGGTCACGGGGTGGAGAATATGCATGGACTACAGGAAACTCAACGCAGCCACGTGCAAGGATCATTTCCCGCTACCCTTCATCGATCAGATGTTGGACCGTCTCGCAGGTAAGAGTTTTTATTGTTTTCTGGACGGATATTCAGGTTATAATCAGATAGCGATCGCACCGGAGGATCAGGAAAAGACTACCTTCACTTGCCCCTACGGTACGTTCGCTTTCCGTCGTATGCCGTTTGGATTATGTAATGCGCCTGCCACGTTTCAGCGATGTATGACAGCAATTTTTTCGGACATGATTGAGAAGACCATTGAGGTATTCATGGACGATTTCTCAGTTTTTGGAGTGTCATTTAAAAATTGCTTGGATAATCTTGCGGCTGTTCTTGCGCGATGTGAACAGACTAACCTGATTCTGAATTGGGAAAAGTGTCACTTTATGGTGCGCGAAGGCATTGTGCTTGGTCACAGGATTTCGGAGAGTGGTATTGAAGTGGACAAGGCCAAAGTGGAGACGATCGAGAAGCTACCCCCTCCAACATCCGTGAAAGGAGTCCGAAGCTTCCTGGGACACGCTGGCTTCTACAGGAGATTTATTAAGGACTTCTCGAAGATCACCAAGCCGCTATGCAATCTCTTGGAGAAGGATGCACCATTCCTTTTCGACGGTAAGTGTATGGAAGCATTCCTTACACTAAAAGAGAGGTTAGTATCATCCCCGATTATTGTCGCTCCTGATTGGAACTTGCCTTTCGAATTAATGTGCGACGCGAGTGATTTAGCTGTAGGAGCTGTGTTAGGACAAAAGAGAGATAAGCATTTTCGTGCTATTTACTATGCTAGTAGAACACTTGACTCCGCCCAGGTTAATTACACGACAACGGAGAAAGAAATGTTGGCGATTGTGTTTGCTTTCGATAAGTTTAGGCCTTATTTGATTGGATCTTTAGGGATTGTGCATACTGATCATGCGGCCATACGTTACTTGATTTCTAAGGCGGACTCAAAACCGCGACTAATCCGTTGGGTCTTATTATTGCAAGAGTTCGATCTTACCATCGTAGACAGGAAAGGTTCCGAGAACCAAGTGGCCGATCACCTATCCAGGTTGGAGGAGGGAATGGCGAGCACACCTTCAACTCTGATCAACGATTCTTTTCCTGATGAGCAACTGTTCGCTGTGGAGGTAGCCGCGCCTTGGTATGCCGACTATGTGAACTACATAGTCGCAAATATTTTTCCTCCGGACATGACAAGCCAACAGCGGAAAAGGTTCGTCCATGACGTTAAATTCTATATGTGGGATGAACCTTTGCTTTTTCGGAGATGTGCAGACCAGGTCATTCGGCGTTGCGTTCCGGAGGAAGAAATCAGGCTGATCCTTGAGCAATGCCATGCTGCCCCGTACGGTGGACATTTCGGTGGTCAGAAAACCGCAATAAAGGTCTTACAATCAGGTTTCTACTGGCCCTCATTATTTAAGGATGCTCACACTTTTGTAGCACAGTGCGATCGCTGCCAAAGGGTAGGAAATATTTCACGTCGTGATGAAATGCCCTTAAATAATATCCTAGAAGTCGAACTGTTCGATGTGTGGGGGATAGATTTCATGGGGCCCTTTGTTGATTCTTTAAAGAACAAGTATATTTTAGTGGCTGTTGATTATGTGTCCAAATGGGTAGAAGCTGTCGCCTTACCCACTAACGATGCTCGTGGAGTTTTGAAATTTCTTAGACAGATTTTCACGCGGTTCGGAACACCACGAGCCATCATCAGTGACGGTGGAGCTCATTTCTGCAACAACAAGTTCACTACACTGATGCGGAAATATGGAATCAAGCATAAGGTGGCGTTGCCCTACCATCCTCAGACATGCGGCCAAGTAGAAGTGTCCAACCGCGAAATCAAGAGGATCCTGGAGAAAACAATAAGTACTAATCGAAAAGATTGGTCCACCAAACTTGATGATGCACTATGGGCATACAGGACGGCCTTCAAGACCCCGATTGGGACATCGCCGTACAAGCTAGTATATGGAAAAGCCTGTCATCTGCCGGTGGAGCTAGAGCACAAGGCTTATTGGGCGGTTCAAAAGCTTAACCTGGACCCAAGCGCAGCAGGGGAGCAGCGATTAATGCAGCTGAATGAAATGGAGGAATTCCGGAGAGACGCATACGAGAATGCCCGCATTTACAAAGAGAAGACCAAGACGTGGCATGATCGTCGACTTAAAGAGCGTAAATTCTCCCCTGGTCAATTAGTACTTTTATTCAATTCACGGCTTCGGTTGTTTCCAGGGAAACTCAAATCGCGCTGGTCAGGACCCTTCGAAATTACCCAGGTACTACCATTCGGTGTTCTCGAATTAGTAGGTACTAATTCTTCTGACAGGTTCAAGGTGAATGCGAGTCGGGTCAAGCCATACTTTGGAGGTGTTGTCCACCGGGATCCGGGGACACTAATGATGAAAGACACGTAAAGGATCAGAGCGTCAGGCTGACGACGTTAAATCAAGCGCTGCTCGGGAGGCAACCCGAGTCAAATTTTATTTCCTTTTCTTGTTTAATTTGTTTTGTTTTAGTTTTTGAGTTTGATTTTGGCTAAATTTTTAGGGAGCAGAAATTACGGAGCGATAAAATCACGGGACCGGTGCAACTAAAAGGAGAAGTCAGACATAATGGTGCAGCTGCACCATTATTTCGTGCAGCTGCATGGGGGACAAAGGAAGATCGTCTGACACATCGGTGCAGCTGCACCGTCAAGGTCATGCAGCTGCACGACTCATCCAGAAGGACAAGCATCGACAACAGAGGACTCTGTGCAGCTGCAACCAAATTTCTTGCAGCTGCATGACTAGGGGAGACCATCAGACCGATCCGTGCAGCTGCAGCCCAAGCTTCGTGCAGCTGCACGCTTTTAAGGAGACAATTCAGGGGGCTGTCTGACCGGTCGTTGCAGCTGCAACGACCTCTCGTGCAGCTGCACGAGGTCTTCAGAAGTTCAGCACAGAGGATCCGACAGGGTCGTGCAGCTGCACGACCCGACCGGTGCAGCTGCACCGGTTCGGATTTTCAGAAAAAAATAAAAGAGGGGTCGACGCCCCAAAACCCTAAAATCATATTATTTTCCTCTCTCCCTTGCAGATCGCCGCCCCCAGACGCCCCACCACCTCCGGTGCTTGACGATTCCGCCGATTCCCGTCGTCCACGACCTCCTCCGGTGTAAGTATTGTCTCCTACGTCTCGAAATCAAGCGCCCCTGTCCAAATCTTCTCGCTCGGACCTCAGGTGCGTTCTCTTTCCGTCGTTTCTCCGGCAATTTCGTGGGTCTTAGCTGTTAGATTAGGACGTGCGTAAGTGGAGATTTGGTTAGATGGCTCCGAAGAGGCAGAAATCCGGTGCCGGGTCATCCTCGGGTCACACCGAGGAAGATAGGATTAGGGAAGCGGCAATGACCCGCTCGATCATTGAGGAGCGAGGGATCAACGCTAATGAGCGGTATCTCGAAAATTTCCAGTACGTAATTGATAAGCTAGGATGGGTAGAGTTTTGCTGGGAACCGGCTCCGGCTAGTATACCTTTGGTTAGGGAATTCTATGCGAATGCGCATACCTATGACTCGAACGGTGAAACGATTCGAGTCAAGAATAAGAAAGTGGTATTTAGCCCGGATGCAATTGCGTCACTTTATAACTTGCCTCGTTATGAGACTGATGGCTGGAATGCGTATCTCGCCGAATCCTTTGATGCCCAAGCAATATTAGAGTTATTAACTAGGGACCGGGCAGGAGCACGGTGGATAATGTCGACATCTAACGAACCCATTGCACTCCAGGGTTCAGATCTCCATGCGACGGCGAAGATGTGGCAACTCTTCGTCTCCGCACGACTTATCCCAGGAACCAACGTCTCCCGTTTAACTAAGGAAAGGGCGGCGCTGATATACTGCATATTGCAGTTGAAACAGATTGATGTAGGGGTAGTGATTAATGGTATGATTCATCGCTGTCTTCGTGAACTTAATCTTGGATTATGGTTTCCCACCATAATCACTGAGTTGTGTAGACAGGCAGGGATTAGGGTGGATCCGAAGGATGGGCTGCTCCAACCTCAAAAATCGCTCAACAATGCATCATGGCTCAGGATCCAGCACGAAATCACGGTCAAGGAGAGACGCGACGGGGGTAGAGTCCCGGTTCAAGCTGTTACTGGAGGGGAAAACTCCCAACCCGACCCGACTCCGGTACCGCGTTTTCCCTCTGAGGAAGAACGTTGGGCTCAAATGACAACGTTCATGCAATCCACGATGGACTTCCAGCAGCGCGCCTTGGCATTTCAGCAGAGTTCCCTGGATTTTCAAGCGCGTTCGCTAGCTTACCAGCAACATACCATGGATTACCAGAGGTATCAAATGGATTGTCTCCGTAATCTCGGTGTTTCTCATGGCGTGGATTTTTCTTCGTTTCAGGAGCCCGTTTTTCACTATCCCCCTCCTACGGAAGACGCAGCGGATGACCCTATCTCTGAGGATGAGCAGCCCGGAGACGATTGATCAGGGAGCACCCTTTCCCTTTTGCATTTTCTTTTCGAGTTTCTATTACGGAGTTATGTTTGCACCGAGGTCGTTGCAATGTTTAGGTTTGGGGGTGGGGTGTTTGTCTGCTTGTGCGTGTTAGGCTCCTTTATGTTTGTTAGAAATTTGGTTTAGTTTGTTTTCGTTTTCGATCATTTTTAGGTTCGTAAAAGAAAAAAAAAATAAAAAATAAAAAAATAAAAATAGTTCCTAGATTCACGTCGAACCTCCTCAGGTAGCCTTAGGAATTTGAAAGCGAAGAGTCTGACTCTAGGATGATGCCTTGAGGTAGAGCACACCTAAGGAAGAGAATGAGATTGTTCTAAGTTAGCGTGTGGAATTTGAATAAGCAAAAAGAGAAATACTCAGTAGGGAGCATGATTAACAGTGAGAGCTTTACACCTTCCTTGAAAGTATAGCCACTGGGATAAGTAGGGGTTCTTAAACCAACTCTTGAAGCTAGCTCTGACCTTTGTTAAAAAAAAAGAGAGAGAAAGAAAGAAAACGGTTGCCAAGGCTCTGAGCACCACTATCCAGGTTAGAAAGTATGAAAAATTGAAAAAGAAGCAACGATTAGTGAATAATGAAAAGATAAGGCCTGGATATGTGCTTGTGGTGTGAGTCTTCCTTGCGGCTCGAGTTTTCGTCCTAGGGGTGCTTTATCACCTAGTGCCTTGGTCCAACTGGACCGGGAGACACTGACTGAGAACTCGTTACACGGGCGTTTGCGGGAATTGATTAGCATTTAGAGTCGTGCAATCGGAAAAAAAAAAATGAAACAAGAATGGTTGAGTAGAAGGTCATGAGTAGGTGGAAGGAGGCGGCAAGAGGTAAGTCCCTGAAAATTCCTTGGTGGCTATGAAAGATTCGAGGGTGTGTGGTAAGCATTGTGAAAGGGTAACCTACTGGGATGAGTTTTAAAGCAAAGTGTTAATAGCACACGCTAGCAGTGAATAGACTCTGACTCTGAATGAAGTGTGCGACCTCATCTGAGGGTGTTTAAGGACAATTTGCAATCAAAGGATTAAGGTGTTCTGAGGAGTGACGTTGAGTTGTGTTTGCTTCGCCTTGGCATGTTTTATTTTGTTTTGCTCGAGGACTAGCAAAGATTAGGTTTGGGGGTGTGATAACTCTAGTAAAATAGAGTTATATTATCACATTTAGGCTTAATTCTAGTAGTTTCGAGAATTTCAATTGTTATTGTTTGCCAATTGAGCTTAAATTGTCATTCATCACGTTTGCTTTGTGATCGTAGGAAGTAAATGAAGGCATGACGGAAAACAAAGCAAAAGGGTGAAGGATGAAGAGGAATAGAAGGCGGAGGACACGGTGCAGCTGCAACCAATCTTCTTGCAGCTGCACAAGTGAAGCAGAAGGATGACAGAGAAGCTCGTGCAGCTGCACGACGAGAGGAGGAATTGAGCAAGGACATCAGACTGGTCGGTGCAGCTGCAACGCCAGTCCCTTGCAGCTGCACGAGTGCGACAGGGCAGATATGAAGAGAGTTCAGAGAGGTCGTTACAGCTGCAACGAATTCATCTTGCAGCTG
The DNA here is from genome assembly GCA_029817715.1 of Melastoma dodecandrum. Taxonomy (NCBI): domain Eukaryota; kingdom Viridiplantae; phylum Streptophyta; class Magnoliopsida; order Myrtales; family Melastomataceae; genus Melastoma; species Melastoma dodecandrum. The sequence continues at coordinate 95,395 of JARUPY010000605.1, forward strand.
CACGACGTAATATTGCCCGAAAATTAGATTTTATTTTTCTAGATTTGTTTTAGGTATAAATAGGTTGGATTTTAGGTTTTCGGGGGTACCCCTTATCTCTTCTCTTCTGACTTTGGTTTTGGCACCCGACGACGGCTAGGAACAAGGAGACGAAGACGTTGATGGAGACTTCGACGATTTCTCTTTTCTCTTTGCTTTTTGTTCTGTTTTCGATGTCGAACTAAACATCTTTTCTAGGATGATGATGAACCGACTCGTGTAGTTGGTTATCCACTCTTTCGGAATCAATTTAAGAAGATTTATCGTTTACTTGTGTTTCTTCTGTGTTTAATGCTTACCTATCGGGTTGATCGCCGGTTTGTATGAATTCTTAGTCTTAAGTGAACTCGAGAGAGACTTAGGATTAGAAGAGGGGAAACATAACCTAGGTTAAGGCCGAGAGATCGGTTTAACTAAGAGGAGTATAGAGATATACACTCGTAGGTAACCGAGAGAACAATTGGATCTCAAGGAATTCTGATTATTCGTGATTCGCTATAGAAATATAGGTTTACGGGTGATTAGCAATTCACAGTTACAGCCTCGAGAGAGGTGTAGCGATTGTTAGGGAATTGTGGTTAGTAAACGGTAAAACGGATTGAATTGAGGAAGAGAGAGTGTGATAATCTACGAATCGATAGGGGATTCGGAGTTCTAGGCTTTTATTATTCGATTTACAACCTTGCTTTTATTTTTATTGCGATTTACTTTCTTGCACCCAACCTTTCATCACTCAACCTTCTTGACTAGAACTTGAACTCAATAACTGACTATTGGCGGTAGATTCTGTCTAATCAGTCCTCGTGGGAACGATCTTTCTCATCACTTTATTACTTGGCGCGACCCGTATACTTGCGTGTGCGATTTGGTTCGAATACTGATCACATTGAAAACACGGGTCCCTATGATCTTCCACTGGAAACTCATCAAAGGCCTCGAAATAATAACCAATTCTTCTATTTTCAAAAGACAACATGTGCGCATACCCTGTCCTTGTACTTACAAGACTTCTTGTCATGATGCAATGCCAAATTTTTGGGAGTTCCGCACTAACAAGCTCAGGGAAGATCGCCCAATTCAAACAACATCACGAGTTCAACGTCCCGCGATCAGACTGGTGTACGACGATGGATGAAACAAGTAAACGTATACATACCTCGACTGCAACCATATCATAGTTCATCGACGGGCATCGCACATAACAAATTACGTGTACCATTTCTGTTACGGAAAAGCGAAGGCGATGATCAAGGAATGTCATTCCCTTGTTGAAGAAAGAAAAGGAAAGATAAGTTTCTCCTGGGATTAGATTATTCCCGGGAGGGGAATGGAATAGATGCCAAGTGGGGGGGTATTCTCAAGTCAAGAGTATGAGATTATTCTCTTCTACCCAAAACCACAAGAAATGGGTTCTCTTACCTTTATTCATCCCACAGATTAACCTATAATTAATTAAAGGTAATCTGATCAGGGGCCTACAAAGACATCCTCATCTTTTTGGCATTGGATTGTTTCTGTGCTTAATGGTGAACAAATGCTTCCCAATGTGACCCCGCAATTCGTCCGGTCCACCGCGACTTAATCGTGTGGCTCGCGCTTGGACCAAGGGGATAATACCCGTGCAGGCGCCATGCGTACGGTCCGCCTTATGTTATCAGATGCCCCTTTCGAGGGAGTGTTGTTTGCCTTTCATTTCAAGAGAAAGCCAAATTTGGAACAAATGCTGTATTAAGAAAAGGGAGAGAGAGAATAATAGCAACAAAAGTGGAGGATGGAATAATAATTCAATAGTTCCTAATCATTTAAAAAGGCTTAGTAAAACTTGATGGGTATAATAAATAAACGGGCAGTATTCTTCCCATTTGCGAGAAAATTGGGGCTTTTGATGATTTGTTACTACTCCCTCTCGAGCTTTTCCAGATGGGATGATCATTTTTTAGTGTTAGGTTTTTTAATGGGATTTCTTACCTATTAATATGCTTATTTGCATAGTATGTTTTTACTTTTATTTCCCTTACTTTTGAATTAACGACGTCATCGTGACGTCATGCTCACACCACGGCTGCCTCCCGAGGCTGGCATCCTTTCTCTTCTCCCTCCCCTTTCTTTCCGAGTCGGTCTCAGAAATTCTTCTGGCGATCAATTCCCGAAGGCTCGACTTTGATCGTCGATTAGGGACAGCCGCCCCTATCGATCTACCCTCACGCCGGATCTCAGTCGAGGAGGGAGATGCCGGTGAGAGTAGTGGAAAGCTCGGCCCCTTCGCAAGTTTCAGGTGCAGCCCTACCGCCATCGATTTCTTCGCTGTAGTTCTCGTCAACATGATTACCCGGGTGCTATTCAATTAGGTTTCTTTGGTAGCGTGTTTGCTGATATCCTGTTCTTGTTTTCTCGCTTCTCGTAGGCCGCGCTGGCCCGAAATTAGGTTCTGGCTGACTAAATCCCAGTTTAGTGTGTGGAGTGTTCATGACTCGATCGCATGCCGTGGGCGACGCTTTTCCCCTGCCACCTTCTGATGATCTGCCTGTCTCACTGGTGTTGGGATGAGTGCGACGGTGCATTTTTGTCTCGCTTTGCTGTCGGAATTGTGTTGAATGCATCCTAGCCCCTAGGTCAAGAAAGTAGTCAGGTTGGAGCAGTCCTCCCTTTAAGATGTTGAGAAAGGATTCGGGACTCGAAATGTGCTGCAGCTTAAACACTATGAATGTGCTTTCACGTGCATTGATTTATCTTCGTTTCCATCTGTTTAAAGTGCTCTTGAGGTCTGTAATTTGGCTTTAATATGTTCGAGCTGTCAAACTCTAAGTTTTTGGGGTTTCTTTGCTGGTAGATTCTGCAATTCGTTTTGTGCTTTAGTTTTTGGCAGTGTGCCTTTTTTACTGCCATCAACTCTTCATCTGCTTTTTCAATTGAAATCAGTATTTCCTGTTAGTACATTGCTTGTCGTAACTAACTTCATCTCTTTTTCAGAAGGAGCAAGTTCTGGGAACACCGGACCGCCATTTTGTTCCCTCTTAAGTGTCGGACAGGTTATATTCTTGTGTTAATATTGTCTCATTTGCCATCAATATTTCTGGCCAACCCTCTAGTCGGCCTCGTAATGTCTAGTTCTAATATGCTGCGGTTGCTGACAGTCCTTTTCTTGGTCAAATAACTTCTTTCAGACATTTTCGGGAACTCAAAACGTATCTAGTCAGCAGAACGAGAAGGACGAAGCATGGAGGGTTAATGTCTGTATTCAGGGTTGTGACCTTGATCACGGGTATCTCTGTGGTACTATGGAAGCTCTCAATGTTCCTATGGCAGATACTCCTGTAAGATGCATCTTACTAGTGCATTGTAACTGCTTTATTGTGTAAATGGTTGATTTATATACCCTTCTGTACCCTTAGCTGGAGTTGTTGCTACTGCGTGCTTTGTTTTTGACCTGGAACAAAAAGCAATAAAATGTCTGAAACATTCCCTTGTCGATATTTGCAAGTGCATTGAGGGCGCTCATTAGATCACCATCATATCATTACTTCAATGAATTTATTTTTCAATCGTTAAACCGAGATTGTTTTTATCGGCATCATGTTTATGATCTGTTCAGGTAGTCACATTCTGGGAAGGAGAAATTGTTGACAACAAAAATTATACCTTCTTCACGGGCAAGTGGGAAGCAACGTAATGCCTTCTTTTTTCATCTTTTGGTTGTCGTCAAATTTATTCATGAATTCATGTGAACTCGGTGGAAATTAGTAAGAAACATCAGCATTTACGACTGAATAGTCGGCTCCAAAATCTCCCTTTCACGGGCCCTAGCTCTTTTGTAGGCGAGAGGATGATATTCGGCACTGGACAAAGTTCCCGTCTTTCGCACCTCTTCTGGTGAGTTTTTCATACACCAAATGTCCTTTGCTTCATTATCCCTCCGCCCATTATGAGCAATGAGTACTCATTCTCATGTCAGAGCTATGTTGAAGCCGATGGTGGGAAATCCTTGGACCTTAGCAGTTCCCAGTACATATTTATGGTAATGAGCATATGGGGAGCTACTCCTTACATGAGGGAAAATACTCGCATTTATTTAAGCTTCGTTTTCTGATGCAGAGGTGGAAAGAACAATACTTTGTGAACGTAGGAGATGACTGTGGCCTGACCATAGCGGGCTTTTACTACGTTTGTTTCTCTTGTGTCGACGGCTCAATCAGTGGATTCTACTACGACCCCAAAAGCAGGTAACCATCTGCCAGTTATTTTCACTAAAATACCTTCTGTACGCTCACACGTGACTCGTCACTGGACGAATGGATGTTTTTTTTTTTTTGGTCAAGTGGGGTGAAAATTTGATTGCCTTGAAACTGATTGCAGCCCGTATCAGAAGCTCGAGCTGAAATCAACTAATGCTGGGAGATCGGGTTTCATCTTCCCCACATATGAGCTGCAATGAAGTCGTGCTTTTTATTCGCAGAAGTGGTGGATTTAGGGAGGTCATCGATGGATGGGGATCTTACCTGTCCTTGTAGTGTACATATTTATCTGGTTGCTGATGGAAACATCAGATGCCCGTCTATAATGTCCGCCCATGCGTTTTCATTATCTCAAGACATAAAGACTGGCCAAACCAAATTCTCATTTTCAATTGCATCTGGGTTTTGAGTTAAATCAGATCCAGTGGTATCGACTTATTAAAAATATATATATATATATATTTAGTTGATGTTTTATTTAATTTTATTGTTTTCCGATTAGGATGTCCAAAATTTGGTTTCTTAATGGGCTTATCTGACCATTCCCAAAAACATCGTTATCCAAAAGGGGCACCCGTTCCCGTGATCCCCTCATCTTCTGCCTAATGTCATCAGATAAATACAAGGCACCATAACTACCTCCCAAAATAATACAGACGAGGTGTTACAATTTGAAGGAAAATAAACATCAATCAGGACATGCCAAAGAGGCAAACTAAGACTAAGCAAGAGATCAGGAACCTTATCATGTACCGTCTTTTATCTCTTCAGGTCGTGGGCCAACGTCACAAGTATCAAATACAGACCCCCTCCATCACTTCCATTGAAGATAGTGCACTGCAGCCACCCCTCCATCCCAAGTTCTATACTTTCCTTGTCTTGCAGCAATCCTGTTCCTGCAGCTCTACTTCTAGAGGCACGGTTTCTTTCGAGGGGGCAAGAATGATGCAGCCAAGGATGACTTGCCGTGCTCCGTTACATTACATCACGACACAAGACTAGCGACCTTGTCCTAGCACTGAGTTTCTGTGCCATGTGTGTGGTTTGTGTATTTTACGGGCGGATCATCCTTGGCTACATGCTTCTCGCCTGCTCTTCAGGTTCTGGGCCTTCTGACGGTTGATGATGTGCTGTACTGTGGCATGAGAATGCACCCCCCCCCCCCCCCCATCGTGATGAACTAAACATTATCTCCGACGTTAACTTCGCTGCTATGACTGTCACTCATTGTTTGTTATTCATACAATACTCTGGATTATGTATTGTGCATACTCCATGCACATATTTCCTGCAGATACGATGGCCAGTTTTGTTAAACTCTACTTAACAATAGAGACATCTAGCATAGAAAATGTCATTAGGGGGTGATATATGCTGTGTTGGGACCTAGACATGTTTGTGTGGATATGTAGTTATATACTGCCCCTGCGATGTGTACTTCAATGCTTCGGACCTTTGAAACATCGAATGGGGAGAAGACAAAGAACAAGAGGTCCAAAACTGATGGAATATGCCCGTGATTTTCTGATATCACGACTTATGTGGTCTGAGCACTTTCTATCAATCTGCATCAAAAAGAGTAATTTCCTTCCTAGAGCGGCTTTAAATCTTAAGATACTTTCCCAATTCATCAGTAAGCCAGAGACCACTAATCCCAATGTTGTTGAGGCGGCGTTCTCATCCACCAGTACAGGACAAAAAAGGACAACAGGAGACAGCAAAAAGATAAGCCAGAGGATGCCGAATTCATCAAATGACAGTAGCATCTCCCAAGTCCAGAAAACAAGACAGAAAGGATCTGTCCACAATGCTCCTGGCTCCCTCGCAGTAAGGATCTATCCAACTCAACTAGCTCCTGATTGGCAATACTATACATATTGTAGGCCAGATAAAAAGCTCTGACCAAATAACATGTCAGGAGGCCTCGCGGCATATACAACAACCTGAAAGGAAGACCATATTTCCATATCCACGTCTGTACAAGGTGATTGGTTGGGCTTGATGAAAGATCCGTGAAACAGACCCCTGATTGGGTCATCTTCCAATAGTAACAAGTGGGTCCTGGGTTGAATCCTGCAGAGACCTCGCGTTTGCCGAAGGAAGAGCAAGATCCAAAGGAACATGAGATGGCACCGGATTTGTAATGACTCCGGCGTGTTCCCTATCCAAAGCAGGTGATAAATTTGGAGTGTAGGAAAAGGATAAATCTTTGTTGGAAGCCAGCGCCACGAGCTCCTTCTCTTCCAAACCTTTTGTACAACCCAGGCTGCAGCGATCGGGGCTATGCTTCGCAAATGCATCCTTGAACTTCTTAATCTGCAGAAGAAGTTCCCGAGGGTAGAAGCGAGTATGGACTTCACAGACTTTAGATAAAAAGCGCGTTGAAGAGTAAATGTAGTTAACATCTAATACCGTGGCAACAGTGCAACTGAAACTGCAAACCCGACCCTGAGCTCCTCGGTAGAACCGAAAGAAGGGCAGGACATGAACACCGAGGCTGTAACACATGGACTTGTGCTCCTCGTAGTTAACCTGAAGGAACAGCACCTCGGGGTTCCCACCAGCAATTTGGCATATCTTGGGGTGGAGTGCTTTGCACCCTCCGCAACTAGGTGAATAGAAGTGGACGACAACCAGCTTATCCCCAGCACTCAACAAGGACTCCACAAGGTCTTCCGCCCCTGTCACCTCCTTCATGTTCGGTTGCAACCCATTTTCCCACCATTTATTCACTTTCCCTATTCTCAATCCACCCTTAAAGAAACCGAAGAACAAATTCAACATCAAACACTTCCAGTCGAACAACAAAAGACAGACAGACATCCCAACGATAAAAAAAAACCCTTCTTCCATCCATAAAATCAACCGAAGCCCACTAACCTGCACATTGGCGGAGAAATTCCTGGATCTACTCCTTCCAAGAACCCCAAACTGATGACTAATCCTAATCCCGTCTCGACCCAGATGATACCTACCCGACCTAGACCTCGACGATTCGAGCCCAAAGTTCCTAACTCTCACAGATGGGTAACGCCTCAACGTCATTCCCATGAACTTCCCGCCCTTGGGACCCCTCGGGAACCTGGGAACGGAGTCCTCCCTCAAAATCCGACGCCTCAGCATGGAAAACAAACCTAATCCGCTGCCCGTAGCCGCTGCCGCATCCCACATCTCCTTTCCCGATGAATTAACAAAATAAAAAAGAAATCCCAGAAGAATCGAATCGACCCTTTCCGCGAATTCCCGCGAATTCAATGTTGTGAAGCGCTTTTCTTTCGCTTCGGGAGAAAAGGGAGACGGCCTTATGACCGTTGGATAAGGCAGTTGGTCGTCGATGGGGGAGGGACGAATCGGACGGTCCTGGAGGGGACAGGAGACTGTTGGGAAGATGCCCCCAGTGGATAAGGTTTGTTTCTGAGTCTGTCCGGGGTTGGACTAGAAGCATCAAGACTCACCCACCGTAAACAAACACGCCATCATCCATCCGACTAGTCGGGGTGCGAAAGTTCCGGACCGCTCAGGCATACCAAAAACAAAATACATGTCCAGTCCGAACAAAGAAAAAGAAAAATGACAAAACTATTATCAATATATATATTAATAAATATTGATCTTTATTCTTATTTAACGTTTAACCACATGTAAGAATTACGACTACGTGCCTTAAAAAAAATAACGGAATTCACGTTTTTATAATTCAAAATCAGAATTTTTAATGTTAATTTTAAAATATTATTTAACGAATTTTAAACTTACTTAATAAATATTTAGTTATTTTACGGTTCGTTATCATTTATTGTGGACCCCCCAAAAGAGGAGTTTATAGGGCTCGGGGATGTTTCGCGTGGGTCTCTCCTTGACATACACGTGGCAGAATAAAACAAGGCAAGATCCGGAGATTCCCAACTACTTGATCAGACGACGTCGTGGGGGATGGGGGGGATTTGGCGACACCGACTCCCCCCCCGGGGCGTTCCTTATTGGCATATCTCCCGTTTTTGTGGGTATCAGGAATTAATTACATCCCGAAATATATATAAATAAATAAAATAAAAACGACGTGACAGAACTTGTCCAACACTACTCAAACTGAACGACAATGAGACTTTCTAAAAACCATTTTTTTATTAAATTATTATTACGTAACCGCTACGTGGGGGTCGAATTTTCTAATGGGCCTGTTGATTGTTCCCCTTCCTTATCCACGATCCCATTCCTCAAGGCCCATTAATCCCCAGGCCCATGTGGCCCATTTTTCACTCGGCTGAAACCTCGGACCGAAGTAATTTCTAGGGTTTTTCCTTGTAGTTTGCACCAGCACCGGAACGACTACCCACGTTTTCTACCCGTCGAGTATGTTTGTGGGAAGTATTTTCTTTCATCTGGGCTCTTCCTAAATGTCCAGACACTTGGGGAAAATATAGACACACTTACGGAAAGTTCCGTAGCCATGAAATAGGTTTCGGCGCTAACGTTTGTGGGGGGCGGTTAGCAACACTTGCAATGCAAAAGTCCTTTTTATGTGGTGGGGGATGTCGATTTGATTTGATTTGATATGGTATGATTATTTTATGAAATTTGATATCTATCTAGTTTTGAGTGAAGGGACAGTCTCTCCGGGACCTTGCTTTCACTTCAATTGCCCCCTCCATGTCCTAATCCCCACATCATTTTTTTCCTTTCTACCAATCACGATTGACATTGCCCTTAAGAAAAACAATGATTACATGAGGATGGCCTCTTACATCTATATTTTAGTAAATTCAAGCACGGCAATCAGAGGCATCTGTTTGTGGGAGTCATCGGATCATGGGGCCATTGACAAATTACCCACCCGAGCAAAAGATCGTATGAATGTTGTTTCAATGTATCCCATGATGACATGATTGAGGTAATAAGTCTCTCCCGCACTCGCCCATCGCCCCAAATAAGAGAATATAATTAGGCAGCCGGTCGTTTTCGTGTTTTGTTATTATTTATTTTCGTATTTGGAACTGGGGTTTGGTGTTAGGTTCATCCTCTTTTTGGGACACCTCCACACCCCCCACGAATGGAATCGACACGTTTATAAATCGATTAGTATATTCTGTAACTGCCCAATTTGAATGATTTAGATTTAATAAGGCAGAGGGTGTGTGAATAAAGTTTTCTTTATAACATCTTACGCTGTACATTCAGATTTGGACACAGGTTGATTGGAGCAAGACACCCGAAAGAGGAAACAAACGCCAAGTCACTCGCTTCATACGACCAGAATCCTTTGCGCATATGGTATGCCACAGTCGTGGGAAAATCCTGTAATCGGTAGATAGTCGGAGGACCATGTGGGGCGGGGGGGGGGGGGGCGCGCGGAGGTCCAGTTCCATCCCTTGATCTCTGAAACCCCCCCCCCCCATCCGTGTCATAAAACGCGAAAACGTTGACGTGGCATCTGTAAGAATTTTTCAAAAAATGGGAATACACATCGTATGCCAGCTACAAGATGAGGAGAGATGACGTCGCGATGACGCGTGCGGGCCGAAGATCGGCACGTTGTTCTCGCTTCCCGCAAGTTTCCTTTCCTCGCTGTGGCGTCAGTTGATTGTATGTCGTTGCGGTTGGTCTGTCTCTGGGTTCTTGCCTTCGCCCACCTTATTTCCTTGCACGAAATCAGGGGCTGCTGCTCCTCCTCCTTCACATTAAACAAACCCCAACACCTTCAACTGCGATCGATCATTCTCTTGTCTAATTCATTTCCAGAAGCATCTATACATTTCCCAGACACAGCTTTTCCCTTTCTTTCTTTGAATCACGAGTTCTCTCCCCTCTTTTTCTTTGGACAACAGAATTAGTTCATCCTCGTGCATACCGAAATGATGAACGGAAATCATGTCATGGCTTGCGTCATATCTTAGTTGTCATGCAATAATACCCCACGAATGAAGGAACCGACGACCGAGTTGTTGTTTTAACCGGTCTTTCATTTCATTAAAAAAATAATGTGTTGGTATTACATCAGCGATGATCTTAAGAATTTCGATGTTAAAAGAATGGGATCTCGCCGGTTATTAAGATAAGGACATTGTTCTACTAGATAAAAAATATAATAAATTAATTATGGGGGGGGGCGATTCATTTCATTTGTCCCGAATTCACTGTTCAATCTTTAATTTTTTCCAGGTTACGTGAACTTTTCATGTGAACTATTAAGCTTCTTCATTCATCGGGATTGGATGACTTGTACATTAATCTTCAATCCATCTATGAACACACAATAAATTCTATTTCACAACTCATTACGATGAATTCGTATTTAGCAACCAAATAAAAATTCGTCAATATTTTCCGACAACCTATCCTTGCGTTACATTACAAAGGGGGGAATGTAATAAATCTGATCTACCCATAATCACGTGTACAATACGCTAAGCTATCGAACGATTCCTAATCCCATGAATATTCGAGGATGTCCGAAATCGGATCGACCGACAGCCTCTCCGGGTCCTCGTACGCGTAGTACCCGCCGCTCGTGTGGTTTTGATACCCCGACACGGCGGAGGAAGTTATCTCCCCATTTGCGTCGGCACTTGCCCCCGTTTCCTGTGAGGGGCTGAACATCGACGAGAACTGCTCCCCTGCCGGTCCTTGCATGATCGGGAGATGGCGATCATCGGTGCCTTGATAGCCAACGAAGTAGCCAGAGTCTGGTGGACATGGCATGTGCGATGAGAATGGGTAGCCACTTGGAGGGTATTCGCACTTTGGGAACTGCAGGGGGACGAAGACCGCATTGGGGACACTCAGGACGTTGTCGCTTCCATAGGTAGCATCTGTTGCCGCAGATGAGGGAATGAGGTACTGGTTCCCGACTCCCTTGTCTCCGTCATGATCTTCCTTGATATATGCAAAGCTCGAGCTTGGTCCTGAGATGTTAATGCCAGCTGGTTCTGGCAAATCACGGGCCGGAATTGGGTTAGTCCTATTTCCAGTGCTCTTGTGGAAAACCCGACAGACGACCCATTCATCCTGAGAAACAAACCCAAAACATGGAATTTTAATAACTTCAGATGAAATCCTTTCTTAAAGAATCCAGGAAGGGAGAGGGGGAGAAAGAGGGGGCAGGGTTGATGTACCTTGGAGGGCTTAGACAAGTGGTAGTACGCGAGCTTGCCCTCGAGCCGGTACTCGTGCATGACCCAATTTGACTTCTCGCCCTTCGGCGCCCTCCCCATGTAGAAGACGAGGGTCTTCTTCATTCCGACGAGGCAGTTCTTCTTCCCCCGGAATATCTCCTTATCCTTCCCTGTCGCCTTCCAATAGCCGCTTCCGGTCGCCCTGTTGGTCCTCATCCCGGTTGGATACTTCCTATCCTTCCGGCAGAAAAAGTACCACTCCTTCTCCCCCATCTTCGCCCGCTCTACCACCACCCCCCCCCCCCCCCAAAAAAAAAAAAAAACAAAACCATCCCAATCACAAATCACCGGATACGGCCAGCATCGCAAACACCGATGTATAAGACTTACCCGGGAGATCCCAGGGCTCGCACTTGTTGAGATCGGCCTCGCCAATGGCGCAACATGAGAAGCAGGGGTCTATGACCTTCTTGGCAAGGTAGTGGGAGATGATCTCCTCATCGGTGGGGTGGAACCTGAACCCAGGAGGAAGGTCGATGACGCCGTCGATGTCGTCCCCACCGTAACCCGCCTCCATTGATATCAAGTCAAGCAATAATCTAACGAAAGAGGGGCGGGATGAGAAGTGTTGAGGGGAAGAAAATGAAAGGGAGGAGTTAAAGGGGAGTAGAGACGGGGATGGAACAAAAGTTAGCTTTAAATAAATAGAATTTGAACAAAATAATTGAAGTAAAGAAAGAAGAAGAAGGAAGAAGCGGAAACAAGAGGCCATTTGGGCGATAAAATAATAAGACCCGTAGCCCGCAAGTAATCTCCCTCCACGAAACCCCTCTCAATAATTAATAAAATAAAACATCATATTGAATTACACAACACCACATATGAATTTATCAAGTTTATATTGGTTACTAAAATAAAAACTAATCACTCGGGCTTGTTCTGAAAATTTTTCTTTTAGAGAGATTTTCATCTGCGTGGCCCTCGTTGTGGTTTTCTAGTGTTTTTTATTTCCAACTTTTAAATAAATAAATATGGTCGGCTGAGTTTGATAGCGATGGTGAGTTTTATTTTATTTAATTTTTTAAACTCCCCTCCCCTGCCATATATCGGGGGAGCACATATTCCTTTTGCTTACCCAAATTTTTTGTTTTAAAATTAAAAAAAGAGTTTGGTCCCTCCTTTCCCCCAACTTTTACTTTCAAACCTTTTGACCGTGGAACAAGAACGAAACAAGGAATTTCTCCCCAGTGAAAATTTAAGGAGGCAGGTGAAAAAGATAGCACAGAGACCTTTTCACGATCGACTACGTTCAAAATCCATGCAAAAAGTCTTTCAAGAGTTTATTTAAGTATTCGTACTGTTCTATATATATAGATTTCTCTGAATTGACAAATACAGCACAAAAAGAATTCGCCCCACGACCAAAACCCTCCCCGGTGGGAAACTTCGCCGCATGTTCTTCTTACATTGTGTAATTAATTTTTACCTCCTTTGTCTCTGTTCAAACCCACATCCCATTTGGGAAGTACGCAGACTTCTCGGATTGGATTGACATCGGGCGATTACGACTCCAGTCATTTATCCCAACTTTTTTAATTTTCTCAAGGCTTGACAAAAACTGTCTCAATGTGGACGATCTTGATTCTCGGGGTTCCGAAAGCCATCTTAGGTCCGGTAAAAACACTTTCGAGAATTGGTTCACGAGAATATCGACTCCGATGCTCGGATCGTTATCTGACTTATGAAGACATTTACTAATTTTGGCAATGATACAAAAGGGGAAGAACAGACAAATACGTATTTACAAGTCAAATGTGGGTTTCGCTTTATACGGTTTAAGTACTTTTATACCGCCCAAATACACCTAATTTATTGATCGGGAGTGTCCATTTGGACCGACCTATTTGCTTGATCTAGCCAAACGAAGAAAGAAAGAAGGAAAATTGATTGATTTTCAAATTAGTGGCTGATTAAAACAAGAACTCTTTTTTTTTTCTTCCCTCTGCGCCCCCCTCCCCCAAATCAATCATCCCTCTCCAATAAAATATTAATATAACAAGACAAAAGCCACAGCCAAAGAAAAGCCGCAACCAATCAAATTAATCAATAATTTAGACACATCAGCCCCCTTGGCGACTTTCATCGAGGTCACTATTTAGAGTACAAAATTCCAATATGATTCGAGTGTATATTCCCATCCCCTGTTTTCGAGCCGAGAAAGCCTGTTATACACTAATGCTTGTCCCAACTCCTACTTTTATGCATGCATTCCCCTTTTATATATATATAAAAGGGAGTTGTTTTGAATTGACCCCATTTTATAGTTGGATAAAATAAATTAAATTAATAGCTTAGAAGGAGGGAGGGGTCCCAAGTAAAATCCAAGCCCACGTGTTCTACTCATTTTATTGTATAAAGGGAATATTATTGTGCTAGGGTGAATGAACTTTTCAAGCCTGACTTGGATTCCCATTTGGAATATAGGGGCCACGGCAACCGCCGTAAAAGAAATTAATTAGCTTTAGAGTTTTTCTCCATCGGATGGCACCAACCTATTTGTCCCGAACGATGCTGTTATTCGCATTCTCATTGTTATTTTAATTGATCTTTCCCACGGGAGGCACATGAGACGTGGAATTAATCCCTTGGTCGAGCATTTCCCGGCATCCTCTCTCTCTCTCTCTCTTGTTTAATAAAAAAGGGGAATTGGTTCATCAAACTCGTGGACTTGTTCTACGTTTGGATGCAAAAGAGTTTAGATAAAGTGAGGTTGACGTGTAACACGTGTCATCTGCTACCGATTTATTATTTTTTTTGCTGGCTATTAATTTGAAAGATGGCGGCCAATCAACCAAAATTATTATTATTCACTATGTCAATTTTCATCTCCCTTTGACTTATTTCTTGGCAATTTTTTAGAAAAATGAAAACGAAGGGTTTACGTGTCTTAAATTTACGACCGAGAGTTGTTAGATATAATGACACTTCCTTTTTTCTAAGCGTATAAAAAAAATATTATGCCCACTATTGTTGATGACGACGACTCTATGAGGATTCGTTGTGTTTTATCTGTTAATCTTATCTTAATTTGTATTCAGGATATGCAAAAAAAAAAAAAAATAATGTTAATGTTAAAACAAGCACATTAGCTTTTCAAGGTGGGTTTGCCTTTGCCCTCATAAATACCCAACAAAAAACCCCAAGATTTGGGCAAGAGTTTTTTCGTTTTCTTGCTTTAAAGAATTTGTGTTTCGAGAAATGAGACAGTCGGCGAAGGTGTCGACATATGATCGGTTCATTTGACTCGATCGTATTAGTTTGGAGTTAAAGGACGACAAGGGGAACTTTGGGAGGGCTACGAAGAATGCGGGGGTGCAGATATCATCTCCAACTTCGTATATGTCGGCTTGGGAAAGGGGGAAGACACTCTTTTTTCAACAGAAGTGATTAGGATTTAATTATGACTTAAGTACGTGCGACTTTGGATGGGTTAAAAGTCATTTTCCTTGACTTTTCTTTTTAACCCCAAACACATCCGGGTTGGTTTGGTGGGTATTTTTGTTTTTATCTGTGAGCTGTGCAAACCCCCCGTCTCATCGGCCGTTCTTGTCCGAAATAAGGAACCGACCCTTCTAACTAGTAAAAAAAGTAAACCAACCAAACAATATTATAACACATGCTCTTTAAAATAAAAGTTCCATTTGATTAAACATTAAGATATAAAATATAAATCATGAAGCCTTTAACTAACAGCTTAAGTTTTTAGGTCAAACGGTAAAGTTTTCTATCCTTGAACCAAGGGTCTAGAGCCAAAGATGCCGGTAATGTTCGACTTAAAAGGGCGTGTTAAGATACGGAAATTACTATAACAAGTAATTGGGTTTCCAGACCTACATAAAATCCATTCTTAACATTTTTGAAATACTAAATGGGATTTTCGACCAGTGTATAATGAGAGAAGTTTGTCAGGTATAATATATTTTGTTATCTGTTAGTGCAAGGTACGGGAATTAATGGCTTGGGAAACGTGTGAATCCCCCTTCCCCGAGTTGAAGAAAGTAAATCACATTCATTCGTTCCCTAATTTATAAGCTAATTGAAGTGACATCAAGGGTGGCCCAATTTTTGAGATATCATCCTTCCCGCAAGTAAGAAAAAAAAGATGGGGCCCCTAAGCTTCTTCGTTTTCCAAAAAACTACCTAAGGAAAAACCCTAGTTTCGCCATCCATGATCCGATCAGACGAGTCATGGAAGCCTCCTCGATCGTGTCGAACAATCATCGTGAGAAATCTCCAGGGGGAGGGGGAGATTTATCAAGCAAATAGATGTGAAATGATTAAGTAAGCGATACTATCTGTTTCTCCCTTCCCCCATTGCTTGCGGGCACTGGCTTTTCATTGTGTGCGCGGGGGGGAACTTTTTGCGAAAGCACGTCAAATGGATTGCTTCCCAACTTGGAAATGATCGTGCTGGGCGGGGGCGAAAGAAGTTAATGGACCGGCCTTGATCCACGGGGACTTGCATTTTCACTTCAAAACTCGAGTAATTTAATTGAAATGACGACGACGACCCTTGTTCTTAGCTAGCTTCAAGAATGCACACGAGAGTGCTTTGCTTTACTTAGAAACTTTCGGACAATCAGCTGGCTTCGCATGAGCTGTATGTATCACACACGCACAGTCATTGACACCTAATCAGAAGGTAAGGACGGCCCCCCATATTTGTTTATCAATTTTAAGTCCTCCACATATCGTGTGATATCTTCCACGTAAGAGATGTCCGAAGCCGGAGTTTTTTTTTATTCGTTATATGATCGGAGGTTCAGGCCAAAGTAAATAAAAACTATTGTTTTGGAATTTTTACAAGTCAATGATGGGAATGTTTGGTCACATAGACACACACATTTCTTTTGGATGCCCGCCTCATCACGTCGTGATTAATATGTGCAGGTTATTGTCGTTCTTTTTAATAATACTGGCGGTGCTGGGCTCTATGTGGGTAGTCGGATTGATGGGCCGGCCCAAAACTGCCGTATATGGAGGCCCGATTAAGGAAAGCTAAGGAGGCCCACAATCGAGCCCAATAACGCACCCCGGGCTGCAGCAGGTCCTCCCGAGACGAAGCAAGATGAGGTCGTCGTCGTCGTCGGTGAGGCGAGGAATGCCAAGGAACATGGCGGCACAGATTAGGTCGAGTCCGACAAGGAGAAATTGGAAATGTTTTTGTAGCAGAGTCCTACGGGTAGGTTTCGTTTTGGTAGGCAGGATGGTTAAGACTTGCAGCATTTACACGTTTTCCTTCCTTTTTTTTTTTTTCAAATGGAAACTGTGGTCGTGATGCATATATGCACGTGTAAATTTTAAGAAAAAATGAAAAAAAAAGCACTAAAGGGAGAGTAACTTTGATACGATAATTCAGATGATATTTGGTATTTTCATAAACGGGAAAAAAATAACGATCAAAAGAGTTTTAACCTTTTAGTTAATTATGACTCGAATGAATGTAGTTAAAACTTTTTCTGTTTCTTTAAGGTTAAAAAAAATGGTCAATATCCACCTCCAGATGTTCACAAAGACAATGATGTATGCCTAATTCTATAAGGTCCCATTCCCCCCGAGCATGGGGAGGAGGAGGAGGTGCCGTATGAAATTTGGTCACCCGGGGCGGGTACCCTCGGATCTTGTGGCAAAAAAGACATGTTTTTTTTATAGGTTCAAAACTCACAGTACACTCTTATTTTTCAATCTGGTTGAACCCATGTTTGTTTGTCCCTTCGGCTACAAACGATTTCTCGTATGAAGAGAAAAATAAGACAGAAAAAGGGCACCACGAAAGTATTGCCCTATGCGAAAACAAGATCACCGCCAGCTGCCATACCCTGTCATCGATGCCCGAAAGCATTCGAACAGTCGGTCCTTTGGTTTAACTTCCTTAAAAGATTGAAAAAGGATATACAGTGTCCTCAATTATTTGGTGTGGTGGGCCCAACCCCTGGAATTCAAAGCATGGCCCATTGTAGGCCCACTGGGGCCCATCACATCCGAAGCCCACATGCTCCGACTGCGACGCAATTATTAGCGACAGTAACCATAACCCCACTCCCACTCCCACTCCCCCCCCCCGTCCTCATCAGCATCACTCGAGCTCCAACCTCATTGCTATGTGCCTGAAACATCGACCATATAAAAGGCCTTGCCCCAGGGCGCGGCGCTTGCGAGTCGCTCGGCACTGTGTTTGCAGGTTCGGATGTTAGTGCCTGGCCGCACGCGCGTAGCAGTTGAAAGGGGAAATCGTTTCAAAGTAGGTCGAATCACCATATATATGTATCCTCCACCCAAACAAAAGAGAAGACATGACCCCAAAAGTCCTTCAAGGATTGGCCTTAGTAGACAACCCACCATTCTCTAGGAAAGTAGTTCATTGGGAGGAACGGAAAAAAAAAAAGATTCCGCCCTCTTTTTCATTTTTTATTTTTGCCAAACTTGGGTGTTTCTTATAGGGATTAAACTAATGGGGATACTTCCTTTTAGAGAACCCATGGATAAAGAAGCAAAGAGCGTATATGCATTAGAATAATTGTTTTTTTGTAAAGTGGGTTTATCTGGGTCAGTATTGTTTTTTCTTTATCAATTGATATTAGCACTTAAAGATTGAAATTTTATCATAAGGTTTTTAGATATGAATAGGGGGGGGGGGGGGTGGGGGATGGTACATGAATAGGTTGAAAGAGGTCCCATAATTCATTAAGTACGGAACAATCGTTCTCACCACATGTGGCCCCAATGTGGGAACACCATCAACTTCACCACCATGTCATTGTCACTCCCCCCTCACAGCTGTGAATTCCCTACAATACAATACATGTTCAGCTTCAAGTCCTTCCTTTTTTTTATGGTTTTTGTTTTTTGTTTTTGTTTTTGTGGGTAATAATGAGTGAATGTATGAAACCTTAAAGGGGACACAAAAGGGGAGGGTGGATGAGGGAACCGAAATCACAAGCAAGCAAACCGGAAAAGCCTCGTAATCATTCCCTTTTATTGTGAGGAAAATGATTAGGAATGTCTTCAGGTTATTATGCCCGTAAAGAGGGATGCATGCGATGAATAAAATAATAACAGCAGCAGCAACACACATTTGATTATGCTCTTTGCACAAGATTTTGAATATAGGGACAAAAATCTTTTTCTCATCTGTTCTGCAAAACCTTAAAAAAATAATAAGAACACACATCCGAATTCGATTAATGGCTTCCAAAATTCATAATCCAATCCCTTTTAAAAGAATGTTAAAGGGATGCATTATGGGTTATGTATTTTCATTTTTTTTTGTTTACATTCTGGAAAGTGAAAATGAGTAGTGAAAAGCACCAGTCAAAGGAAGTAGAGCGAATTATTAAAAAGGGTGACGTTAGTCAAATTTAAGAAAGAAGATTTAAAAAGAAAGAAAGGGAGATGGGGTTGGGTTGGATTGGATCGAAGAACAGTAGGAATGAAAGCAGAAGAGAGTGTTGTGGTTGTGGTGGGGAGACAGGGCATGGCCTACCGAACATGCAGACATTGTGCGTTGAAGCGTATTTTCAGCTGTTCTCTTTTATTTTAATTTTCTCTTCTCATTTCTTAATTTTTTTATCCCCCCCTTCTCCCTTTTCCTTGCTATTATTTTTAAAAGGATTATTACTATTACTGTTGTTTTTTGCTGATGTTGGACACGGTGCTATTTGCTAATTCGACCTCTTTCTTTTTTTTTTTCCTCCTCGATGATTGACGTCTGCATGTACTGTTCGTGTGCTTGGTACATGATTGTTGTTGTTGATGATGATGATGTCAGAAGAGCTGGGGAAGAAAAGAAAATGGGACCTTTTTCCTCGATGTGTAAATTGTTTGTTTGTGTGATGGTGAGATGAGCTATGAGCTCCTGGCTACTTTGTTGTAAGAACTGAAAACCTCGTATTTTGTTCTGTTACGTTTTTTTATTTTTATTTTAATCTCTGTTAGTGCAGAATTCCCGCAAAGCAAAACATTTTCGAAAGTAAAGAAAAGGGAAAGGTTAAAAAGGCTTTCAAGAAACGGCCCCAGTTGCTCAAGCTCCTCCCGAGCACTATCTCCCCGAGGACACCCACTTCGGGTTTCTTGGATTTTTTCTCGTCTTTTGGGTTCTCTGAGCTTAGGGTTGGTGAAAAGTTTTGATCTTGGCGGTGCCCTTTGTTTCTGGGGAAAGCTTTTTTTATGTGATTTTTGGGGGGTTGTGAAGATCTGCTGCTTCATGTGGTCTGTGGGGGTTGTGGGTTTAGGAAGTGGGTTTGGGTGAGTCTTTCTGAGGGTGTTGATGAAGCTCCCGGGTACGTATTCTGGGGGAGGGAAGGGTCTGGCTGGTGTTGTGTGACAGCGTTCCTTAATTGGGATAGCTGTTTAATAGTGTGATTAAGGTGGTAAAGCTGGTGGAAGGAAGTTTAAGGCAGTCATTTCTGGAGTTTGGTGGTTGGGTTTTTAGTTAGAAGTTGAGGGTTTTCTTTGAAGTATGAGACAATCTTCTTCTGGGATCAGTGATTCGCCTCAGGAAGGTAAGACTTCAGTTTATCTACTTAGTAGTTATCTACCACTGCATCTAGTGATCAAATAAGCTGCTTTTTGGGCTTCTACAACCTATTTTGCTAACAGTGCATCTTACTGGCCTGCTGCATCATTTGGGAAAATTGATTCCGTTTGTTGGTATTAGTTTACTTGCTTAGTTATCTGGACTTTGGAGTGAGATCGTTGTGGACATGATGATGTTTTTATGTCATGCAAAATGGGGACCTCGATAGGGAAGTGCAGTTTCCTTGGGCACTATGTTGCTGTGAACCCTGAAAAGTATCTCCGTGCTCCTAGGCAATGTTGATATGCTGGCTATTTGACGTGTCCATGTGCAATTCGAAGACTACTCTCTTACATGTTCTGGTTCTATTTATAGGGGAGAAGAAATGTTTGAACTCCGAGTTGTGGCATGCCTGTGCTGGGCCTCTTGTTTCTCTGCCTACTCTTGGGAGCCGTGTCGCCTACTTCCCACAGGGGCATAGTGAACAGGTCATTAACTTGAATGCCGTCTCATGTCTGTGGAGGGCACCGGCATGCACCCAGTCAGAATGAGTGGCATGAATTCTCGTTTTATTTTGCCTGAACTTGGTAATGCTCACAGGTGACTGCTTCCACCAACAAGGAAGTGGATGCTCACATCCCAAATTATCCAAGCTTACCTCCACAACTTATGTGCCAACTTCACAATGTCACTATGCATGTGAGTTTCAGGTTTTTCAAGATACATCTACCTGTATTTATTTTCATTTGATGCATTTCTGATTTTATAAATTTTAGGCTGATGTGGAAACGGATGAGGTATATGCTCAGATGACCCTGCAGCCACTGAGCCAGGTAACTTATCTATCTGGGATTGTTTAATTTAATCTTCAAACTTCTTTTTCCTCACAATGCGTTTTACTTTTAGGAAGAACAAAAAGATATATATCTCCTCCCTTTAGAGTTGGGTTGTCCAAGTAAACAGCCAACCAACTACTTTTGCAAGACACTTACTGCTAGTGATACCAGCACTCATGGAGGATTTTCTGTTCCTCGTCGAGCAGCAGAGAAAGTCTTTCCTCCTCTTGTATGTCATGCTTGACCTTGAACAATCTGCCTCATTTTTTACTTCCAGTTTCTACCTTGGACCCACAGATCACTTCATATTGTGGATGAGATTTGTTGTTTACTCATAACTGTTCTGAAACATTTCCCAGGATTACTCACTGCAGCCTCCAGCTCAAGAATTGATTGCTCGGGATCTCCATGATAATGAGTGGAAGTTCCGACACATATTTCGAGGTCTGATCTCCAAGTTCACCCACTTCTCGTCACAGCTATGCAGGAATTTTTTCATGTTTGTTGCATTGCATTCAAGCTTTTCTCTTTCTTGTGAAAATGTAGAATATCTTCTCTGCATTTGATTACGATAGACTTCGAATTAGATTGCGTGAAGCATAGAGAAGAAAATCAGCAGATTCGAACTGTATTGACTAATGCTTGACTTTCCCATGGGCACATGTTCCTCAAGCTTACCCGTGTCAAACATTTATATAAATTTTTTTCGTCGTGGGTCCTATCTAATTGTTGCACCAATTGATAGGGCCTGTGACTGCGAGTCATCCTATGATTTCTTTCTATTTTGTGTTTGTTGAGGGGGTATCAGTTGAATGTTGGTGTTGGTAATGATGGAGAAATGAAGAAATTTCTGTCCTCTGATTATCTAACATACTGAAATTGATCATCCAATAAAGTGGAAAGTGTTCTCATATTTTACCGAATGTCGTATATCAATCTTTCAAATTATTTTAAATGGATCCCTAAATTGATTGATATGATACTGAAAGAACTACATCCTGGTTCTCCACTCCTTTGGTTGACCACTGCATTTTGCGTTCAAATATACAGGCCAGCCCAAGAGGCATCTTCTTACAACAGGGTGGAGTGTGTTTGTCAGTGCTAAGAGACTCGTGGCTGGTGACTCTGTTCTCTTTATCTGGTAATATTGTGACATTTAATTCGATGATGTTGGGTGGATTGTCTAAACTATCGTATGTGGAGGAAGAATGCATGAGTTGTTACTTTACTGGAGTCCTTCCTTATGGCGTACCTTTCCATTATGTCTCAAGCGATCCGTCACATGAACAAATCTCGCTACACCTTGCCTTTTTGCCATAGGAATGACAAGAATCAACTACTTCTGGGAATACGGCGTGCAGTTCGTCCGCAAACTGTGATGCCTTCATCCGTTCTGTCCAGCGACAGTATGCATATTGGCCTTCTTGCCGCAGCCGCTCATGCAGCTGCCACAAACAGCCGCTTTACAATCTTTTATAACCCTAGGTGCAGTAACTTGTTGTCACATTGAATATATTGATATCGATAACTGGTAATGTTTGACGTTTCTTTGTACAGGGCAAGCCCTTGTGAATTTGTTATACCTTTGGTCAAGTATGTGAAAGCCGTCTATCATGCAAGGATCTCGGTGGGAATGAGATTTCGAATGCTTTTCGAGACGGAGGAGTCCAGTGTCCGCCGGTAAAATTCTGACAACCGCCATACTGGCCAATTATGCTAGGCATGCTTTATCATCTGGTCCGCTGAGTGTTGGACCTTATAAGGCATTCTGTGAACACAGCTGTTTTTCAGTTTGCAGTCAATTCACTGACGACTCATTTGTTTTGTACTGAAGATAATCTTCCTTGCGGTGGCCTTTTGACTATATCTTTGGCACCAGTTTAACATGCTCTTCTAGTCGCGTTATATGCTGATATATTTTTGCACTCACTATTCTATATCACACCGTTTGTTGTATTGTCTTCTGTGTTTTAGTATTTTATCCCCTTGCATCCTGTCCAGTTCTATAGCGTGAAATATTTCATTCTTTATTTTTGCTTTGTATATCACTTACTTCCATATTGTTCTTGCAGATACATGGGAACAATAACTGGCATTAGCGATTTAGATCCTGTTCGCTGGCCTAACTCCCATTGGCGCTCAGTGAAGGTTGATTTAGGAAAACTAGGAAAAACTTGACTTCGGAGCCTCTTTTCCATCAAACATTAGACAACCAACTTGAACATAAAGGATCTATTTCTAGTGTATTGGATAACGTGGAAATTCTTTCTGAAATGCAGGTTGGATGGGACGAGTCCACTGCCGGGGAGAGGCAACCTAGAGTGTCATTGTGGGAGATCGAACCACTGACAACATTCCCAATGTATCCTTCCCCATTTCCGTTAAGGCTGAAACGCCCTTGGACTTCCGGTTTACCTAATTTCTCGGGTATCCCTGGTATGGTTTAATCACCTCTCATAAGATTATTGCAGCTGCTGCACGCTTCATCATCTTCTGACCAGCTTGTTTTCTTGTGACATAGTTCTGAAAGACGGGGATATGAGTGTTACTTCTCCTCTAATGTGGCTGCAAGGGGGCCTTGGACACCCTGGAGTTCCATCTATGAATTTACAGGGGATCGGGAGAAGTGGAGTACCTTGGATTCAACAAAAGTTCGACGGGTCTACTCCTGGTCTGCAGCCCGACTTGTATGATCCAATGACTGCTGCTGCTGTCTTCCAGGAAATTAGGACAGTCAATCCTTCGAAAAATCTGTTTCAGTCTGTTATGCAAGTCCAGCAGTCGCCAGATATCACCGGGACTTCTTCGTTCCTCCATAGGCAAATGTTGCTGCAATCTCAATCTCCTCCAGCTATTTTTCGGGGTTCTCAAGATGACAGTGTTCCTTCCCGAGCTCATGGGATTCAACAGGAGTTGCTCCCCAGCCAAAATATCCTTTTCAGTCATCATCAGCAGCAACAGAAACAGCCGCAGCAACATAAACTTTCAGAGTCTCCACAACTCACCCCACTATCCGCTCAACCACAACTCTCGAATCCTCTGTCCCCCCTACAACAGCTTGCTTCTTCTAGTCAATCACACTCTGCTTCTCCTCACCCAGTCTCACAGTGCCAGCAAATAAGCTTTTCTGAGAGTAATGGGAGCATGGCGGGTGCCTCTGATGTGTCATCAATGCAAAGTTTCTTGGGCTCTTTACCAGGTGGAGCATCACATCTGATCAGTTTGACAGGATCCACTAATGTAATCCATTCTTCCTTTTCGTCATTAAGAGATTAATATTAGTCAAAGTCCTCTAAGTATCTGCCCTGCAGGTAGAGCAACTGGGAACATCTCAATCGAATGGCTTCGGACTTACAAGTTTATTGCCTCCTTTTCCCGGGAGAGATTGTTCACCATATCAAAGTGCTGCTTACCCCAACAACAGTCTTTTGTTTGGAGTGAACATGGACTCTTCTCCTATTTTGCTGCAAAATGGGATGTCTCAACTTAGAAATGTCAACAACAACAATGGAACAGATGCTTTTTCTGGTCCATTTTCTGCCACTAGTTATACTGGTGTTGCTGGTGCAGATTTTCCATTTAACCCAGATACGAGAGCATCAAGTTGTGTTGGTGAATCGGGTTTCTTGCAGTCTTCAGAGAATGTGGACCAAGCAAACCCTTCGAGTGGAACCTTTGTGAAGGTGCGTAGTATACATAGAAAATCTCGAACCTTTCATTTATTATTTTCACAGCTGCCGCAAAATTATGTTTTATCTTGCGCCTTTTATTTTCCTTTTCCTTATAATACATAGAAAAGAATTTGGGCAGAGTATCCATTTGACTGTCAACAAGTTGTTACTCTGGTTATTGTTGAATTTATGGACCTTAACTTCTTTATGTCCACTGATAGCTTTTATGATTACTCCACAGGTTCACAAATCGGGGTCCTTTGGTAGGTCTTTGGATATTTCCAAGTTCAGCAGCTATGATGAGTTGCGCGTTGAACTTGCTCGATTGTTTGGCCTTGAAGGCCTACTAGAGGACCCTCAGAGATCAGGCTGGCAGCTTGTATTTGTTGACCGGGAGGATGATATTCTTCTCCTCGGCGACGACCCTTGGCAGTGAGTACTTATTCTTGTTCAGCTACTTCCCTGAGTTCGTACCAATGAAACCAATAATTTGTGTATATGGGATCTTGGCGGTTGGTTTAACTAATGACACATTTCTGCGAAAATATGTTCAGGGAGTTTGTGAACAGTGTCTGGTACATCAAGATTCTTTCTCCTCTGGAAGTACAGCAACTGGGGAAGAAAGGCTTCCGTCCAGGCAATCCCTCCTCGATCCATAGGCCCGGTGCTGGGAATTGTGATAACTTTGGGAGTCAGAATGACCTGAGGAGCTCCGGCAGTGTGATTGCCCCTATGGGCTCTCTTGAATACTGAAGCCATCTTGCTTAACCATAAAGATACTCTAGTCGCAGTAATTTCTATTTACGTTGTCGTCCCATATAATCTCCTCGGGTCATCTTCTCTGGACTTCTGTATTACTGTATCGCTTGTTTTGTTTATCTAGTCTGGTCCTAAATGTATTACAACAATTAAAGGAAAGGCCGTCCTCTCCTAGTGCAATGTATGCTGTTGTTGTATTGAACAAAATACACTATGCAAAGTTCCGACTATGTCATGGAAGGAGTGGTTCTTGCCGGAAACGGGGGAACTCGTAATGACATCACCAGCTTTGGCTCGACAACAGTGGGTCCTCATCCCCATCAGTCAGCATAATGACGTCGTGGTCACCATAGTTATATCCATGTGCTTCACTCGCGCCTCGTTGACTTTGCAGAGCTCCGGAAGGAAAATTGGTTCTCCTGATGTCGTCCAGCTCTGTGCTCACGTCTTTCATCGAGGGTCGATTACGGCCATGCAAGTGCAGGCACCTCTTTGCGAGACTGGCGACCCTGACAATCTCCTCTTGTCCACCTTGCTTCATCACCTGAGGGTCGATGATGTCGAACAGCTGGTTTTCCTCCATGGAAGTTATGAAGTAAGTCGCGAGGCTTCTCCCTTCTTCGGCTCTGGCCAAGGAGATCGGCTTTTGTCCTGTCAAGAGCTCGACAAGCACCACCCCGAAGCTATACACGTCACTCTTGTCCGTGTATTGGCTGGACTGGAAGTATTCTGGGTCCAAGTAACCGAACGTTCCTTGCACCAGTGTTGTCACGTGGGTTTGGTCTATGGAAACGGATTTCGAGGTTCCAAAATCAGCGACTTTTGCCCGATACTTCTCGTCGAGGAGGATATTGCTGGACTTGATATCCCTATGATAGATTGGTATGGATGCGGCCGAGTGTAAGTAGAATAGGGCCCCTGCCACTTCTGCTGCAATACGCAGACGCACCTCCCAGGTCACCAGGAACTCCTCGTTAGGATTGTGCAGGTACTGGAAAAGTGTCCCATTTGGGATGAACTCATATACCAGGAGAGGAACCTCGGTTTCGAGACAAAATCCTAGTAACTTGACAACGTTCCGGTGATTGATCTGCGACAGGATGATAACTTCATTGATGAACTGCTCAAGCTTGTTCTCCTCCACCCCAGTCGACTTCTTGACCGCAACTATTCGACCGTCCGTCAGCATCCCTTTGTACACAGTTCCTTGCCCACCCTTGCCAAGGACTCTGCTCTCATTAAAATTGTCGGTTGCAATTCCTAATTCCTTCGAGGCGAAAACTCTGCTCTTCTCCACCATTCCATCGGGTGAATCAAGTTGCTGCTGCAGCAAAAGCCCTCCGTTTTGCTTAAAATACTTCTTCTTCAGGTTGATTTCCTGCCTCTTCTTAATAAATCTGTGAAGCCTCCACAAGCCGAAGAGCAGAAGCAGCACCCCTATTGCAGATCCAATCCCTACACCACGAGAAATGACTAAGAATACACTTCAATTAAAGCAATGCATTTCGTCTGTTGAATGGTTGCAAGCCATACTTGCCTATCATTACGAACTTGGCAGTCCGGCCAGTATCGACACATTTGAATGTTCCAGGTTCATTTACACATGTTTTGCACGAACTGTCGTTCATATATTCACACTCGTTGATATCTGCAAAAGATACGAGATGAAGAGTCACCTCAGCAGCTGTTAGAATAAATAATCGAATTGTTCAAGGAGTAAGGAATCAAGACGAGAAGCAGAGTGACAGGGTAGGTAGATTGCCTTGACATCCATCAGCCAGGTAAGGGTTTCCGCTGTAGCCCCTGTGACAGTAACACTGGTAGAACGGCTTCTGGTTGAATGCTTCAGTGATCAGGCTATTTGCACCACAAGAACGCAAATTATCGCTTTTCAATTGATTGTAGAGATCAGTGCCATTTGAGATCCCCCATTCAAGCACCACAGGGACCATTTGACTGTTGAGGAGTAAGGACTTTAGTCCTGAATATCTCAACTCCGACCACGACTGATCGGCCAGGAATGCAAAGTTGCACTCCTCGTCCCCTGCCTCCTTGAAATCCACTGTAAAATCCTGAAGATTAGAAGGAAGATTCGTCTGGCAACAACTGCTGTTGGTTGGACACGTTCCAATAGAGCTAAAATTCCCATCCCTACATTCAGACTTGCAACCGAACACTTCAGACTTGCTGCTGCTGCTGCAGGAAGCACAACCAAACTGTGTGGACTCGCTGCTGGTCATCAAAGCCAAGAGGTTGCATCCAATTGCAGTGAAAACATTCATCGTCTGGGAGAAAATGAATTGGCTCCCTTTCAAGTTCACTGGGATGCCAGTTCCGCTACCTGCACAGCTCGCGTTTGAAAACATAGGGATGCTGATCTGGATCATCCCATTTACCCCGATCTGATAGTAATCTGGCAATGAGATGTTGAGCACCTCGGAGGCGATCTTCTTCAGGTACGGTGTCGACGAATTTGAGTTGCTTCGACTTCGACAGTCTATCTCGTACCACTCGTCCAGGAAGCAGCCGGGTCCGACTCCAAAGGGGAAAGGGATGGGAACACCTCCACATTCTGCCGTACAATTGGGCTTGGATCCAGAAGGTGATTCTGCCGATGAATGAACGTTTACTGCTAATCCTTGAAGCAGAACAAACACGAGGAGCACCAGCCGCGACATCATGAAAAGGGCTTCTTTGCAGAGAAGAAACAAACCGAACGGGGATTATCGATCGTGTTTGATCTGACTTTCTGTTTGGCCCTTTAAAGGAGATTTCACCATGGATGCTTCCAAGGACTAATGACCTGTTAAACGCTCGCTTTCATTCGTTGCAGCATACGAATATTGACCCAGAAGAGCCTTGGCCGTCATTGACTGGATCACGTAGAATGAGTCCGAATGACTCGATATGTCATGCCTGCCACACGGCGATCTTCGCATGAGGAATAAGGTTGCCAGACATGTTGCGGTCTATGAACGATGGTAGACATGAATTAAAATCTCGGGCCTGAATTAATTAATAGAAGCCTATACAAAAACCATCAGGTTAGCCCATCATATGAATGGAGGATAAAAGATTATTAAGGCTGCGAATTCATACTAAGTCTACGATGGGTGAAAGAGACTGAGTCTACGCAGTCGAATCCAGATTCTACGGAAATTAAAAAATATCTTGACTCCGATATTCCAGAAAGAGGGTTACCATATCCCCGAGACAATATTCTAACCGAAAAAAATAGGGAAAAATGTGATTCATGTCTTAGGATATCATATTAAATATAAAAGGAAGTAAGATTTTCTTTAAACAACACATATATTCATCTAAGTCTAAAAGTGCGTTGTTTGTCTAACAACTCTCAGTTCTCAGCCCTCAACATTCCGCTTTCCAACATTTTGTTTCCGATTTGCGTCCAAACCATTCCGTCGTCCGACCTTCGTGCACATCTGCATCTGCATCCGTTACACCACCGGAGCGGAGATCATATTCCACCGCTCAAGTCATGAAAAATTTCGGACGATCAAAGAAATTGTTGCCAAGATTGGCAAAATGAAAATGAGATAATTCAAGACTGGCAACTTAGTATAAATATATATATAATATTTTATTACCGTACATATATAAGTGCAACCTAGTTGTTATTAGGCATTATATACGAACACGGATATATTGTCTTTTTTTAAGCAGTTGCCTGTCCGCTGCCTTCTCCTCTCTTTCTTTATTCATGCGGACCACACAACGAACTGACTTGTCCAGCGGAAAGGGACGGGAACACCTCCACATTCTGCCATACAATTGGGCTTGGATCCAGAAGGTGACAAACCGAACGGGGATTATCGATCGTGTTTGATATGACTCCCTGTTTGGCCCTTTAAAAAAGATTTCCCCATGGATGCTTCCTAGGACTAACGACCAGTTTAATGCTCGCTTTCATTCGTTGCAGCAGACGAATATCGACAGAAGATGAGACTTGGCCGTCATTTACTGGACCGCGTAGAATGAGTCCGAACGACTCGATATGTCATACCTGCCACACGGCAATCTTTTCTTAATACAGATGCCATTCGATGGTTCAAGTATAGTAATCGCTCAGCATGAAGGAACAGAAAGGTCGCAGTGTATGAAAGATCTGAAGTTAGAGAACTCTTCGACGTCGATGAATATTCAAACCCTTGAATCCTCACGCAGCTGCAACAAGTTATTCGCTAACTGCCAAACGCGGCATCGGACAAGTCTTTCGTGGTGAAATTCAAACCGATGCCAAGCGATGCCGCAAGGCAGTCCTTCTGTGTCTATTTTTATTATATTATTTTATTTTTTGGGCCGGGCATCGTTTGGTCATTGGATTTAAAAGCGAGCCCCTCTTGAATTCAAGTCCACTTGCCTGAATTACAGACACTATGCCGAATCGACTGACATTTTTGTGATAGGTTGTGTGCATGTCCCTATAAAATTTATGATTTCTAGAATTGTTTTACCCAATTGAAGTGTCCGTACGCTGGAGTTCTCTTAGTTTTTTCTGAAGAGGTTATTCAACAACGGTGAGCTCGATGGGGAGTCCTTTCTCCTTGGCTATCAACGGTTTTATCGTGTGGTTGGATGCATATGCTCGTGCCTTACTGCCGAACCGAAGACTACTATATCCCCAGCCGAAATGGTTCTTGCCTTAATGGTCTCAGCTCCTCCGGCTATATCGACATCTCATCCATTTCCCAGGAAATTCAAAGTGGGAGGCGGCGGAAGGGAAATTGCCCTGTTGACTGACTGCTTGGGAACTGGTGGCGAAGGGAAATTTGTTAGAAAAATCAATCCAATGATCACCGCAATCGAATTTAGGACACGAAAAGTGTGGAAACATACCCGATTCAGATATGCAAACAACGAAGGGGAAAAGACGGTGATCTGGGTCTTCCTCTCCCTGACTTGCCGACGGCCGATGGAGTGCCTGTTAGGGTTAGGGCAAGTAGGAGAGGGGACCTAGCACCTGTTAAAATAAGGTGAGACGTACCCTTCCATCACGGGCTTACGTCAACACACTGGGCCTACACCGAATGCCGTCCAGCCCACATCAATCACTAAATGAGATGTCGCAAAAGCTTGAATAAGAGATCACCTAAATAAAAGAGCTATCATGCATTGTCTCGTATATCGTAATACAGCCTATTTTATAAAAAACTGAAATCGGTAATTGATTATAGCCCAATAAGAATTTTATAAAAAATAAAAATAAAATAATAAAGGTTAAAATAAAATTCCAACATTCTCCCACTTGGGCTATGATCAATTACAAAGCTTTAAAATAAACATTTTACTTTTGAAAATGACTCTCAGGCTGTATACAACAATGGCCATAACAAAAACACAATATACGAGACAACATCTCAAAACAACCCCGACCATCAATACTACTAACACTGAACCATAGTCGTTGTCACACCATTTAGCGGTGTTAAACAACCATAATCACAAGCGCCAACAACACTAACGTCAATAGGTCAATGTGGTGGTGTAGCCGAAAATAACATCCCTGAATGTGATCTGAATGATGTTACTTTCGGTCGGTCCTCATCTTTCTGTAACCTTATGTCTCATAAACCTTAATGCGCGCAAACTGCATTGTGCTTTATAAGAGACAAACTATATTGACAAAACCGTCATACTCAAGATCAAGCACCAAGTCTCAAGGTTTTTCTTTAAAAAATTAAATGACTCTGTAACCTTTACATTTCTCTGAAGTCGGAGTGCACAATCCGTAACCTTTATACTTCAGGGAAATCAGAGTACACATCTGTAACCTTAATGCATCAGAAAAGCCAGATGAAATCATCTACCTCCGTAACCTTAATGTTTCACAAAGTTAGAGAAAATCATCTCTGTAACCTAAATACTTAGTGAAATCGGAGTAGTCATCCGTAACCCGGATGCAACCAAATATGTCCGTCATCTTTATATTAAACCAAGGTCAGAGAATACCCTCTGTCACCTATATATACCTCGGTGAAACCAGGGTAATCATCCGTAAACTTTACGCCTCAAAGAAGCCGGATGAAATAAACCGAGCACTACTGCTCTATATGTCTCAACATAAATATTTCGAGAAAAAATT
Organism: Melastoma dodecandrum; assembly: GCA_029817715.1. NCBI lineage: Eukaryota > Viridiplantae > Streptophyta > Magnoliopsida > Myrtales > Melastomataceae > Melastoma > Melastoma dodecandrum. The sequence goes on from JARUPY010000605.1 coordinate 126,722, forward strand.
TATGATGTCATACGAGACGTACAAACTTGACATAACCGTCATGTTCAAGATAGACACCAGATCTTAAGACTTTTAACAATGTGCACAGAATATACCAGATAGTCAATGATCATCAAATCCGATAATCCACATGCACAAAGCACGTAACTAATACGACTGTCAAATAATCATGTCTTTCAAACAAGACAGAAAAGCGAGGCTCCCACTAACCAAGTAAATCAAAATGATAAACCACATATTATAACATTAAAAGCCAATTACGCTTCGCGTCGTATTCGTCTTGGTTAGAATTCAATCAGTATTGTACCCACAACACAACAAATAATATATGTGCTTTTATTACTTATCATCTATTGCGTCATTTTCGAAACAACACCACTCAACTAGCAAGAGATGTGTCAGTAAGAAAACTTAACATCCAACAGACAACTCAATATAACCTTATATTGGACCATACTTTAATGAGCCTTAACAAAACTTTCACTAATCAAAACAATCAAATGATTAAATTGAGGAGCTCCCACTGATCTAACATATCATCAAGAATTTAAGAACTCCCACAATTTTATTAGAACATAATATTTAAAGTTCTTAATATTATCATCAAGCACTAAATCAATGATATAATCATAAATCAATGATATAATCATAAATCAAGTGTCATGCCACTAGCATAACACACGTCACATAAGAAGCTCCACAAAACTCAACAAGTGAGTCGCTTTGGCGACTAAACACCTGTATCATTATGTGAAATCTCCCATACAGGGATGCTTATCAAACCTTCCCTCCCAACTCGACAATTGAGTTGAATACTAGAAAAATAAATTATGTAAACCCATAATTAATGTAATATATAATCACACAAGCAGATTTCACGGATCTCAACGAGCGAGTCGCTTTGGCAACCAAGCGCCCGTATCATCAGGTGTAATCTTCCAATTCCAGGATGCTCGTAAAACCTTGTTTAGCCCACAAGCAAACAGAGTGACATACTCAAGAAATTCACGTTGATACGTAAGTGCACATTAAGATTTACCCTGTTATACAAGTCAATTCAAGACCTCTAAATATTTATCATTTTAAGCAAACCAAAAGAGACTATTTATACATGAACCAGTGAGCAACCGATAGTATAACGACTATCAAATAGAGATCAGCCTAATGATCTCCACAAAAATACTCGAAATGTACCAAATGTAAGAACCAGACACCTTTGGGCAGAAAGGTCCCTACACCAGTACACCCAAGTCTCCGAACATACCCTCAACAAGATTTGGAATATTTCACCTGTCACTCTAAGTGAGCCACTTTGGCAGCCAAACACTCAAAGCACAAATATGAGACTTCTTACTTGTTGAGAACACATGTAATTGTAAGAAAACTTTAGCTGTCACTCTGACTGAGCCATTTTGGCAGCCAAACAACCAGAGCACAAATCTAAAGTAACTCACCCGGATGCACGTGCCCATGAAGCACCTCGCCTGTCACTGCAAACGAGCCACTTTGACAGCCAAACGCTTACAGCACAAATACGAGGTAACTTCACTTGCTTACATAATCATGCATACGAAAGCCTTATGTATGTCAACTTAAACCAAACAGTCGAACAGTAGCACATAATTTATCCACTCTCTTGAAGTATATATTTCAAATACTTCCAACATATTTAAACACCCATAAAGAGCAAGATTTTAGCAGATTTTAAATATCAATGCTTGTTACACATGCCACATCGAATTCATGAATAAGGTCGAAGCAATCACTTTATCAACTTAACTAAATGGATGACATTTATTAAAGAGACCATCTACTGCAAAAATATTTCTTATTGCCTGTGAAAATGGTTAGCGCTAACAACTCAGTCAATAAGACCAACCTGATCGTCCACCATATTGGTCCAATCGAGGATAAGGTATACCTAGAAAATCTATTTATTCCATGATAACTATTATTGTCGGATGGAAAAGGATTAACAATAATTCATTAGCTATTATTACTACAGGGTTATTCTGTAACTCCCCACCTCTTGGAAATGTAACAATGAAGCCCTAGTTAATAAGTGGGTGGCTAGAAAGATTATCCAATGTCAGATGGTAAAATAACATAGAAACAATATGAATATCAAGAACTAAAGATGTCGGCTGCTCGCAACCTTCTCACACCACAATCTGACAACCAATGTTGAGCTTCCCATCTTAGAACAAATTCCAATAGGAGGAAACTTTGACCCCATTGCAACTAAGTTCTGAGAGTTTAATATGGGATCCACACCAAGTACGACAACAACATTGCAGAAGCGCTTCTTAGATTTCAAGAATAAACAAGCCCTCTATTTCCCGACAATGACATTCCGGTGCAAAGAACCGCCGTTGCCCAAAAGGTTGCATCTTGCTCATTTTTCACACGAACGCACCATAAATCCATCAAGAAACAAAAACATCCAAATTTTAATGACCAACAATTCAGAGGATCTCCATCGATTAGGAGAATATTAAAAAAAAAACAAAAACAAAAACAAAACAAAACATGAAACACAGATCCTTAATGTGAATAAATCAATCTATAACAAGAGCCTTCACCCCATTTTCACAAAATTCTCGACCCATTAAAATGTCCCTGAGCTCATAAAGTCAACCTTAGGAATAGTTAAATCCCTGAGCTCATAAAGTTTTAGATCCACAAGGAGACAGTGTTAGAGGCCCGGCATAAGGAATAGAGCAAAGCCGCTGACGCCTTTCCAAAGGGGTTACGGCCAAAAGCGAAGGAGTTCAGAATGGATGAATCCTCTCCCGCTCAAAATAAAAATAAAAAATAACCCCAATGACGGGAGAATCCATTCTCCGCTAACAAGCCGAGAAACTCCTAACACCTCTGCCACCGGTGTTGGGTGTACACGTCGCTGTTTCCGGACCCTCTACCCCTTAAACAACTAATTACTATAACAGTCTAAACACATGGGACTCGCCAAGAGATAAGTAGGCGAAGTCATTGCTCCAACCAAAAGCTGCAAGCACAACCTGGGATTGCGTTGCTAATCCCCTACTTGGAATTAAAAAAAAAAAACTTAATTTATTCTCCAAAACAATAAATCGCATTGATGAAGACATTGCTTGGAATTCAGCTCTGAGAAGCATCATCTACAAAGATAACTAGACACTACAGGCAGACGAGCAGGTAGTAATAACGACTCAAGCTGCCTTGTCACATGGAGGACTCCCTGATGGAGTTGAACGGATAAAAATCAATGCCAAGGCTAAAACAACCCCCTTTTTTTTAGGTGGCTACAAGGATCTCGCTTAAAACGAGGATTCATAGCTCCCCAACGCTCATGAGTGTTCTGAATCTACTGGGAAGAGAAAGAGATTTTACATTTCTCTTCACCCACAAGAGGCCATCTATATATATATATATATAAGCACCGCAACAACACAGGAAAAGGCCAGCTCCTAACCATTTGAAAGGACTTCGCAAACAATCCTTCATTAATCTATCACAGGGAATGCAATATTAACAAATATGCCCACCTACAAGACATGTAGGCCTAGATATCCCAACATATGTCGTAACACCAGAAAACTGACTATTCTAAAAGTCTCGTCTCTAAGAAGCAGACCATGGGTTCCCAATGAACATTCATAGGACCTGAAAACAAATCATTCACTAAAATCCGAAAGCCTAAATTAAGCAAGGAAGTTAACCCGGTGTGCAGATTGCAAACAACCAAAAGCAACACATCTCTCCCATATTTCAATACACTGATCAAAATCTTGATAACCCAATTCACTCTCCACGTCAACAGTCCACCCGATTCGTCAAATCCGCCCAGAAACCAAAAACTCAAATCCAAATGGTAAAAATAAATAAAAGGAGAGATCGCGAATCAACACTGACAATTCTCTGTTCAGCGGACGAAAAACCAGGTAATCAAGAGAAATTAAAGGAAATATATTATTGATCCAAAATCGAATTACGGTTGCTCTGATACCACATGTTAGAAAAATCAATCCAATCCAGGATCACCGCAATCGAATTTAGGACACGAAAAGTGTGGAAACATACCCGATTCAGATCTGCAAACAACGAAGGGGAAAAGACGGTGATCTGGGTCTTCCTCTCCCTGACTTGCCGACGGCCGATGGAGCGCCTGTTAGGGTTAGGGCAAGTAGGAGAGGGGACCTAGCACCTGTTAAAATAAGGTGAGACGTACCCTTCCATCACGGGCTTACGTCAACACACTGGGCCTATACCGAATGCCGTCCAGCCCACATCAATCACTAAATGAGATGTCGCAAAAGCTTGAATAAGAGATCACCTAAATAAAAGAGCTATCATGCATTGTCTCGTATATCGTAATACAGCCTATTTTATAAAAAATTGAAATCGATAATTGATTATAGCCCAATAAGAATTTTATAAAAAATAAAAATAAAAAAATAAAGGTTAAAATAAAATTCCAACAAAATTTTCTCCCGCCGAGGCGGCGCTTTATTCGGCAAGTACATCTCTTCTTGCATATCAGATGAATCAAGACGATCAAATATATTACACTTACATCCGAGGCCCCGTAAGTGGAGAATGAATTCATTAACAAGCGCTATTCTTCTCTTTCTTATTTCCATAGTTATTTTCTCCTATTTTTTTCTTATCAACAACGCTTGCTTGACTGTAGGATGAACCTACATCACATACTTAACGTGCCTACTTATTCAAATCAATCAAAACGGGGGAAGAATACTGTATCAATATATATAATGGACACCTTAATTGACCAAGGGTGGGGAAGAAGACTTGGAATTTTCAAGTCAACCGACCTTTTCTGTCCGTGGAAATTTTGAGCCCTTGATGTGACATAAATATATATATAATGTAAAGCAAGAGAAAAATATTTTACAAAAGTTGTGGAGTACCCTTCCTTAAAGAAATTGCAATAAAAAATGATGAATAAAAACCCATGGAATAAGTGGCAGTTAAAAGTAATTAAAAAGGATGATGAGGGGCTTTGTTATTTTGAATACCTGCCTAAGCCTAACGAAAAGGAAGCATCCTCGCATATGCAAAGGAAAGTTTACCGCCACGCGGAATCCCTCGCCCAATAAGAACCCCCCCTTCTCCGGTCGTCTTTCCATCGGGAGAAAATGTTTCCCAAGATGAATCATCATTGTATCCTTGCTATGCTTCTGCTTCTGCTTTCCTTTGGATTTTCCCTAGTGATCAGCATAGAGGGCTCACTGCTGGCACAGCCCTCCTCTTGGCCGAATACCAACTGCACCAAGGCATGCGGAGGAATTGACATCCCATACCCGTTTGGCATCGGACCAGGTTGCTTCCTCAAGGACGAGGACTGGTTCGAGATAGAATGCCAAAGCAGCGCTCCTTCCCAAGCGATTCCCGTCTTAAAGAAGGCCCAACTGGAAGTAATCAATATCTCCTTTCCCGATAATGTATTTTCGGATTCTCGATTGTATGTCCACTATCCAATTATTTCAGACCACAGATGTATGGGGAACCAGACCGGGAGCCCCGTGAGCTTGTTAGGTAGCCCCTTCTCCTACAGCGAGGACACCGTCTTATTCACGGTCGGATGCAATGCTCATGCCTTACTGACTACTAGCGATAACCAAGAGTATGGTTGCGGAACCGATGACTTCTATAATCCCAGCCGAAATGGTTCTTGCCTTAATGGTACCAGCTCCTGCTTTATCCGCATCCCATCTATGTCGGAGGAATTCAAGGTGGCATTCACGGGAGGGGCAGAAGGGCATTGCAAATATGCCCTGTTGACGACTGATCGGGAGTGGTTGACACTTCCAAACTTACAATCCATCTTGGACCAGAAAGTTTCTCCCCTGGGGCTTATTTGGTGGATCCCTTCAAATGCATCTCTTGCATCTCGGATGAATCCACAAAATCTAATTTACTACGAAAACAGAGAACATAACTACGCCTGCAATGGTGTTGATCGGATGGGCCATTTATACTGCAGTTGTAGTTCTGGTTTCCGTGGCAATCCTTACATGGAAACTTGCGAAGGTAATGTCTCTGATATCACATCTCCATTAGCTTCGGATTCCTCTGGTGCTCTTCTGACTCTTGATGACCAGAGAAATGGAAACTTTCAGCGGGAGAAGGTCTTAAGTGAGTTAATCATTTCTCGTCTTTTCAGATATTGACGAATGTGCAGAACAAGATAAAGGCCATCTGAGATGCAACAACGGTCTCAAGTGTGTAAATAAGCGAGGTGGATTTGACTGTGTCGATAGTTGGAGAAAAGCTAAGTTCGTGCTGATAGGTAATGCATTCTTTGATCCGATTCCTCTTCCATGGTCATAAATCGTGCCTACGTCTTCTGTTTCCAGCTGTTCCTGAATCTCATTACCCACTGTTACAGGAATTGGATCGGCGCTCGGAGCTTTGCTGTTGCTGTTCATGATATGGAGATTGCTTAAGTTCATCAAGAAGAGGAAGGAAATAAAGCTCAGGAAGAAGTTCTTCGAAAGGAATGGAGGTCTCCTACTACAACAGCAGCTGAACTCCCCCGAAGGGGGATTGGAGAAAGGCAGAATCTTCACTTTGATGGATCTGGTTGTCGCCACAGACAATTTCAACAAAAGCAGAGTTCTTGGCCATGGTGGCCAAGGCACCGTCTACAAAGGGATGCTGATCGACGGACAGATCGTGGCGATCAAGAAATCCACAGCAGTAGACGAGGGCATGCTCGAGCAGTTCATCAACGAGGTCGTTATTCTATCACAAATAAACCACAGGAACATCGTGAAACTTCTGGGATGCTGTTTGGAAACCGAAGTTCCTCTTCTCGTCTACGAGTTCATACCTAATGGGACTCTTTTTGAGTACCTTCATGATGCCAATGAAGAGCTTCCCGTGACCTGGGAGACGCGTCTCCGTATCGCCACAGAAATGTCGGGAGCCTTATCGTATTTACATTCAGCGGCATCCATACCAATCTACCACAGGGACATCAAGTCCACTAATATCCTCCTGGACAAGAAATATCGGGCAAAAGTGGCTGATTTCGGCACGTCCAAATCCGTCTCCCTCGAGCAGACCCACGTGACCACATTGGTGCAGGGCACTCTGGGATACTTAGACCCAGAATACTTTCAGACAAGCCAGTTCACCGATAAGAGCGACGTATACAGCTTCGGGGTGGTGCTGGTCGAGCTCTTGACTGGACAGAAGCCCATCTCCTCATCCAGGACAGATGAGGGAAGGAGCCTGGCGACATACTTCATAATATCCATGGAGGAGAACCAGCTGTTGGATATCCTCCACCCTCGGGTCAGGGAGCAAGCCACACGAGAAGAGATAAAGAGGGTTGCTGATCTAGCCAAGAGGTGCTTGCACTTGCACGGCAGGAACCGCCCCACGATGAGAGAAGTCGCTGCCGAGCTGGAAGAAGTCAGAAACATCGCTTTCCCATCAGGGATTCAACAGAATAAGAAAAGCGATGCTGCTGCAGTCGAAGAGCATGCGGATGGTTTAGAAGCAAGCAAGATGAAAGCTGAAACTGGAACACTTGCTTTGCTGGATGAGCGGCCGTTATTAGTTACAACGTCCTGGTGACCGATTTCCAACAATCTCTCCACGAAGCTTTGCTGACAACAAAGATTGTGCCTTCTTTATCTTCTTGAATCAAAGCTTTCTTCTAAAAATGAACCAAATATTTTTTAGGTGTGTACGTACTGCTATCGTCTTATGACAGATGTCCTCATTCCCTTTGACATCTTGAATCTCTATTTGTGATCATCTTAGTACTTTCAGATTATTTGTTTATTATTTTTTACAAATTATTTGGACCAAATCGTGAAGACCCCGGCAATTCACTCGATTGACAACATGGGCCTGGGCCGACCATTACTTTCATATATTGGGAATTACTTACGTTTACAAAATTTAGCGGCCCGCTGCGCGGTTAGTAGGAAAATTCACCTCCTTTTCCGTGAATTGCGGGTTTTGGCCATAAAAGGCAAGAAAATTAAAGTTGAAGCAACATCTGATAAACAATCAATGTTATTAGCGTATTCTTTGGATGTCCCGCTGAACCAACCTGGACTTGCAGTAAGTGTGTTGGAAGTCAATATTGGATGACCATGATGATTCCAACATGTTGATTATGAACATACTCCCCGGGGAACAAAGACCCGAGTCTTGTGAGCATGCTTTAATAGGAGGATAATGATGTAGTTGGACGGACTTGTATGTCATGAGACAGAAGAAGAAGAAGGAAGAAGGAAGATGCGGGAAACAGACAGAATATGCGGGATATCACCAATCTTATAGGCAGAAAGCTATAATGTTATCCTGTCTGTCACTCACGGCCAGTCCCTTCCTGGGAAGAACTCAAAAGTGTGTCACAGAATAGTACGTATTATCATCGACCAAAATGGTCAGCTGCCATAATATCACACACGTAAGAAAGAAGATTGTATACTTTTTTGAAATCAGTCAGAAGCAGACAGCTTCTTTCTTTATTGATATGCCCCATCATGCATGCATTAGTAATGCTTAGGGAACATACCTCCCAGCTTTTAGTAACATTTTGTTCCGTGTACATTGGGAAAAACTCAGAAAAGCAGCGTATCAGGCCAAAAGGACGGAGAAATCTAGATAAAGATTGTGGAAAGCAATTACTTCAGCACTTCGATGCAATACATGTCAGCCCGACGGAAAAGAAAGAAAAGCTTTCCGATGACTCCCATGGGTTCTTGATGGCCAGTCATGCAATTAGATTTAACATTTACGGATGATTATAACGACAGTTCTTGGCCTCTCTTGTTCATTACAGGGGACTGGTATTGTTGACAGGGAATACATTAACTGCTTCATGACAGTAAAAAAGTTATCCTCAGAACTTAATGGTCCGAGTAATCTGAGATAGAGCAGTAGAACTGGCAAACATGAATAATTACCAGCTTGTTGTGTCCGAGAGCATGTGCACATCGAGCAATGGCTCAGTTTTGTCTGTTGAGAAATCGTGATACTCAGTCACTGCAGTGATATTGCTTCCCTGGTTCTGCAGGACAGGGGAAGGAAATGCGATCTTCCTCACTTCTTCCAACTCGGCAGCTACTTCTTTCATCGCTGGCCGGTTCGTGCTGTTCAAGCCTAAGCATCTTTTGGCCAGAAGCGCGACCCTCCAGATCTCTTCTTCTCCATTGTGCTTCATAACTTCTGGGTCAAGAATCTCGAACAAGCAGTCATCCTCCAATGAAATACGTCGCCAGGCTCCTACCCTCATGTTAGCACGACGAAGAGATTGGCTTTTGTCCAGTTAAGAGCTCCACAAGCAAAACTCCAAAGCTGTATACGTCGCTCTTGTCAGTAAATTGATTTAACTGGAAGTACTCCGGGTCTAGGTACCCAAGTGTTCCTCGCACCGGTGTGGTAACATGGGTCTGGTCTAGGGAAACGGATTTAGAGGTTCCAAAATCTGCTATCTTGGCTCGAAATTTCTCGTCCAGAAGGATATTGCTGGACTTGATGTCTCGATGGTAGATAGGCATGGATGCTGCTGAGTGTAAATATGCCAAGGCCCCCTGCAGTTTCAGTCCCAATATGAAGACGTGTTTCCCATTCGTTCTGAACTCATAAACCAGGAGAGGAACTTCAGTCTCAAGGCAATGGAATGAATGACAATAATCTGTTAAGCTTGGGGCGACACCAAACCTTGGTCAGCCTCAACCTCAAAATGGGCCAGCACTCCCATTGCAAGAAGAAATTATCAAAGCCTTTACGCCACGCTGACTCCCCTTTCGTCATAAGGCGTGGAACTTCTTTCTTGACGTCATGGTCCTTGCCTCATCCTTCTTTTATACGTTGACGACAACATTCTCACCCCGCTTAGAAGTGGATTCGAACCACTGACACAAGGATTTTCAGTCCTTTGCTCTAACCAGCTGAGCTACGTTCCGGAGTGGCATTGATCCCCACGGAAACAAATCTTCTTTTTCTGCAGCATTGCTTCAAGCGATCAAGTCAGTGGTGTTAAAGTCAGGTGTTCCAGAGGGGCTAATGGTTTTCCCCAGTCAGAAGCATTTTGAGTCAATCCTGATGTTTTCTCACGTTTTCAAGAAAACCCTCTCTTAAAAGCATTTTAAGAATGTTTTCCGTCCATAAGAAGTGATCCCATTTTTTTCATCGGGTCAGGGTAGAGACAAAAGGTCTTCACGTCTATCCGGTATAAAAGAAAAGAGTGTTGAACCCACCAAAGGCAGGCCGAATGAAAGGATTTACGTGACGGCTTGAAGTCTTTTCGTACCTAGGCCGATTGAGCGAAGCGATTCTTCGTTTCCTGAAATCCAATGAAAAAAGAAATGGTAGGCTGTACACCTAATTTTCCTGGGATTGTAGTTCAATCGGTCAGCGGAACGCCGTTCTTGCCAAGGCTGTATATCTTTTTTCAGCCTACTCAAGTCTAAGACATTTTGACACAGCGGGAATAGTTTTGTAGATTTGTAGTTGTCGTATTCCTATTTCTTTTTATTTTCGGTATGCCGCTCCGCGAGAAGCAATGGTCAAGGTAGCACTGAATGGTACCACGCCGCTACGAGGAAGTACGTCAACCGCCTTTTGCCTTTGATTAGGACTTTTGGATCTAGTCTCATTTGATATTTTGACTTCAATTCTTTTATCAGTTCTCGCCAATAACCACGTCTACTAAATAAGAACATTAAACTAAAAGTCCATACAAAACCCAGCAAGTTGACGATGTTCCTGTGATTTATTAGTGACAGGATGACGAGTTCGTTGATGAACTCTTCGAGCTTCCCTTCATCTACCACCGTTGATCTTCTGATAGCTACTATTCGACCATCAGTCAACATCCCTTTGCATACAGTCCCCTGTCCTCCGTGCCCGAGAATTCGGCTCTGGTTTAAGTTTTCCGTTGCAATCTCTAATTCCTTCGAGGTGAATATTTTGCTCTTCTCGATGCTTCCCTCAGGAGAATTCAGCTGTTGCTCCAGAATAAGGCCGCCATTTCGTTTGAAGTTCTTCTTCATTAGCATCAGTCCCCTCCACTCCTGAATGAATTTTTCCGGCCGATGGGCGAAGTATAGCAACAGTATCCCCCCAAGAGCTGAGCCTAGCGCTGCACAATTGGAAGGACATATATGATACTCTTATGAGCTTTGACACCTTCAAGGAATAGTATGTTGTTTTGTTTCGAAGTCATTCCTCGTGTAATACCCCAAATTTTCCCACAAATATTTATCTTTTAAGATTTTCAAACAAAATCTAATCACCAACTATCTCCTAATCACATTTAAGTCATTCAAGATTTTTGCATCGTATATTAATCACGTTCAATCCCCTCCATCACTCCCCAAAATATATTACATTCCCTATTAAAAAAAATATCTTACCTTCCTTGTCTTATCAGACGATGAACCTAGACACTATTCCTCTAACTCTTCTGATATTCCTATCACCTTTTGATCAAAAGAAAAAACAATCAATCAGAGAATAATTTCTATCCTTTTCATTTATTTCATTTTTATTCTCACGATTCCCTTTCAGACAATCAGAGACTATCACACGTAAAAAAAATCTCTAAAATCCTCGGAGCCAAAGCATCCCTTTTTTTAGACAATCAGACGTCTCACTCCCAGAGGTGGATGCTCCCGGAGACGTCCCTCCTTCTCTCAAACACGATCCATCCCTCTGAAAAAATCAGAGGCCGGCCCCCTTCAGAGAATTCTCCAGCGAATTCCACCTCCCCTTCTGGAGAATCGGAGACAAATTCCTCCACATACAACCGTAGGCCTACTTCTCCCGACATACACACAGAAACCGGAGCCAAGGACTCATTCTCTCCAGTTCTGACGAGCCAAAGCCTCCCGACCAACCTACTAAACGGACTCCACGACGTCCTTCTTCCTCCTCGGGCCATCTCGGGGCGAGGCTACCCCTCGGTGAGTTTTCGATCTTTTTTTTGTATATATATATATATATATATATATTCATTCAGCCCGTCTTTTTATTTAGATCATGACTGACCATCTTTTACATTTGTTGAACTCATCGCATGTGATGTGGGGAACACGAAACTGAGTCCCGACGGAGCAGCTTAGCCTCGACCAGAATGCAAGGGAGTCAGTCTGCAGGCAATAAGTTTCACGTCCATTGTTGGAATCAGACAAAATCTGGTTGTATCGGTCTCTTATCCTGTTAACATGATTGTGATTAAATTTTAGCCAATTTGGTTGAGTTTTCCTTTACTTTTGACTAATTATACTTGGGTTCTGTATGCTGGAATAATGAATTACAAAAAATGTATGTGTTTGATCTGATCTATTTCTATTCTTCTGACTATACTTTCATTATAAAATTAATTTTTATATAAAATACGTTTAATGATCTTTGTTTTGATATATTATGCACGAATTTATCATTTTTATATTTCAAGTTATGATTTTTTGAATATTAACCATATTTCTGCCATGTTTTCAGTACTATGTATGATAAACTATTTTGTTTTAAAATTTACACATGTTCAAAAATTTTGAAATTTTAATATGTTATTTCTTATATGGCTAAAAAGACATATAATTTTATTTTACTTAATTTTGACGTCTTCTGATTAAAATATGCTTAAAACGATTTCGACATGTGATCTGAACCGTTTTCAACAATTTTATTTTGGTAAAATCGATTTTATTTATTTTCTATGAATCCATTTCCTGTAAAATTTTACAAACATGATCTCCATTAATTAAGCATCTTTTAACACTGGTTTTGCTTCATTTGGATTTCTGGATCAAAAGTTACATAATTTTGTTTATGTGGTCTGCAATCAGATCGCTCGTCGGGTCAGACCCAATTTCGTAAAATTTTCGAAATTGGGTCACCCGGATCCTCGGGTGACCCAATTTCGTAAAATTTCTTTCGGCCCGGATCCGTGCTTCTTTCTTCGTCCTTTCGGCCCGGATCCTCGGGTCATCCGGAATTTCTTTCTCTTTTCCCCTTGGGGACCGCCTCGCGCGTGCTAGGCCGGAAGGCGCGCGTACACCTCGGAATATATTCAAAAGGCAAATGATATTTTTTGAGGAATACTTTCTAATCTTCCAATACTTGCTCTTCTATCGGCTAAAAGGGCGACATCTATGGAAGTGGTCAAACATTATGTATTTCGACCAATGGTACATGTTCGCTTGTACCATTGGTATATATGACTCAATGAAACATATATCCCAATCTGCCTGACGTAGGAATAGCTTTTCGGCCCAAACAAGAGAACACTAAGTCGAGCAAACCATATGGAAATGTAAGACGGTTGTGGATGAATAGAAGCAAACTGTAACCTATAACTGGCTTGGTCCATTTCTTCCCTCCATCATTGTAGTTATAGCACTAATCGGAGCAACTCGTGTTGGTATATCTGCTTTCATCTGAAGTAATGAAAATGATTTTTGTTTCATCACAGTTATAACTCAATTTTTTCTACAAAACTCACAAAAATTAAAAATCACAAAAAAAATATAAAAAAATTAAAAATCATCGAAAATCAACGAAGATCATCAAAAATCGTCTGAGATAGAGACTCGAAAGGACGAAGAAAGAAGCACGGGGAAAAGAGAAAGAAAAAACAAAGGCTTCGTCGTCAAAGTTGAGGATTGCCATGGAGGAAGTCACCGAGAGGTGCAGCAACAGCAGGAGCGGCGGCGGCAGACATGAGGGCAGCGGCAGGCGAGGCAGGAGGTCCAGGCAGAAGTCTGACGTTTACGATGAAGTCCTCAAGAAGCTCAGGGAGTCCCATGTCTCTGATTTGGGGATTCCTGGCTTCGAGGACGATCTCTGGTCCCACTTCAATCGTCTCCCCATTCGGTCAGATAAAGGAGTTACAGTCGAGTCTCGGCATTGTGAGGCATGGCTCGGCAATGGAGAAGCAGCGGATCTTAATGGAGATAACAGAGCTGAAATTAGCAAGAGCGGCGGCTATTCAAACCGCTGTTTGCAAGGGGGAGATGTGGAAATTATTGGGTGACAAAGACAAAATACAGAAGAAGATTGAAATCTACAAGGGGTACATAAAGAGCGTGAACATTCATGCTGCAGTGAAACGGGTATCCCGTGGATAAGGAGTTAAGGAATATGTCTCGGAAATCCCTTCCGGATCTGCTGGTTCAGGGCTGGCCTTACGAGATTCATGAGGTGTGGGCCATGTCGTTCCTGGTCGATTGCTTCAAGGTTAGCGGCCGTGAAATCGAGTGTCGCCTGGAGAATGTCCTCGCCGTGAACCATCAGTTGGCTGGCTTCATACAAGCTCAGCATTCCACGAGACACGTATTCGACACGTACCACAAGAAACCTCGTATCCCTGTTGGCGAAGTAGCCTGAAGTACAGAGCCACCATGTGGAGCCGTTCGCTGCCGCGGTTTCCCTGTCCATCAACGAACTCGGTGTAAGCACCGTACAGCTTCGACAGCTCCTCGTCCATCTCCTTCTCGAAGTGGTGAGCAATGCCGAGACGATGCACCCGGTCAGTCAACTCCAGCTTCCATGAAAGATGGTCCGCGTCCGCTTCGCTCGTCAATGCTGCCCTCCGATGTGGATCCGAACAACGCAGATTCCAGCGTCAGGGGAGAAACCGACGACCCATCCTTTGCGGGCGAAATGTGGTGCGACATGTCGGAGAAGATCGTTGCACTGCTGAATGACCGAGAGAAAATCCAACAAGTCAGAAACAAGGAGAAGCGGAAAGTTGCCGAAGTCATTTTATAGATGAAACCTGGCAGAGTAGGAAGAAGTTGTTATACTTCACGGCAGTTGATTCTTCTCATACCGAAGACATGCAAGCACATGCAGTAATTTCATCATTCGTGGATTGGTGCATTGATCGGAAGTTGTTCTCCATGACATGTGATGGATCTTCGAGCAGCAATATCATACCTCGTCTCCCAGTCGAGCTCAACCTTCCTTGATGTATGAAGCCTGTCCCATAAGCTCCCATTGGGCAAATACTCGTACACCAGGAGGCTTGTGTCATCACTGATGATGCTACAGTAAAGCTTCACCACATTCACATGCCTTATTGAGCTGAGGGTTTCTACCTCCGACTCAAATTCCCGGGATCTCTTCTCACATGTGCCGAGGATTGCGGTGGTAGCCTGGGCCTTCTTCTGATTGTTGCAGTCGGTGTTCCATATGTGTTTTTAGCTAGGACGACTCTGTAGACATTCCCTGAAGTACCCCTGCCGATCAGATTCTCTGGTAGTAGCACGGCAAGGAGGGAGAAGCAAACTAGAAGCGTGTGAATATCCTTTGACATACCAGGATGGTAAGAACACTGTCGGAACGAGCTGATTGTGTAGCTGCAAAGCCCAGGGTGTCCACAAAATCGCCTGCCCCATCTCCATCACCCGTTCATCACCGGAGAAGATAATCCCCTTGACTACCCATAAGAAGACTGTGCTGGTCGATTGAACTAAATTCCCTGGAATTTGATTGAATTTCATTCCATTGGACATACCTCGGGAACATTCGAGGACCTGCAGATCTGACAGCAATGGGGAGTGCTTGCAAATCCCAATCTTTCTCCATTGAAGGATGATAAACTTGATACCTCAAGCAAGTTTCGCAAGTGGCCGTCCCGATCACCCACACCCGACCGCCTCCACTCTTCTCAAACCTGGCCAACAACTTCCCCACCTCTGCCACAACCAACTTGCCCTTGTCCGACACCAACTGCTGCTGTTGCAGCTGAACCGTGACAATAACCCCAGTCGCAGGCGGCTGCTCCACTAGCCACCTTCAGCAACCTCATCTGAGCCACCGCCGTCCTCCAGCCCCATGACAACCTCAGCCATCTCCTTCTCACTGACCCCGTCCGTGCCGCCGTCCCCTGGCACCACACCGCCGTCGCCAACCCACGGCGTCTCTCTTCAGCATTCTCGGCTTAAATGACCGTGCCTCCTTTACCCACTAGCGGCTCCACTGAAGGCCCAAGGTGTTTTCCCGACTACAGCTCCCTGGAACAAAGAGCGACGGTTAGAGGCGATCCCCTCACAACGGTGACCCACAACGTCATCATTGCCTCCAGAAACCGGCCTTCAATCGGGCAACCTCCCCGAGTTAGTGTAATGATCAGAAATTTGTGATTATAAATATGTCAATAAATTAGGAAGTGGTGGGACTCTAGTTATCATTAAGGGACACTAAGCCATGCCAGATAAGAAATCTAAAGGCGGTTACTTATTATTCTAGCTATTATATGATATGAGGGGTGGACAAAAAAAAAAAAAAAAAGAAAAGAAGGGGAGAGCGAAGGAAACAGAGAGAAATGAAAATAATAAGGTGGAGAAGCGTGGACCTCAGTACGGAATCTCGAGGAAGAGACGTATGTTACACTAAGAGGGGGGGTGAATTAGTGTTAATCTCCAAAATTGGATTTTAACCCTTTTTCGTTTTACCCCGCAGCGGAATGAAAAGCTTCTGTTAAACAGAGCCTGTAAGTTTCTGTAAGACAGAACGTTTGATTGTGTACGCAAATTTGTTTGATGGACACAAGGATTTTTATAGTGGTTCAGCAAATTGCTTACGTCCACTCTTCACCCAGATATTTGGATGGTTTCCACTCAAATGTATCTCAGTACAAGTTACACAAGTGATAGCAACTAAAAGCAGACCCGTAGGGTTCTGTATAATAGAGGCTTGAGTGGCAGAACACAGACCAGAAGGTTCTGTGCCGTAGAGGCTCGTTATGTAGCACAAACCCGAAGGTTCTGTACGATAGTAACTTAGGCTCAATACAGACCAGAAGGTTCTGTATCGTAAAGGGTAAGGCACAACACAGACCAGAAGGTTCTGTGTCGAAGAAGCTTAGGCACAACACAGACCAGAAGGTTCTGTGTCGAAGAAGTTTAGGCACAACACAGAGAGTTCTGTGTCGAAGAACGTAGGCACAACACAGAGGGTTCTGTGTCGAAGAACGTAGGCACAACACAGAGGGTTCTGTGTCGAAGAGACTTAGGCACAACACAGACCAGAGGGTTCTGTGTCGAATATGTTAACCTTCTATAGCACAGATCAAGTGATTCTGTACTAGAGACGTCAACCTTCTATAGAACAGATCCAAGGATTCTGTATCACAGAAGGTATAGCACAGACCGTAAGGTTCTGTACCGAGTATGTCAATCCACAACAGAAGGTTCTGTATAGGAAAATGACTTAGTTGAGAAGCACAGATCTAAAAGATTCTGTACCAAGGGTAGTCGACCTTCTACTGAACAGACCGTGAGGTTCTGTAGTAAAAGTGACCAGGAAAATGTATGCACAGACCCGTAGGGTTCTGTACTACAGAGAGTTGTACAGATCCGAAGGTTCTGCTCTACAGGAGGTTGTACAGATCCGAAGATTCTACACAACAGAGGGTTGCACGCGTTAACGTGACTAACAAGGTAGCAAATGCGCAATCCCTCAAGGAAAACGACTTCGTGGCGTACCCCACGCGAGTACGTAGCGAACCCTACGCAAGTAGACAACGTTCCCTTTGTCTTAGGGTGGACAACGTATCCTTTGTCCTAGGATGAACAGCGTGCCCTCTGTCCTAGGGTGACAGCCTTCCTCCTGTCCTGAGGTTGAACAGCGTTCCCTCTGTTCTGGGGTGACAGCCTTCCTCCTGTCCTGAGGTGACAACCTTCCTCTTGTCCTGAGGTGACAACGTTCCCCCTGTCCTGAGGTTCCTGCACACAGAGCTCTACACAACAGAAGCTGGTTAGTCCCTCACCTTCTGTGCTCCCGAGGTTCAGCCCTTCTCTCCGGCCCGCTGCACGTTGCCCACGTACACAACGCTTCCAACAACGTATCCTGCAGCTTCCAACCGAGTCCCTCGAGCCCCCGAGTCACTCTCCCAAAAGGCTTCACCAACGATGCAACTTCCACCGGTAGTGCTCCTCGTGTGACTAACTCGAACGAATGAAAGAACTAAAGCAAGCTCAAGCACACGCTCTCTCTGATCAGAATGGGATGGGAGAAAAGAATTGTCTTGTATTGTTTACAATGGGAGAGGGCGTGGCTATTTATACACAAAATTCTAAGAAGAAAATGCAAGAAGGAAAATATAATTCGTAATCTGAAAAATGTGAAACAAAGAATTAGTTTACAAAATGATTCATATACAGAAATAATATATACGTGCAAGTATTCTGGTAGAGAATAAATCAGAATAGATCATGATATATTTTCCATGAATAGTGCACACAGAAGGTATCGCAGAAGGTTCTGCTCGATAACCTTCTACAGGTGGAAACAATCGTTGATTTGTTTCCAAATGACTTGAAGTCAATTCCATCCTGATAAAAACACACGTGAGAGTGTATCTGGACAGGTGGTAGTGATAGGTTTGCAAATAACGGTCGTATAGTGGTCAATTAAGCTTACAGAAGCCTGTAGACCGTCTAGTAGAACCTTTCCATAAATAGAGATCTTATTTCCTTCTATAAGAAATATTATCTCCAATATGATTATTTGGAAACCAAATCGTGGTAATTTGATCAGATAAATATCTTAATCAAATTAAGCATATTTCGTAATTAAATAATTGAAAACTAATCATTTAATTACAAAAATAATTCTTACAAGAAGTCCTTAATAATAGAAGCTTCTGTAGAATAGAATGTTCGACCTTCTGTAGTACAGAGGGTCAGGCTCATCATCAAAGCCAAGAATGTTCGACCTTCTGTGGTACAGAGGTCTGGCTCATCATCAAAACCTTTTCCAACAATCTCCCCCTTTTTGATGATGACAAAACATTCATCGTTGAGGGAAATATGTTTGCAAGAACTCCCCCTAACTCCCCCTAAATAGATGAGAGTATGAGTCTCGCGTTTTTACAGTACCATAAGGTTCTGTATAACAGAGCATAGAAGCTTCTGTTATGAAGAAGGTTGTACAGAGCACAAAGGCTTCTGTGATTAATACAGAGCGTGGAGCTTCTGTATATAGCCCGACAAAAATGATGGTATTTCATTTCTGCACTCCCAGCAATAGTGACTTTAAAAAGATCACGAATCGCATTCCCTGCAGAAGGTTGCGATTATGAGCTGTATCAGTCTCATAGGCTTCTATACCGTAGACGGTATAGCCTTCTACGACCCATTAAGTTATAGAAAATCAAGGATTTTTCTATAACCAATACAGAGCAAGGTACTCCCCCTCAACACAATTTTCTCCCCCTTTTTGTCACATCAAAAAGAAGATGAATGTAGGTTGATAAAGAAGAGTAAGTTTCTTGCAGAAGGTATGACATATCGTTCATAACCAACGTGCAGAAGGTAGTTTTAATTCTTGCAGAGGGTAGAACAGAAAGTTCAAAACCATCATGCAGAATATAGCGCAGAAGGTGTGACAGAAAGTTCAATACCATACTGCTCAAAGGAAATGTGTCCAACAAATTGGCACTTATTACAATCTAGAAGACCACAGAAATCAGTTTTTGGTCTAGCTAGAAATGCATAAAAGAAAAAGAAACAGCAACTAAGGAGATCACTCCTCAGACTCAGCAGAATCCTTTTCCAGAAGTTTGCGCAGAAGCTTGTCCTGGCGTTCCACTAAGCGAAACAGGTCAGTGACCATTCGCTGAAGGACGCGGATGTCTTCCCCAAGATTGAGGAGAGCAGTGTTATCCACAGGGACTTGAGCTTCAGCAGATGATGAAGGACGTCTCCGACCAGCAGGCTTAGCAGCAGAGGGTCGAGCAGAAGATGCATCAGCATTCTTCTTGGCCTCCAGAAGCTTATCCTCATTATCAAGCGCAGAATCCTGTGACTTCCCTTTCAGGGTCCAGGTAGAGCCCTTCCTCACATAATGCATGCTGGCTATAATTTGTTGTCCAAAAGTGCCAACTTTCCACTTTTCTTGAAAAGTAGAAGCATCAGTAGAGACACGAGCTAATTTCAGAAGGCCGGCGATTACCTGGCCATAAGGGAGAGCTTTCCCAGCCGTATTGCAGCATCTTTTCATGTGGGAGAACACCAGCAAACCAAGATTAAAGGGAATGCCCTTCAGGATATGAGCCATCAACGTCGCATCATTGGAGGTGATGGTGTCGATGCTCCCAGTTCTTGGCAGAAGGCAGAACAGAACCACGCGATGCAGAATGCGGGTTTTGAGATCCAACTTGGTGGACTCAAGGTACTTGGTCGCTTGGACCTTCTGTCCCAAGATGATGCTATAGGATTCTTCTTTTCCCATGTCCCTCAGAGGATCATATTCCTCACAGCAGAACAATTGATTCACATCATGGGCAGAGAATACCAGTGTGACCCCTTCAATGACTGTCTTTACGAACTTGGCATGCGGGCCCTGTTCATGGAACGTGATGTTCGCATAGAACTCTCTCAAACGAGAGACAGGCAGCTCTGCATAGGTCTCACAGAAGGTTCTCAAACCAATTCTATCCAGCAGAGGGGCAATATCAAGTCCATTAGCCGCAAACCAGTTAAAATCGATCCGCTTAAAGGTGGCAATCTGCCTACCCGCAGCATCACATTTAGGCAGTTTATCATCGGCCAAAACAGTTTCAATCTCCTTCTTAGAGACAAGAGGATTTACCGGAAAGATATACGAATCCAGGTCCTCTGCGAAGGTGTCCTCAGGAACAAGTTTCTCTGGGGACTTGGTCTTTTTGGCAGCCATATCAATGATAGAGGTGCTGACCGTCTCGGGCTCTTTCCGTTTCAGCCTGGTCCTAGAGGAAATTCCTCCGGGTTTCATGGCATCATGGAGAAGCTTTTTGGTAGGAGTGGCCGCAAGCTTCTGCGAAACCTTCTGAAGCTCAGAAGCTACTCCTTTCAGCTTGAGATCAGGAGAGACAGTGACGACCGGAGTAGGAACTTCCGTGTCAGCCTCACCAGGCACATCATCAGCAGGGGGGATCTCCACCACCTCATCAGACGCGGCAATCTCAGCAGTAGGGGCGACAGGGAGTGTATCACTTGTCGCAGTAGAACCTTTGACAGAGGCCTTAGGAACAGAGCACTCAGGCACAGAAGGCTCAGAGACAGAGGGTTCCACCGTCATGACGATCGGAGGTTCCTTCTGGGTTGTATCTTCCACGGAGACTTGGACTTTTGAGGGCCCTTCGTCTGTGGAGATGAGAGGCATGCCATCGAGAGTCTCAACGACAGCAATGGTCTGGTCCTTCGCAGGAGAGATGGGTTTCTCCGGCGAGGGGGTGGAGTCCTGCTCGCAGATGATGCAGGCGTCTTCGATCCAGAGGCGCGAGCCTTCTTTCTTCCGGCCTTAGCCTTTTTCCTCAGGGATTTCACTTTGGGTGCCATGGACACAGAGAAATCGAAAGTTTTGAGGTTAGGGCAAGAACAGGGAAGTTTCAGGGTTGAAGATGAAGTGTGAAGAAGGAGAGTCACGGTTAATGATTTTAAACCTGCCTCCGAATGCCTTCTTTTTGGGAAGAAAATATTCTCCCGCCCAAAATACTCATGATTTTGATTTTTCAAGATAAAAAACTGTCATTTCACGAATGACATGCATCAGAATATATGGGGAATATTTGTTTCCTTATAATAGGAAATCTGACGGTTCTGCAACGCAGAAGGTGGTTTCATAACCTTCTGTTGCAAGCTTCTTCAGTGTAGAAGAGCCAAATATTATGGATATTATATTCAAAATATATTATTAGAATTATTAATTTCCTAATAGAAACGATATTGATCAGAACAAATATTTTATTTGACTCTGATTATATCTAAATATTTTATTGGATGATAATTGATATCTCCAGACGTAAACTTCCAATTAATTGGAAATTACCAAAGTTAGATTTAAGGTATACATATCGTTATACCTTCTATAAGATAGATGGTGAAATTCAAGCTTCTATTGTATAGAAGGCTAAAAATTCTACCTTCTATAGTGAAGAGTACAAGCATGTACCTTCTGTAGAGTAGAAGCAGAAGATTATACCTTCTGTAATGAAGTGCACAAGTAAATGTACCTTCTATATGGCAGAGTGTAGATGATTCTACCTTCTATGATGAAGTGTACGAAAGTGTACCTTCTGTAGTAAGTTTTTCAAGTACTTACTTAACTTATTGTCTTCTGAAAGACATTAAAGAGGATGGCAGATTCCTAATTCACTTCTGAAAAAGAAAAATTTTTCTTTGTCCAGAGGTTTAGTAAGGATATCAGCCAATTGGTGTTCAGTGTTAATGTATTCCACACTAACAGAACCCTGTTGTACATTATCTCTCAAAAAGTGATGTCTGAGTTCGATATGCTTCGATCGAGAGTGATATACTGGATTCTTAGCTAGGCTAATAGCACTAGTATTATCACATTTGATCGGAATTTTTGTAAATGAGAGACCGTAGTCCTCAAGTTGTTGTTTCATCCACAAGAGTTGCGCACAGCAGCTTGCTGCCGCAATATATTCAGCTTCTGCAGTGGAGAGGGCAACAGAAGTCTGCTTCTTGGAAAACCATGAGATCAACATGTTTCCCATGAGCTGACAAGTACCACTTGTACTTTTTCTGTCTACCTTACTTCATGCGAAGTCTGCATTAGAATATCCAATGATATCAAAATTTGATTTCTTTGAATACCAGATGCCTAGGTTCACAGAACCCTGTAGATATCTAAAGATCCTCTTGACCGCAGTCATGTGAGATTCTTTAGGTGCTGATTGAAATCTAGCACAGAGGCACACACTAAATAGTATGTCAGGTCTAGAAGCTGTAAGGTACAGAAGAGAACCTATCATGCTTCTGTAGAGCTTACTATCCACTTCTTTACCGTTTTCGTCTTTGTCCAATTGAGTATTTGTACCCATTGGAGTAGACAAAGGTTTCGTGCCTTCTAGGCCGAATTTCTTCAGAAGCTGCTTAGTGTACTTTTCTTGATGTAAGAATGTACCTTCTGCAGATTGCTGAATTTGTAAACCAAGGAAGAACGTAAGTTCTCCCATCATGCTCATCTCAAACTCACTTGTCATGAGCTTGGAGAATTCATCACAGAGCGTTTCATCAGTTGATCCAAAGATAATGTCATCGACATAGATCTGGACAACAATGAGATGATTGCTTCTGTGTTTGAGAAAGAGAGTAGTATCTACTCTTCCTCTATTGTAGCCCTTTTCGACAAGGAAGGAGCTAAGTTTCTCATACCATGCTCTAGGAGCCTGTTTAAGGCCATATAGAGCTTTGGAGAGTTTATAGACGTAGTCTCTGTGTTGCAGATCCTCGAAACCAGGAGGTTGACTTACGTAGACCTCTTCCTTGATTTCTCCATTGAGGAATGCACTTTTTACGTCCATTTGATACAACTTAAAGTTGTTAAAGCAAGCATAGGCTAATAACATTCGTATTGCCTCTAGACGAGCTACAGGAGCAAACGTCTCATCAAAGTCGATACCCTCTTGTTGAGAGTATCCTTTTGCAACGAGCCGAGCCTTGTTCCTCACAACAATGCCTGACTCATTTAGTTTGTTCCTGAAAACCCATTTAGTCCCAATGATGGAACGGTTACCAGGTTTAGGAACAAGTGACCACACTTTGCTCCGTTCAAATTGTTCAAGCTCCTCTTGCATAGCAAGTATCCAATCTGGATCGTTGAGGGCTTCATCAATATTCTCTGGCTCTTTCTGTGATAGAAAAGCCGAGTGTTCATAGAAGGCATTTACAGAGCGTCTTGTCTGTATACCTCTGTTAAGATCTCCTATGACTTGGTCTATAGGATGCCGTCTTTGATAAAGAGCAGGTGCTCTAATATCGCTTTGTTGATTATTCTGAGAATGTTCTTCAGAATGATCATTTGTTTGTTCAAGATCATTTTTAGATTCATGAACAGAGGGTTCACCCTTCTCTTTCGTAGAGGGTGGAGATTCTACAGCATCTTCTGTAGGTTCTAGAGATATAATATCTCTTGTATTGATAGTAGGTAGGTCATTAATTTTTACATTAATAGACTCCTCTATAGAAGAAGTTCTTTTGTTTAGAACTCTGTAAGCTTTGCTAGATAGAGAGTATCCAAGAAAGATGCCCTCATCTGTCTTAGCTTCGAACTTTCCCAAATTGTCCTTAGAAGGTCTCAAGATAAAACATGGACTTCCAAAGGAGTAGAAATAGGATATGTTCGGTTTTCTCCCCCTGTATAGTTGATAGGGAGTTTTATCAAGTACGGGTCTAAGTAGAACCCTGTTTGATATGTAGCAGGCTGTATTAACAGCTTCTGCCCATAGGTTCTGTGGAGCAGAGCTCTCACATATCATGGTTCTAGCCATGTCTATTAGAGTTCTATTTTTCCGTTCTGCTACTCCATTCTGTTGAGGAGTATAAGGAGCAGAAAAATTGTGATCGATACCATGATCGTCACAGAAAGTAGCGAAGTCATGGTTTTCAAACTCAGTACCATGATCCGTTCTTATAGCTTTTACAGAAGAACCAGTTTCATTCTGTAATTTCTTAGCTAGCTTAATGAAAGTTTCAAAAGCATCGCTTTTGTGAGTTAGAAATTTAACCCACGTGTATCTAGAGTAGTCATCGACCACAACTAGACAATACCTTCTACCGCCGACACTCTGAACTCTAGTAGGTCCGAATAGATCCATATGTAGAAGTTCAAGAGGTTGAGAAGTAGAGACTTCATTCTTAGATTTGAATGAAGACTTAGTTTGTTTTCCAAGAGAACATGCTTCACAGAAGCTGTCATGCTCGAAACGGATATTGGGTAATCCCTTAACCAAATCCTTTTTCACAAGCTTGGATAACAATTTGAAGTTGGAGTGTCCCAACCTTCTATGCCATAGTAGGCTTTCATCTTTGACTGTCAGAAGGCAGTTTTCTGTAGTACAGAAGCTATTCTGAGTCAAGGTATAGATGTTCCTCTTACGAGTCCCAATGAAGCGAACTTCATTGTTCAGGCTTCCGGAACACTTGTCTTGATCAAAAGTTATTTTATAACCTTTGTCACAAAGCTGGCTAATGCTCAGCAAATTATGTTTGAGTTCTGTAACCAACAGAACCTCATCGATGACCATGGAGTCAGAACTTCTAATGGTACCTTTGCCAATGCCAGAGCCTTTGCTATTGTCACCGAATTTAACCGACCCTCCACATTGTAGAGTCAGTTGAGAGAATTTGGATGGGTCTCCGGTCATGTGCCTGGAGCATCCACTATCCAAATACCATTCACTTTCAATAGTTTCTGTTTGAAAGCAGGTATTAAGTTCATTTTGAGTTTCTGTGTGAGTTGTGAGGCACATTTGTGCTTCCTCATCATCAGAATCATCAAGTTCTGCCCAAGAAGCTATTGCTTTCTTGAACTTGTGTTTAGGAGAAGGTTTCTCCTTTTCTTTAAGTAAAGGACATTCTATACTGTAATGCCCTTTCTTTTTGCATTTATAACATGTGACCGATTTTGGGTCCATGTGATTTTGGCTTCTTTTGTTGAAGCGCTTTTTGGAGGCGAACCGCAAAAGGCGTTTAGCTATCATTGCGAGTTCATCATCCGAATCAGCTTCTGCTTCATCATCTGAACCTTTTGTAGGTTCTTCTGATGCTCTGAAAGTTACAGGTGCTCTCTTTATATCAGGTTGAGAGGATCTTTCCATCTCATACGAGATTAAGGAGCTCATCAACTGATCTAGTCGAAGAGTAGAGAGGTCTTTAGCTTCCTCTATAGCCGTTTTCTTGGCTTCCCAAGATTTGGGTAGAGTACGCAGAACCTTTCGAACTAGCTCAGAGTTTTGATAGGTTTTGCCCAAATGAGTTAGGGCATCGACTAGGAGGTTGAGTCTCTGGAACATTTGTTCTACAGATTCATCAGCCTTCATAGTAAAGTTTTCATATTGGTGAATTAAGAAATTCACCTTAGTTTCTCTTATCTGGTCTGTCCCAATATACATGGTGACAAGTTTGTCCCAGATTTCCTTGCCCGAAGTGCAAGTTGAAACTTTGACGAATTCACCTTCTGACATAGCATTGAACATCAAATACTTTGCCGTTTTAGTGAGTCGTCTGATCTTAAGGTATTCCCTTGTAGGATGACCTTCTCGATCAAATTGTTGGTTCTCTGGTATAGAAGGGGGACCATCTTCTATATAAGACCATAAGTCTTCGTCAATAGCATCAACAAATGCGCTCATACGAATTTTCCAATAGGAAAAATTCTTACCATCGAAAATGGGAGGATTCCCAACATGTGGTTTAGGCACATTATAGTTTTCAGCCATGTGTTCGATTCGTATAGAGTATTATGCTTCTATAGAATAGAACGTTGACGAATAGAACCTCAACAAAGAAGCAAGCTTCTGTTGGGTAGAAGTCAGTCGTCAAATTAACAAACAGGCCTTTGTTAAACAGAGCACGAGTGTCAATATGAAGGAACTGAGAATTTGTTTTCAGGTGGCAGTTGTTGAATGCAGAGCAGTAAGCTTCTGCAGAACAGAGACAAAATGCCAAATGTGATATTTACAGAAAGTATGCTTCTGTAGAATGTACCGTATGCTTCTACAAAGTAGAGCAACAAATCGTTTCTCACAGAACAAGGTGCTTCTGTGGAACAGAGGTTAAATTCTGATAGAGCGTAAGCTTCTACAGAATAGAACCAAGTAGATTTTCACAGAGCTTAAAGCTTCTGTGCAGTAGCGGGTTGATTCTGATAGAGCGTAGGCTTCTACAGAATAGCAACAGTCACAGAGCTAAGAGCTTCTGTGGAGAAAGGTGTATAGCTGGTAAGAGCTTTTCAAGGATCTTACAACAAGCTGTTAAGCCTCTGTTGAACCCGCTCTGATACCAATTGTTACACTAAGAGGGGGGGTGAATTAGTGTTAATCTCCAAAATTGGATTTTAACCCTTTTTCGTTTTACCCCGCAGCGGAATGAAAAGCTTCTGTTAAACAGAGCCTGTAAGTTTCTGTAAGACAGAACGTTTGATTGTGTACGCAAATTTGTTTGATGGACACAAGGATTTTTATAGTGGTTCAGCAAATTGCTTACGTCCACTCTTCACCCAGATATTTGGATGGTTTCCACTCAAATGTATCTCAGTACAAGTTACACAAGTGATAGCAACTAAAAGCAGACCCGTAGGGTTCTGTACAATAGAGGCTTGAGTGGCAGAACACAGACCAGAAGGTTCTGTGCCGTAGAGGCTCGTTATGTAGCACAAACCCGAAGGTTCTGTACTATAGTAACTTAGGCTCAATACAGACCAGAAGGTTCTGTATCGTAGAGGGTAAGGCACAACACAGACCAGAAGGTTCTGTGTCGAAGAAGCTTAGGCACAACACAGACCAGAGGGTTCTGTGTCGAAGAAGCTTAGGCACAACACAGAGGGTTTTGTGTCGAAGAGGGTAGGCACAACACAGAGGGTTCTGTGTCGAAGAACGTAGGCACAACACAGAGGGTTCTGTGTCGAAGAAGTTTAGGCACAACACAGAGGGTTCTGTGTCGAAGAGGGTAGGCACAACACAGAGGGTTCTGTGTCGAAGATGTTAACCTTCTATAGCACAGATCAAGTGATTCTGTACTAGAGACGTCAACCTTCTATAGAACAGATCCAAGGATTCTGTATCACAGAAGGTATAGCACAGACCGTAAGGTTCTGTACCGAGTATGTCAATCCACAACAGAAGGTTCTGTATAGGAAATGACTTAGTTGAAAAGCACAGATCTGAAAGATTCTGTACCAAGGGTAGTCGACCTTCTACTGAACAAACCATGAGGTTCTGTAGTAAAAGTGACAAGGAAAATGTATGCACAGACCCGTAGGGTTCTGTACTACAGAGAGTTGTACAGATCCAAAGATTCTGCACTACAGGAGGTTGTACAGATCCGAAGATTCTGCACAACAGAAGGTTGCACGCGTTAACGTGACTAACAAGGTAGCAAATGCGCAATCCCTCAAGGATAACGACTTCGTGGCGTACCCCACGCGAGTACGTAGCGAACCCTACGCAAGTAGACAACGTTCCCTTTGTCTTAGGGTGGACAACGTATCCTTTGTCCTAGGATGAACAGCGTGCCCTCTGTCCTAGGGTGACAGCCTTCCTCCTGTCCTGAGGTTGAACAGCGTTCCCTCTGTTCTGGGGTGACAGCCTTCCTCCTGTCCTGAGGTGACAACCTTCCTCTTGTCCTGAGGTGACAACGTTCCCCTTGTCCTGAGGTTCCTGCACACAGAGCTCTACACAACAGAAGCTGGTTAGTCCCTCACCTTCTGTGCTCCCGAGGTTCAGCCCTTCTCTCCGGCCCGCTGCACGTTGCCCACGTACACAACGCTTCCAACAACGTATCCTGCAGCTTCCAACCGAGTCCCTCGAGCCCCCGAGTCACTCTCCCAGAAGGCTTCACCAACGATGCAGCCGTCCGTCGCTAGTGCTCCTCGTGTGACTAACTTCGAACGAATGAAAGAACTAAAGCTCAAGCACACGCTCTCTCTGATCAGAATGGGAGAAGAGAAAATGAATTGTTTGATGTTTACAATGGGAGAGGGCGTGGCTATTTATACACAAAATTCTAAGAAGAAAATGCAAGAAGGAAAATATAATACGTAATCTGCAAAATGTGAAACAAAGAATTAGTTTACAAAATGATTCATATACAGAAATAATATATACGTGCAAGTATTCTGGTAGAGAATAAATCAGAATAGATCATGATATATTTTCCATGAATAGTGCACACAGAAGGTATCGCAGAAGGTTCTGCTCGATAACCTTCTATAGGTGGAAACAATCGTTGATTTGTTTCCAAATGACTTGAAGTCAATTCCATCCTGATAAAAACACACGTGAGAGTGTATCTGGACAGGTGGTAGTGATAGGCTTGCAAATAACGGTCGTATAGTGGTCAATTAAGCTTATAGAAGCCTGTAGACCGTCTAGTAGAACCTTTCCATAAATAGAGATCTTATTTCCTTCTATAAGAAATATTATCTCCAATATGATTATTTGGAAACCAAATCGTGGTAATTTGATCAGATAAATATCTTAATCAAATTAAGCATATTTCGTAATTAAATAATTGAAAACTAATCATTTAATTACAAAAATAATTCTTACAAGAAGTCCTTAATAATAGAAGCTTCTGTAGAATAGAATGTTCGACCTTCTGTAGTACAGAGGGTCAGGCTCATCATCAAAGCCAAGAATGTTCGACCTTCTGTGGTACAGAGGTCTGGCTCATCATCAAAACCTTTTCCAACAATCTCCCCCTTTTTGATGATGACAAAACATTCATCGTTGAGGGAAATATGTTTGCAAGAACTCCCTCTAACTCTCGCTAAATAGATGAGAGTATGAGTCTCGCGTTTTTACAGTACCATAAGGTTCTGTATAACAGAGCATAGAAGCTTCTGTTATGAAGAAGGTTGTACAGAGCACAAAGGCTTCTGTGATTAATACAGAGCGTGGAGCTTCTGTATATAGCCCGACAAAAATGATGGTATTTCATTTCTGCACTCCCAGCAATAGTGACTTTAAAAAGATCACGAATCGCATTCCCTGCAGAAGGTTGCGATTATGAGCTGTATCAGTCTCATAGGCTTCTATATCGTAGACGGTATAGCCTTCTACGACCCATTAAGTTATAGAAAATCAAGGATTTTTCTATAACCAATACAGAGCAAGGTACTCCCCCTCAACACAATTTTCTCCCCCTTTTTGTCACATCAAAAAGAAGATGAATGTAGGTTGATAAAGAAGAGTAAGTTTCTTGCAGAAGGTATGACATATCGTTCATAACCAACGTGCAGAAGGTAGTTTTAATTCTTGCAGAGGATAGAACAGAAAGTTCAAAACCATTATGCAGAATATAGCGCAGAAGGTGTGACAGAAAGTTCAATACCATACTGCTCAAAGGAAATGTGTCCAACAAATTGGCACTTATTACAATCTAGAAGACCACAGAAATCAGTTTTTGGTCTAGCTAGAAATGCATAAAAGAAAAAGAAACAGCAACTAAGGAGATCACTCCTCAGACTCAGCAGAATCCTTTTCCAGAAGTTTGCGCAGAAGCTTGTCCTGGCGTTCCACTAAGCGAAACAGGTCAGTGACCATTCGCTGAAGGACGCGGATGTCTTCCCCAAGATTGAGGAGAGCAGTGTTATCCACAGGGACTTGAGCTTCAGCAGATGATGAAGGACGTCTCCGACCAGCAGGCTTAGCAGCAGAGGGTCGAGCAGAAGATGCATCAGCATTCTTCTTGGCCTCCAGAAGCTTATCCTCATTATCAAGCGCAGAATCCTGTGACTTCCCTTTCAGGGTCCAGGTAGAGCCCTTCCTCACATAATGCATGCTGGCTATAATTTGTTGTCCAAAAGTGCCAACTTTCCACTTTTCTTGAAAAGTAGAAGCATCAGTAGAGACACGAGCTAATTTCAGAAGGCCGGCGATTACCTGGCCATAAGGGAGAGCTTTCCCAGCCGTATTGCAGCATCTTTTCATGTGGGAGAACACCAGCAAACCAAGATTAAAGGGAATGCCCTTCAGGATATGAGCCATCAACGTCGCATCATTGGAGGTGATGGTGTCGATGCTCCCAGTTCTTGGCAGAAGGCAGAACAGAACCACGCGATGCAGAATGCGGGTTTTGAGATCCAACTTGGTGGACTCAAGGTACTTGGTCGCTTGGACCTTCTGTCCCAAGATGATGCTATAGGATTCTTCTTTTCCCATGTCCCTCAGAGGATCATATTCCTCACAGCAGAACAATTGATTCACATCATGGGCAGAGAATACCAGTGTGACCCCTTCAATGACTGTCTTTACGAACTTGGCATGCGGGCCCTGTTCATGGAACGTGATGTTCGCATAGAACTCTCTCAAACGAGAGACAGGCAGCTCTGCATAGGTCTCACAGAAGGTTCTCAAACCAATTCTATCCAGCAGAGGGGCAATATCAAGTCCATTAGCCGCAAACCAGTTAAAATCGATCCGCTTAAAGGTGGCAATCTGCCTACCCGCAGCATCACATTTAGGCAGTTTATCATCGGCCAAAACAGTTTCAATCTCCTTCTTAGAGACAAGAGGATTTACCGGAAAGATATACGAATCCAGGTCCTCTGCGAAGGTGTCCTCAGGAACAAGTTTCTCTGGGGACTTGGTCTTTTTGGCAGCCATATCAATGATAGAGGTGCTGACCGTCTCGGGCTCTTTCCGTTTCAGCCTGGTCCTAGAGGAAATTCCTCCGGGTTTCATGGCATCATGGAGAAGCTTTTTGGTAGGAGTGGCCGCAGGCTTCTGCGAAACCTTCTGAAGCTCAGAAGCTACTCCTTTCAGCTTGAGATCAGGAGAGACAGTGACGACCGGAGTAGGAACTTCCGTATCAGCCTCACCAGGCACATCATCAGCAGGGGGGATCTCCACCACCTCATCAGACGCGACAATCTCAGCAGTAGGGGCGACAGGGAGTGTATCACTTGTCGCGGTAGAACCTTTGACAGAGGCCTTAGGAACAGAGCACTCAGGCACAGAAGGCTCAGCAATAGAGGGTTCCACCGTCATGACGATCGGAGGTTCCTTCTGGGTTGTATCTTCCACGGAGACTTGGACTTTTGAGGGCCCTTCGTCTGTGGAGATGAGAGGCATGCCATCGAGAGTCTCAACGGCAGCAATGGTCTGGTCCTTCGCAGGAGAGATGGATTTCTCCGGCGAGGAAGGGGGTGGAGTCCTGCTCGCAGATGATGCAGGCTTCTCCGATCCAGAGGCGCGAGCCTTCTTCCTTCCGGCCTTAGCCTTTTTCCTCAGGGATTTCACTTTGGGTGCCATGGACACAGAGAAATCGAAAGTTTTGAGATTAGGGCAAGAACAGGGAAGTTTCAGAGTTGAAGATGAAGTGTGAAGAAGGAGAGTCACGGTTAATGATTTTAACCTGCCTCCGAATGCCTTCTTTTTGGGAAGAAAATATTCTCCCGCCCAAAATACTCATGATTTTGATTTTTCAGGATGAAAAACTGTCATTTCACGAATGACATGCATCAGAATATATGGGGAATATTTGTTTCCTTATTATAATAGGAAATCCAACGGTTGTGCAACGCAGAAGGTGGTTTCATAACCTTCTGTTGCAAGCTTCTTCAGTGTAGAAGAGCTCAATATTATGGATATTATATCCAAAATATATTATTAGGATTATTAATTTCCTAATAGAAACGATATTGATCAGAACAAATATTTTATTTGACTCTGATTATATCTAAATATTTTATTGGATGATAATTGATATCTCCAGACGTAAACTTCCAATTAATTGGAAATTACCAGAGTTAGATTTAAGGTATACATATCGTTATACCTTCTATAAGATAGATGGTGAAATTCAAGCTTCTATTGTATAGAAGGCTAAAAATTCTACCTTCTATAGTGAAGAGTACAAGCATGTACCTTCTGTAGAGTAGAAACAGAAGATTATACCTTCTGTAATGAAGTGCACAAGTAAATGTACCTTCTATATGGCAGAGTGTAGATGATTCTACCTTCTATGATGAAGTGTACGAAAGTGTACCTTCTGTAGTAAGTTTTTCAAGTACTTACTTAACTTATTGTCTTCTGAAAGACATTAAAGAGGATGGCAGATTCCTAATTCACTTCTGAAAAAGAAAAATTTTTCTTTGTCCAGAGGTTTAGTAAGGATATCAGCCAATTGGTGTTCAGTGTTAATGTATTCCACACTAACAGAACCCTGTTGTACATTATCTCTCAGAAAGTGATGTCTGAGTTCGATATGCTTCGATCGAGAGTGATATACTGGATTCTTAGCTAGGCTAATAGCACTAGTATTATCACATTTGATCGGAATTTTTGTAAATGAGAGACCGTAGTCCTCAAGTTGTTGTTTCATCCACAAGAGTTGCGCACAGCAGCTTGCTGCCGCAATATATTCAGCTTCTGCAGTGGAGAGGGCAACAGAAGTCTGCTTCTTGGAAAACCATGAGATCAACATGTTTCCCATGAGCTGACAAGTACCACTTGTACTTTTTCTGTCTACCTTACTTCCTGCGAAGTCTGCATCAGAATATCCAATGAGATCAAAATTTGATTTCTTTGAATACCAGATGCCTAGGTTCACAGAACCCTGTAGATATCTAAAGATCCTCTTGACCGCAGTCATGTGAGATTCTTTAGGTGCTGATTGAAATCTAGCGCAGAGGCACACACTAAATAGTATGTCAGGTCTAGAAGCTGTAAGGTACAGAAGAGAACCTATCATGCTTCTGTAGAGCTTACTATCCACTTCTTTACCGTTTTCGTCTTTGTCCAATTGAGTATTTGTACCCATTGGAGTAGACAAAGGTTTCGTGCCTTCTAGGCCGAATTTCTTCAGAAGCTGCTTAGTGTACTTTTCTTGATGTAAGAATGTACCTTCTGCAGATTGCTGAATTTGTAAACCAAGGAAGAACGTAAGTTCTCCCATCATGCTCATCTCAAACTCACTTGTCATGAGCTTGGAGAATTCATCACAGAGCGTTTCATCAGTTGATCCAAAGATAATGTCATCGACATAGATCTGGACAACAATGAGATGATTGCTTCTGTGTTTGAGAAAGAGAGTAGTATCTACTCTTCCTCTATTGTAGCCCTTTTCGACAAGGAAGGAGCTAAGTTTCTCATACCATGCTCTAGGAGCCTGTTTAAGGCCATATAGAGCTTTGGAGAGTTTATAGACGTAGTCTCTGTGTTGCAGATCCTCGAAACCAGGAGGTTGACTTACGTAGACCTCTTCCTTGATTTCTCCATTGAGGAATGCACTTTTTACGTCCATTTGATACAACTTAAAGTTGTTAAAGCAAGCATAGGCTAATAACATTCGTATTGCCTCTAGACGAGCTACAGGAGCAAACGTCTCATCAAAGTCGATACCCTCTTGTTGAGAGTATCCTTTTGCAACGAGCCGAGCCTTGTTCCTCACAACAATGCCTGACTCATTTAGTTTGTTCCTGAAAACCCATTTAGTCCCAATGATGGAACGGTTACCAGGTTTAGGAACAAGTGACCACACTTTGCTCCGTTCAAATTGTTCAAGCTCCTCTTGCATAGCAAGTATCCAATCTGGATCGTTGAGGGCTTCATCAATATTCTCTGGCTCTTTCTGTGATAGAAAAGCCGAGTGTTCATAGAAGGCATTTACAGAGCGTCTTGTCTGTATACCTCTGTTAAGATCTCCTATGACTTGGTCTATAGGATGCCGTCTTTGATAAAGAGCAGGTGCTCTAATATCGCTTTGTTGATTATTCTGAGAATGTTCTTCAGAATGATCATTTGTTTGTTCAAGATCATTTTTAGATTCATGAACAGAGGGTTCACCCTTCTCTTTCGTAGAGGGTGGAGATTCTACAGCATCTTCTGTAGGTTCTAGAGATATAATATCTCTTGTATTGATAGTAGGTAGGTCATTAATTTTTACATTAATAGACTCCTCTATAGAAGAAGTTCTTTTGTTTAGAACTCTGTAAGCTTTGCTAGATAGAGAGTATCCAAGAAAGATGCCCTCATCTGTCTTAGCTTCGAACTTTCCCAAATTGTCCTTAGAAGGTCTCAAGATAAAACATGGACTTCCAAAGGAGTAGAAATAGGATATGTTCGGTTTTCTCCCCCTGTATAGTTGATAGGGAGTTTTCTCAAGTATGGGTCTAAGTAGAACCCTGTTTGATATGTAGCAGGCTGTATTAACAGCTTCTGCCCGTAGGTTCTGTGGAGCGGAGCTCTCACATATCATGGTTCTAGCCATGTCTATTAGAGTTCTATTTTTCCGTTCTGCTACTCCATTCTGTTGAGGAGTATAAGGAGCAGAAAAATTGTGATCGATACCATGATCGTCACAGAAAGTAGCGAAGTCATGGTTTTCAAACTCAGTACCATGATCCGTTCTTATAGCTTTTACAGAAGAACCAGTTTCATTCTGTAATTTCTTAGCTAGCTTAATGAAAGTTTCAAAAGCATCGCTTTTGTGAGTTAGAAATTTAACCCACGTGTATCTAGAGTAGTCATCGACCACAACTAGACAGTACCTTCTACCGCCGACACTCTGAACTCTAGTAGGTCCGAATAGATCCATATGTAGAAGTTCAAGAGGTTGAGAAGTAGAGACTTCATTCTTAGATTTGAATGAAGACTTAGTTTGTTTTCCAAGAGAACATGCTTCACAGAAGCTGTCATGCTCGAAACGGATATTGGGTAATCCCTTAACCAAATCCTTTTTCACAAGCTTGGATAACAATTTGAAGTTGGAGTGTCCCAACCTTCTATGCCATAGTAGGCTTTCATCTTTGACTGTCAGAAGGCAGTTTTCTGTAGTACAGAAGCTATTCTGAGTCAAGGTATAGATGTTCCTCTTACGAGTCCCA
Source organism: Melastoma dodecandrum (assembly GCA_029817715.1). Lineage (NCBI taxonomy): Eukaryota > Viridiplantae > Streptophyta > Magnoliopsida > Myrtales > Melastomataceae > Melastoma > Melastoma dodecandrum. Next base: position 162,041 of record JARUPY010000605.1, read on the forward strand.
ATGAAGCGAACTTCATTGTTCAGGCTTCCGGAACACTTGTCTTGATCAAAAGTTATTTTATAACCTTTGTCACAAAGCTGGCTAATGCTCAGCAAATTATGTTTGAGTTCTGTAACCAACAGAACCTCATCGATGACCATGGAGTCAGAACTTCCAATGGTACCTTTGCCAATGACAGAGCCTTTGCTATTGTCACCGAATTTAACCGACCCTCCACATTGTAGAGTCAGTTGAGAGAATTTGGATGGGTCTCCGGTCATGTGCCTGGAGCATCCACTATCCAAATACCATTCACTTTCAATAGTTTCTGTTTGAAAGCAGGTATTAAGTTCATTTTGAGTTTCTGTGTGAGTTGTGAGGCACATTTGTGCTTCCTCATCATCAGAATCATCAAGTTCTGCCCAAGAAGCTATTGCTTTCTTGAACTTGTGTTTAGGAGAAGGTTTCTCCTTTTCTTTAAGTAAAGGACATTCTATACTGTAATGCCCTTTCTTTTTGCATTTATAACATGTGACCGATTTTGGGTCCATGTGATTTTGGCTTCTTTTGTTGAAGCGCTTTTTGGAGGCGAACCGCAAAAGGCGTTTAGCTATCATTGCGAGTTCATCATCCGAATCAGCTTCTGCTTCATCATCTGAACCTTCTGTAGGTTCTTCTGATGCTCTGAAAGCTATAGGTGCTCTCTTTATATCAGGTTGAGAGGATCTTTCCATCTCATACGAGATTAAGGAGCTCATCAACTGATCTAGTCGAAGAATAGAGAGGTCTTTAGCTTCCTCTATAGCCGTTTTCTTGGCTTCCCAAGATTTGGGTAGAGTACGCAGAACCTTTCGAACTAGCTCAGAGTTTTGATAGGTTTTGCCCAAATGAGTTAGGGCATCGACTAGGAGGTTGAGTCTCTGGAACATTTGTTCTACAGATTCATCAGCCTTCATAGTAAAGTTTTCATATTGGTGAATTAAGAAATTCACCTTAGTTTCTCTTATCTGGTCTGTCCCAATATACATGGTGACAAGTTTGTCCCAGATTTCCTTGCCCGAAGTGCAAGTTGAAACTTTGACGAATTCACCTTCTGACATAGCATTGAACATCAAATACTTTGCCGTTTTAGTGAGTCGTCTGATCTTAAGGTATTCCCGTGTAGGATGACCTTCTCGATCAAATTGTTGGTTCTCTGGTATAGAAGGGGGACCATCTTCTATATAAGACCATAAGTCTTCGTCAATAGCATCAACAAATGCGCTCATACGAATTTTCCAATAGGAAAAATTCTTACCATCGAAAATGGGAGGATTCCCAACATGTGGTTTAGGCACATTATAGTTTTCAGCCATGTGTTCGATTCGTATAGAGTATTATGCTTCTATAGAATAGAACGTTGACGAATAGAACCTCAACAAAGAAGCAAGCTTCTGTTGGGTAGAAGTCAGTCGTCAAGTTAACAAACAGGCCTCTGTTAAACAGAGCACGAGTGTCAATATGAAGGAACTGAGAATTTGTTTTCAGGTGGCAGTTGTTGAATTCTCGCAGAGCAGTAAGCTTCTGCAGAACAGAGACAAAATGCCAAATGTGATATTTACAGAAAGTATGCTTCTGTAGAATGTACCGTATGCTTCTACAAAGTAGAGCAACAAATCGTTTCTCACAGAACAAGGTGCTTCTGTGGAACAGAGGTTAAATTCTGATAGAGCGTAAGCTTCTACAGAATAGAACCAAATGAATTTTTCACAGAGCTTAAAGCTTCTGTGGAGTAGCGAGTTGATTCTGATAGAGCGTAGACTTCTACAAAATAGCAACAGTCACAGAGCTAAGAGCTTCTGTGGAGAAAGGTGTATAGCTGGTAAGAGCTTTTCAAGGATCTTACAACAAGCTGTTAAGCCTCTGTTGAACCCGCTCTGATACCAATTGTTACACTAAGAGGGGGGGTGAATTAGTGTTAATCTCCAAAATTGGATTTTAACCCTTTTTCGTTTTACCCCGCAGCGGAATGAAAAGCTTCTGTTAAACAGAGCCTGTAAGTTTCTGTAAGACAGAACGTTTGATTGTGTACGCAAATTTGTTTGATGGACACAAGGATTTTTATAGTGGTTCAGCAAATTGCTTACGTCCACTCTTCACCCAGATATTTGGATGGTTTCCACTCAAATGTATCTCAGTACAAGTTACACAAGTGATAGCAACTAAAAGCAGACCCGTAGGGTTCTGTACAATAGAGGCTTGAGTGGCAGAACACAGACCAGAAGGTTCTGTGCCGTAGAGGCTCGTTATGTAGCACAAACCCGAAGGTTCTGTACTATAGTAACTTAGGCTCAATACAGACCAGAAGGTTCTGTATCGTAGAGGGTAAGGCACAACACAGACCAGAAGGTTCTGTGTCGAAGAAGCTTAGGCACAACACAGACCAGAGGGTTCTGTGTCGAAGAAGCTTAGGCACAACACAGAGGGTTTTGTGTCGAAGAGGGTAGGCACAACACAGAGGGTTCTGTGTCGAAGAACGTAGGCACAACACAGAGGGTTCTGTGTCGAAGAACGTAGGCACAACACAGAGGGTTCTGTGTCGAAGAAGTTTAGGCACAACACAGAGGGTTCTGTGTCGAAGAGGGTAGGCACAACACAGAGGGTTCTGTGTCGAAGATGTTAACCTTCTATAGCACAGATCAAGTGATTCTGTACTAGAGACGTCAACCTTCTATAGAACAGATCCAAGGATTCTGTATCACAGAAGGTATAGCACAGACCGTAAGGTTCTGTACCGAGTATGTCAATCCACAACAGAAGGTTCTGTATAGGAAAATGACTTAGTTGAGAAGCACAGATCTAAAAGATTCTGTACCAAGGGTAGTCGACCTTCTACTGAACAGACCGTGAGGTTCTGTAGCAAAAGTGACAAGGAAAATGTATGCACAGACCCGTAGGGTTCTGTACTATAGAGAGTTGTACAGATCCAAAGATTCTGCTCTACAGGAGGTTGTACAGATCCGAAGATTCTACACAACAGAGGGTTGCACGCGTTAACGTGACTAACAAGGTAGCAAATGCGCAATCCCTCAAGGAAAACGACTTCGTGGCGTACCCCACGCGAGTACGTAGCGAACCCTACGCAAGTAGACAACGTTCCCTTTGTCTTAGGGTGGACAACGTATCCTTTGTCCTAGGATGAACAGCGTGCCCTCTGTCCTAGGGTGACAGCCTTCCTCCTGTCCTGAGGTTGAACAGCGTTCCCTCTGTTCTGGGGTGACAGCCTTCCTCCTGTCCTGAGGTGACAACCTTCCTCGTGTCCTGAGGTGACAGCGTTCCCCCTGTCCTGAGGTTCCTGCACACAGAGCTCTACACAACAGAAGCTGGTTAGTCCCTCACCTTCTGTGCTCCCGAGGTTCAGCCCTTCTCTCCGGCCCGCTCCACGTGGCCCACGTACACAACGCTTCCAACAACGTATCCTGCAGCTTCCAACCGAGTCCCTCGAGCCCCCGAGTCACTCTCCCAAAAGGCTTCACCAACGATGCAACTTCCACCGGTAGTGCTCCTCGTGTGACTAACTCGAACGAATGAAAGAACTAAAGCAAGCTCAAGCACACGCTCTCTCTGATCAGAATGGGAGAAGAGAAAATGAATTGTTTGATGTTTACAATGGGAGAGGGCGTGGCTATTTATACACAAAATTCTAAGAAGAAAATGCAAGAAGGAAAATATAATTCGTAATCTGAAAAATGTGAAACAAAGAATTAGTTTACAAAATGATTCATATACAGAAATAATATATACGTGCAAGTATTCTGGTAGAGAATAAATCAGAATAGATCATGATATATTTTCCATGAATAGTGCACCACAGAAGGTATCGCAGAAGGTTCTGCTCGATAACCTTCTACAGGTGGAAACAATCGTTGATTTGTTTCCAAATGACTTGAAGTCAATTCCATCCTGATAAAAACACACGTGAGAGTGTATCTGGACAGGTGGTAGTGATAGGTTTGCAAATAACGGTCGTATAGTGGTCAATTAAGCTTACAGAAGCCTGTAGACCGTCTAGTAGAACCTTTCCATAAATAGAGATCTTATTTCCTTCTATAAGAAATATTATCTCCAATATGATTATTTGGAAACCAAATCGTGGTAATTTGATCAGATAAATATCTTAATCAAATTAAGCATATTTCGTAATTAAATAATTGAAAACTAATCATTTAATTACAAAAATAATTCTTACAAGAAGTCCTTAATAATAGAAGCTTCTGTAGAATAGAATGTTCGACCTTCTGTAGTACAGAGGGTCAGGCTCATCATCAAAGCCAAGAATGTTCGACCTTCTGTGGTACAGAGGTCTGGCTCATCATCAAAACCTTTTCCAACAACGTATTAAAGCGCCCGACCCGAAGCGAAATCGTACGGAGACGTCGAGAACTTGAAGTGTTTTGCGGAGGAAGTGGAACGAGGTACGTCCGTTCTCTTTACTATTTTTTCTTGTGTTCCGTCTTTGCCGAATCCTTCGTGTTCCATTGCGGCGTGTGCTGGTGCATAGTGGTTCGTAAATCGTGTGAGTCCTGGTTGTGTATTGTGTCTGGATTGTTGTTCGATATCGTGGTAGTTTGTGTGTGTGTTAGATGTCCCGAGGAAAATGGATGGCTGCGGTTGGATTGGCTTTGCCCAGGATGCTTAGGGAACATACCTCCCAGCTTTTAGTAACATTTTGTTCCGTGTACATTGGGAAAAACTCAGCAAAGCAGCGTATCAGGCCAAAAGGACAGAGAAATCAACAGATAAGGATTGTGGAAAGCAATTACTTCAGCAGTTTGATGCAATACATGTCAGCCCGACGGGAAAGAAAGAAAAGCTTTCTGATGACTCCCACGGGTTCTTGATGGCCAGTCATGCAATCGGATTTAACATTTACGGATGATTATAACGACAGTTCTTGGCCTCTCTTATTCATTACAGGGGACTGGTATTGTTGACAGGGAATACATTAACTGCTTCATGACAGTAAAAAGGTTATTCTCAGAAGTTAAGGGTCCGAGTAATCTGCGATAGAGTAGTAGAACTGGCAAACATGAATAATTACCAGCTTGTTGTGACCGAGAGCATGTGCTCATCGAGCAATGGCTCAGTTTCCCCAGAATCAGCATCTGACCAGTCTGTTGAGAAATCGTGATACTCAGTCACTGCAGTGATATTGCTTCCCTGGTTCTGTAGCACAAGGGAAGGAAATGCGATCTTCCTCACTTCTTCCAACTCGGCAGCTACTTCTTTCATCGATGGCCGGTTCCTGCTGTTCAAGCCTAAGCATCTTTTGGCTAGAAGCGCGACCCTCGAGATCTCTTCTTCTCCACTGTGCTTCATGACTTCTGGGTCAAGAATCTCGAACAAGCAGTCATCCTCCATTGAAACAATGAAATACGTCGCCAGGCTCCTACCCTCACGTTCGCATGACGAAGAGATTGGCTTCTGTCCAGTTAAGAGCTCCACAAGCAAAACTCCAAAGCTGTATACGTCACTCTTGTCAGTAAATTGATTTGACTGGAAGTACTCCGGGTCTAGGTACCCGAGTGTTCCTCGCACCAGTGTGGTAACATGGGTCTGGTCTAGGGAAACGGATTTAGAGGTTCCAAAATCTGCTATCTTGGCTCGAAATTTCTCGTCCAGAAGGATATTGCTGGGCTTGATGTCTCGATGGTAGATAGGCATGGATGCTGTCGAGTGTAAATATGCCAAGGCCCCTGCAATTTCAGTCCCAATACGAAGACGTGTTTCCCAAGTTATAGGGAACTCCTCATTTGGTCCATGGAGATACGGGTAAAGAGTCCCATTCGTTATGAACTCATAAACCAGGAGAGGAACTTCCGTCTCAAGGCAACAACCCAGCAAGTTGACGATGTTCCTGTGATTTATTAGTGACAGGATGACGACTTCGTTGATGAACTCTTCGAGCTTCCCTTCATCTACCACTGTTGATCTTTTAACAGCTACTATTTGACCATCAGTCAACATACCTTTGTATACAGTCCCCTGTCCTCCGTGCCCGAGAATTCGGCTCTGGTTGAAGTTTTCCGTTGCAATCTCTAATTCCTTCGAGGTGAATATTTTGCTCTTCTCGATGCTTCCCTCAGGAGAATTGAGCTGTTGTTCCAGAATAAGACCGCCATTTCGTTTGAAGTTCTTCTTCTTTAGCATCAGTCCCCTCCACTCCTGAATGAATTGGTACAGACGATAGGTGAAGTATAGCAACAGTATCCCCCCAAGAGCTGAGCTGAGTGCTGCACAATTGGAAGAACATAGATGATACTCTTTTGAGCTTCGACACCTTCAAGGAATAGTATGTTGTTTCGAAGTCATTCCTCGGAAAATATTCAAAAGGCAAATGATAGTTTGTGAGGAATACTTTCTAATCTTCCAATACTTGCTCTTCTATCGGCTAAAAGGGCGAAATCCATGGAAGTGGTCAAACATTATGTATTTCGACTAATGGTACATAGTTCGCTTGTTATTTTTTACCGTATATATGACTCAATGAAACATATATCCCAATCTGCCTGACGTAGGATTAGCTTTTTGGCCCAAAAATCGAACAATCTAGAAAACAATATGGAAAAGTAAGACGTTTGTGGATGAATAGAAACAAACTGTAACCTATAACTGGCTTGGTCCATTTCTTCCCGCCATCATTGTAGTTAAGGCAATAATCGGAGCAACTCGTGTTGGTATATCTGCATCCATCTGAAGTAATGAAAATGATTTTTGTTTCATCAGCCACACCTCACTTGCAGCAAATACATTTCAACGAACGACAAAAGATAAATAATCATCCGAGGAGACGAGAGAAAGAAGATATAGATATTCATACAGCCCTTACTTATTGTCCTTATGTCCATGGTGCAGGGTCCAATGACTATGGCAAAGATTTCAGTATCCAAGTTGACAGAGAGACGTAAATTACCTACACATCCACCTTGCAGGTAGGGGTTGCCAAGATAGCCGGCAAAGCATTTACAGTTGACAGTGTCCGTGTGGCCGAAATAATTGCACCGATAGCAGGCACCCACTACCCCACAGCATTGTCCACTGGCTGAATACGCGACAAGAGATGCATTTGAACGTATCCCCCAGGAAAGTGACACATTAAAAGACTTTCGAGCGAAGATATCCGGTAGGCTTTGTGACTGTAACTGCTGGAAATGGTGTTCCTCCAGGAATGCATAGGTGCAAGTATTTCTCCTGCTTTTAATGAAACTCACATTAAATTCCTGGAGACCAGAGCTGAGGCTGATCTTGCAACATCTGTTATCCTTGCGGCAAACACCTTTCTGGCTAACATCGTCATCTTGTCCACATCTACAACCATATTCTTCACTATCACTCATAGTTACCAAGGCATGAACTCCGCATCCAACCACAGTTAAAGAACTAACAGAGTAGGAAAATGGGCTTCCTTTCAAGCTCACTGGGACACCGGTTCCATTCCCTCCGCAGCTAGCATTAGTAATTATGGGATAATCAACTGTGATAGAACCAGGGAAGGATCCGGAATCATCGGAAAATGAGATACTCAGGACCTTCAGGTCGACCTTCTTTAGAACAGGCACCAGGGCAGCTGAGCCATTTCGGCAATCAATCTCGTACCATTCATCCAAGAAGCAGCCAGGTCCTATTCCAAATGGGAACGGGATAATAACGCCTCCGCAGTCTTCTGTACAGCCCAGCTTCGCCATGGGGGGTGCTGCATGTACCAGTGGCGGTATGCTTGCAAGTGATTGCAGCAGAAGCACTAATGCAAGAATATGGATAGCCATCAGGGAATTCTTTCTATAGAATACACTCTTGCAGGATATCTCCAATCTTATAGGTAGAAAAAAAATAATTTCTTTCGGTAACCCTCGGCCTGCCTCTTCCAAGGATGTTTCCTGGAAAACTCAGTGTGAACAACCTCTAGTTTCCACGAGACAAAAGCGTGTGTAGGAATAGTCTGGATCAAAATGGTTTAAAACCCCTGCCCCACTAGAGAAGAATGTTGACCCTCGAGTCCTTCACAAGCAGGCAGAAAGCCCCTTTTATTTCTTGAAGGCCCCTTCATGGAAGCGGCTAACGTTACGTGCACGTAACGTTACGTAGTTTACTAAATTTCATCATTCGGTTAGTAAAATTTACTAAATTTTTTAGTAAATTTTACTAAACAGTGACATTTTCTTTAGTAAAATCGTTAGTAATCGGATACTAACGGGGTTAGTAAATTACTGAGGAAATTTACTAACCCCGTTAGTATCCGATTACTAACGTTACTAACCCCGTTAGTATTCGATTACTAACGTTACTAACCCCGTTAGTACCGGATTACGAACGTTACTAACCCCATTAGTATCCGATTACTAACGATTTTACGAATGAAGACCGATTTTTTTGTAAAAACGTTAGTAATCGAATACTAACGGGGTTAGTAACGTTCGTAATCCGGTACTAACGGGGTTAGTAACGTTCGTAATCCGGTACTAACGGGGTTAGTAACATTAGTAATCGGATACTAACGGGGTTAGTAAATTTCATTAGTAATTTACTAACAAGTCAGAAACAAGGAGAAGAGGAAAGTTGCCGAAGTCATTTTATAGATGAAACCTGGCAGAGTAGGAAGAAGTTGTTATGCTTCACGGCAGTTGATTCTTCTCATACCGAAGACATGCAAGCACATGCAGTAATTTTATCATTCGTTGATTGGCGCATTGATAGGAAGTTGTTCTCCATGACATGTGATGGATCTTCGAGTAGCAATATCATATCTCGTCTCCCAGTCGAGCTCAACCTTTCTCGATGTATGAAGCCTGTCCCATAAGCTCCCATTGGGCAAATACTCGTACACCAGGAGGCTTGAGTCATCACTGGTGATGCTACTGTAAAGCTTCACCACATTCACATGCCTTATCGAGCTGAGGGTTTCTACCTCCGCCTCAAATTCCCGGGATCTCTTCTCACATGTGCAGAGGATTGCGGTGGTAGCCTGGGCCTTCTTCTGATTGTTGCAGTCGGTGTTCCATATGTGTTTCACTGCAAGCTCCTTGCCGTTAGCTAGGACGACTCTGTAGACATTCCCTGAAGTACCCCTGCCTATCAGATTCTCTGGTTTTATCGATTCCAGGATCTCGTCCTCGGTTAAGCTCAGAACTCGGAAGGACATCACATCCCACAAGTCTTCCTTGAGTGATTGTTCGTGCTTCTTTTCTCTCTTGTTTAGGTAGAAGCAGAACCCAAGACAGAGGCACAGTAGCACGGCAAGGAGGGAGAAGCAAACTATAAGCGTGTGAATATCCTTTGACATACCAGGATGGTAAGAACACTGTCGGAACGAGCTGATTGTGTAGCTGCAAAGCCCAGGGTGTCCGCAAAATCGCCTGCCCCATCTCCATCACGCGTTCATCACCGGGGAAGATAATCCCCTTGACTACCCATAAGAAGACTCTGCTGGTCGATTGAACTAAATTCCCCAGAATTTGATTGAATTTCATTCCATTGGACATACCTTGGGAACATTCGAGGACCAGCAGATCTGACAGCAATGGGGAGTGCTTGCAAATCCCAATCTTTCTCCATTGAAGGATGATAAACTTGACACCTCAAGCAAGTTTCGCAAGTGGCCGTCCCGATCACCCACACCCGACCACCACCACTCTTCTCAAACCTGGCCAACAACTTCCCCGCCTCTGCCACAACCAACTTGCCCTTGTCCGACACCAACTGCTGCTGTTGCAGATGAACCGTGACAATAACCCCAGCCGCAGGCGGCTCCACTAGCCACCTTCAGCAACCTCATCTGAGCCACCGCCGTCCTCCAGCCCCATGACAACCTCAGCCATCTTCTTCTCACTGATCCCGTCCGCGCCGCCGTCCTCTGGCACCACACCGCCGTCGCCAACCCACGGCGTCTCTCTTCAGCATTCTCAGCTTAAACGACCGTGCCTCCTTCACCCACTAGCAGCTCCACTGAAGGCCCAAGGTGTTTTCCCGACCACAGCTCCCTGGAACAAAGAGCGACGGTTAGAGGCAATCTCCTCACAACGGTGACCCACAACGTCGTCATTGCATCCAGAAACCGGCCTTCGATCGGGCAACCTCCCCGAGTTAGCAACGCGGCTTGTGTTTCTCCCAAGATCCGCAAGCTCTGAGTACCTAGATTTGAAAGTGAGTAGCCCATCCCCACTTCTCTTTGCCCACCGTCGGATTCTTTTTGCATTTTGTTTCTTTGGGATTTTTTGTCTGCTGCCGTTTGATTTGGGTGGCATTGCAGTTTCTTTTACTCATTTTCTTTTAGTTAATTGCATTATTGAGGTACGATCCTTTATTCACCTATTAATTGCTTTATTTCCCGTTTGATTTCTTCTCTGTCTGATTTTTTATAAATATATCTTGTTGCGATTTTAAACGTTACCCATCGTGATTTCATATTAATTCATTGATTACGCTCGTATTAACGAGTGGGTTTATATTTAGATTGTCTGATTTTGTTACACTTTAAACGCTCTAGGATCCAACTTTCACGAAAATAACTTTAGTTATTTATCAATTTTAGAAGTCTAAAAAATTTTCTCAAACAGGTTATCCGATATTTATGCAGGTATCTCGGGGGCGTGCCTTGCGGACAACCAAGGCACGCACCCCATTCAACGTGTTTAAGATAACGAAGTATTCGGGGGATTATTTGAATTCTCGAATATCAAGACCCTCTGAAGACGGCTTCGCACTCACCAACGTTACGGCATCAGCGGCTCGCCGGGTTCACTGTAAACATATTCTAAAAACAGCACCGTGAAGTATAAACGCTAACGGGAGCATGGTTGATACAAATACCCGATTCTCCCTTGAATTCACTTTTTGGCTTAGAAACTGTTAATGGCATTAATAAATCTATGATTTGCATTTTTGCCCAAAAATGAACCTTTCAGGAATATTCTTCTAAAAATGATTCACGTAGACATTTTAAGTATTATTAAGTCGAGAATTTTATATATATATATATTAAACAACTTCTTTTCTAAAATCGAGCTTAATTAAAATCGGACATTGGGAACACACAATAAAAGCCTCCCTTTTTTTGTGATGCATGCGATTTAGTAATCCCTAATTCCCGAACCATAACGAATCTATATAGTTTTTCTAACTTGAACTTAAAATAAGTTAGTGGCGACTCCGATATTTTCAAAATCGGAAGCCTCATCGTCAAGGGAGGATATTCATTTTCAATGGAACCGGAAACAGGATCCACCCGCGACAGATTTGGCGACTCCGCTGGGACGCTTGGGTAATTTTCTAGAGGAGTAGGGTCGAAAAATCGATTTCAAAATTGGGGGGCAACTTAGTCTTCTCCGGCTGGCGCAGCAGAATGGAGTTCTGGATTGCATCTCATGAACCGAGGTGTTTAGGGATCATCCGAAATGGTCCTCTGCTTCACAGAGGACAAAATCTGAAAGTTGAGCTTGGCAGCACGACTTCACTTTCTGATGAGGAAGTTGAAATCATCAAGCTGAATGCAATGGCTGCCAACTTTCTTCACTGTGCTCTATCTCCTATGGAGTACAACCGGATCTCTGCCTGTACCACAGCAAAAGAGATATGGGATCGACTTGTTCTAACCCATGAAGGGAAGGATCAAGTCAAAGAAGCAAGGATAAATCTACTGGTTCAGTAGTGTGAGGCCTTCAAATTGAAGCATGACGAGTCTACCTCTGAATTGTATGATAGATTAAATACAATCATCAACAGCTTAGCCCTTCATGGGAAGAATTATAATAATACTAAATTGGTGAGAAAGGTCCTCAGGTCTTTGCCCATGAATTGGGAAGCTAAAAAGACCGCAATTGATGAAGTCAAAGATATAGCAACTCTTAGGCTGGATCAGCTTATGGGTTCTCTCCTCTCCTATGAGGAAGAGAAACGGTCATCTGTGCCTCGGAATACCAAGTCTATTGCCTTTAAGGCATTAGCTTCTATTGATGATGTATCAGATGATATAGAAGCAGAAACGGATGCCGAGCTCTCCTTGTTAGTAAAGGGTTTGAACAAACTTCTTTACAAGAAACGCTTCAAACGAAGTGTTAAACCAAGTCTTCTAACCTAGATGACAAAAAGGGACCAATATGTTACGAATGTAACATAAACAAAAAAATATGTCTAGCTTATTTGGTTAGAGACTTTTGTTATAATTGGGAGCTCAAGAGTTCAACTCTCATTAGGATTCGAACCTAAGACGTGCAAGTCTCGCAATACTTTTACCAACTCGGCCAGGGGACGGATTTTCATAACCATCCCCTTATTCATTTATTAAAGGGGCGGGTTTAACCCGCCCCTTGTGCATTTCTTACCCGCCCCTCTTTACATTTTAAGGGGCGCGTTTTCAAGACGCGCCCCTTTGACAGTAAAATCGTATTTTACGAAACTCGTACCGTGTTTCGTAAATTTTTTAAAAAACTAACCGCATTTCCATAAGAAGCTCAGGCATTGTTTTATCATTAGATTTAAAAGCTGGGCCCGATGAACCGACCCGAATTTAGAGTCCGGACATGTTTGGTTATTCTACTAAATTTTTAATAGTCGTAACTCTTCATTTTTCGTAAAAGAATTATCACATTACCAAAAATTCACAATGGGCCTAGTAATAATGCATGGGTCTTTACTAAGCCTGTATAATTTTTACTTTCAATTTTATTAATTTTTTACTAATTTTTAAACATTACTAATAAGTATAATGAACTCCAAACCTTATTCCGAACCTACATGGGTAGACATTTACCATTGTACCCTTTTCCATTTAGATCTGTCCCCACTTTGAAACAGACTATGAGCGAGAAAGAGCATGATGGTAAATGTTCACTCTACATAGGTTAGGAATTAGTATATTACTAAATTTTTATGGTTAAAAAAATTTAGTAGAATATACTACTCTTTTGACTAAACCTGACGACCCATTACTAAACATCGGCCCAGCCTGTAACACGTACATTACTAAAAAGATCATTGTAAAAAATTAGTAATTTTTACTATGCAATCACTGTACTTTAAGTAGTAAAAAGTACTAAAATTTACGACATAATATTTCACTAAATGTGCCAAAAAATGTTTAGTGTATTGCGGCCTATTAAACTCAGCCCCGTTGTTCCCTAAGTGCCCAGAAAACATAAACTTCTCAAAGATAAAAAATGATCTGAAGATGTAGAGCCCATCTCCCTCTCTTTAAAATGGGTTTCTTTGAATGAAAACATAAACTTCTCAACGGTTTTATCGTGTGGTTGGATGCATATGCTCGTGCCTTACTGCCGAACCGAAGACTACTATATCCCCAGCCGAAATGGTTCTTGCCTTAATGGTCTCAGCTCCTCCGGCTATATCGACATCTCATCCATTTCCCAGGAAATTCAAAGTGGGAGGCGGCGGAAGGGAAATTGCCCTGTTGACTGACTGCTTGGGAACTGGTGGCGAAGGGAAATTTGTTAGAAAAATCAATCCAATCCAGGATCACCGCAATCGAATTTAGGACACGAAAAGTGTGGAAACATACCCGATTCAGATATGCAAACAACGAAGGGGAAAAGACGGTGATCTGGGTCTTCCTCTCCCTGACTTGCCGACGGCCGATGGAGCGCCTGTTAGGGTTAGGGCAAGTAGGAGAGGGGACCTAGCACCTGTTAAAATAAGGTGAGACGTACCCTTCCATCACGGGCTTACGTCAAGACACTGGGCCTACACCGAATGCCGTCCAGCCCACATCAATCACTAAATGAGATGTCGCAAAAGCTTGAATAAGAGATCACCTAAATGAAAGAGCTATCATGCATTGTCTCGTATATCGTAATACAGCCTATTTTATAAAAAACTGAAATCGGTAATTGATTATAGCCCAATAAGAATTTTATAAAAAATAAAAATAAAATAATAAAGGTTAAAATAAAATTCCAACATTCTCCCACTTGGGCTATGATCAATTACAAAGCTTTAAAATAAACATTTTACTTTTGAAAATGACTCTCAGGCTGTATACAACAATGGCCATAACAAAAACACAATATACGAGACAACATCTCAAAACAACCCCGACCATCAATACTACTAACACTGAACCATAGTCGTTGTCACACCATTTAGCGGTGTTAAACAACCATAATCACAAGCGCCAGCAACACTAACGTCAATAGGTCAATGTGGTGGTGTAGCCGAAAATAACATCCCTGAATGTGATCTGAATGATGTTACTTTCGGTCGGTCCTCATCTTTCTGTAACCTTATGTCTCATAAACCTTAATGCGCGCAAACTGCATTGTGCTTTATAAGAGACAAACTATATTGACAAAACCGTCATACTCAAGACCAAGCACCAAGTCTCAAGGTTTTCTTTAAAAAATTAAATGACTCTGTAACCTTTACATTTCTCTGAAGTCGGAGTGCACAATCCGTAACCTTTATACTTCAGGGAAATCAGAGTACACATCTGTAACCTTAATGCATCAGAAAAGCCAGATGAAATCATCTACCTCCGTAACCTTAATGTTTCACAAAGTCAGAGAAAATCATCTCTGTAACCTAAATACTTAGTGAAATCGGAGTAGTCATCCGTAACCCGGATGCAACCAAATATGTCCGTCATCTTTATATTAAACCAAGGTCAGAGAATACCCTATGTCACCTATATATACCTCGGTGAAACCAGGGTAATCATCCGTAAACTTTACGCCTCAAAGAAGCCGGATGAAATAAACCGAGCACTACTGCTCTATATGTCTCAACATAAATATTTCGAGAAAACATTTATGATGTCATACGAGACGTACAAACTTGACATAACCGTCATGTTCAAGATAGACACCAGATCTTAAGACTTTTAACAATGTGCACAGAATATACCAGATAGTCAATGATCATCAAATCCGATAATCCACATGCACAAAGCACGTAACTAATACGACTGTCAAATAATCATGTCTTTCAAACAAGACAGAAAAGCGAGGCTCCCACTAACCAAGTAAATCAAAATGATAAACCACATATTATAACAAAGTTATTCCCTAACTGCCAAACGCGGCATCGGACAAGTCTTTCGTGGTGAAATTCAAACCGATGCCAAGCGATGCCGCAAGGCAGTCCTTCTGTGTCTATTTTTATTATATTATTTTATTTTTTGGGCCGGGCATCGTTTGGACATTGGATTTAAAAGCGAGCCCCTCTTGAATTCAAGTCCACTTGCCTGAATTACAGACACTATGCCGAATCGACTGACATTTTTGTGATAGGTTGTGTGCATGTCCCTATAAAATTTATGATTTCTAGAATTGTTTTACCCAATTGAAGTGTCCGTACGCTGGAGTTCTCTTAGTTTTTTCTGAAGAGGTTATTCAACAACGGTGAGCTCGATGGGGAGTCCTTTCTCCTTGGCTATCAACGGTTTTATCGTGTGGTTGGATGCATATGCTCGTGCCTTACTGCCGAACCGAACACTACTATATCCCCAGCCGAAATGGTTCTTGCCTTAATGGTCTCAGCTCCTCCGGCTATATCGACATCTCATCCATTTCCCAGGAAATTCAAAGTGGGAGGCGGCGGAAGGGAAATTGCCCTGTTGACTGACTGCTTGGGAACTTGTGGCTAAGGGAAAGCTTTAGAGTCCATCTCGGCAGTGGTCCATTCTCGTAGACCAGCGTGTTACAAACGCAAAGCCATCTAGAAAACGATTCGTGGAGAATGAATTCATTAGCAAGTGCTATTCTTCTCTTTCTTATTCCTATAGTTATTTTCTCCTATTTTTTTTGTTATCAACAGCGCTTGCTTGACTGTAGGATGAACCTACATCACATACTTAACGTGCCTCCTTATTCAAATCAACTTAATTGACCAACGGTGGGGAAGAAGACTTGGAATTTTCAAGTCAAGTCCCCTTTACCCACCTTTTCTGTCCGTGGAAATTTTGAGCCCTAGATGTTATCCGTTAGAATTGACATAAATATATGTAAAGCAAGAAAAAAATATTTTACAAAAGTTGTGGAGTACCCTTCCTTAAAGAAATTGCAATAAAAAATGATGATAATAAAAACCATGGATGATGGGGGGCTTTGTTATTTTGAATACCTGCCTAAGCCTAACAAAAAGGAAGCATCCTCGCATATGCAAAGGAAAGTTTACCGCCACGCGGAATCCCTCGCCCAATAAGAACCCCCCCTTCTCCGGTCGTCTTTCCATCGGGAGAAAATGTTTCCTAAGATGAATCATCATTGTATCCTAGCTATGCTTCTGTTTCTGCTTCTGCTTTCCTTTGGATTTTCCCTAGTGATCAGCATAGAGAGCTCACTGCTGGCACAGCCCTCCTCTTGGCCGACTCCCAACTGCACCAAGGCATGCGGAGGAATTGACATCCCATACCCGTTTGGCATCGGACCAGGTTGCTTCCTCAAGGACGAGGACTGGTTCGAGATAGAATGCCAAAGCAGCGCTCCTTCCCAAGAGATTCCCGTCTTAAAGAAGGCCAAACTGGAAGTAATCAATATCTCCTTACCCGATAATGTATTTTCGGATTCTCGATTGTATGTCCGCTATCCAATTATTTCAGACCACAGATGTATGGGGAACTTGACCTGGAGTCCCGTGAGCTTGTTAGGTAGCCCCTTCTCCATCACCGACACCTACTTATACACGGTCGGATGCAATGCTCATGCCTTACTGACTAGAGGTAAACAAGAGTATGGTTGCAGAACTGATGACTACAATAATCCCAGCCGAAATGGTTCTTGCCTTAATGGTAACAGCTCCTGCTTTATCGACATCCCATCTATGTCGGAGGAATTCAAGGTGGTATTCACGGTAGGGGCAGAAGGGCATTGCACATATGCCCTGTTGACTGATCAGGCGCCGTTGCCACTTCGAGACTTACAATCCATCTTGGACCAGAAATTTTACCCCCTGGGGCTTAGTTGGTGGATCCCTTCGAATGCATCTCTTGCATCTCGGATGAATCCACAACATCTAATTTACTACGAAAACAGAGAACATAACTACTACTGCCGGAGTGAGATGGACTATTTATACTGCAGGTGTAGTCCTGGTTTCCGTGGCAATCCTTACATGGAAACTTGCGAAGGTAATGTCTCTGATATCACATCTCCATTAGCTTCGGATTCCTCTGGTGCTCTTCTGACTCTTGATGACCAGAGAAATGGAAACTTTCAGCGGGAGAAGGTCTTAAGTGAGTTAATCATTTCTCGTCTTTTCAGATATTGACGAATGTGCCGAACAAGATAAAGACAAGCCGATATGCGACAACGGTCTCAAGTGTGTAAATAAGCGAGGTGGATTTGACTGTGTCGATAGTTGGAGAAAAGCTAAGTTCGTGCTGATAGGTAATGCATTCTTTGATCCGATTCCTCTTCCATGGTCATAAATCGTGCCTACGTCTTCTGTTTCCAGCTGTTCCTGAATCTCATTACCCACTGTTACAGGAATCGGATCGGCGCTCGGAGCTTTGCTGTTGCTGTTCATGATATGGAGATTGCTTAAGTTCATCAAGAAGAGGAAGGAAATAAAGCTCAGGAAGAAGTTCTTCGAAAGGAATGGAGGTCTCCTGCTACAACAGCAGCTGAACTCCCCTGAAGGGGGATTGGAGAAAGGCAGAATCTTCACTGTGATGGATCTGGTTGTCGCCACAGACAATTTCAACAAAAGCAGAGTTCTTGGCCATGGTGGCCAAGGCACCGTCTACAAAGGGATGCTGATCGATGGACGGATCGTGGCGATCAAGAAATCCACAGCAGTAGACGAGGGCATGCTCGAGCAGTTCATCAACGAGGTCGTTATTCTATCACAAATAAACCACAGGAACATCGTGAAACTTCTGGGATGCTGTTTGGAAACCGAAGTTCCTCTTCTCGTCTACGAGTTCATACCTAATGGGACTCTTTTTGAGTACCTTCATGATGCCAATGAAGAGCTTCCCGTGACCTGGGAGACGCGTCTCCGTATCGCCACAGAAATGTCGGGAGCCTTATCGTATTTACATTCAGCGGCATCCATACCAATCTACCACAGGGACATCAAGTCCACTAATATCCTCCTGGACGAGAAATATCGGGCAAAAGTGGCTGATTTCGGCACGTCCAAATCCGTCTCCCTCGAGCAGACCCACGTGACCACATTGGTGCAGGGCACTCTGGGATACTTAGACCCGGAATACTTCCAGACGAGCCAGTTCACCGACAAGAGCGACGTATACAGCTTCGGGGTGGTGCTGGTCGAGCTCTTGACTGGACAGAAGCCCATCTCCTCATCCAGGACAGATGAGGGAAGGAGCCTGGCGACATACTTCATAATATCCATGGAGGAGAACCAGCTGTTGGATATCCTCCACCCTCGGGTCAGGGAGCAAGCCACACGAGAAGAGATAAAGAGGGTTGCTGATCTCGCCAAGAGGTGCTTGCACTTGCACGGCAGGAACCGCCCCACGATGAGAGAAGTCGCTGCCGAGCTGGAAGAAGTCAGAAACATCACTTTCCCATCCGGGATTCTACAGAATAAGAAAAGGGATGCTGCTGCAGTCGAAGAGCATGCGGATGGTTTAGAAGCAAGGAAGATGAAAGCTGAAACTGGAACACTTGCATTGCTGGATGAGCGGCCGTTATTAGTTACAACGTCCTGGTGACCGATTTCCAACAATCTCTCCTCGAAGCTTTGCTGCCAACAAAGATTGTGCCTTTTTATCTGCTTGAATCTGAATCTAATCATATCTTTTTTCTAAAATGATCGATCTTCTGAACATGGATCTTTATAAAAGTCTTGTTTGAGTCTTCTATTATCTCAACGAAATTTTACCTTTTTATTTTCTTTTCTTTGACTTATGTTGTCGTGAGTGTACTGCTATCGTTTTAGAACAATTGTCCTAGTGTCGCAGGTGGATCCCATTTTCGATTCGATTGAAAATGAATATCATCCCTTGAGGATAAGGCTTCGGATTTTGAAACTGTGAAGGAGTCTCCACTAACTTATTTTAAGTTCAAGTTAGAAAAACTGTAGAGATTCGTTAAGGTTCGGGAATTAGGGATTACTAAATCGCATGCATCACAAAGAAAATAGAGACTTTAATGTCCGATTTATTTAAGCTCGGTTTTGAAAAAGACATTGTTTGACATAAGAAAAATGATCTCGAGCTCAATAATACTTAAAATGTCTACGTGAATCATTTTTAGAAAATATTTCTTAAAAATTGATTTTGGTAAAAAATGTAGACAATCATAGATTTATTAATGCCCTTAATAGTTTCTAAGCCAAAAAATAAATTCAAGAGAGAACCGGGTATTGTATCATTGCTCGCTCTATATAGAACGCCCCCGTTAGCGTTTGTACCTGACGGTGCCGTTTTTAGAATAGGTTTACGGTGAACCTGGCGAGCCGCTGATGCCGTAACGTTGGTGAGTGCGAAGCCGTCTTCAGAGGGTCTTGATCTTCGAGAATCCAAATAATCCCTCGAATACTTCGTTATCCCGAATATGTTGAATGGGGTGCGTGCGTTGGTTGTCTACAAGGCACGCCCCCGAGATGCCTGCGTAAAATCGAATAAACGAAGTAAACTGTTCGAAAATGGTTTTGAAGCGGGATTAATTATCGTACGAGTTATTTTGACAAAAGATAACTAATTAATGCGAACTCTCGATAAATAACGATTACGGCCGTCATTTATTGTAAAGCAATTGAAAAGAAATAAGTTCAAAGGGGTTTAAAAGAATTTTTAGAAAATGAATTTTAAAATATTAAAAATAAAACTTTGAAAGTCTCCATACCATGAACACTTGCTAACGTTAGGTGGCAAATTAAAAATCCTAAAAACGAGAGCGGACGAAATGGAATATGACCAATGTATAAAAAAAATGAATTCTTTTAAAAACATCTTTGCAAGCACGCTAGTGTAAAATGTAACTAAAATAAACAAAGTAAAAAATAGTTTAAACTAACAAAGCCTTTACCTTCGGGGTTTTCAAGACCGGGGGTGAAGCTTCCTTCGAGAACAGGGAGTCGGAACAAGGCCTCGAGGACAGGGGAGCCGGGCGACTGATGTGGTACGTTGGGGTTCGAGGTTGCGAATCCGAGACGCTGGGACGAGAGGCTGGTGGGTGAGCGTCGGATTTTGGCCACTATGGCCGGATCTGGACAGCGAGGGCGATGTGGCGTCAGGCGAAGGCGGCATGGACGAGCTTGGCAAGGGCAATGTGGTGCCAGGTGGAAGGCAGGCGCGGAATGGGGCATTCATGTCCTCATCGAAGGAAACGTAGAGGAGTCGTCGTCTTCTTCTTCCTCGTCGCAGTCGGAGAAGTACTGGTATGACGTCATCGACGTTTGGAGGAGGCAGGAGAGAGGCGCAGGGTTGTGAATCGTTGATGGTGGCTGCTGGGAACGTCGAGCGCAGGTTGCCCAGGTCCGAGGAAACAGAAGTGTAGCGGCCATCCTTGAGCTGCTTGTCGGTGAAGGTGGGTCGCCGCGTGGGTTCGCCGCTACCGGACTGGGTGATGCCGTGGGTGATGGACTTCCACGCCGTCGACCAGGGGACGGTGTTCTCCGATGCCGACGGTGACCTGGAGATCGGCCGAGAATTTTCAAGACAGCGAGATGTGCATCTTGAAGGACATTCCCATCGATTTCCAGTCGGGCAATTGGGAATTCAGGAAGATGTCCTGACTGTTTCTTTCCGAGCAAATCCCCGGGTCCGTGCAAGAGGAGATCCATATTAACCAAGCAGAAGCCATCCGAGGAATTTTCCTACACCTTCAACCGGGTCAAACTGATGGAAATAGATGGTAAAAGAATACAACTAGACTTCTTCGTTCTTCTTCCACTGCCAAAACAAGAGAGAAAAACAAAGCAACATCGGGCGTCTTTGTCGTATTTATAAAGGGACATGGAACGAATTTACCCGGGGATCATTGTCGAATCCACGCAATTGGAGGATAACCGCTCCAGGAAGGGATTGCCTTCCGTTGGCGTATTCCAACTCAGATGGAGCTCATCGGCATCTCGGAGGAGTGATTGCTGTGATGTGAGTCTGGAAGTGTCGCTGTGGCTGAACTGGTTCAGGGCGGTGATAGGAGAAACCGAAGGGGGAAAGCCTTCCGTTGACGTGTTTCAGACCAGATAGCATCCTTGTGAGAAAATGAATGGAGGAGCGTTCTTTCTTCTAGTCCTAAGCAGGCCGAAATCGGTTTCTCGAATATCCATCCTCGGTTTGATTGTCTGTAGGAATTAATAATCCCCTTCCACTGACGTTGCTATTGCCGGTGTTTGTATATGCTACTGTGGCGGTAAGGAATTCCCGCAGATGTTAAGGCCGTGGATCTTTTGGCGACAAGCCTAGACATGAAAGAAAACTAAAAGCAAACTGATTCATCGAAGATAAAAATAGAACCAATGGAAGGAGTTTATCGGGAATTGACCGCCTTAGACTGGGGAAGCATATCGAAACCAACGTGAAGAGCAACCTGAGACTTGGTGACGACGAAGTCTTGATTTTCTTTCCGGCGTTTCTTTCTTTTCGGTGCCCCCGTTTCTCCGTCCCTCTCTTAAGCGTATTATAGGGAGAAGAATTATCTTTTTAAAATTAGATTTTTTATGATTTCGTGAGATTTTAGTGATTTTAGAAGATTTTTGATGATTTTTATTGATTTTTCACGATTTTCAGATTTTTAATATTTTTTGTGATTTTTGTAGAAAAAATTGGGTTATGACAGAGATGATTTTACCTTTTTATTTTCTTTTCTTTGACTTATGTTGTCGTGAGTGTACTGCTATCGTTTTAGAACAATTGTCCTCGTTATATCTCGAAACTCTATTTTGATCATCTCATATGACTACTGAAAATGAATTAAATCAGATGGTTCTAGATTATTCATCGAAGGACCAAAGAGTTGGTCTGATCATAACTCTATCTGTTCGTACTTAGTACTTTCATATTATTTGTTTATTATTTATTAGTAATTGCAAAATGTATTCACATTTCTATCAAAACCTTGAAAAGTCACTACAGGACAAAAAAAACTTACTAAATTCTTAGTATTCATGTACACAAGTTATATAAGTCTTTAAGAAGAAATCGTAAAGACCCCCGGCAATTCACTTGATTGACGACATGGGCCTGGGCCGACCATTACCTTCGTATATTGGGAATTACTTACGTCTACAAATTTGGCGGCCAGGTGAGCGGTTAGGCTCTGTTTGGGCGTTTTCCCTAGGGATGGAAAACGAAAATGAACAGTTGTACGTAACTGAAAAAATAAAATGTTATATAAAATATAAATTTATATGAAAATGACAGAATTGCCCTCGTAACTCTATTTTAATTTCAATCACTACCTATTTTATAAGTTTTGTAAAATGAGTTAATTGATTAAAAAATAATATTAAAATAAGTAAAGTTAGCATATTACATAATATACCTGTACAAGAACATTCAAAAACATTCAAAAGAAGGTTTCGTCTTCGAGCGTAATTGAAGGGAGTTGTGAAAGTGAATTGTAAATTTGGCTGGCTTTTTAAATATAAGGGCATTTATGTCAAAGAAGGAAAGTATAAAATATTTTTTTTTTCTAATTTTTTCTGAACGCGGGATGGAAAAAGTTTCGAATGTTAACCCTACGGATCCGAACACAGCCTTAGAGTCATGCCCACTCAAAACGCTTGCTGTTAATCTTAAAATTCACGTATGATTGATTGAATATGAACTGTTCCGTGAGGAGGTTTCTACCAATTTCCGGTTGGTTCCAAAAATATTTATCAACAAATCGAGAAATTCCCAATTTATAATGCACCAGTTGGCACGTCGGGAAAATCAACTTCACAATTTAAAAAAAAAACTGATGTTTAAGATCCCGATTTTAAAAAACTAAAAAAAATAAAAAAAATAAATGAAGGCAACAAAGAACGGGAAAGAGGAAAAAGGAAAACGAGAAAACACAGTGTGAAAAGAAAGGGAGAGAGAATTTCTTATTGATTTCCGAGATCATACGTATACAATAGATATCCCTTCTACTTATAAAGATGGGCATTCACGCTATGTTTACAATACTCTTCCTTGAATGTCCATTCCGATACTGCCTCGTTAAAAACCTTTCCAAGAAAACTCTGTGGGAAAAAACCATGGTAAAGGAAAAAAGAGTACAGTATGTTTACTCTCCCTTGTACGCGCTCTTTCCGGCCTAGCCCCTGCGTTGCGGTTCGGACGACCCGAGGATCTGGTCCCACTCCCCAAGGCCCAACCGGTCGACGTCACGACTCGAGCGTCGGACACTGCGGAAGGGAATTGGGTGATCCCTCCCTAGGTTCCTGACTGGGCCTGCTCGGGCCCTCGCCGACCGTCACTGTTTTCCTAAGAGGCGACGGGCGAAAGGCAGAGCGTGATCCGAAGAAGGAACTTTAAGGAGAAATCGGGAGCGACTTGCGTTGTCCGTTCCTCATAATGGCTCCATAAAAAGGTTGTTATTTAACCTAGTTAAACTATACGGAGTCGCCACCGGCTTAGTTTTGAAAGCTGATTTAAGTCGGAAAACCAGAGTAGGATTCGGATATTCTTATTTACTAACTCTTACATTCTAACATGCGAAAAAGGAGGTGGCGTTTACTCCAAAAGATTTGCTGTTGTTTAACGGGTGTTGGACTCGATCCGGGCATGACTCCGGATTTATGTCAATGTTTTACGAGTGTTGGACCCGATTCGGGCTTTTTGGGCCCGAACTCATGTGTGATTGGCAAACAGCATGCGACGATGAGCCTATGAGTCTAAGGCATGCAGCCAAGTACAAACAATTATTGAGATCAAAGGGGGGAAGGATGGGGACTGCGGGACTTGGGCCCACAGTCCCTTACAAGTGGATTTTATATCTTTTCGGGGGAGGTCCGCACCTCCCCTTTTTACCTCATGTGGTGGGAACTGCTTGATGGTCTTGACATTGCAGTTTTACCCGCGGAAAGATTCACACATCTGTTACACGCACCTTCGAGAGGTTCCGACTAGCCTTCGAAATTTACGCGTCCATTGTACATGCATAGACAAAAAAGACAAAGTGTAAGTTATGCGAGATAGTAGAGGACATGACTTCGCATGTAATCATATTACAAAGAGTTACGTAATCACGAATCACAACGAACACAGATTGCGCACAGTTCAGAAAACGGATTTTAACTTTGGCTAGGATTATCCGATTTAATCAAAATTTAAACCAAAAGATCTGAAACTTAATGACGAGTATGAATGTAAAGTTTTATGAAAATCTAACGGTACAATATCTCAAGATCAAGGAACTAATGTGGCTGTCCGGAAAAGCGGAACAGTTTGCACAGACTGTGTTGTTCCTATCTTATCTTGGTCTTCAAATGTCCGATTGGAGTGAAAAAGGACTTCACAGAATGGTAAAGTTATGATGAATATATGTGTAAAATTTTACATGGATCCAACAGTTGGATCGTAAGATATACAGGTGTAAAAGGTTAGACCATTTTGTAGACTCGGTCTGACTTCGGCCGGGTAAAGTTCGGGGATGAAAAATGGAAAACTTTACATCTTCAAAACGCAAAAAATGTGAATAATATGTCAAAATTACCGCAATGAAATGGGGAACACATCTACAAAATTTGGCGAAGATCCAATGGTGGGATTTGCCGTTATTACATAAAGAGAAGGTTTGCAACATCAACAAACTTTACTGATTATACAGTCTGTTTGCGAGATTGTTTCGTATTATGCTAGAAACTTCAATGGTTGATATATATATTCATAGAATCATTTTGAAGTCTAGTTTATCTCCGAAAAATTTGAGCAAGATCCAACGTTTAGATCTCCCCGAACTTTCCCGGAAACGACAATGCAACAGGCTGTCCTGCTGCGGCCAGCGAAAGTGGCGGTCGTTTCGGGGGCAATAACCCGATTCTCGATCAACCAAAAATATCCCTAAGATTAATACTCATTGTAGATCATTTGACCTTTTGGGTTCGAGGTTCGAAAAAGTCCGTAACCTCTTTGGAAAAAACCAGCCTTTGGAGGCATTGCCGTAGAAAACAATTGAAATAGAAGGCCGGGAGATGTCCCGACACTTCCATGCCACAAATGAATGCAAAATCGACCCCCAAAGCTATTGTGAAAGCTTTGTGGTCTAAGAGACGTACGAAAATATGTTTAAGGAGGAGTTTAAGGTGCCGTGCCGGCTGTCCCTTGTCTGTAACTTCGACAGTCACAACCTTGTCCGAAGGCTCGTTCCTCACCCCATGGTGTGTATGGCAGGCCAAAGAACAAAAGGAACGACGTTAGCCATGTTTAAGATATGAGAGATGGCTAGTGGCTTCGGGAAAAAGGAAAAGAACTCACCGAGGAGTTGGCCTCGCCTCAGGGTGGCTCGAGGAAGAAGAAGGACGTCGAGGAGTCCATTAGAAGGCTGTATTAGAGTACCATGCTTGGGTTGTGGCTAGGGCTGGAGGCGGTGTCCTCGGAGAGAAGGGTGTCCGCTGGTCGGGTGGCTTTGGCTCGTCAGCACTGGAGAAGGGAGTCCTTGGCTCCGGTTTCTGTGTGTACGTCGAAAGGAGTTGGCCTTCGGTTGTATGTAGAGGGAGGAGGAGTTGGCCCCCGGTTATATGTAGAGGGAGGAGGAGTTGGCCTCCGGTTCCCTAGAGGAGAGGATGAACGTCTAGGAGGAGAGACCTGATTATCTGATTGGAGATTGTGTCTGATGGGGATGGGGAGGCATTGGCTCTTAGGATTTTAGAGATCCTCTGATGGGGAATCTCTGATTTTTTTTTACTTGTGTGATTATTTGATAATTGTCTGAAAAAAAGGGAAGGCTTTGGCTCAGAGGATTTCAGAGATCCTCGGAGATTCTCTGATTTTTTTTTTTGTGGGGATAAAGGTGATAAGAATGTCAAAAGGGTTAGAGGAATTGTGTCTAGATTTTTCCTCTGATGAGACAAGGATGGTAAGATATTTTTTAATAGGGAATGTGATATTTTTTGGGGGAGTGATGGAGGGGATTGAATCGTGATTAATATACGATGCAGAAATCTCGAATGACTTAAATGTGATTAAGAGATAGTCGGTGAGTAGATTTTGTTTGAAATTCTTGAAAGATAAACATTTGTGGGAAAATTTGTGGTATTACAGCTGCCCCGCTTTGCGAGGGAATTTGGAGAAGATTTTCTCGCAAAGACTTCATTAATACCCTAAATTGTGGATTCAGGGTATTCTTGATAGACTTGTACTTTGGGATCTAATCAAGAAAACTGTTAGTAATAAACGAGACCTCGTGAAATATGGGGGTAATGAAATATGTGTGATCACAACACTCATGCATGTCGTTAATTTTTTTGATGAAGCTTATTAGGATCATTTATGAGCGAGAACATAGAAGGGCTTCTGACTTTTATCTCGGCTCGCTCTTACTTCTGAATCCTGTCATGGTGGGATTTTAAAATTCATTTGACTCGGATGCTCATGTACCAGTCGAACAAGACTTTGTCTAGGTTGTAATGTAGTTTTGGCGTAAGGCCTTTGGATAGATAATATGAATTCGTCATTTTGGAGGAACGAGTCTAAGGACCTCATCGGAAGCTGCTGTATCATAAAGGCTCCACCGTCCAAGTGAATTCTCCATCTACCAGACAGCAGGCCCGTTGAGACGCGCCATTGGGGATTGATGGCCGATCCACTAGAGCTTTAGAAATTTGTTTTGGGGAGTGTCTTCTCCTCGTTGTCTGGGAGATAGCACCTTTGCTTTTGCGAACGTTCATGTCGGCACTGGTGCTTTAATTTGCTCTTTTGTTTCTTTTTGCGCTTTGCTTTGAAGATTTTGATCTTTACGCTAATTCGGTTCTTTCTTTGTTGAATCGTAAGGATTTGCGCTGCTTTATTTCTTTCTCTCCGCCTTGTTGGAGATGCTTTGGACTCCTTGGGGATTTATATTTCTTGATGGTTTATGAGGATTTCCCCCATTTTCTTCTCGGTTGATCTTTTTGGAGCTGCTTTGGACTCATTGAGGATTTATACGTCTTGCAAAATTGTTGGAGGTTTTCGTCCCTGGATACAAGTCAACTGGCAAGCACGTCTGCTGATGGTACCTCTTCACTTGAACCTTGAGGAAGTGTCACCTCTATGGTCCGTCGCTTCCGATTTCTAACTACAGGATCTCCGTTAACCTCGATGTAAGGCGATCCTTAGACTCGGTGGGACTAGTGAATGTAGAAACTTCGACTTTGGCTCGGAAGGGTTAGCAATGGTCATATTCGTGTTTGGGATAGAGAATAAATGCTCGATCTCATCCCAGTCTGAGCATCTTTCGTCAAAGGAGTCTTTGTCTGCCCAGATGTATGCATGTGAACCCTCATGGTGTTTGCACTCATCTCTTTGGGTAAGTGTTTAGGAATTGGCTTGCCTTCTCCATTCTCGCTCAGAAGCATTCTTATTGTAAAAAATCTTTTAAAATTGTATGCAAAAAGGCACACAAATGCTTAAAAAGTGAATAGGTTTAGGTACGCAAATCTCTTTGGAGACGTCATATTAAGGTGGTGCTTTTGTGCAAGCTTCGTGGGGAAAGTGTTTGCACTTTCATGCCCCAGTCATGGTCCTTGAGATTAGACTCGGAACGGCTTCTACCCGACCACCCACGTCGTGGCCTAAGAGTTTATACCGTGTTGTGCAGAGTCCATGTGCCTACACAGTTGACAACGAACGGAGGTGAAGTTAGCTCATGTACTTCGACTCTCGCTTGGGGAGATTATGATAAAGTTGGGTATTCGCTGGGGATATGAGATGAATATGCCCATCTCGATGGTCGTTCTGGAAGAATATGCTTGTATATTCTACTCTTATTAAGGAATGCGGTGTTTGCAATCGACTCCAGCTGGGGAAATGGAGGTATGACTCTGTCTGGGAAATGAAAAGAAATTTGTTAGAGAGTAGTGTAGATGATACTCCCTTTCAATATGATTATCCTTGGTGACAACAAAGGCAATCTCGAAGCTTTGGTTCCACCCGACCGCCCACGCCTTTGTTCGTAATGCAAGATGTTCATGTACCTACACTCGCCAAAGGGCGGACAACAAGTGAACTCATGTAACTTGTTCCGTGGAGAAAGTATTAAAATTGGATTAATACTCCCTTTCATGTCTTTTCCCAATTGCGTCTTTGTCGGATATGATCAAAGGATTGGCGAAATGCTACTCTTGCCATGGATTGCTATATAAGGTTGCTTATGTACCTGTGAAACAGTTGGCGATAAAACAAGTGAGTTCGTGTAACTTGTTTCTTTTAGAGTATAAACAAAGTTTTCTCCTATAACCCCGTTTTGTATGAGGCGAAGTAGAGTGTTGGTACTTCCCTTTTTATGTGATTTCATCATTACGTCTCCGTCTGCAGAAATCGAAGGATTGATGAAATTCTACTCTTGCCTTGTGTCCGTTGTATAAGGTTGCTCATGTACCTATCAAACGGATAATGAGAAAATAAGAGGGTTCGTGCAACTTGTTTATTTTAGTGTAGAAACGATGTTTGCTCATGTAACTTCGTTTTTTTTTTTTGCGAGAAAGGTGAAGTAGAGTGTTGGTACTTCCCTTTTATGTTTCGCCAGTGCATGGAGATGCTGGTAAAGAGTCCCGTTGGGTATGAACACATAAACCAGGAGAGGAACTTCTGTCTGAAGGCAACACCGACCAAGTTGACAATGTTCCTGTGATTTATTAGTGATAAAATTACGAATTCGTTGATGAACTGTTCGAGGTTTCCTTCATCTACTGTGGTTGATCTTTTAATTGTCACAATTCGACCGTCTGTCAACATGCCTTTGTATACGGTCCCCTGTCCGCCACGTCCGAGGATTCGGCTCCTATTGAAGTTTTCTGTTGCAATCGCCAGTTCCTCGGAGGAGAAGATCTTGCTCTTCTCAATGCATCCCTCGGGCGAATTGAGCTGTTGTTGCAGCAGAAGGCCCCCATTTCGTTTGAAGTTCTTCTGCTTGAGGCTTCGTTCTCTCCACCTTTTAACAAATTTGTACTGCCACCACATGAACAACAACAACAGTATCCCCCCAAGAGCAGAGCCGATCGCTGCACTACCAGGAAGAACATTCATGATAATCTTATGAGTTTTTATCACTTGTATTCAGCTACAAGGAATACCGCCAACAATAACTAGCAAAGATTCTTGTTGGATAGTCAGTCAAAGTACATCGTCTTGGATCACTTCTTTTTTTGAATCAATACCCTTGCTGAGCTGCAGAAGAAGAGTTTTGGAGGAGCAGCAAGTATTCCTCAAAAACTATCAAGCTGCCTTTTCAATATTTCTCAATGAATGATTTCAAAGCAATTTCGTTATCCTAACATTCAATAAACAGATAATTCCAATACAAAACATCTGACTAGTGTTTTACACGAAGAGCAACTACTCCTTGGAACAGATTGGAACAAATCATATGGTAAAGCAGGTCTGCTATGGATGAACATAAGCAAACAGTTATTTAGTTACCTGTAACCAGCTTGGTCCATTTCTTCCTTCCATAGTTGCAAAACAGGAAACCAACAGAGCTCAGGGTGAAATTTGTGCTGTCCGCTGAAATGATGAACATGACTCATTTTTACAGGCCAAGAATTTACTTGCAGTAGCAGATACATCATCGACTGAGTGACAAGATATATACTTATGCAACCAGACCATCAAAAGAATCTACAGAAATTGCATGTATAGGACACCTTGTTTCTAAAAATTAGTCCTGACAAATTTACTTGGTGAGAGTGGACGGGAAAATGTATACTTACATACACAGCCACCTTCTAGATAAAGGTTGCCGAAGTAGCCGTTATCACAGAAACAACTGATAATACCCAGGACACTGAGATTATAGCAAATATGACCTGCTCTGTCCTCTCCATAATAATCAACATAGGCGGTTGAAGACGGTCGAGCACCAAGTGATGTATTCTCTCGTATTCCCCAAGAAAGCTTCACAGGAAGAGGCTTTCAGGTAAAGCTATTTTCTAAGCTTCGTGACCACCACGGAGATGCATCCCCTAGTAATGCATATGAGCAATCACCTCCCCCGCCTTCCCTGAAATCCACCTTAAATTCCTGGAGAGATGGAGGAATGCCAATCTTGCAACACCTGCTATCGTTGAAGCAAGTACCATCCTGGCCGAGTGAGTCGTATTGAATGCATCCACTCCTACAACCATATTCTTCTCTTTCGCTGCTAGTTACAAAGGCATGAACATTGCATCCAACCACAGTTAAGGAACTGTCGGAGAAGGAAAAGGGGCATTAGAAATCATGGGGTATTTAACTTCAATAACATTAGAATTTGACGGGGCATTCTCCTCAAGTGAAATACTCAGGACCTCCAGGTTGGTCTTCTCCAGAACAGGCACTGGCGGAGTGAAGCCATTCCGGCAGTCAATCTCGTACCATTCATCCAAGAAGCAGCCAGGTCCTATCCCGAATGGGAACAGGACAACAATGTCTCCACAATATTTCGCACACCCGGACAGAGGGGGTCTTGCCTGTCCTGATGCCTGAACGATCAAAAGTAGTCCCAGCAGAAGCATCTCCACAAGGATATGGATTACCATCCGGAAATTCCTTCAGACAGAATTTTTTTAGCTCGCGGGATATCACCAATTTTATAGGCAGAAAGCTATAATGTTATCCTGAGTAAGACGCGAGATTTTGTGAATTAAAAATTGCAGACCTGTCACTCACGGCCAGTCCCTTCCTGGATTCTTCCTGGGAAGAACTCAAAAGGGTGTCACAGAATAGTACGCATTATCATCGACCAAACTGGTCAACAGCCATAATATCACACACGTAAGAAAGAAGATTGTATACTTTTTGAAATCAGTCAGAAGCAGACAGCTTCTTTCCATATTGATATGCCCCATCATGCATTAGTAATGCTTAGGGAACATACCTCCCAGCTTTTAGTAACATTTTGTTCCGTGTACATTGGGAAAAACTCAGCAAAGCAGCGTATCAGGCCAAAAGGACAGAGAAATCAACAGATAAGGATTGTGGAAAGCAATTACTTCAGCAGTTCGATGCAATACATGTCAGCCCGACAGGAAAGAAAGAAAAGCTTTCAGATGACTCCCACGGGTTCTTGATGGCCAGTCATGCAATCAGATTTAACATTTACGGATGATTATAACGACAGTTCTTGGCCTCTCTTATTCATTACAGGGGACTGGTATTGTTGACAGGGAATACATTAACTGCTTCATGACAGTAAAAAAGTTATCCTCAGAACTTAAGGGTCCGAGTAATATGCGATAGAGCAGTAGAACTGGCAAACATGAATAATTACCGGCTTGTTGTGACCGAGAGCATGTGCTCATCGACCGATGGCTCAGTTTCCCCAGAATCAGCATCTGACCAGTCTGTTGAGAAATCGTGATACTCAGTCACTGCAGTGATATTGCTTCCCTGGTTCTGCAGCACAAGGGAAGGAAATGCGATCTTCCTCACTTCTTCCAACTCGGCAGCTACTTCTTTCATCGATGGCCGGTTCCTGCTGTTCAAGCCTAAGCATCTTTTGGCCAGAAGCGCGATCCTCGAGATCTCTTCTTCTCCACTGTGCTTCATGACTTCTGGGTCAAGAATCTCGAACAAGCAATCATCCTCCATTGAAACAATGAAATACGTCGCCAGGCTCCTACCCTCACGTTCGCACGACGAAGAGATTGGCTTCTGTCCAGTTAAGAGCTCCACAAGCAAAACTCCAAAGCTGTATACGTCACTCTTGTCAGTAAATTGATTTGACTGGAAGTACTCCGGGTCTAGGTACCCAAGTGTTCCTCGCACCAGTGTGGTAACATGGGTCTGGTCTAGGGAAACGGATTTAGAGGTTCCAAAATCTGCTATCTTGGCTCGAAATTTCTCGTCCAGAAGGATATTGCTGGACTTGATGTCTCGATGGAAGATAGGCATGGATGCTGCCGAGTGTAAATATGCCAAGGCCCCTGCAATTTCAGTCCCAATACGAAGACGTGTTTCCCAAGTTATGGGGAACTCCTCATTTGGTCCATGGAGATACTGGTAAAGAGTCCCATTCGTTATGAACTCATAAACCAGGAGAGGAACTTCCGTCTCAAGGCAACAACCCAGCAAGTTGACAATGTTCCTGTGATTTATTAGTGACAGGATGACGACTTCGTTGATGAACTCTTCGAGCTTCCCTTCATCTACCACTGTTGATCTTTTAACAGCTACTATTTGACCATCAGTCAACATACCTTTGTATACAGTCCCCTGTCCTCCGTGCCCGAGAATTCGGCTCTGGTTGAAGTTTTCCGTTGCAATCTCTAATTCCTTCGAGGTGAATATTTTGCTCTTCTCGATGCTTCCCTCAGGAGAATTCAGCTGTTGTTCCAGAATAAGACCGCCATTTCGTTTGAAGTTCTTCTTCTTTAGCATCAGTCCCCTCCACTCCTGAATGAATTTGTACAGACGATAGGCGAAGTATAGCAACAGTATCCCCCCAAGAGCTGAGCTGAGTGCTGCAAAATTGGAAGAACATATATGATACTCTTATGAGCTTCGACACCTTCAAGGAATAGTATGTTGTTTCGAAGTCATTCCTCGGAAAATATTCAAAAGGCAAATGATAGTTTGTCAGGAATACTTTCTAATCTTCCAATACTTGCTCTTCTATCGGCTAAAAGGGCGAAAGCCATGGAAGTGGTCAAACATTATGTATTTCGACTAATGGTACATAGTTCGCTTGTTATTTTTTACCGTATATATGACTCAATGAAACATATATCCCAATCTGCCTGACGTAGGAATAGCTTTTTGGCCCAAAAATCGAACAATCTAGAAAACAATATGGAAAAGTAAGACGTTTGTGGATGAATAGAAACAAACTGTAACCTATAACTGGCTTGGTCCATTTCTTCCCGCCATCATTGTAGTTAAGGCAATAATCGGAGCAACTCGTGTTGGTATATCTGCATCCATCTGAAGTAATGAAAATGATTTTTGTTTCATCAGCCACGCCTCACTTGCAGCAAATACATTTCAACGAACGACAAAAGATAAATAAATCATCCGAGGAGACGAGAGAAAGAAGATATAGATATTCATACAGCCCTTACTTATTGTCCTTATGTCCATGGTGCAGGGTCCAATGACTATGGCAAAGATTTCAGTATCCAAGTGGACAGAGAAACGTAAATTACCTATGCATCCACCTTCCAGGTAAGGGTTGCCGAGATAGCCAGGACAGCAATAACAACCGTCAGTGTCCAGGTGGCCGAAATAATTGCACTGATAGGAGGCAACCACTACCCCACAGCATTCTGCACTGGCTGAATACACGACAAGAGATGCATTTGAACGTATCCCCCAGGAAAGTGACACATTAAAAGACTTTCGAGCGAAGATATCCGGTAGGCTTTGTGACTGCAACTGCGGGTAATGGTCTTCCTCCAGGAATGCATAGGTGCAAGTATTTCTCCTGCTTTTAATGAAACTCACATTAAATTCCTGGAGACCAGAGCTGAGGCTGATCTCGCAACATCTGTTATCCTTGAGGCAAACACCTTTCTGGCTAACATCGTCATCTTGGCCACATCTACAACCATATTCTTCCCTATCACTCATAGTTACCAAGGCATGAACTTCGCATCCAACCACAGTTAAAGAACTAACAGAGTAGGAAAATGGGCTTCCTTTCAAGCTCACTGGGACACCGGTTCCATTCCCTGCGCAGCTAGCATTAGTAATTATGGGATAATCAACTGTGATAGAACCAGGGAAGGATCCGGTATCATCGAAAAGTGAGATACTCAGGACCTTCAGGTCGACCTTCTTTAGAACAGGCACCAGGGCAGCCGAGCCATTTCGGCAATCAATCTCGTACCATTCATCCAAGAAGCAGCCACGTCCTATTCCAAATGGGAACGGGATAATAACGCCTCCGCAGTCTTCTGTACAGCCCAGCATCGCCATAGGGGGTCCTGCATGTACCAGTGGCAGTATGCTTGCAAGTGATTGCAGCAGAAGCACTAATGCAAGAATATGGATAGCCATCAGGGAATTCTTTCTAGAGAATACACCCTTGCAGGATATCTCCAATCTTATAGGTAGAAAACAAATCGTTTCTTTCTGTAACCCTCGGCCTGCCTCTTCCAAGTATGTTTCCTGCAAAAAACTCAGTGTGAACAACCCTCTAGTTTCCACGAGACAAAAGCGCGTGTAGGAATAGTCTGGATCAAAATGGTTAACGACCCCTGCCCCACTAGGGAAGAATGTTGACCCTCGAGTCCTTCACAAGCAGACAGCCCCTTTTTTATTTCTTGTAGTTCCCAGCTTTTCGCGATGTTCCTCCCGTGAAACCTACGGTGAAACTTGGTAAAGCAGCCTCTAAGGCCAAGGAATGGACAAAGACTTAACGCTCCTTTCATTTTCAAGCCTCTAAAAGCCATCTCGAGCAATACGGTTCCTTCAGCTTCTTTCATTTTCAAGCTCGTAGTACCCTTTCAGGTA
The DNA here is from genome assembly GCA_029817715.1 of Melastoma dodecandrum. Taxonomy (NCBI): domain Eukaryota; kingdom Viridiplantae; phylum Streptophyta; class Magnoliopsida; order Myrtales; family Melastomataceae; genus Melastoma; species Melastoma dodecandrum. Next base: position 196,536 of record JARUPY010000605.1, read on the forward strand.
TCAGGGAGGTCCTCCATGGTGCCGTTCCCGCATCACAATGGCACACTCTTCGCATTTCACACTCACTCAAATTCCGCTACGATGCTAATAATCCCGGGAAATCACGACAACATAAAATCTACACCTGAAGATTACACCAAACTAATATTCTCCTCTGTTCTACTCAGAAGGACGGGGAAAAGATCGAAACTTTTGATCAAAGACGACAATAAGAGCAAATCCCATTTCACAAAAGATCTCAAACAACTGAAGAAAAACTTGCAAAAAGAGGCCCCTAGAAGACAAACCAGCGAAATCTGGCTTTGAGAGCCAAGAGGAGAAGACACGTGTACCAATCACGTCGCGCGTAGTAGTACTCGCGTGAGCATTCGGCAATTGGCATCATCGTATTTTCCCTCCCATTCGCCGTAAATTCAAAAAACAAAAGGCCACCATTTTTAACGCCTATCCCAATTCAATTCTTCCAGTGGACTGGCCTGACCTGACCTGACCTACACCTCGCGATCTCCCAGCCAACTAGTGTTTCGACGTTGCGACCGATCGGGGCCGAGTCGATGTTATGCGATCTTCTCTCCCGTTTGCTACGTTTCATCTGCCGGAGGGTTCTCGGGTTCTTCTTCCGCTCGTTCTCCTCCATCATGGGCTGCTTCTTCGTCTGCCTCCGCTTCAAGGACGATGACGGCCGTGATATGAGATCTGTGGGTGTCTTCGAGAGTTTCTTTTTGTTTCTTGGAAGTAATCCTGTTGTTTTATATCAAGAATGCCTGGGATTAGGTTCGATGTGGCGGAAGGGATTCTGTTTCTTTTGGTTGATATTCACAACGATGGTCACATTTTGCAATTCCTTTTTCTTGATGCCGTTCCGTTATGGGACTGTGGGCAGGATGCAGCTGTATATCGGAATCGCTTGTCGTCATTCTTTGCGTTTGAGGGTTAGTATGATCGGAAGACTTCAGTCCGACGAATCTGAACCTGCGATGCAATATTTCCAGGATTATTAGTACAATACGAAGGCCGCTGTTGTTTTTGTGCTTTTCTTTGTTAATATTCCCATTTATTGACCTAGCGAACTGCATTTGCTTTGCTAGAAACCGCAGATAGGTCAGCTGATCCTGAAGGTAATTGGGGTCCTGGATCTCCTCGGATCGGGAAGGAGATTAAAGATGAGGTATACATACACCATCGGCATATGTTTAATCAGTAAAAATTGTGTTTCGCGCTGTTATCTGTGTCTCCCGTTTATTCTGTTTGATTTGTTAATTGTTCTATTGGCCAAGAGCATGGCACGATTCTGTTCAGGATATGTACAGGATATGTTCAGGATATGTTCAGGATATGTACAGGATAGGTTGCTATGAAAGCATGCCAGATTAATCTACCATTACTGGCTTTAGTCTGGCCAAGTCTTGTGATACTTCGATTCAATATTGGGCTTCCGAAGAACTTCTGCTAGCTGTATAAGCATGACTGAAGTTCTGTAACAGGCTAGGTTTCTTAAAGCTTGCGGAACGATACCTGAGACTCCTGTTGAAATTCAAAAAGCCGGAGAAAAGATGCGAAGTTCCCCTCCTTCAGAGGACTGTTCTGTTACTCCGAAGTTCCATTCGTGGATGCCCAATGTGTCATTCAGGAAACTCTGGAGTCTGGACTGATAAGCAACCTTTGAAACTTTCAGAAGGTTTTGAGATTGATGTAGAATCTGCAGAGAATACACCGATCAGGTAAAATTTTCTGTACATTTCTCATGGAATCAAACATGTTCTAGATGCCAAAGAGCAGAATATCCTATCCCTCGTAGACTCTAGCTAATCATCCGTCTAGATAGGACTTCTTGTAGATGTTGTGGGTCTTTTGACGGTTTCTTCCCCACTGGTTAATTCATCAGCCTGGTATGATGCCATTATGACAAGTTCACTGTCTCTCTTTTGTTTGGCAGCTGTGTATCCAATGTCGATAGCTCCACTGAAGGTGCATCTTCTGGAAATTTAATTTCGGCATCCAAGGTCACTAATGAAAAAATTGTCTGCGTGACCACTCCTTTTACCCCATGGCCAACTGGGATAAAGACCCAGGGAGGAAGCAAATTTGTCCAGTTTCAAGGTGACATCAATATTCGTCCATCTGATGATCCTCGGCCTGAAAATGCAAGTAGAGGCTTCAAAATGGAGTGGATAGGTAAAGACCGATCTGTGAAGATTATGCCCCCACCAACCCCACATAAGCTGACAGACGAGATGCAGACACCTGGAACTGTTTTTCCTGCAAACATGGAACATGTACAAAAAGGAAAAGCAGGCATCAGGTCTCAATATGTCTATTCAGTTCCAAATATCCCAACTGATGCTTTACAACTCAAAGTACCTGATGGAGAGATCTCGCTGCACAACCAACTTTTAGGTGAGCTCAGATTTAAACCTCTACAATCTGCAGTCACTACAATTCTTATGGGCATGGAAAATGGTTCTTACAGACCATCAGGAGGCAAAGATTGAAGCAACCTTATCTAATTGGCTGAAGCCTCCAACTGATGATGGTAAAAGCTTTCAGCCCGCACGTAACAGGCAAGCACAATTTGGAAGAACTTATGAGGACAGGCCTATCCTCGGCCTTGTTTCTACTCAGTGGAATGAAGAGGAACAATTGCACGTCACTCCAAAGTGGTGGGGTGGAAATGGCATTCCTAATTCAACAAGTAAATATCAGGAGGTATGAGGTATCTCACTATCTGCGTTTTCTGCTCAAAAGATAAAATTCCAAAAAATTTACGATGCAGAAGTATGCTTTATTCTTTGATATCTTGTCATCAGCATCAGAAAGTTAGTTGGCATGCTACTCCGTTTGAGGAAAGGCTAGAAAAAGCTCTGTCTGAAGAGAACTCCTTCGGCAACAGGTATCTTCCTTTCATTATTATTCTCCAATGTCATTATCATGTAAGTCTTAAACTGTGCGAAGATAAAAAGACCCTATTTCTGAAACCCGAATGGTAAGCATGGCTAGATCCTGTCATCATCGCACCTTTCCTTTGTTAACAATCTGCTCCCGGACACTCGTGTAGCCTTTCACTACTAGGAATCATTTTTTATCTTCTCCTTGACAGGAGCCACATCATTGGACCGGCGATGACCCTGGGGGAGGATATTGATAGTGCCACTTCCAATCTTCAGTCTGAGAAGACGTTAGTTTCGTTCTGAGAGCAGCAGATTGCATACTTCAGTGCTAGCTTTATGTATTGCTGGCAGATTGTTGGAGGTTTGGCAGCACAAGGCCTCATTACTTGTACAGAAAATTGAGGTCACCTTGTGGTCATCACATCCAGATTTGCTCAATTCAACCTAGAGGGCTGCTAGTCTTGTAGAGAAGTGGTTATGAACTTCTAGACGGTTATGAACTTCTAGACAACAAGACGGTGGTTGTGGGTTGATCAGTAGAAAACTAATTCTCAAGAGCACTACGACCTTATGATGTGCATTTTTTTAAAGATGTGGAACTGTCTTGTAAAACCAGAGAATTATTTGCAAGATTGATTCTAATGATTGTCAGATGGCCCTCAATCAGAAACCCCTTGTTTGGCTGATCCCGTCTCCAAAACTTTGTTTCCTACAGTGTCGTGTTAACGGGAGCTTGAAGTTTTACTGGTTGGAATTTGTTTCTGTTGTTGTGGTTCGTGGTTAAGCATGCGAAGCTTTCAGTGGCAGGTTATGCTGCGGTTTTGGTCTGAGACAGCTTGTGCCTTGCTCCCCCCTTTCGACTTTCATTCTTTCACGTCAAACTTCGTTTCGTTTTGCTGCGTTTACCTAGTTTTCTTTTATCGTGGATCAATACCTCGACCTTACTTATAAGAATTACATATGCATAGCTTGAGATTAATCTCTACCAGTGTTTTCTATAAATCTTAGACAAGATTCTCCAACCCGACATGGTTTCTTGCATTGATGAGCTTATTGGTGGCAGCTTGGAGACATGTTGCTTGGGATTCTCGGTGTCCTGCTTGCCTCGAAACGAAACCGTACAGCCGAGTGATGTGACTTTTCCACAATGAAGAAATTGAGAGGACCAAATCGTCTCACACTGATATTTTGTTGCAGGATCGTTCTTCCGCTTCAAAATCTACAAACAGCAACACCCACCAAAAATGACTAAACAACAACCCCATTTGATGGGCCATTTGTTTTAGTTAACAGAGGGCAGTTGATGTTTCTAGAATGGTTGGTTCCACCTAAAACCAATCAAAGAGGTTCTCGTTGGGTGGGTTGATAGTCAATTCTTTGTTCAAGAAAAAGCTTACCCTTGTGTAGAAAATGAATGATATGCTGCAACAAATTCATTAGTGTTATTGTTACACTAAGAGGGGGGTGAATTAGTGTTAATCTCCAAATTCGGATTTTAACGCTTTTTCGTTTTACCCCGCAGCGGAAGAAAGCTTCTGTTAAACAGAACCGTAGATAGGTTTCTGTACAACAGAACGTTCAAGTGTGTTCGCAATTTGTTTGATTGGACACAAGTATTTTTATAGTGGTTCAGCAAATTGCTTACATCCACTCTTCACCCAGATATTTGGATGGTTTCCACTCAAATGTATCTTTGTACAAATTACACAAATGATTGCAACTGAAATCAGATCCAAAGGTTCTGTACAATAGAGGCTTGAGTGGCAGAGCACAGACCAGAAGGTTCTGTACCGTAGAGGCTCGTTATGTAGCACAAACCCGAAGGTTCTGTACTATAGTAACTTAGGCTCAATACAGACCAGAAGGTTCTGTATCGTAGTAAGTTCGGCACAACACAGATCAGATGGTTCTGTGTCGAAGAAACTTAGGCACAACACAGATCAGAGGGTTCTGTGTCGAAGAGACTTAGGCACAACACAGACCAGAATGTTCTGTGTCGAAGAGTCTTAGGCACAACACAGACCAGAAGGTTATGTGTCGAAGAAGGTAAGGCACAACACAGACCAGAAGGTTCTGTGTCGAAGAAGGTAAGGCACAATACTGACCAGAAGGTTCTGTGTCAGACGTGTTAACCTTCTATAGCACAGATCAAGAGATTCTGTACTGTAAGCGTCAACCTTCTATAGAACAGATCCAAGGATTCTGTATCACAGAAGGTATAGCACAGACCGTAAGGTTCTGTACCAAGAATGTGTCAATCTTTAACAAACCAAAATGGTTCGTATTAGAAATGACTTGAGTTATGTACAGACCGTAAGGTTCTGCACTACAGTAGATTCGGACCTGAAGGTTCTGTTCTACAGGAGGTTATACAGATCCGAAGATTCTGCACAACAGGAGGTTGCACGCGTTAACGTGACTAACTAGGTAGCAAATGCGCAATCCCTCAAGGATAACGACTTTGTGGCGTACCCCACGCGAGCACGTAGCGAATCCTACGCAAGCGAACAGCGACCTCTGTTCAAGGATGGATTTTCCCTCTGGCGGCTCCACACGACCTGCACGATCTCCTCGAGATAGCGACTATGTGGCGTACCCCACACAAGCACGTAGCATACCCTACGCAAGCACGCGGCAGACCCTGCGCAAGCACGCGGCCAACCCCACGCAAGCAGACGGCAGCCTCCGTCCTAGGTTCCTGCACACAGAGCTCTACACAACAGAAGCTGGTTAGTCCCTCACCTTCTGTGCTCCCGAGGTTCCGCCCTTCTCTCCGGCCCACTGCACGTTGCCCACGTACACACGCTTCCAACAACGTATCCTGCAGCTTCCAACCGAGTCCCTCGAGCCCCCGAGTCACTTTCCCAGAAGGCTTCACCGACGATACAGCCTTCCGTCGCTAGTGCTCCACGTGTGACTAACTCAAACGAATGAAAGAATTAGAGAACTAAAGAAATTAAAACAAATGAAGCTCACGCTCTCTCTGGACAGAATGGGATGGATGAATTAATGTTTTCGTGAAGTGTTAAGTAATGGGAGAGAGGGCGTGGCTATTTATACACAATATTTCAAGAAGAAAATACAAAGGGAAAATATAATACGTAATCTGCAAAATGTGAAATAAAGAATTAGTTTACAAAATGATTTATATATAGAAATATATACGTGCAAGTATTCTGGTAGAGAATAAATCAGAATAGAATTATGATATATTTTCTATGAATAGTGTACCACAGAAGGTATCGCAGAAGGTTCTGCTTGATAACCTTCTACAGTTGGAAACAATCGTTGATTTGCTTCCAAATGAATTAAAATCACTTCCATCCTGATAAAGACACATGTGAGAGTGTATCTGGACAGGTGGTAGTTGATTTGCATCCAAATAACCTTCGTATGTTGGTCAAGTAAGCTTACAAAAGCTTGTAGACTAAACAATAGAATATTTCTATATATAGAGGATACATTTCCTTCTATAAGAAATAATATCTCTAATATGATTACTTGGAAACCAAATCGTGTAAATTTGATCAGACGATTATCTTAATCAGACTAATCCAATTTCGTAATTAAATAATCATTTACTAATCATTTAATTACAACAATGATTCTTACAAAAAGATCCTCATCAAGAGAAGCTTCTGTAGAATAGAATGTTCGACCTTCTGTAGTACAGAGGGTCCGGTTCATCATCAAAACCGTCCCAACTGTTATGCTACGTCAGTTTATAATAGAATATATATTCAGTGTTAGGATGTATCTTGGGCTCCATATATACTAAGAAAGCCCCGCATCACATAAGTTTCAACCAGAGCCTTATCTGCTTAAAGAGAATCGGAACAAGGCAGAGGAAGAAGATGGTGGTGAAGGTGTACGGCACACCTTTCACGGCCCCTAAACGGGTCCTGCTCTGCCTGATCGAGAAGGGCATCGAGTTCGAGACTGTCCCGGTTGATCTATTCAAGGGCGAGTACAAGAGCCCCGAGTACCTGAAGCTTCAGCTTGGTTCCTCCTTTCACTTGTGCTAGTTCCACACGAGCAAACAGTCCGGGCTTGTTGCATTGACTGATCGAATTGATTTGATTCTTCCTGCAAATGATTTCGACTGGTGCAGCCTTTCGGATCCGTCCCTGTGGTGATAGATGGTGATTATACTCTTTACGGTAAGCTAGCTTATGAATAAATAGCGATTCTTGACACAGCTGGTCTGTGATCTTGTAGTGGCATGATATTTTCATCGTGTGGTGTAGAATCCCGGGCGATAATCAGGTACTACGCCGAGAAATACAAGCACCAGGGGACTGACCATTGAGGAGAGGGGCCTGATAGAGCAGTGGCTCGAGGTGGAGGGCCAGAGCTATCATCCGCCGCTGTACCAGCTCGTCGTCCACATCGTGTTCAACCCCCTCATCGGCATGCCTCAGGACGAGAAGACGATCAAGGATTGTGAGGCGAAGCTGGCGAGTGTCCTAGACATCTATGAGGAGAGGCTGTCTAAAAGCAAGTACCTGGCCGGGGATTTCTTCAGCTTGGCGGACCTGAGCCACATCCCGTTCACGGAACTTCTGGTGACGAAGGTCGGGAAGGAGTACATGATCCGGGACAGGAAGCACGTGAGCGCGTGGTGGGACGAGATCAGCAGTCGGCCATCGTGGAAGAAGGTCACGGAGATCTAACACGTCCTCGCATCATTGCCGGAATATCCTAAGGTGGCTCAGAGAAGCGGAGTTAAGGGAGTTCCTTTTGGGTCTCAGCTCGAGTGATGGATTACCATTACCACCTAGTACTACTATAGTTACAATTGCAATAAGATTGTGAAAGATAACTCTTGCATATGCTAAGTCAGCACTATGGTCATATCTTCCGAACATTGGATCCCCTTCTAGCATCACTCTGGTTTCCTGGAACCTTGTGTTTGGCACAGAATAGGGATTGGTATAATGTCTCCATCAGACATTTGGCGCTTTGTAAGTGTGTTACAGCCAATCAAGGAGATCCACTCGTTAGTTATCTAAATAATTCAGCTTTCTCAAAGTATGATTGTGGGTCTAGTTCCATTATTGAGGCCGGCTGCTCTTGCAGAACTAGTCAAAAAGTGTGCTATCATGTAAATTAGTGATGATGTCTCTGTAATGATGCTGTCTGATGTTTCCTAGGTGGGACCCAAATGGAAAAGAGTATTCAGGGACATCATCAAAGTCCACATGCATGCAAAACTGGACACCTGCGTCTCCTTTGAACCGAGGATGTTCTAACCATGCAATTCTGTCGTGTGTGTCGCGATAAGATAAAATCAGGCATTCATCCGGGAACAGCAAGCTCGCGAGCGCTAGTGACTCGACTGATACGGCCGACTGACCACAGGGATGTCCATGCTACTACTAGTAACTTCCGTCTCCTGTGGGACCTCCCTCACGCCTTCTATGCTCGATTCTGTCGCCTGGATGTCGCTCCAGTCTCTGTCATGACACTCGCGTGATCTACTAGCAGGTGGATGACACTCTCTTCGGAGATGGGTATCGCTCTAGTCATGCTTAGGCACGCTTTGTCCACATTTTCGTCGGACAAGTCCACGCGTTTCGTCAGGGGAAGCGCTTCACGACTGTCCGAACAAGATTCGGACTTCTTCTCGATTAAGGACTCAAAACCAACTTACATAATGGCCAAATAAATGAGCACCTTTGTAGTTGTGCTTCCAGTGCATTCGCATATGCCACGAGCTCCTGTCTGTCGTTTGCAGCTGCTGTTTCTTTCTCCTCAGCCTCCTTTTTCTGGGATTCAGCATCAACTTCTGCAACTCTCGCCTTCTCTTCTGCCCTGATGACAGCCGCTTCTGAAGTACGGCATGCTCTCTAGCCTTTGCGAGCTCAGAACGCCATAGATGAGCCTCCTGATGGGCGGAGTCCCTCTGTTTGACCATTTGATCCCTCTCCCCAGTTAAAAAGCTGCTGCCTTCTGTTCTGAATCTTTCAGCTGTAAGTTGGAAAGACGTCAAGTTCCAAACTGAAGAATCAGCAGAAGTCGAGGGAATGACTGATGATTTCCTTCCACTTCCACCTTTCTTAAAGTAAGGCCAACTTAACCCATATGGATGAATTACAGCAACTTAAACTGCCATGAATGATTTTATTAGCTCCCATCTTCTCTTAACCCCCAGTCTATCGCTAAATTATCAACTGCTGGTAGCGAAAGCATATAGCAGTCATTCCTACCCGCCAAGTTTACAGAGTATGTTCCTGTCATAATCTACATTATTAAATTGGAGAACTACGAAACTTGGCAGACTATGTAAAATAACTAAGATAACAATGGTTGTCATTTCTTATTACCTTCTGCTTCAGTGACTCCATCTGCTTCTTGTCCTCTTTAGTCAAGCGCTCAAATTCTTCACTAGCTTTTCTCCTCCGTTCATCGATCAGATTAGCAGCATATGCTGTGGCCTCAGCAGCATCAGCAGTCTCTGAGAGCATCTCTGCTATGTTTTTTATAGTCGAATCCTGAGCACATATGTCTCCAGCCAACTTTTGCAATTCCTCATCCTTAACTCAAGTGTTTCCAGCAAAGAAAAACTAACTGTAAGCTAGCCCAAGCTGGAAACAACCGTATGGACTTTATTTCCAGCAACCATATCTTAACTATAAAAAACATCACATGGCCATTTTAATGGGAGCAATTTGCAAGTGATGGAAAATTCCACAATTAATTTTAAAAAGTATTCAAGCTATAAGAATCAGTGATTGACACTGTCGTAACCTCAATGCAGATAATCGAACTACAAAGCAGAGCATCATCCCAATCCACATGGAGTCATAGAATCACAACTTTCCAAGAACTCCTGCCAACAGTTCAGGCCAACGGTTAAGACAACACATACACCTTCATAATAGAGAAATCATCAATGGGACCGTCAATGCTTCTGCTTGTCAGCACTCCAAGGGCATTCCAGAGCTGTTGAATTGGCCTCAGCAACAGCAGCGGAAACTGTCCCCAGTTTTGTAGAACCATTACCACTCAAAGAATTGACAGCATCCTTGTGAGCCCTTACCAGCTGTGTTGCTCTGATTTAGGAAAATAAGAAATTTGGCATGAAATCAATAAAGCAGATGTTGTCATGATCGCATGTTTCAATGATAATTATCCCAAACAATAAGCAGTGGCAGTGCGTGGAACTTATCAAAAGCAAGGGAAATAATCAAAAGATCTATTCATAACTATTCCAACAAAGCCGCAGTGGGAAATGCCTTTCTTCTACTTTGGTACAACATACAGGTCAAGTTTATCAATTATTCATGTTTCTTCCTCATTATTTTCAAATAATCACCAAAATCATATACAGCAAAGGAAAACATCCACCAAAAAGAAAAACGTTTCTCGGTCTTTTCTAGAAGTTTCAGTTAATCCATCCCTACAGTTTCTACTTTGTGAGTGCATACATAAGACACCAAGAGTAAATACCTAAAAGTAAAATGGTCATATGCTATACTCACAAGATAAAATGGTCATATACGATACTCTACAACATGAGATGGTCATACACCATACTCGCAACATAAAATGGGCTTTCAGTTAGATAGAATTGTGAGGTAACATACTGCATAGTTGATACCCATGCTCTTGCAACACTCTGTCACCTTTTTCATGTTTAAGAAAGCCTTCCTTCACAGTGGCATCGGTTATGTCACCTGGAACTACTGGATCTCCACATATCATCAAGAAGTCAAGAAGCTCAACTAACATCTCCCATGTTGCAAACTCCCATAGTCACTTGATAGCATTTGGTGATTACAGCGGATTTTTTACTTGAGTTTGGCGTTAAACCATGGCTAAATCTCCACTGCAGGAGCATGAGAAATCTGTTGAAAAACTAGAGCAAATTGAAAACTCTGTGCCTTAGGACCTCTAACAAGAGTCGCCAGGTGAACGCACAGTTGTTAGTCATTCATAATCATTCCAGCCGCATCATCAGAGCTAAAAATAAAACAAAAGGGCTTGTACACACATTACCAACAATTTCACAATTGAAATGCATTCTTTTCGAACTTGTATTAAACATTTGAGCATATAATTAAATGGTTCACGAATTGTTATAATCCTGAAGGTGCGGGTGCTCATTTTTTGCATCCGTAAAGCATACCTGGAGTTAGTTTTCATGCTCAACTCATTAGCATATGATCATCAGAACTTGGCAAGACCAATTAGCAGGATGGTCTCATTGCATCAGATTTTGGTTCTATGAGCAGAATCTAATTGTCGTACAATTGAGTTGCTGAGGTCCCACCATCATGAAAATCATTGAGAAAATATTTTATCCCCTTTATTATGTTTGATAAAGCCATGATAGTGGCATGCGCACGATCATTGGGGATATACCCATCCTCCTCATATCATTAAGAAACTTAAGAGCTTTACTAACATTACCCATTTTGCACATTCCCTTCAGTATGGAATTGAAAGTCACCACATCTGGTTGTACCCCTCTACGTAGCATATCACTGAACAGCTCCATGGCAATATCAAACATGCCAACTTCGCATGATCCGTGAGGATATTATATTCAAAAACACCAGATTTATGTCCGGCATTCTCAACAATTCGAAACAATCCAACTACCTCATTGAGCTGCCGATACTTGCACAGACCATCAAACAGTACTGCGTACATTTTATCGTCCATAGGAACGCCAGAAGCAAGAATTTTGAAGAAAAGTTGTAGCGCAGTCCGAACATTTTCACCGAGAAAGAGCCGGCGAATCAAACAACCATACATGGCAGCGTCGGGTTCAAGAGCCCTCCCAAACATATCTTCCAAAAGCTGTCCGACCTTGGTAACATTCTTTGTAAACTACTTGATGTAAACCACAAATCAAAATGAACGGCGGAAAACTGGATAGTTTATGTGAGTTTACGATCACCGAGAAAGAATAAGGAAAAGGAAAATGTACATGTATTCACTGTATTTACCATGTCATGAATCAAAAGTAAGAAACTAGAGCGGCGTAGATCTTCTTCCCCTTTTTAATTCCCGCACAGCTGTTCTTGATGGAGGAGACGAAAGAAACTGACCATCGAATTCTTATGGATCGATTTACCATAAACTTCGCACACACACACATATATATATATATATATATATATATATATATTTCTTGTGAAAAGTCAGTTTTACCCTTTAATAAATAAAAGTCTGAAAGACATGGAAGGGACCTAGCAGTAAATAACTATAATTTGTAAATCCTATGATCCTATCCGTCAACAAACCATAGGACCTACACACAGCCGTAAACCACATCAAATAAACGAGATGCACATATCCCAATAACTTTGGTGATCACGATACTTTAGTGGGATTTTATGCACCGTCTTATGTTACAGTCTGTTTTATAAAATATACTTTGATAAAATAGAATAAAAGGTAATACAAAACTATACAATTAATGGCAACCCAAAAATTCCAACATTCTCCCACTTAGGCAACATTAATTGTATTCAAAAAATATTTTAGAAAATGACTCTTAGGCTGTAACATTCATATAGCCATATAAAGACAACATCTCGAACAACCCCGATCAACTAAATTACCCAGCGTCAAACTATGATCGTCAGAGCATCACTCAATGATACATGTCAACCATAATCATAACAGTAAGCAATCAAGCCGTCACGGGTCAATGTGGCGGTGTAGCCGAAATAGCATCCCTTATGTGATCAAATTTGATGCTACTTCAGTCGGCCCTAATCTATCTGTAACTTTACGCCTATAACGAGCCAGAAAGACCTGTGAGTAAATGATGCTTCTTTATATGTCTCATAAACCTGAATGCGCACAAACTTTACAGTGCTTTATTAGAGACAAACTTTAGTGACAGTGCCGTCCTACTTGAGACTAAGCACCAAATCTCAAGATTTTCTTTAATGACTGTCATGTGTACAAGATACAAAAGTAAATGCATGCATATCAAAATATATATTGTCGATGATAAGAGACTTATATCCAACAAAACACTGAAAGTTCACAAAATGTTCAATACAATCAAATAATGTCAATAGAATGCGTTTGTTCCTCCTCCAACTGTTTTGAAAAAAAGATCTGCCCAGATTAACAATCTATTATTACTCCGTTTCTTCTCATCCACTGCATTCTAATTATGACCTGAATATCGGGGTCCATCTCAGTGATGAAGAGATTCTCTTTTGTAATAAGAGAATCAACACGCACTTTACAGTTAATTGTAAATGCATGTGTCTGGCTCAAAGTCTTTCGTGCCCATCTCATCAAACATGCATTGAGCCTCGCCGATGTTGCATTTTTTGCAGAGAGCGATGACAATAGCAAAGGTGTGTATGTCTGGCATTATTCTTTGATGGACCATTTCATCAAACAATTATTAACATCGATCCATCGGCTGCCAGCAGAAAGGCCTCGAATTAAGGTGTTATAAGAGATGACATTAGGCATGACTCCCAAATTAACTTGCTCTACAAACAACATCCTTGCTTCATCCAACTTGCCCTGACACCACAACCCATGAATCAAGGTACAGTACGTCACTTTGTCCGGAAGAATGCCCTTTGACCTCATCGCTCCCAGTAACTCCAAAGCCTTTTCAACTCTTCCTTCTTTGCACAGACCATCAACACAGGTATTATACAGAACGACATTACTGAGCGGGCCACCTCTTCCCTCCGTGTCCGCCATGAATTCCATGGCCATATCCGAATAACCAGACCTGCACAACCACCCCTATCGTGTACGTATTCGTCGCATCACCCCCAGCAAGCATGTTGTGAACCATTATCAAGGCGCGAATGAAGCGCCCGTCCCGGCACAACCCATCGACCAGAACGTTCAGCGTTGCAGCACCTGGCTCAAACCCGATCTTGAACATCTTACCGAGGACGGAGAAGGCTAGGTCCGTCCTCTTAACATGACAAAGACGGTTTGCCAAAATGTTCATTACATAGACGTTCTTTTCTTTGACAGCCCGGCCGATTCCAAGCGCTTGATAAGGCGCATGACTGCCTCATACTGCTTCATTCGCGCGACGCCGGACAACAAGCGGGTGACATCGGACTGCTGAGGCGGAGGCTTAGCCACGAGCATCTCCTGACATTCCTGAAGCCCTTGTTCGTGTAAAACCGCGCTGGTAGGACGAGTCATTTGGTCGGAGGAAAAAACCCCTGGCGTACGGCAGCGAATTGACAATCAGCGGCTTTCAGAAAATTAAACAATAAATTAATTTCGCTCTTAAAATTATACAAAATCTTAAAATGATTTTGAAATAAATAATAATAAAATATAAATGAACATGATTATCATTGATTTTTTTATACTTGTAGGTAGGTAGGTAATGTAATTTTACATCTTTATTCGGGCTTTAGTTGAACTTCATGGACAGAGATGGCCCAGGGCAGGCAGGCTTGATCCGTATCCGGCCCGGATCCGTTTCCGGAAAACCACTCGCATTTTCGAATCTGTATAATTCGAGTTCTAAAAAAGAAAAATCTCATTTCATTTTCCCTTCTCTTTTACCTCTTTAGAACTCGAATTCTGACGTTAGTTAATGAATTATGAACTTTTCTAATTCGTAAAATATTTTATGTACCAAGTATAGCAATTCTAGTATATATTTTCAATCCTTAGAAAATTTCTTTTATTAAAGAAAAATAATAAAATTTGACCCTAAAACTTCGTTTATTTCAATTTACCTTCCTACCTAATTTTTCTAGCTCCGTCACTTACCTTGATCGACATAATATTATCTCTACTTTATATCATTTTTCATCCGGCGCACCCTTAATTTATTTGATTGTTATTTTTATCTTAGTGATTTATTTTTATTTTCTTGTGGTGCTGATTTATTTCCTAGTCTAGGTTATGAAGGTTAGTATTTTGTTCTCATCATTCAATGAGATGCAAGTACATTTGAATATACAATTTAAGTCAATTTTATGTTTTTCATTATTTTAATTTGTTATATAATTTTGTCATTAATTTTTACTTTTATATTAATTTTGACCAATTTTTAATTTTTTTTAACGAAAGTCAAATAAGGCCTTGACATAGTCGTGTCTTGTAGTAGTGCGATTCCAGCGTTGTCGCAACGAGTGTTGTTCGCGTAGGCGTCGTGCCGTGGTTTAGAAAAGCTTTTTTATATACGTCATAATAATGACGCAACCCAAACGATTTAAGTAAAATAAAACTTGAATCCAGTAACATGATGAAAATCTCATCCGTCCAATTCCATGGCGTCGGAAATGGGGGAGTCTCCGTGCGAATGATTCCAACTAAACATGGGAAATCGAGACCGGAGAACAACTAAGAAACGCCAGAGACTGGGGGCTTGAAATCATCGAGTCCCAGAATAACGACGACCAAAAGACCCACCCACACCATCCCATCCCATCCCATCCCATCCCTTCATCTTAACTTTTATCATCTGCATAAATCTATTGTATAAACCCTAATTCAAATCGTCGATTACATCTAGTCTCTTAAAATAATTTCTCCATCTTGAATCTACTTTTAACAGGGAGGTAATGTGATTTCCAAATAAACAATGTGTGTAATGCCCCTAGATATTTGTTATTAAAAAAGTATAATTTTAAGATATTTAAAAAAAAACACATGACATTAAATTTAAAACAGTCGTTAACAAAATCTTTTTTTATTTTTAAATACAGGGTGGGGTGGGAGGGGGGGGGGGGACCATATTGACGTAAAGAAGTTTGAATTTGACCAAAACGTAGGAAGGAACAACAAATGTACGCAATTTAATAAAAAACATTAATAATTAGCAGCCCCGGGTTTCCCTTGAAAAACGCGTTACAATGGTAAGAACGAAATAGAGACTTGGGAAACCCAAAAGATGGATTGGATATTCAAAGTCATTGAGAAGACCATTTACCACTACCACCACTACTACCAAGTAACCTACCAATCCCTTTGAATCCCCAGTATATATATAATAAAATAATCAATATAACGCGGTCCAAATCCATACCCAAACCCAAATCCACCCAATTTGTTCTTTTGTTCATTGTTTCGTTGAACTCATTCTGGAGGAGGAGGAGGAGGAGGAGGAAGTCAACGCTAATGGAGTTCAGATTGTCTGTGTTGATGTTGTTCCTTCTGTTCGCTGTTTGTTTTGGCCGAGTGTTACGCACCGCGCACGGCCACGGAGGTCTGATCTCCAATGGCTCCGTCCTTCCCGGTATCGAATTGCCGGATGGTATGGGGTTCGGCACCGATACGGGTTGTGGCCTCTTGTCGGGAGGGGGGACGGGGGATGGGGTGGTTCGAGAACCTGTTAAGTTTCACCTTAGGAGGCGGCCGATCGAAGGCCGTGAAGGGAACCCGGGGGAGTCCGCGTCGGAGTTCATGTCGAGGGATATGATCAGGATTCAGACACTTCACCGGCGGATTTCCGAGAAGAAGAATGGGGAGGTGATATCGCGGCTGCAGGACGATGAGGAGAAGGAGAGGTCAAAGGCGGTGCTGGGGAAGCTCGAAGCTCCGGCACAGTCTCCCCAGTTGGAGAATCCTGGTGGGAGGGCCAGTCAGATGATGGCGACCCTGGCATCTGGGGTGAGTCTCGGCTCGGGGGAGTACTTCATGGACGTGTTCATCGGCACACCGCCGAAGCACTTGTCGTTGATACTTGACACCGGGAGCGACCTCAATTGGGTCCAATGTGTCCCTTGCTATGCCTGCTTCGAGCAGAACGGGCCGTACTACAACCCGGACGACTCGACCTCGTACAGGAACATCACCTGCCACGACCCTCGCTGCCAGCTGGTGTCGTCACCGAGTCCCCGAAGGTCGTGTGAAGAGGAGAACCAGTCTTGCCCTTATTTCTACTGGTATGGCGACAGCTCCAATACAACTGGTGACTTTGCGCTAGAGGCGTTCACGGTCAACCTGACCTCACAAGACGGGAAGTCCAAGTACCGGCGTGTCGAAAATGTGATGTTCGGCTGTGGCCACTGGAACAGGGGGCTATTCCATGGGGCAGCTGGGCTACTGGGGTTGGGAAGAGGGGCGTTGTCCTTCTCTTCGCAGTTGCAATCGATTTACGGTCATTCTTTCTCATATTGCCTGGTGGATCGGAACAGTGACAGCAGTGTTAGCAGCAAGCTAATCTTCGGTGAGGACAAGGACCTGTTGAGCCACCCGAACCTGAACTTCACGTCCTTCGTCGAAGCGAAGGAGAATCCTGTCGACACGTTCTATTACATCCAGGTCAAGTCAATCTTGGTCGGCGGGGTGGACCTCAAAATCCCAGAAGAGACGTGGAAGTTGAGTTCGGATGGCTCCGGTGGCACAATCATCGATTCCGGCACAACCCTCAGCTACTTCGCCGATCCAGCCTACAATATCATCAGGGAAGCCTTCCTGGGCCAAATAAAAAGCTATCCCCTCGTCAAGGATATCGAGATCCTAAACCCGTGCTACAACATCTCCGGGGTCGGGAACGTGGAGTTGCCGGAATTCACGATCCTCTTCGCCGACGGAGCTGTTTGGGATTTCCCGGTCGAGAACTACTTCATCACACTAATCCCGAACGAACTGGTCTGCCTAGCCGTCCTGGGGACGCCGCGCTCCGGATTATCGATAATCGGTAACTACCAGCAGCAAAACTTCCACATACTCTACGACACGAAGAGGTCCCGGCTCGGATACGCCCCGATGCGATGCGCGGACATCTGAACTCTCGATAGGCGAGACGGGCAAGCGCAAAACAAAAGATCATTTGGTATAGGGAGGATTAGAACACCAACTGGCGAACAACGTCCTTCATCACATCATCGCATAAACGCTAATTTGTAAAGATACAAGGGATTAAATTGATTATCTTTTCACGATCTCTTTCTGTTTTCTCACCAATACTTAGTGTAATGAAATCAGTGAGATGATTAGCAATTCTTAATTTCGTTGCTTTCTTTTTTCAAGCGTTTAAGTTCCCCAGATACATTTCTCTTACAACATTGGAAAACAGTTTGTGGGCGGTCAGAAGGTTGGTGGGGGGTGTTCCCAGAGGAAGTAATGTAAGTTATTGTCATGATCAACGTGGAAAGGCACAAATCAGGGCGAGAATGGTCAGCTTGGGAGTGCTCCAATTGAAATTGAAAACTACGAATCAGTCAAAATTGTTCTTTTTTTTTTTCTCTTTTTGTGATTGATTTGGTGGTGGTTTTGTCATCCTCCCACCAAAGTTTTTGAACCGGGAATCTGGCATTAAAGTATGGCCACAATTAGGTGGGAGAGGGATTTGTCTGGTTCATATTTTGTTTATTTATAGTTTTATCGTGCCATCAAATGTTTGTTTTTCGATATGTCTTTTACAACTTATGCAATTAAAGTCGCCCTCAAGTGGGGGCTTAATCTTACATGCTATATTTTCGTGGTCGGAAAATACTTTACGAAATGGAACTATCGATTTTTTAAATTTACCAAATAATATTCTTACATTAGTTTTATAAATATTTATTTCGCCTATGAAAAGTCAGTAAATTCGGGGTCCGAACTCTGTTAGAAATATTGAGTTATTTGCAAACCAAATTATGCGTTTTTAGGGATATTATTTGGTAATTTTAAAAGTTATTTTCTTATTTTGTGAAATATTTTTTGAAAAATATTTCGGAACAAAACTATTAACCTTATTCATTTGTTTTTTGGAAGTACGTTTCGGACAAGCTTTG
Organism: Melastoma dodecandrum; assembly: GCA_029817715.1. NCBI lineage: Eukaryota > Viridiplantae > Streptophyta > Magnoliopsida > Myrtales > Melastomataceae > Melastoma > Melastoma dodecandrum. The sequence continues at coordinate 215,119 of JARUPY010000605.1, forward strand.
TATGTAATTAGCTCTTCCACATCCTCTGGTTTAATGTTGTCAGATTGCACTGTCTCATAAATTACCACGTCCATGAGTCGGCCCATTTTATGATTAATTGGGCCCAATATATAGGGCCTAAGTTGATGGGCTTAATTGGTTTGGGGTGACTAGGGTTTTGTCGACGCCGTCGTCCTTCTTCGGACATGTAAATCGTTCCACCGACGGGGCGGCGGCGGAGGGGGACGATCGTCGATCGCGAGGATGGTGACATTCAAGGTGAGTTTCGATGGGTTTCGTTTGGTTTGTTTTTATGAGTCGGGATGTGCGTGATCGATTGGGAATGTGTTTGATGGCGGTGTTGTCGTTGTTTTGGCGGGCGTAGTTTCATCAGTACCAGGTGGTCGGGAGGGCGTTGCCGACGGAGGCGGATGAGCATCCTAAGATCTACAGGATGAAATTGTGGGCCACTAACGAGGTCCGTGCCAAGTCCAAGTTCTGGTACGGATGATCATCTTTTAGTTTTGTAATTTCGATCTTTTTGTTGTTTGGGGAATGGATTGGTGTGAGGATTGTCAAAAGTCGTGATTGATGTTGAGTTTTCGAGAGATATTCAAATTGGGTTGATTGGTTCTCTAAGTTTCTATTGATTGCTTGTCATTGTTGTGATTCGTTGAGTTTGTTAGCTGAAGGTACTTCTTGAGGAAGCTGAAGAAGGTGAAGAAGAGCAATGGGCAGGTTCTCGCCATCAATGAGGTAATCAGCGACCGAGGAACTTGATCTAGAACCAGGAGATTTGATTAAGAATTCGCTACCCATAGGTTCTGCCGGCTGCTGTTTTGAGCCAAAATGGCATTCTAATTATCTTGGTCGTGCATGAAAGGATTTTCCCCATCCCTGAGCTTGGTCATTTTTTCAGTTTTGTTTTCAGTTGAAAAGAATTTAGAATGTAATCTGTAGATCTTTGAGAAGAACCCGACCAAAATCAAGAACTACGGTATCTGGCTTAGGTATCAGAGCCGGACGGGATATCACAACATGTACAAGGAATACAGGGACATAACCCTGAATGGTGCCGTCGAGCAAATGTACAATGAGATGGCGTCCCGTCACAGGGTCAGGTTTCCGTGCATCCAGATCATCAAGACAGCCACGGTTCCTGCCAAGCTTTGTAAGAGGGAGAGCACCAAGCAATTCCACAACTCGAAAATCAAGTTCCCGTTGGTCTTCAGGAAGGTCAGGCCCCCAACCAGGAAGCTGAGGACCACATACAAGGCATCGAGGGCCGAACCTATTCATGTGATCTATTCCATGAAGTCCCTTCTATCCGTAAGGTCTTAAAATATGAAGGTGTTTTCGGTCGAAGTTCCTTGTGATGATCATTTTTGTTTGGACAACTGGTTGCTCAAGAGTTTTGACATTGAGGAGTGTTATTGGTTTAGACAAGGATGCTGTGTACTCCAGTTTGTTTTTTGGATCAGATTACTCCCATATTTTAGAGATTGGAAATACGGTTAGGTGCATCTGTTGGATGCGGCGTCTGTTTATTCAGTTTGAATGCCCGAAATTCTTAAAAGGAAACTAAGCAGTCCTCACATCAGTTCACCCTATTAGAACTTATGACAAACTCAGTTCACCCTATTAGAAAATAGAACTTATGGCAAACTCAGGAAGAAGAAACCGAAGACGAGAAGATATGTGCATATGAGATGGGGTAGGTAGGGGGATTGATTCCACTTCCATGTCCCAAATATATTGATGAGTAAGTGCGTCATGTGGGATTCCCCCGATCGAGCCTTCTTTGTCCGCAGCTAGTTCCCACCCTTAGAGAAAACAATATTGCAAGTTCATGAACACTTTATACCTTGAAAATCAAAATTCTCCAAAATTCTTCCCCCATCACAGAACTGTCCGAAGCCCCCACACCTACCTGTCATATGAACTTTCAAACAGGGACTTTCAATAAAAGCCGGGGTAAAGTCGCCGTTTGAAATTACGATTTTATTCGGACACTCTATTGAGTCCACTCTGACGAGGCCCGGTTATATAGGCCCATCTCACTTTTCCCTTGAAACAACATAGAATTCGAATATCATGCACAAACATTGTTTATCCACGAATTATTGACTTATAATAACATAAGCACAAATGTTAGCTTGACAATATCATCAAAGGAAAAGAAGCAAGCGTCATGATTCTCCGGATCAATCTTCATTGCTTCACTCCCTGCCAGGCTAATAGTCAGTCAACCTGCTTTCCCAGATGAATTGCTCGTCTCTTCAGATTTACCGTCTTGCTTTTTATCCACAACTTGTTGGATGCCTTCCTGATATCCTTCGATAAAACTTTTGAGCGCATCTCGGTATGCGGAGGCCCTGGTCATGTACACCCGCTGTAATGCAGGCCTCAGCGTCTCCATCCCCCCTCGTGCGGCAACGGCTGTTATCAAAAGAATATGGCATAGTTCAAATTTCTGATCCACAAGTCTGTGTCCACTCAACTCTGTGGCTTCTGGAAAAATGATGGTCAACAGCCTAACTGTCCATCAACGACTCTGGAAGCATAACAGAAGGATTCTTCCGTGTAAAAAATTGGACAGCTAATCTTGCCAGCAGAGAGGATAATAGATTTCTACTCAAGTCAATGTCAAACATATTGACTGTCAAGGTAGAGACGACCATCAAAATGAACATGGGAAAAAATAAATCAATTTACAGCTGAACTTTACACTTTTAGCCTAAACTGTAAACATCATCCACTAAAGTTCATACCGATCAACAATGAGACATTTTCCATAATGAAACCGGAGATGTCGAGTTTGCAGGACGTAATTGCAGTATACAGAAGAATTTTGGGTACAGTAGAATAGACTCTACTCTAGAAGCGCAAGCTATTTTTTAAAGTGACAGTCAAATCTACTATGTATGTGTTCATATATAAATAAATCTCCTATATATGCAAGCCATGTAAGTAGGGAGTATCCAGAAGACACAAAAATTTGTGCAGGATTCCATACCAAGGTCCTCCAAGGTTGAAGGTTCCTTCGGTTTAGTTGCGCCCTTGGCCTTATCTGGCTGATCATCATTCTCTTCTTCTTTCTTATAATCATTAGGACGTAGATCAGGACCAATGTCCCGCACCCAACTTGCTGCATAAAGCCTAGAAGCCTCTTTCAACACCTGAAATACAGTTGAACTTCTTTTATCATTAAACCATGAAAAACAAATCACTGGAGCACGAAAAATGAAAATTTTTGCATTGCATAAGTGCCATAAGCACATTTCTAAAAGCTTGCAGCCCAGAATGAATGGATCAATAAAACGTGCGATAAAAATCCCTCCTCATTCAACTTATTGGCAATGCTTACAGGAAGGAATTACCAAGAACCGCTCATGCCAGGTGAGTTTCCTACGCTTTTTGAGGTGAGGAGGATCAGGCAAGGAGGATGGGAAAGCAATCTCTTTGAGGTCGTGCCTCACGTAGTCGTACAACTTCTGACACACGACCCTTAACTTCATTTCCACGTCCTTCCGACACAAACACCAATTGACCGTAATCCCAAGCCCTTCACCTAATCTCCTGAAAAATCAAACGAACTGCACATTCACTGAAGACCCCATGAAGCCGTAAACAGCACGAGTGTAATAATCAGGACACACTCGAAACCTACAATCATATCATCCGTCAAACAGGCATTTCTTTTCAGCTAGGCATTTCGTCAAACAGGCACATTGCATTTAAAAAACCAGGCAGACGAAGGTTAATCGACACCGCACCAGAGTGGAAAGCTGCGACACCAAGGAAGCAGCTGTGAGCTTCCCTGAAAGTGCGACAGCGATATAGACTAACTTTTCAGGTTTGATTCTTGAATTTTTCTTAGCCTGTGAAATTGAATTAGGGTTTTGGGGCTTCAAGAAGAAAAACACATTCTTCGATTTTTTTATCATTGATATGCTTCAAATTACTAAGATTATAAAAAAAAAAAAAAAACTTTTCAAGGAAGATTATTATCATCGATATGATTCAAATTACAAAGATTATCAAAAAAAATAAATGTAATTGCTTAATAATATTATTATACCAAAAAATTACTTTTATACAATTACTTTTCATCTACAAAAAAAAGTTAAAACCTCCTAATAAATAAGCATTATTGTGATCGAATAACAAGAGAGTTTGAGTGAATTTTAACTTCATTTGAACGAAATTGTAAAATAAAAATCACTAGTACAAAATAATAATCACAATTAAAAATCATTTTGAAACAAGTATGAAGTGAGAAGTTGATGATTATAAATTTTTTGTTATTTCCAATATATGTAATTTTACATACAAAATCTTATTAATTAAATTTAAATCACACTATATTTTATGTTTTTCTGGAAATATTATTTGCTCCAGAGTTTTCTATTAATAGAAAATTATATTTTAAAAACGTGGTAAACATAAATTTTATAAATCTTATATTTTTAAGACTCATGTTATTGGTATATTATTAATTTTTTTAAAATTTATCTTTATTACGTAAATTCAATCTGCTTGTCTTACGCTTGAAAATATATTAGTATTTTCCCATTCTCCTTTTTATCTTCTCACCTCCTAAATAATGGTATCATAGTTTATATAAAATAATCAAGCATGTGACAAGTAGAAGTAGAGAGCTTGCAAATAAGAACAACAGCTGATTTTTGTGAAACAGAGAAAACCAGCCAAAATAGAGGTTAATCGACACATAAACTCACCAAAGTGGAAAGTGAGAAGACCGAGGAAGCAAGCGTCAGTCGGCGACCGGAACAGGCGTCGTGTGTCGAGGTAACTACAAGCACCTCTCGAAAGACGTCCGACGACAATAAGTGGCCCGTATATATATTTGACTAATTTGTTAAGTTATTGCAGTTTGGTCCTTGAATTTTTCTTATATGTGAAATTATATGAATTTGATCGACTTTACTACAATAATTTTATTATTTAATAATAAAAAAATTTATGCAAAATATCAATTTATGGCCTCAACTTTGAGTCAATATTTTGTAGTTAGTTTAATTTGTTATATAATTTTGTCTTCAACTTTTGTTTCTATTTTGATTTTGAACAATCTTGAATTTTGTCGCGAAAGACAAATATGCCTTAATACACAATTTCTATTTATTGACTGAAAAGAAAAATAATAATAAAAAGGTAGATAATATTGAAACCTCTCATATGTTATTTAATTTTAAAATTTTGATGGCTAGATTGGATGTCGAAGTTGGAGGATAGTTGTTGATGCGATAAAAAATACACAAACTTGATGAATGATTGTTCTATTGGGAGGTCATCGCTACGGATGAAATAAATTATGGGACGAATAAATGAGAGGTTGGAACTCCAGACATGAATTAGACTATATTAAGCCTTGTTGGCTTTCCCTTCAAGAAATTCAAGATAGACTAAAATTAATATAAAAGTGAAAGTTGATGATAAACTAAAATAATGACAAAATGAAAAGTTAGAGGCCTAAAAGTATATTTTGTCAAAAATTTATCACAATTACATTATATTTTATCAAGATAAGATTATTAACTCAACAAATAAAATTGTCAAGATCCGGCAGTGTTTCCCAACTCAGAGCTTCCTAGTGGGAGGGCCAGTCAGAGGATGGCGACCCTGGCCTCTGGGGCAGTGTCGGCTAGGGGGAGTACTTCATGGACGTGTTCATCGGCACGCCACCGAAGCACTTGTCGTTGATACTTGACACCAGGAGCGACCTCAATTGGGTCCAATGTGTCCCTTGCTATGCCTGCTTCTAGCAGAGCGGGCCGTACTAAGACCGGGATGACTCGTCCTCATACAGGAACATCCCCTGCTGGTGTCGTCACCGAATCCCCGAAGGCCGTGCGAAGAGGAGAACCAGTCTTGCCATTATTTTTATTGGTACGGCGACAGCTCCAATACAACGGGTGACTTTGCACTAGAGACGTTAATGGTCAACCTTACCTCACGAGATGGGAAGTTCGAATACCGATGCATGGAGAATGTGATGTTCGGCTGCGGCCACTGGAAGACGGGCCTATTCCACAGGGCAGCTGGGCTACTGGGGTTGGGAAGAGGGGCGATGTCCTTCTCTTCGCAGTTGCAATTGATTTACGGTCATTCTTTCTCCTATTGCCTGGAGGACCGGAACAGCGACGGCAGTGTTAGCAGCAAGCTAATCTTCGGTGAGGACAAGGACCTATTTCATCCAGGTCAAGTCACTCTTGGTCCGTGGGGTGGACCTCAAAATCTCGGAAGAGACGTGGCAGGCGGGTTCGGATGGCTCCGCAAGAGCATCAATTCTGACACAACCCTCAGCTACTTCGCCGAGGCAGCCAACAATAACAGCAGCGGTGATCGGAAGGGTTGCAGCTCCAGATGGCTTTGAATGACAGCAGGCTCATTAACAGGCAGCTCAAGTCCCTCTACACCCCGCTCAAAAAGAATAAATAAAAAGGAATATGAGAGTGAAGAGAAAAACCAGGACGACTCCGCTGGGGATCGAACCCAGAATCTCTGGTTCCGTAGACCAGCGCCTTATCCATTGGGCCACGGAGTCTTGCTTGTCAAGTTCAGATTATTTTATTAAAAAAAAAATGACAAATTTGGGTTTGTCCAGTATAATGTAGTATGGGAGATGCTGATCCCTGGAATGTAGCTTACTCGCCAGAGGCCGAAAACTAAGTCCATATCATGCAACCCCGATGACTCAAACTTCCCTCCATAATCAATTTGGTTCATATGATTCCATGTTTGATTCTCTTAAATAAATTTTAAACGTGAAAAACAAAACAAATGGGTAGTTAGGAGTCACCAAGTCAAGTTCTCTGCAACAAGTTCCAAAAGTCTGATTATATCGATTTTCCCGCCCCGTGCATCAGGCCTGCTGTCTCATCGCCGACTTTGAAGTTTGAACACATGTAGCGCGAGGACTCATGTTTGTAAACTAATTGACCTCCGCGGAGGGATTTTTATGTACATCATATTTGCAGATCCTAACGAAGAGGAGTGTCTTGAAGGTCAGCATCATCTTTAAGATAGTTGTTCTGTTCTTCACAAGTCCCCCATTACGTAGTCGAATATGCTGCTGATCTCCTGAGCGTAGCTCTCGTGGGAGGGCACCGCCGAGTCCGTTCCCAAAAGCCAAGACTCGACCTCCCCGAGACTCAACATTTGCTGCTCGTAGACAGAAATCCATAGCGGATAATACGGGGACGGTTCCCCGCTAAAACCCCCGCTTGTGTTACCTTCCCGCCCAGTAACTTCTTCAAAATCGTCCAGGACACAACTCCCCTCGCTCCTCCTCGGGACAGTGCCGCTATCAAGCGAATTCGGGGGCGATGAGGAGCAGGGAGACGGGTTACCATTGCCGGTGAGATCCTGAACAAGACGCCTGAAATCGGCGACTTCCGTAATGTACGCCCTAGGTCTTAGGGGCACCTTGGCCGAGCAAAGACTACTTCTCGTCGTTGTCCCCTGAACCTTCTTTCTGCGGTTCTTGGCGATCTTAACGGAAGCAACGTTCATCATCGCTGGCTTCCCCATATAATTTATACGATCTAGTTCCTTTGATTGGGGAGCAAACTAGATGAAAGTGAGGTGCTTCTTGTAGAGGCGATGTGTTTCCTCTGGTGAGAGTACAGATGGAAAGTTGTTTATACGGAAGGACGCTGCGCTGGGGAGAATCCAAACACCGAAGAAGGACCAAATCCGAGGATTTTTACGACTCCCTCGGAAAACGACGTCGCATTGAAAATTTGATTTATCAGGTCGTTATTCAAAGAGTCCCGGTCATCACATCACGACTTTTAACTTTCCATTTATTTATTCGTTCATTTAGGATACTCCCCAAAAAGAATACGTTATGAATGACCCGAAACGTTTGTATGTCCAAGTAATTTTGGGCATAGGCGACCAATCAAATTATTCATGTCTTTTGAAGAGGTGGTTAGATAACGGTCAAATAGTTTGGATTTAAGATTGTTGCGTGGGCCTATTTAACTTAACACTAGTTAGTTAGTTAGTTAACTAATTACTGGGGAAAAGGAATAAAACCGAATCCATGTCCCCTACCCTAATCCTTTTTACTAAAATTCATTGATTTTCTTGTCCCGTTGATCAAACCATAAAAGGTTGATTAAACAATTGACGTGGGTGGACAAACATTTAAGACAAATCAGAATTAAAGGAGAATTACACAGACGATCCGGTCAACCCCCGAACTAATAAAAAAAATTAAGGAAAAAAAAAGGATTAAAAAATCAGGAGGAGAGGAAGAATATCGGTCTTCCTAGCAGCCCCCTAAAAACATATTTTGATCAATCATATGGAAGGCGTTGATTGGGCTTCCTACATGGGCCTTTTGTAGTAATCGGGTTTGATGGGGGGCCACTGGCTTAGGTTGGATCAAATTAAGGCTGTGTTAGGAAACGATGGAAAGGATAAAGATAACAAGAAGAAAGGAGGACGTGAAGATTTCGTCTCGAATCGTTGTTTAAGATGCAAGTCCTTGTACGAATTTTTTTATATTTAAATGAAAATAGAAGTAAGAGCTTGTAAGTTGGACACCCACAAAATTAAGTTACCTATGTATACTCGTACTGTGAATTAGAAGAATCAAACAAAAAATATACATGTCTCGTAAAATTATTAAAAACGACGTGCCGATCAGTTGGACCGAAAATCATGTAACCCGCACGGCAATCTGTGTTATGCCGATTACAAGTTGAGCCGACGACCAGCCGATCATAAGTCGACACGCGGCAGTTGACGAGCGGGATCTGACCCGGAATCAAGGCCACCTCTAGATGAAGCAATTTCCATCCCTCCTCCCACTCGCTCCACGATCTGTCCTCGATATACTCTTTTTTATTTAACTATCCACTGTCAAAAAGGGGAGACACGTTGTTTAGTTTTTATATAAAACATAAACGATTTGACACGTCCCTTTTATCACCATTTGTTTTCCAAATGTTGAGAGAACGTGGGGTTGGGTTAGGGGCTCCAAAAAGGCCAGCTTTTACCAAGGGAATGTGAGTCACGTGACTTCACGTGCGTTAGTGGGGTCCCCCTCTCCCCCCATCCTTTCCTGTCCTTACATTATATTCCTAATACAGAAGACATTAATAAAAACTTACGGTCCGAACGAACGAACTAGTTTAGTAAAGTACACTTGGAAATATATAGCACCCCCACCATCCTATGCATGTTTTCATCATTCATCCGATTTACGTAAAAGGTTAAAAAAAAAGGTGTGGCTTGTTTACTTTTTAAATACATTGTTTTTTTAAGTGTTCTTCAAATGTACAGCCACAATATCACTGGATTATCATCATTATTATGATTATGGCAGGTTAGGTTTCAGATTAGGAGAAAATGGAGGATTATTATGGGATGTTGGGGGGGGGGGGGTGGTTCACTTAACCAGAGAAGGACCCGACATTTCGCCATCAACCGAAGGAGAGGCCATGGGCCAGTAGCCAACTCATCAAAACTCAACATCCCAAGTGACAAATATTTTCCATACCCTATTCCATGGCAAGTGTTATCCACCTTTTCATTTCATCATTTCGGGCATAAACCTCCCATGGTAAAAGCAAATCTCCAGCTGGGGGTGGGTTTACGATGATTATTGCCTCCTCCGCCCATACCCACCACAAGGAAAAACCCATGCATCTTTAATGACAATCCTTGCAGGCATGCTTTTGGCCTTTGCAAGCAAGGAGAAAAGGTAAAAATGGCATCATGGTATGGTCGGGGTGAGGATGAGTGCGAGGGTCATAGTCGTAGCTGTAAATGGCGGCTGCCTCCCCCCACCCCCCCTGCATTAATAAATTCGTTCTTTTCTTTTTTAAGGTTTGTTTCGGGGACAACTGTGTTTTCGTCTTTCTTGGGACCAGGAAGTTTGTCTGGGACTGGACCCATCAGCTCAGCCGTCCTCTTGTTCTCTGATCCTTTACTTCTAGGATGATGTGGTGGAAGAATGGTCGTGTAATTTAGTGGACATGGGCATGGAGTGGAGTGGTGTGGTGGTGGGGGAGAGGAGAGTTTTGTGAGTAGATTTTGTTTGACTCCCCAAATCGCCGCTCTCCCCCCCCCCCCAATATCGTTGCTTGTTGTCTTGATCTTAGCAATGTAATAAATACAAGGAACTGCGACTGTTTGTTTTGTCCCTCTGATATCCTCCGTTTGCCAAAAAGCAAAGTTCCTTTCCCACCTTTCTAATCAAGACCCCAAGCCCACCTCCTCACTTTTCTGCATTTTCTTTCCTGCTTTCTTGTGAAGGACAGTCCTGTCCGAACTGGGTTTTCTTTTTCCAAGTTCTAAGTTGTTGTTGTGGGTCGGAGGGTGGTGGTGAGGCATATCTATGCTGATTAAGCCCTTGATTAGTAGCAGTAAGGATGGGAATGTTGACCATTTCCTCATCTGGGTACCCAAGGAAGAAGATAGGGGTGGTTAGCAATTGAGAGAAAGATCTTTTTTTTCCACCATCTCAATTTGGGTAATTTTTTCTTTCTACCTTCATTCGCTTTTCCTTTTATGTTTTGGGGTGTGGATTGAAAATCGTTCTGGTTACTCACATTGCCCCCACAATTTCGTTTTGGATATGTCCCTTGCTTTGATCCTAAGGTGATCCTTTCCGGTTACAGTAGTATTAAAAGAGTGTTTCTCTTGTTTCTGTTTTGGCCCCTACTGTGAAATGGGTACTGCAGATTTCTTTCCTTTCTGTGAGGCGCTCTTTTTGGACCCATGATTTGATTTGCATTGCTGTTCTTACCAGGAATTGTTGATTGTTATGTTCTTGTTTGCTTGTTGAGATTGGCCTGGTTTTGTGGGTTGATGGATTCCTGGCGCAGACGCTGGCGGTTGTTGCTTTGTTGTTTCCATCTTTTGTTTTTTGTGATTCGTTTCAGCTTTATTGATGTCGCCGGGTTTATGCAGTTTAGTCGAAGTTCTCCCTGATTCTGCCGCTTTTGGTTTCGGTAAACTGGACTAGTTGAAGAAATGCCTTCTCAAGATTCGCTGAATTCCCAGTTGTCGAGGAAGACATCCATCCTTGGGCTGAAACTGTGGGTTTTGATATGTCTCTGCGTTATTGGGTTCATTGTTTTTATCCTCGGAGTATCGTCTTGGTGGGTCACATTGAGGAGAAGATCGACGAAAACAGTTGACAAGCTTCCTCTCTCTCAAATACCCGACATCCCGAAGGACATCAAGGTTGACAAGATTGGGGACCAGAGTAATGGTGGTAGTCACGATTACCCGGGAAGTGTTTTCCTCACGATGAATGAGAAGTCAGTGGATAAGAATTCGGAGTCGACCTTAGTTCATCTGGGTAGGAGCAGATCAAGCGATCCGGATAACCTCAGTCAATGCAGCTCAATGTATCAGCAGGAGAGAGGGCTAGGCTTCAAATCTGGAGAAGAAGGAAGCTCGGGAACCATAAAGAAACATCGTTCATCCCTGTCATGGGGCGGGCTCGTGACTGCTTCTCCTCTGGTCGGTTTACCGGAGATTTCCCACCTCGGATGGGGCCACTGGTTTACCCTTAGGGACCTTGAGACCGCAACGAATCGTTTCTCCCCGGAGAATGTCATCGGCGAGGGTGGGTATGGAGTCGTATACAAAGGAAAGCTGATCAATGGGACAAATGTTGCTGTCAAGAAAATTCTCAATAATCTGTAAGGGTCTTATACTGATCCATTCCTGGTAAATTAAACCACTTTCATGTAATCGTTGTATGGTCATCCGGATGTAGGGGACAGGCTGAGAAAGAATTCAGGGTCGAAGTGGAGGCTATCGGCCATGTCCGACACAAGAATCTTGTACGGCTCCTGGGATATTGCATAGAGGGAGTTCACAGGCAAGCACTAACATCAATCTTTCTTTGAAGCGTTCCATTTTAGTATTCCAGCTATGTGTCCATCTTTTTCAGTCATGCCAGAGCTGATTTCGTCTTTGGCTACTTGTTGCAGGATGCTGGTGTACGAGTACGTGAATAATGGCAACTTGGAACAGTGGCTGCATGGGACCACGCAGCAAAACAGAGGTCTTACTTGGGAGCATCGAATGAAGATTATGCTAGGAACAGCGAAAGCGTAAGTTCCCTTCATGCATCTCTGGTCATGTCTGTTCTGGATGTTTCTGTGTACAAGGTTCGAAAAAGAGTAATAAAATGGGCGTGTAATGCAGGCTTGCCTATCTGCACGAGTCGATAGAACCCAAAGTCGTGCATCGGGACATCAAATCGAGCAACATCCTTATTGATCGAGAATTTAATGCTAAGATATCTGATTTCGGATTGGCTAAGCTGCTGGGTTCGGATGAGAGTCACATTGCAACCCGAGTAATGGGCACATTCGGGTAAACAATCACTTCAGTTTCTCCTTCCCTAGTGTGTCTGTGGAATTGTCTTAATGCTTATTATATGACATGTCAATTTCAGTTACGTGGCACCAGAATATGCTAATACTGGTCTTCTCAACGAGAAGAGTGATGTCTATAGTTTTGGCGTTCTCTTGCTCGAATCCGTGACTGGGAGAGACCCAGTGGACTACGGTCGACCCACAAATGAGGTGTGATGGTCACGATGCTCGCTGTCGTGGTCTGAATATAAAGCTAGACAACTTTTGCTTAGGAAGGTTCCTGTTCATGATGCAGGTCAATCTGGTCGAATGGCTAAAGAATATGGTCTGGTCAAGGAGGGTGGAGGAGGTTGTCGATCCCAACCTCGAAGTTAAGCCGACATTACGCGACATAAAACGTGCAGTTCTGGTTGCCTTAAGATGTATCGACCCTGAATCGGTTAAGAGACCAAAGATGAGTCAGGTCGTGCGTATGCTTGAAACCGACGAGTTCCCTTCTCGAGAGGTAGAGTAAAAAGAAAGAAGCTTTGCTCTCCGAGCCTGAATCTTATCATCTCCAAGCACATATATATCTCATAAGCCTTGTGTTTGTTCATTATGGTAGGAACGGCGGAACAGAAGGAGCAGGACAATGAGCATGGAGATCGAATCAGTGAAGGAAGTTGAGGGATCCGCCTGGTGCAACAAAGACGATGACAAAACAGAGGATAAAGAAAACCACTAATGTGTGCAACAGTGCAGCGCTTGTTCCGCAGCACCTGGGGAATCTCCATTTTGACAGTGCAGAGGATTTATCTTTGCGACTGCACAAATTTTAGGAATTCAGAAACAAACATGTATCTACTTGGGTTTTAAGCTTAATCAGATTTAGAGATGGATGTTTAAAGAAGAAAGCAGGCAAACTGGGCGGTTGAGTGTTCTTGCGGCTCTGTTGATGATGTCGTTCGTTTCGTTCGTGATTCCAGGAGATTTGTGGTTATTTGGGGGTAAATTTCAAATACTAATAGATTTCAGATACTAAAATTGTCCAATTTAAAAACAATCTCAATGAAAATCACGATTGAATTTATTGATTACATAAAAATGTCAAATTATCAAAAATATTATTTTTTTTCTAATTTATTAGATGTTATCTCCAAATTACGACTCGGGTTTTTTTTAGTACACGCTTTTAAAACTTACTTTTATGAATTAAAATTATAAAAAATATTTAATATGTGTTATCTATATAAGTATATAAAATTATCTAAAACTATAATAATATTTTTAGTATTTATATTTCAATACATAATTATTTGTAATTATTAATAATAATAAGTTTATAACATGTAAAATAAAATTTACTTTTGTTTACAACAAAAGTTTATAAGTTTTCTAATACGTTTCTTCTGTTAAGAAAGCGGTTAACTAGTACAAAATTTTTATCCATGAAGTTAAAATCAAAATATCTAATATACTTGTTCTCAAGTTTTTCAGATTAAAAGGATATAATCATATAGCAAATAAGACCTTATTAAATGCATACATTCCAAGATATCATTTATCTTTAGGAGGATTCATGAATCTTTATTCCGTAAATGGTCAACGTTGTTGAATGCTCCTGGGATGGCGAATTATTTCAAATAAAGTAGGGTTGGCATAAATATATATTTCTGTGTTGTGTAATTTGTAGCATTTCATACCTTTTGTTCCCTGAAAAACCAAAACAGAACGTTAGAAAAAGATTTAACAACCAGAGTTGATGATCAGCATTCGAAATAAATATAAAATACATAGCTCGTTGGCCAATTAAGACAAGTTAGTTTTAGCCTCTTTTGACCTCATCCACAAAAAAACGTCAGATATTATTGGCCAATCGAACAAGAAATAATACTCCATGTGATTCCTATCTTATCGCAACTAAATCATTAAAATATAATATATATTTGTGTTGGCGATTAATACGTCAATGTTTTATTTTTTGACGGCTTTGCGAATTCTGCAATAGGCCGCGAACAAAAAAATTTACTCAAAAAATTTGGCTTTAAAAAAGTTAACGAATATACTAAAGAACGAGTTTAAAGAGTAAAGTGATCTTTGTAATGTATAACATTTAGAGAGACTTCGAGAATATGATAAGTCAAATACAATTTCTCGATCGTGAAGATCCTTAATCAAAGACTTACGAAAAAGTTAATCCGAATCAAAAAGTTGTGGAAAAAATAGTTTGCCACGAAAATTTGAGCAAGTTGTGATTAAAGGAACGAAAAATCACGAAAAAATTTCCATAAGAGTTAATGTCTAAGTCATTTAAGTAGTCGTTTCTACTATTGATTCATAATTATTTAAAAAAAATGAAGATATTATTTTAGAGCACTTTATGCAAATACATTTTCCCTTTATGTTCAAAGGTAACCTTTTAACTTTTTACTAGATTATAAATAATGTTTTTACTAAAAACTTATTATTATGTTTATATTCTTTAAAATGATTTTTAATCTTTGTAATATGAACCAATATGTAGTGTTGATGATAATAATGTTTTTCTTCTAACATATACATAATTATTAGGCATTTATCAACCTTGAAAATCTTTTAATGAAGAATGTCTTTCTTCTTCCTTCGAGCCATAAAAACCCTTACAATAAAACCCATAAAAACCCTAATTTGGGGCAATTCAACTCAAATCAATGGCGGCTGCAAAGCCCTCGGCCTCGTCGTCTTCCCCAATTCCCAAAAAAACCATCCAGAAAGCCGTCGCCGCTCTTCTCAAATGGAAGGAAACCAACTCCAATTCCCAATCCCCCAAGCTTTTGGAGCAAGACGAGTTCTTGTACCTGATACTCACCCTGAAGAAGATCCCACCCAACCCCCGCGTCAACCCTTTCAAGATCCCCCTTCCTAACCCCCTCTTCCACCCTTCCTCTTCCCGGGTTTGCCTCATCCTCGACGATGGCCCCAAGTCCAAGCTCAACAAGGAGGCCGCGGAGAAGAGGGTTAAGCAGGAAGGTGTCCCCGTTTCCACTATCCTCAAATTGTCCAAGCTCAGGGCTGATTACAAGTCATTCGAGGCCAAGCGTGATCTTTGCGATTCCTACGACCTGTTCCTGGCCGATAAGTTGGTGCTTCCCCTTTTGCCCAAGTTGTTGGGGAAGCAGTTTTACAAGAGGAAGAAGATTCCCATCGGGCTGGATTTGCGGCTTGGCGGGTGGAAAGAGCAGGTGGAGAGTGTGATCCGCAGCGGGCTGTTGTTTCTGGGTCGCGGGACTTGTAGTGTTGTTAGGGTCGCAAGGGTTTCAATGCCGGGGGAGGAGATTGTGGAGAATGTTGCAGCTGCAGTCGTTGGGGTAGTGGAGACGGTGCCAAAGAAGTGGAGGAGTGTGAGGTCTCTGCATTTGAAGTTGCTTGAGAGCTTGTCGTTGCCGGTTTATCAATTTAGGATCGAAGGCAGTAAGGGTGGACATGAGGGAGGGGAAGTGACAGTGGATGAGAAGGAAGGCAGTAGTATAAATGAGACTCTAGCCCAAGGGAAGAAGAAGGCAACAAAGGGCGCTAGGCAAATGGACATTGACTTGGATGAGGGTGATATGGATGATGATGTGGATAGGAAGGAGTTTGGGGATGGTGAGGATGCAGAAGTGGATGTTGGTAATTGGGGGGGAAAGAAGAGGAAATACAGAAAGGAGTCAGGTTTGGAGAACGGTGTGGAAAAGAAGTTGAATACAAATAGGGATCGTGTAGATGATAAGGTTCTCGGGCAGGTGGACGGGGATTTTGCTCATTTGAAGAAGCTGAATTCTACATTGTTGAAACAGGGAAAACAGAAGAATGCAGAGGGTAAGGGGAGAACTGAAATTGCTACACCAGTTGGTGGAAAAGTATCCGAGGATAAGAAAGAGAAAAGAAGGAAGACAAGATTGTGAAGGTGCGGGCAAACAATAGGGAATTATAGTGGGTTGGCTTCTGCATTCTGTTCGGTCAAAGCATAGTTCAATTGCAGAATTGGAATTCTCTTTTCTTGTCAGGTCTTTGCTCCACACAGATGAATATTCATGACAACTACAAGTTAGGCAATTTTGGGGAATACTATTGGCAGGACACTTCTCTGGATTTTGCCATCCTGCCTAGTGATGTTTCTACATGGTTGGACTATGCATCCTTGTTTTTGGCATGTCAAATTTTGTTATAAGTAAACTGTGAAGGAAATCGGGAATGTTAAAGTTCAGAAGGTT
The DNA here is from genome assembly GCA_029817715.1 of Melastoma dodecandrum. Taxonomy (NCBI): domain Eukaryota; kingdom Viridiplantae; phylum Streptophyta; class Magnoliopsida; order Myrtales; family Melastomataceae; genus Melastoma; species Melastoma dodecandrum. Next base: position 231,686 of record JARUPY010000605.1, read on the forward strand.
TTGACAATTTCAACCCAATCATCATCAGTTGCGGCTCTCGTTTCTTCATCGGACCTTTTCTACTGTTGAAGAAACCCTGTATTGTCTATATTGTAGAATGTTATCTACATATTGATACTGATGGTGTGTGATCTGACATGTTCTAACATCTCAAGCTATCTTTGCCGGTTATTGTAATTCCTTGTTCTTGATTGAGAATGTCTGCGCATAACATAGCCTGTCTAAGCGCACTTTCTTCTTTCCCCTGTTTTCCGGAAGTGCGAGATCCCCTGTATGCTCTCCTCTGTGAATTGAATCCATGCCTTCATGGATTCATCTCTAGGTCTTCTTTGTTTTCTGTTCTTTTCTTTTCCTTAGGAAATTGCTGACTACTGTCGCCATTGCCCTCAACGACAACCTCGGACTTACCCAAAACGTCAAAATTATTTAATTGGGTCTATCTTTCTAAATAATAAGGGGGACCACACGACCATCTCGAAGGTGCAAATGCAGGCTTCAACCTCATCAGTTGGAGTTTATCTCCCTGCATTTGCACCTCCCAATCGCTGCATCCCTCGAAACCCAAACAAAGTTTCCGTTCCTTACATTCCCCAAATTCGAAGCCCCAAATCGATCCGGACAACCTTAACCGCCACATCCGATCATCATCGCATTCCCACCACCTTCAGAACCTTTGCCCATCAGCGCACACAGCAGGAAACCCAGAAATTCACCCAGAAAGGCCCCCCGGTCCACCACCTGTTATCCCTCAATTCTGACGATGGCCCAGAACCCGACGGTAGGTCAAAACACCAGAACAGGGAGCAAGATCCAAGCTTGACGCGGAAACCGATGGGGAAAGCCCCTCCGAGGGTCAAGAAGCGGAAGGAAATTTCGCCGAGCATGTGGTGGGCGGATTTCAAGGCGGCTTTCGGCCAAAGAGTTAACTTGGAAGGTATTGTGTGTTCGGCCGGGGTGTTCTTTAGGAACCCACAGCTCGCTCTGCCGCACGTGATGGTTCGGGACGTGGGGCACGTTGATTGGGGGGAGCTCAAGAGGAGGGGATTCAAGGGTGTTGTGTTTGATAAAGACAATACCATTACCGCACCCTATTCTTTGAAGTTGTGGCCCCCGATCGCTCCCTCTATAGAACGGTGCAAGTCTGTTTTCGGGCAGAACATAGCTGTTTTCAGTAATTCTGCAGGTGGGTTTAGTTGTTGTGAGAATATCAAGAATGTGATTTTTAATTGAGTGTAAATGAGGTTGTGTTGATGTGCAGGGCTTGTTGAATATGATCCTAATGGCGCGAAGGCCAAGGCGCTGGAATGGTCTGTTGGGATCAAAGTAATAAGACATAGTAGGTCCCTCCAAACTCTGCGAAAAACGGGTGTAGTGATCCGATTTTCCATGTGTCAGACAAATGCGGAATCACATGTATATGGCCTGTATAGTTTGCATATGTCGGAAATATTTTTACTGCTCAAAGTTGTTTTATAGATTTGCTTCATTTTCTCATCAAGTTTCTGATCAAATGCCACTTCTATACTATGGTACCATATATAGCCAGTGTATCTGGTTGTTAATGGTCGACATTATCTTCCTCAGAAGTCAAGAAACCAGCTGGGCATGCAGAGGAGATAGAGAAACACTTTGGATGTGATTCTTCTCATCTGATAATGGTAATGAAGCCTTGAGAAAATTTTCTGCTGCTACTAGTTTGAAGTATGTCATATTTGCTGATTATTCAATTATGTCATAGGTTGGTGATCGTCCTTTCACGGATATTGTTTATGGAAATCGGAATGGATTTTTCAATGTATTGGTAAAGCCTTTAAGTCTCATTGAGGAGCCATTCATTGTCAGGCAGGTCGGTAATCGTATCTGTCTCATCACCCAAGATTCTGTGTCTGCATTTCTGATGCGAATCATGCCATTGATTTTTATTTTTCAGAAGTCTTAGAGTGTAGAAAGACAACTTTTGTAGTTTGATAATAAGTGTTGCTATAGTTAGTCTGCCGGTACTTGAGCTTAAGAAAGCGAATTGATCATTACGCAATTCACAAACATCATTCTGCCCATACTTGAGCTTACTTTTATTTTATCTCCATACCTGATCATACTTGCTAAATGTGATACAAGCTGGCATGATAACATATGCTTGCTAATTTGTAACTAGTTCATGTGTTTGACTCTCATGTTCTATAATTGTCTGGCAAATCATCCATGAGTTGTTCAACCATTTCCACAACCTTCGATACTTTGCAGGTGAGGAAACTGGAAACGTCTTTTGTCAACCATTGGATCAGTAACGGCTTGAAGCCTGCCAACCATCGTCTACTTCCAGACCCAAGTCGATGCGTGAAAGACCCAAACTCCCGATAACAAGTTCTTGTCTGGTATAGGAAAGTTTTTGCAGACTTCATAAGCAAGTTCTCCTCGTATTCATACAATGTGACTATCCCTTTGCCCCCCTTAATCTTTTTAACTTGGGCTTTGGAAAGGATTTGACAAATATCAATACCATTTTGCGTTTTCCATCAACTTTTGGGTGTTGGTTAAGTGCTTCAGGGTGACTAAGCCGGGGGGGTGGGGGGTGCTGCTGCATCATCATCCTGCTAGCAGAGCAAGGAAATTCATTGACCTTGAGTGCAGGCAGACATGCATTGGCCTTTGCTGGTGAAGCTTTTATTTCGTTTACACCCGAGTGGTTGATTACATTACTTTTGAATAGAAAAAACTCAGGCCATTGGATTGATGAATCAAAGATTTTAGGGGAGGAGGGCCAGGAAGAGAAGTCACTTGGGAAAGTGCCGTAGACCTTCTTTGCTGCACATCATTTATTACAACTCTTTTTAAACAGTGGGATAAGCATGACTCCCTTGCCATTTGTCGCCACATGAAGTCAGAAGTCGAAAGAAAAGAAATTATACAACTGGGAAGCATAAAACCAATTCACCTCCCACGTAAATAAGGATTGCATTTACTGAGACACCTCATGTCTCACCTGTTCCAATTTACTCCTCCCTCGCTGACTCTCATTCCACTCTTATATATTAACCCAGACCCGACATGCTAACCCTCTCCTTGCCAACCCCGTGTTGTAAGAACTCGTTTAGAAGAAAAAAGACGGCATGGAGAAGAAGATTAGGAATGGTGGAGATGGTTTGCTTTCCTTTTGCATGGCCTTCTTGGTGATCTTCCACAACTTGGTCGTCCCTGTCTTGTCCGAACAGAGCCCTGAGGACGACGTGAGCTTCTCTGCAGGTACGTCTTTTTGTTAGAATTGTTCTTTGTGTATTTTCATTTTTCGAGATGCTTTAGGTTGTTTTTTATATGTTGCAGGATCGAACGGGAGCCCCCTTCTGTCTCGAGGTTCAGTGTTGTCGACTGGTGGACACGGACACAGAGCCACACCACCCTCAACAGTCGGGAACTGCCGCAACCTGCCACTTGTCTATAGTCCTCCTCCATCCAGAAGCAGCGGAGGAGGATACCATGGCGGTGGGAGGAGGGGTGGAGGAAACCATCATACCCCACCTTCATCGGGGAGCAGGGGCGGAGGCACTGGGGGATATTATCCTAGCCCTCCGCTGGTGCCTACCCCTCCGTCATCCGGAAGCAGCGGTGGCGGCACCGGAGGATATACCTATCCCAGCCCTCCACTGGTGCCCACACCACCGTCCAGAAGAAGTGGCGGGGGCACCGGAGGATATGCCTATCCCAGTCCTCCACTGGTGCCCACACCACCATCCAGAAGCAGCGGTGGTGGCACTGGAGGATATGTCTATCCCAGCCCTCCACTGGTGCCCACACCACCGTCCAGAAGGAGTGGTGGAGGACCTGGAGGATATAGTTATCCTAGTCCTCCTCTGGTACCTACACCGCCATCTGGAGCCGGTGGTGGATATGCTTATGGTAATCCTCCTCCATCCGGAGCCGGGGGTGGTGGTGTCTTAACTCCGCCAACTCCCGTTGTCATCTTACCACCGACGACCCCTATCGGCGGCGGCATTACACCGCCGACTCCACCATACTATCCCATCACGGGCCCGTTCCCCGGCACATGCGAGTAAGTCACCGAACCCATCATAGAGAACTCGTCAAATGTAATTTTTAGTCTGCATGCATGCAAAGCGAAATAACGTGATTTTTCGTGTTACAGCTTCTGGAGGACCCATCCGGCGATCATATTCGGCTTGTTGGGATGGTTAGCAACCATCGGTGGCGTTTTCGGGGTGACGAGCCTCCCGGGACTCCCGTCCAGCCTCAACTTGTTACAAGCGCTCTCCGTACCACGAGACGACGGCATCAGCCAGCTCTACAGGGAAGGCACCGCATCCCTTCTAAACTCAATGGTTAGCCGTGAATTCCCTTACACGACCCAGCAAGTCAAGGACCGGTTCATGAAATCCCTCCATTCCGACAAGGCCGCGGCCGCACAGGCTCGACTGTTCAAGCTAGCAAACGGAGGTCATTTCAAGCCAAGAGAATGAAACTGCCATCTCCCCTGTCCTGTTTTTTTCTTTTAGGAAGTTGTTTGTGTGTGGTTCCCTTGATCCTGTGACTTACCCAGGATCAGTTTGAGATTTCAACATGGGCCTTACCCAGAAAATTAGCGTGGGCTTCAACCCGATTCCAAAAAATGTATTTGGGCCTATAAGTTGGGCCATGGGCCCAAACTAGCCAATTAGGCCTGATGGAGATGGGAAAGATTCCTTTTGGGACTAAATCATTTAGTTATGGCAATTTAGGATGCGTTATGATTATTACCGTGACCTGCGACAAGAACTACCACACAATAAAATTAAAAAAAATATATATGGGATGTTAATATTTTTTTTTCTAATTAATATGATTAAGATTAGATCTGATTTTCCATTTTTTGATGATGTGTACATGAGGGAAAAAAAAAGCATCAAGGGGTTTCGAGAAAGGGGGGGGGGGGACAAGGAAAAGGATGCAAATTTGAGACCAAATATGATTGTTTTAGTGGACCAGTGGTGGGGTCAACATCATTATGACATTCTTGTATTTCCCAATATTTTGACGGCAAGCGTCAAGATTTCATTCGAAAATCGGACTATCGTGTCCATACATTTTTCTCTATATAAATGAGATGTTACTGACAAATAATGAATGAGATGGCGAGAGATGAGTTGGGTTGGGGTGGGATGGGAACGACGAGAATATTTAATCATGTGGCGCGCATTCCCTAACTACCCCTCTTTCCCAACCCGATATATAATATTTTTTTCTAATCAAATATGGGGCGACCCGAATTGCCGTAATTAAGTAGAGAGGGGAGGGGGGGAGAACGAGAGGAGTTTAAAAATAAACCAACTTAAATTAACCAAATTACTACTAATCGAATTGATTGAGTATTAATTTTGGGGAGGGGGTGGGATTTATAAAAATAGAAGGGATTCAAATCGGATTTGGAATTGGAATCACGATCACACTCCCCAACCCCCCGCATCGACGAGACGATCACACTCTCCTCCTCCTCCCCCCCCTTCATCCGCCTGTTTATTACTCGCCGTTTCGCCCTCCCATCCCTTCTCTTTTATTTTTGTTGCTTTCTTCCGGAGCGCGTCTCCCCCACCCCTGTCAGAAAACCACACGAGAAAAGACCCACCGCACCCACCAGGCACGAGAATTCCCACCCTTGTAAGAAACTTGCTCCTTTTCTTTTGCCTTCGACTTCGTTTCGGAGGCAATGTGGATCCTTTTCTTTTCTTCTCTAACTTCTGTCGGGTTTTGATCGCGTTTTCGGCTCTGGGTCTATCCGCGGAGGCGTAAAGTTGGCCCTTTTTCTTGTTGTTTTTGGTGAGATTAATGTGCGTGTCGTGATCTGGGTAGGGGGACGGATCTGGGACGATTTTGTTTGCGTTTGGAGGCGAACTTCGTCTCCTGGATGAGTATATGGATTTGGCTGATGGTGGTGGGAGAGTGATTAGTAGACCCAGATTGGATTGAGGGGGGGGGGGGATGTTACTGTTTGAGTGGAGCACAAGCAATCTGCAATTGCTTTTCTCTTTGTTGACGTCCTTTTCTGCGTGAAAGATAGATACAATGTCTTGGCCTCATCTGTTTTGGACCCCTTTTCAGTAGATTCTTTGTAGGGACCTTCTTCTCGATGCGATCTGTTCAATTTTTTAACTTGTTTATTCATGTGTCATTCGGATGAAATTAGACCTGACTCGACAAATTTCCGAATTTTCTCTTGCTGTTGGTGGTTGCTGTATGTGGGGGGTCGGTGCATGATTGAAAGTTTGTCCCCCACCTCGGCAAACGTGTGCTTTTTGCCAATCATAGAATCTTGTCTTGGTGGTGTTGTTTTCTAGAGGGCGTGTTCTTTTCCACTATTTGTTTCAAATTTTGTACTGATTGGATAATGCATTCTCTGTTGTGCGCAGAACTTAGCCATGGCTACTCCATACACACCGAAGAATATTTTGATTACTGGGGCTGCAGGATTCATTGCCTCACATGTCTGCAACCGCCTGATTCGGAGCTACCCTGACTACAAGATCATTGTTCTCGATAAGCTCGACTACTGTTCTAATCTGAAGAACTTGCTACCCTCTAAATCGTCTCCAAACTTTAAGTTCATCAAGGGAGATATTGCGAGCGCAGACCTCGTCAATTTCATCCTCCTTACAGAGTCCATAGACACGATCATGCACTTTGCGGCGCAGACTCACGTGGATAATTCCTTTGGTAACAGCTTCGAGTTCACCAAGAACAATATTTACGGCACCCACGTCCTTCTGGAGGCCTGCAAGACCACAGGCCAGATCAAGAGGTTTATCCATGTGAGCACAGATGAGGTGTACGGAGAGACTGAAGAGGATGCTGTGGTAGGAAATCATGAGGCCTCTCAACTCCTGCCGACAAATCCGTACTCTGCCACAAAGGCTGGTGCGGAGATGCTCGTCATGGCATATGGAAGATCATATGGCCTGCCTGTTATCACCACCCGAGGAAACAATGTTTACGGGCCTAATCAGTTTCCTGAGAAGTTGATTCCTAAGTTCATATTGTTAGCCATGAAAGGAAATCCTCTTCCAATTCACGGGGATGGATCGAATGTCCGGAGCTATCTCTACTGTGAGGATGTTGCTGAAGCATTCGAAGTTATTCTCCATAAGGGAGAAGTTGGCCATGTTTACAACATCGGGACTAAGAAAGAGAGGAGGGTGATTGATGTGGCCCAGGAGATCTGCAAGATTTTCAAGATGAACCCGGAGACAGCCATCAAATTCGTTGAGAACCGACCCTTCAATGACCAGAGGTACTTCTTGGATGATCAGAAGTTGAAGAATCTGGGTTGGGTTGAGAAGACCCCTTGGGAGGAGGGTTTAAGGAAGACAATGGAGTGGTATGTGGCGAATCCCGACTGGTGGGGTGATGTCTCCGGAGCATTGCTCCCTCACCCCAAGATGCTTATGGTCCCTGGGATCGAGAGGAAGTTCGATGGGCCTGACACGAACAATGCCTCTGCATATTCAGCAGACAACCAATATCAGAGTCGGATGGTGGTGCCGAACCCAAAGCCTGGCTCCACCCCACAAAAGCCATCCTTGAAATTCTTGATCTATGGCAGGACTGGGTGGATTGGTGGACTTCTCGGGAAGATTTGCGAGAAGCAAGGAATCCCTTATGAATATGGAAAAGGAAGGCTTGAAAACCGTTCCTCGATCGTGGCTGATATTCAGACAATCAAGCCTACTCATGTTTTTAATGCTGCTGGTGTGACTGGCAGACCGAATGTTGACTGGTGTGAATCTCACAAGCCAGAGACTATCCGCACGAATGTTGCCGGTACACTGACATTGGCAGATGTCTGCAGAGAAAATGGTATTTTGGTGATGAACTATGCTACTGGATGCATATTCGAGTATGATGAGAAGCATCCTTTGGGTTCGGGCATCGGATTTAAGGAGGAAGACAAGCCTAACTTCATCGGTTCATTCTATTCCAAGACCAAAGCCATGGCAACTCTTAAACTAGCTCCCTTTCATGTGTTTATCAAGCTGTCATTGGCACCGTTAATTCTGATTGGTTTGCTCTCTTCGTTCTTTTTCCAGGTTGAGGAGCTTCTCAAGGAGTATGACAACGTATGCACTCTGAGGGTCCGAATGCCGATTTCCTCTGATCTAAACAACCCACGCAACTTCATCACAAAGATTTCCAAGTACAACAAGGTCGTCAATATCCCAAACAGCATGACTATCTTGGACGAACTTCTCCCAATTTCTGTCGAGATGGCTAAAAGGAATCTCAGAGGCATCTGGAACTTCACAAACCCTGGTGTGGTCAGCCACAATGAGATTTTGGAGATGTACAAGGACTACATCAACCCAGACTTCAAGTGGGTTAACTTCACCTTGGAAGAGCAGGCGAAGGTGATCGTTGCCCCTCGAAGTAACAATGAGATGGATGCTTCAAAGTTGAAGAACGAGTTCCCTGAACTCTTGTCGATCAAAGAATCGCTCATAAAGTATGTCTTTGAACCCAACAAGAAGACTTCTTTTGAAGGAACAGCAAACTAGACCCTATAAACTCCTCATGGTAGGCTGGTCTTCACACGGATAGAGATGGAATCATTACAGAAGCGCCACATCTGTCAGTAATTCTTATATTACTGTATCGTTTTGCATCGTTGACGTTATCTGCCTATAATCTTATTACATCCATTAGTCAGTTGCACATCCTCTGTTTCGCCGGACCTTGATTTTGATTCTTTTCCCATGAACTGCTTGGCGGGTTATAGTTCGCTGTTGTTAACCGCAAGCTGCAGATTATGTATTTTCTTCCTTTTTCTTTTTCAGTTATTGTTATGTAGCAAGACCAATAATTCCTTGAGGAATAAAAGTCACATGCTTTCGACATAGTTTACATACTGCGAATGTAAAGATCTACGGAGCACGCTCTGCTGTAGATTAATTCTTGAGGAAACCAGACCAGGGATCTGACATAATGTTCAGGCATAATAAGAATCTTGCTATATGACAGTCTCGACATAGCATGAATGACTGACCATTAACTCCGGCAACTCTCCAGTACCGGGCAATTCACAGAGTCTGTCCTTTCGTGACTTCACATCGCCTGCATGGAGTGAGAAGAAATTCATCAAACCAGTCTCACAAATATGTGAAGGAGAACAAGCATGCTGGGGAAAACGGACTGTGGCTTACACTAGTTGGAGAGCTGTGTGGTCTGAACAGGAATACTGGTGGCTCGGTTCCAAGAGATTCACTGGCAGGAAATTCCTGTCATAGGGTTGAGACGTCATGGAGGTCTCGTAAATAGGTCCGGGAATCAACCCCTGGTTGTGCTGCTGTTGCTCATGCGCTCTTTCATTTTCGGCAATCTAAAACCAATGAAACAAAGGATTAAGCTCATAATCCAACTATTTACTCCCGCATTCAGTCTGCACGGCTGAAGGAGAACTTACCTTTGCTCGCAAGAACATGTTGTCATTCTGCAGCTCAATTTCCTGTAAAATTCCTTGTCCGAATCAGGCAACGGAACCAGAGAATGCTTTTGGCAATGGCAAATTGTGACATCAGATTAAACTGACAAATATATTTCATTCATTCTGCTAATGTCATGCTTTCCATGAAATGAACATCATCACGGGGTTCGATCTGCGTGTGCTAATATTGTGTAAACAACACGCAATGCCAGATGATAAAGCTACAAAGATGTCCTCCATCATATTCTCCAATCCCATATCAATCATTTCTACATTCAACTCCCTTGATCAAACTATCAATATTCCATGTTGTGTCATCGTTGCATTTTGATTATTAAACGACGCCGTTAATCCAAAGTTACGAGTACAGAGAAACCCAGTTCAGACAGTATCCGATTATAGCCTAGCATAACAGGCAACCCAGAATCGTTTCAAACAAAGTAAAAAGTAAGTGCACTCACCCTCTTCTGCATGTACTCTATTTCAGCAAACAGCATCTCATTCTGACAACAAAGACATGTCGAGGGTAAGCCGAAAAATCACATCTAAAGTAACAATAGGATGGCTTTGGAATGAGAAAAAGTTTGGACGTTGCAAAGAAATCTACCTTCTTGGAGCGAATTCGGTTGACTGCTTTCTCCAACCTCCCTTCCAAGTTCTTGAGCTCCTTGAAGTTCAAAGAGCTTAGTGACTCCCCAAGGATATGCCTGCATAAACATTTAGAGAGGCCGTCTCGCGCTACTTTGCAAACGCACAACTACCGTGTGGTGTTTAGGATAAGTTACCTGTTTGAATTCTGGATTTCTTTGATCTGTCTCCTCAGTTTAGATGCTTCTTGCTGGTAGAACTGAGGTAAAAAGGGATTCATAGAATCAACTAGTTTTGCTTCCGTGATCCACAAAAACAAATGTTTGAATGCCCAAAAGAATCTTGTATAAGCTCCATTATCTTTGAAAGAATGATCTCTTCATGAGTTTTATCCATTTTTGACAATGAGGGTAGTTCATATTATAATCTTGTCATGAAATCATATCTGAAAAGACTTTGGTATGAAATTACGAGACTCAGTAAACCTCACCCGATAAGCCTAGGAATAGTACCGAATTTAATGACTACAAACAAAACACACGGTGTATCGCTTTAAGCACCAGGAGAATCGAATTCCAACTTCCAGGAACTTTTCTCGTGTGGAAGTCGAGAATCTATCCAGTGGACTAAGCCCAGTTGAAAGCGTAGATGTGATAGCAGATCCCAGACTACAGCCTAATATAAACAGAGTTGTATATGGGGGCACCTGGGTGTTGATCTCGGAGACGGAAGGTTGAATCACCGTGTCGCTGGTCACTTTCTTGTACCTATCAATTGTTCCGCGGATGCTGCAAACACAGCGCCCAACGGCCAATTTAAACTCCGAGTTTTAATAGTCACGACCATTTACTCGACCCAACACGCACAACTTAGAACACAACATGCAAGCCACATCTTCCCCAAACCAAACATAAAAAGGACAGGCTTATCAGAAAAAGTCTCATTCGATCCTCCTCCCAATTGTTTTTATCTTAATGTATCTCCAAAACTAATAGCCCTGCGGTGAAACCATGATCAATATCAAAGCAACCTGGGCCAAACCGAATTACAAAGAACAATTTGCTTAGAAGACACTTTCTGGAGTACGAGGTTATGCTTTTCTTGTCTTGTCCTTCACAGTCTGAATTTATTACGCAACCTGAACACATGACTGAACAGAGTGGTGGTGGGCAACAAAACTGCAGAAGTAAATAATATATATTATATATATATATGAAGGAGAATCTGCAGACTTAATCGCTCTGATATTGATTGATTGACTGGTCCCCCACCCCTCCTCCCTTCCTTCTTTGGTTTGTGGGGGGTAAGGTGGAAAAGGGAAAACTCCCAAACCTCTAGACCAAGTTTGGGAAAAAGTTACATGGCCAGAATCATGGTCAATGTGTCAAAAATGGGCTGTTTTCATGTTTAATCTTTGGGATTTTGGGGGAATCAACCCATCAAAATCAATAACATCATGCGCTGGCACGCAAACAATAAAAAAACTATATACAAAAAGAGTATATAAACCAGAAGCCTAGCCTACTCCCCACCCTTATCTACTTCCTCAGGGTTATCCGGTATTGGATCATTCCATCGCAACTCCTTACCACTTATATCAATCATACGTCATGCCACGACCACGGTTTACTAATACTACATTCATTTGATGAGAACTAATAGCAAAACATCCGAAAACTACAATATTATCTACACAAGATTTATGTTTCTTGAAGGAGTCAAATCACTGTAAAGTATAAATGTCCAGAAGATCTTTCTTCACTAATGTTGTATGGATTAACCAAATATATTCCTCATGGAGATGTAATAAAACTAATATAACACATTCCCCTTTTACCGTTTCAAATCCTGAACATTAATCGACTTACTTCATTACATTATAACCAACCCCCTTTCCTACTATTCCTTTCTGCGTTAACTAAAAAACCTTCTTCCATGAAATTTTACACCTTTCAGATTGCTTAAAAATTGTTCAAATGAAAGGAACCTTTGAAATGGGGATGGAGGAAATAAAAGGAAAATGTAAACAAAATGAAATAACCTTTTCATCCAAACTGATAAAAGAAAGAAATTCAAAACTAAAAATAAAAATTTGGATCATACCAAGTGGAAAAGCGACCCACTCCGCCATTTTTTTGTGACTTTTTTTTTTAATTTTTTTGACGGTCTCACAAGAAAGGGAAAGAAAACAAAAATTAAACACTTATTACTTTCTTTCCACCATATTTTTTCTAAGGAAGAGGTCCGTCACATGTCAAAAGAACAAAAACACACGCAAAAAAAAAAAAAAAAGAAAAAAGTACGAAAAAAGACAATAAAAAACCACCCCTCAAAATCCTAAGCAAGTACATGAAACCTTCATTTAAAAAAAAAAAAAAACTAATGGTTGTTGTTGGCTTTATAATTATAGTTTGGTTGATGTTGTTTTTAATTGTGGTGTTACCCTTCTTTTAAGGTATAGAGATTCAGGGTCTCGAGCTCTCCTGTCATCCTTCCTTCATTCAGTGAAATGATGACACCAAACACTCGCAAAACCCCGGAGGACCCCAAGCCAACTGAAAGATCACTTCTGACGAGACCAAAAGATTCGGTAAGGGTTTCAATTATATATATATATATATAAGAAAGGACAAACTTGTAGTTGGGTTATGTTTTTGGACAGGGGAGATCTGAGAGGTTTTGGATGTTTTTTTTTTGTATTAAAGAAGAAGAAAAGCCCTAGAGTGTCTCTACCTTCTGCTTCAAACTCCCTCCCCTAATAATACCAGTTGATTGTCATCATCATTATTATTATTACAAGACAAACAACAACAAAGGAAGTGAGGCTTTTGTCGGGGGGATCGTCATCAGGTTCAGTTCGTACACCATTTTGTTGGTGGTGGGGTTTCTGAGAGAGATCAGAATTGAGATGAGATGAAGATTTGAGATTGAGAAGACACGTTATCGAGGAAACGTCAGAAAGAGGGATGGGTACACTTTTAAGGCCCCCCCCCTGTCCATCCTTCTCTGCTTTTTTGCTTTGGCTTTGATTGATTGATTGCTGCTGCCTTCTTCCTTCATCGCTCAATCAAGCCAAAGCTCAAACATTCACACAGACACACAGAGTAAAAAGAAAGCCTGACAACTGAAACCACTAAATCATGGAGAACTAAGAAAGAGTGATGAAGTAAAGGAAATCTCCACCACCCCATCGGTTGTAGTTCTTTGGCTAACCTAAATTAAACTTTTATGCTTAGTAACAGTAGGCTGAGGAGAAGATGAAGTTTGGGGTTTTAGAAGGGATGACTGGTGCGTTTATCCAAAAGCAATAATAATAGTAGTAATGAAAAGTAAAGAAGATTTTGTTAGATCTCTTCCTGGAAAAGAAGACAAGAATTTTTAGGTCAGAGGAAGGTTTTTTTTTTTTAATATAGAAAGGCATGTACCTGTGGTTGGCATACTCGTAGAGTCTGCCGCGGCTGGAGAAGACGATGAGGGCGACCTCGGCGTCACACAGCACAGACAGCTCGTATGCCTTCTTCAGCAGCCCGTTCCTCCTCTTGCAGAAGGTGACCTGCCTGTTAGTTGAGTTCTCGATCCTCTTTATCTCTATCTTCCCCCTCCCAACAACCCCTCCCCCTCCCCCTCCCACGCCTCCACTGCTGCTGCCGCTCATCCTCTTGTCGGAAGCCGAAGCTTCCTCGGAGAATTGGCTTGCGAACTCCGTCTTCAGAAGGCCTACGAAACCAAAACCAAATGCCCTAAAGCCATCGTCAGCGGGACGAGGGAAAGCGAAAAGTAGGTCAGGAATCGGTCGGGTGGATGGTTCCGGGAACCCGAACCTTGAATTTACCTCTGGGATTTGATTGAGTGGAAGTAGGAGGAGGAAGAGGAGGAGGAGGTGAGGGATGGTTGGCAGGAAGAAGGGTGTGGAAAGTCTTCAGCAAAAGGGGGGGTTGGTGTTTATTTATGGAAAATGAAATTGACTCCACAACCAAATTATTTAAAACTCACACAGCAGGGAAGAAGAAAGGAAAAAGAAAAAGGAATTTGGGAGGTGGTGAATTGATGTGAAGGAAAGATGTTGGTGGGGAAGGAATTTAGGGGAAGAAACAGATGGGAGTGGTTCTCCTCTTACTCCCCATTAAACACCATCCATTTCATTCTTTCATTGTATTTGGTGGAAAGGGATGTTTGATTATTTGAGTGTCTGCTGTTGGATGCCCTGCTTAATGCTTTCTTCCCTGTCCGATATCAATTGTCTACACCGATCCATCCAGCGTCTACAGATCTCCTCCGTTACGTCCCGTCGGGATGATTAAACCTGCTGTTTTTCTCTATGGATTTGATCGGTCGAGATCCAACGTGAGGTTGTGGTTGCCTGCATCTTATGTAAAGATAGTTCTCCTGTCATGCTTGCATTGGTGTACTGCCGCGACCACCACGGTTACATCGTACTGGACTAAGGATATAGTACGACATACGGGCAAGCGGCAACTACGAATCAATTAGATTTATTGGACGCACGAGCAATCCTGCCGAAAGTTGAGGATGGTCCGGCATGGGTTTAGGCAATTTTTCAAATTCGTGACGAGTAGGGGCATAAGCTTTTTTGGATTTCCAGGTTTCATGGTACAAAACTTGTTGTTTGCATTACATCATTCGGACCTTCTCTTTTGCATGCCATGCCTTTACGAGTTATTTCAAGTTTTTAAATAATTTCACTAGCGTCGTTACAAGTCCCTATAACCCATGACGTTAAGTTAGGCCTCACTAAAACTTGGTCCGACGAGCCCGCGACTACTGATATTCGAAAACTAAATCTGCTTTCGATTCCATATTATATATACTTACTCATGATGAGGTCAGTGTATATCGGATGTTACAAATATTTACTCCTCCCACCATGTGAAGTCCCCCCCCCCCCCTTTCGTCATCTTTCTCTTCCAATAATAACATCCATCTTCATTTTTAGTAAAAAGAAGAAAGAAAAGAAATTGATGGCGGATTTCCCCAGGGTTTGTGTTTTTTTGCAGGCTTGTCAAAACCCTCATTTATTTTTTCTTTCAAGCTAGAATGAGATTCAAATTCAACCCCAGAAATGTTATGTGACTTTCGTTATCCTGGAGTCATGGCGCCATGAACGAAAATGTTTTCATGCGACCCAAACTACATCTTCAATACCTTCATCACGGGCAAAATGTTGTTACAGCCATGGAAAAGATGTGGTTGGTGTTTGAAATCGGGTTTGATTTCGAAGTATGTGGGGATGGTGGTAGTAGAGCTGCGCGATGACCAGACACATGACCTGGACTCGTTTGTTAAAACGAGTCCAAGAATCGCCCATGATGTTCACTCCAGTTTAGGTGATAATCCGAAATACCTTAAAGGAAGAGGAGGATTAAGTCACAAGTTTTGCTTTACATGCTTTGACGATGGAATGAAATGATAAGTCGCACGCTACTACGCGAAATAAGTTCAGTTTTAGGCGATCTACAAACCTCGGCTTAGCCGTATTAAGCATCGAACTCTTATTCACGATTACAGTAACATTTCGAAGCTGACATCCCCTTCATGTACTTTTTTTTAACATGTATATGCGAAGGGGTAATGATCATCACAGAGCCGACAATAAATCCATTGAATGACGATATGAATTACGATCAGATCATTAGTTCATGTATCGATCAGAAAATTGGGGCCGATTCCGAAATGATTGAAGCATGAGATTGGAACAACTTTTGATAAGGGGGAAAGAGAAGTTATTGTGGACAAAGGAGGGGCCACCCATCTCAAGTACTACTTCCATTAATCTCTGAGTAGGGCCGGCTCCCCAAAGGAAAGCGAAGCGAATCGTCGTGCGAGCCGCCCGTGATTCAACCCAAAAATGCAGACGCTCGGGAACCGAGAGTTTGCTTGAAGCAGTTGAACATTTCCAGCAGAAATAATGCCGGCTAGAACACAGAGGGTCGAAAGGACTGACATTTTCAACCCCGGCCTGTTTGATTACGACGAGTTTCGTAATTAAGGAATGTCGAGAACAAATCCAGAAGCCAAATTGCAAGGAGGAGGAAAAGGCAGAATTCGCAAATGTCAACACTATAATCAAGGGGGTGTTGTGCCAGAAAATTCAATGACATTACCAAACATGAGTAGGGCCACCACCTTGGCACCATTATCGCCATATGACAAGAATAGAAAAAAAAAAACAGCCCAAAATGCTCATCTTCAGAGCTCTACCGCAAAGACTGTTTGTAAAGGTGTTTTGATTTCAAACCAGGACAGCAGAGGTGAAATTCCCAACTACCCTAGATATTATGTCAGCTGTAGGAGGAGAAGGCCCGGAATCCAGAACTACGAGATATGATCTAGTTCCTTGCCCAGGAAAAGATGCAGTTAGTGCTCCCGAAAGCATACCTGTACATATAGCTACTAAATCTCTAGCTCGCTCTGAATCCAATCTTGAGAACACATCAGAACTTGCAACACTGCCAAAAACAGAGAACAACGATTGTGGTCCAGCACTCTACCAACCGTGCCTAACATCGACTCCGATGCGAAATTTGACATGGGAATCGCCAATATATCGTGGGCCACCATGGATAGTACAGGGTATTGAGGAGTGAGCACTTTCCACCGATTGAGAAAGTTGAACTCAACGTTTCGAGGAAACAGGGGTTCCTCCAAGTACTTGTCCAGATCAGCTTTGACACCGTCGTTCTGGGATGTTTCGTGGAGGTATTTATCGAATTCCATCAGCCTATCGCTTGTGTCAAGACCCGTGCTGCTCCCGACTTGCCATGTCGTGCCTTGCTCACAGGAAGCTACGGGGCTGCCGAGGGAATGTCCATCGTAAAGCGCCCTGATTTGGTGAAATGTGCCGTCGATATGTGATTGAGCGCTGGAACCATAAATCTGGGGGAAGTAATATTCACCTAACTTCATTTTGAATCCGGGATCCAGAATGCCGCAATGGCCAATCCAAAATTGCACTTCCCCCAATAGTTGTCGAACTTGCTTTTCATCTTCGACGCCGGGGAGCTGATAGTATGAGAAGAATCAATTGCCATGAAGCTTAACAACTTCTTCCTAATCTGCCAGGTTTCATCTATAAAATGAGCTGCCAGACAAAAGTATTTCGAATCATTTTCTTTACTGTCCCAGACATCAATGCATACACAAATCCTACCCGGCAATCTATCCAATACCTCCCCGACCTTCTGCTTCTCCTTGTAGTAAATTTCCAAGCAATCGGCCTCGGACTTATTCAAGGTTACGAGCTCGAAATGTGGCTTCAGATTCTTGACAAATACTTTGAAGCCAACATGCTCAACCATATTTAACGGATAGCCGTGCAAGATGATCATACGAGCGAGATCGAACTGGCTTCTCCTTGGATCAAAGCCACTGCTCACTGCATTCACAGTTCCCTCCTTTATTTGGTCTGACTTGAACTTTATGTTCACAAGGCTCAACCCATCCTCCCTCTTCGCTCCTGGTTGAAACCATGATTCGTGATGGCGAGGACCCGATTGGTTCGCTACCTCTTCCTTTACCTAGTCTGCACACACCGAGAAATATCTCGGCCAGACCGCCTCTGACACCTAATCAGACGGTTCCTCAAATGGGACGTCCCGCTGGTGCTCGATCCATTCAACTTCTTCTTGCAATGCCGGCAGATAGCCACACGCACATCGCCTTTCTTCACCTTGTTCTGGTGGAGTTGATCACGACCTCATCCGACAAGTCCATCGTTATTGCTCCCCGGGCTCGAACTCAAGCACATAAAACCTGGCCAGGGAAACGAACAAATCCATGAACGTTGATTCCCTCACAAAGTGCTAAAATCACATCAAAACAGGATAAAACGTTACAACTCGAGCACCAATCTTTATGAAGAGCCTGCTGCATTATGATCAACATCACGAATGATCGCGAATTAAGAACCAAACCATCGACACTAACTCTTTTCAACTAACGAAAACAACCGACACGGAAGTAACAAGCAAACCAACCGGGAATCGGGTCGCGGGTCGGGTTTCGGATCGGGAAGATCCGGAACGGGTTCGGGTAAGGATCCGGTTTGGGGGGAGGGGGCTGAGAGACGACGACGATGAAGGGATGATTTTCCGGTTAGATCCAGGGGAGAAGGGGATTAGGGTTTTCTTGTGAGGGAATATTTCTGCGGGAAGGGGGAATTTTCGGACAGACGATTTGGGTGGGGGGTTTTGACAATCGGGTCGGAAAACCGCAGGTTGCACCGATTGGGTTTTGTTAAAGGATTTGGTCTTTTTGCGGCCCATGTATGGAGGAAGGGTGTTCGTTCTTCTTCCAAGCAAGAACGCTGTTCTGGTGGGTGCTGCTTGTTCCCCCCGACAAGATCAAAGCGATACAAATTGTCCCCACATTTGAATAGCATCCTTTAATTATCTGTTTACTTCAACTTGTGCCTCTAATGGCATCCACGTGGCGCTCACGTGGCGAGTCATGGTCTTCAATTATCCAAAAAGCAGCAACAGTTGGACCCAAATCATCATCCCCCTCTCCCTCATTTTCTCCCCTGATTTATTACTTTTTCTGTCCTAAAGATGAAAAACCACTTGAAGCTTTAAAGATAGGAAAATCACTCTCTATTGCCACTCTGGTATGAATGTCATCCAAAGGTAGGAAATATTTTGGAGGTTGATAGGATGCTTGGCTTCCTTTTGTGGACGGATTCTCTGACTCCGCAACCGAAACACATATGGATGCATAGATGATGTAACGATTTGATATTTTTGTGATAGAAATGTACTAATCATGCAATCATAGTAGCCATCTTACATACACATACTAGGGACCATATGGAAGGAAGTGACAACAGAAGGAAGAGTCCTGGTTGAAGTTTCAAGACTTGGCCAATTTCCGATAGGAACTTTATCAAGACTTGGTCAAAGTAGACAGTGCGTAGTTGGTTTAAATAATGTGTCTAGCAGTTGTGTTAGCGATTATGTTAGCGGTTTTATTAGCGGTTATTGTCTGGATATGATTAATTGTCAGTATAAATTTGTGGTCAGTCATTTGTAATAAACATGACAATCATTCAAAGACCCCAAAAGGCAGCTTGGTCCCTATTCTCTGTTTTCCAAAAATGGAAGCTTCGGGAGGTTTTGGGAGCGGCTTGTGTTTCCTTCACCTATCTATAATGGCTCCGTCTAAAACAGGTTGATGTTGTTTAACTTAAAGAAGCTATTACGAAATCATTATCGGCTTATTTTTTAAAATTGGATCAAGTCGGAAAATAAGTTGTTTCGAAAATCCCTATTGACTAGCTCTTACATTTTCACATATGAAAAGGTAGCATTCGCTAAAAAAAGGTTTATATCTGATTAACGGGCGTTGGACCAGATCCGAACATCAACCGGACTCATGTCTCTGTTTTACGGGTGTTGAACACTATTCGGCCTTTTGGGCCCGAACTCATATTTATTGATTAGCAAATATCATGCGACAATAATCCTATGGGCCTAATAGCATGCGCTTAACCACAGAAAAATATTTAGATCAAAGTAGACGGGGAGGGATTATCGTAGACCTATGCACTTAAGCCCACGACCCGTTATATGTAGATTTAGAAATTACGGGATGCCCGCACCTCCCCTTTTATACATGAGGCCCGCTAGCATGTCATTAGCTAGGCACATGAGTTGGTGCCGTTTTAGCATAGTGTTTCCACCGCGTAGTTCTTCGCGCGCCTCCAATCTTGTTCTCCACCTTGAGGATGTCAAGTTGCTTTCACCTCGTCGAATACTTGCGAAACAAATCTGACCATTATCACAAGGGGGCTTTGATGGATCCAAACTGAGTATAGGTGGCACGGAACGGTGACCTTCTGTAGGAACCAAGGACAGGTGAGGCGACCAGGCGCGAAGCGTTTTTCGATTGGTCAATGACATGCGAGTTGCATGATTGATCTGCAAGGGAGAATCAATGCGATTAGACAGGCAATGAAATGGAATGAACAGTAGCACAGGGGCGTAGCGTCGTAGCTTCTTTGACCCCTGACATTTCATCAGAATATGGCGTCGGGTTGTCTATGTTTGGAGAGAGGCGCAGTGCATCTGGCTGTAGGTGAGACGGAGGCGAGTTAATTGAGCAAGGACGCCTCAACATCTGGTAGAGTCGGGTGATCCTGACGAAGGGAGATCGACTCTCTGCTAGCATTTGGCTGAGAATCCAGAGGAGGGAGGAGAAGCGACGACTGGCTTTTCGGTTGTGGCCCGAGCGGATGGTTGCCGAGTTCGTTCTAAGGTTTCCTTTTTGCTGGTCAAACGTGTCGAATGTCCTTTGCATATGAAACATACAAAAATCACGAAATTGAAAATATTTTCAAGTTGTTGTCTTCAAAAAATTTATTCGATGAGCTTTCCTGGGAATGGATGAATTCGTTCATTAACATGAACGGAGTAGAAGCCAATCGGTTCCATTCGGCCAAACTGTTTTCGCCGTCCTAATGAAGCCTAGAGAACGCGAGACTTCTCCGGCCACCTCGCACCTTGATGACATCTAAATTGGACTGCTTAGTAACCACCGTAGCTTTAAAGTACATTTCTTTTGTAGATTGCTTGTGAGTTAAAAGGAAAAGGGAAAGTCATTTTTATAGTAGTTATTTTTCCATTGATAATGTCTAAGCACATTGCATATGCATACAAGTCATTTCCGGCAGCCCTGGAGATTTGTCGATGTCCCCGCGTCTTTCATTCCATAGTCAGCCACATTAGCTGCAGATGGGATAAAGTAGTCACACAAAGTAGCGAGCCGGCATAAGAATACTCCCCTCTGCAGGCATGTCGGTGACTTTCTCGTCTGCAATTCCTTCGATGTGGCAACCAAAGAGAAGATGCATCAAAGCGACAATCGCGATCTCGATCATGAGAGAAATCAGTTTCTTTTTTCCTTTTCCTTTTCGATGGATGTCTGTTCGGCGATGGGCGATGGTTAGTCCCGTTGGTTTCTATTGCTTTTTTTTTTCCATAGGCACAGATTGGGACCTGAAGAAATTTAAGGTTGCCATCGGAAATCTAAGAGCTTTTCAAGTTAGCATATAAGTCTAAGTGTGCTACTTCTTCTATAATCAACTTCTTCCATATTGTTAGGGAGTTCTGTTGTAGTTAAAGACATAAGTGTCCTTTAGATTACTCCGTGATAAGACTACAAACTAGATGAAACTGAGGTGTTCGGCAACAATAATTCTAGACCTCCAATCAAATATCAAACTTCTTCGGAACAAAGTTTCGGCAACGCAGTAAGATCGTCCATACTGCTGTGATTGAACCACAGGCGTGGAGATACTGGACTACATCCATTAAAGCCGTAGCATGCCTGCATATCAAGATGACCGTGATTGGTTTTGTTAAGTCGATTACAATGACGATCATCTTGACAACTACGATCAACTTGGCAGGTGCAAGGTTCGTGACAAGCTTCGTTGTTTTTAGCCAATGGGTGACGCTCATTGCCATTAACTCGAGTACTGATCTGTGCGTGTTATGACGTTTGAGATTCCCACTGTCTTGATGATGAATGGCTCGAGTGTGGAAACGACGAGCCAATGTGCAACGATAAAAGTGATTGACTTTCGAGCCAAAACCTTCGTTGTTCAAGCTGTGACTCGGTCTGTCGTGAGGCACAAGATTGATGTTGGCCTGAAACACGCGCGAGCCAACCAAATATTTTCAATGTGTAAAGAGTATCCATTCCCTGTTACTCCGACATAACACATGAAAAGTTTCATTATATACTTTCATCGATGTCCGAAGAACCTGGTTAATCCCTGGTTATGTGTGTTTTGGTTACAATACCTCATCCCAAACATATAAAAGTAAAGCAGGATGGTCTGGAGCAGTCTCATTGGGCGCAAGCCACACCCAAACTAATAGTTGGGATCAAAAAGGTAATATTCATACCTTATCCGGCAGTCCTGGAGCTTTGCCTGTGCCCCGAGGCCGTCCGGGCAAGCATGAAATACATCGTTCAGTGCCTCATTGAGACAATCAGTACATTCATCTGGATGGAGATGCCCATTACATGCGCCGTGAGCATAGCATTTCATGTTGTGATCGGCGTCGAAAGTCTCCTCGAAAGAGTAACTGAAGCCGTGGCTGGCAATCCCCTCAATTATCGCACCGGTAGCTTTTCGTACGCAGGCAGGGTATGGTTCATGCTTAAAATGATATATCATCCCGCAAGTTTCTTCGACGACCTTCTTGTCTGCAATCCCTCCGACATGGCAACCGAAGACAAGACACAACAAAATTGCAAACATAATCTTGATCACGAGAGAAATCATTTCCTTTTCTTTTCTTTGTTTTTCCTTTCAATAATGGAAGTCTCAATCAGTTCGTCTCCCTTAATTCATACACACACGAACGGGGACTTGAACAAGCTCGAGATTGCCGCTTTTCCGGTCAGGCACGCAGAATGTCCTTTCCATATGCATACAAAAAAATTACAAAAGGAACAAGAAAATTATATTCATTACAGCTTTACCCGGACAATCTAATGTTATTGTCTCTAACCTGTCAATCGATTTATTCAAAGAGACCTTTCCAGGAATAATTGTATTCGTTTGTCAATGTAGTCAATTCCAGTCGGCTGATCGGCTTTTGCAGATGCCCGGATGAAGCGAGAAAACTCGAGACATTTTTTAAGCACCTCTCGCACCTTGGTGGCATCTAAGCATAGTAACCACCGTATCATTAAATATTTGTAGATTGTTAGCGAGTTGTGTTTAAAAGACAAAAAAAGTCTTTAGATTTGCTTGCTCGATGATATTTCAAATAGACAAGGATAAGGTCTCCACGCTTTTCCACTAGAAAAAGCTTTACAGACCAAAAAGCTTTCCCAGGAATGAATGTATTCACTCGTTCACTTACACTTGGTCTACAACAAATTGCAGTTCGATCATTTTCTGCTGTGTGTTTCTGTTGAGCCCATTCATCTTGAAGATTCACGTGAGAGCTTCAGCCAGTCGTTGCACAATCTCAGTCATTTGCTAGGAAATAGATGCTTGTTAGACTTTGGCCGTGTTAAGTTGAGTTTGTAAATCTGCGATGCGTTTGGAGACCTCTTGGTGATGGATGACTAAATCCTGCTGGAGCGTACATCAACCGTGAAGGATGCCCGATTGGTTGTCATGGAAAGTGACCAGCAACCTTAGTCGATTTTGATGCTCCTCCAGTTGCAGTTGTGTTTTCGCCGGTCGATGCTTTAAACATTCTTCTATATTTGAGACGGAGAAGGAAAGGGACGAATTAGTTACTCATGTGTGGACGGCTAAAGGAGATAGCATGTTTGTTGACTGCTTCCATTGACGAAAGAAAATAAATTTTGATGGCTATTCCAATATGAATTCCAATTCTTTCTGAAGAAGTTTATAGAAAGGTTTCATAGAGATTAGGACGAAGACGAGCTGAAGAAGAAGAAGGAAAAAGCTGAAGATGTAGAAGAATGCAGAGAAGAAGAAGAAGGAGAGAGAGAAAGAGAAGAAGCGTTCTTTTTTCCTTATCTTTCTGTTTGTGCTACAGAACCCATTATATAGCCAATTAGCTGCACTCTCTCTTATGTACCAGACAACGTGGTCTGCCTAACAGACGCCTTAAAAACATCTAACAACCATCTGCAGATTTAACAAAATCATTCTTATCATCCTCGTCTGGTTTATTTCCTTTAATGCCACTGCGGTTGTCTTCACAGCCTCTGTTGCCCAAATTCTGCAGATGGCCAGGTTCTGTAGACTCTGTTTCACCTCCTCCTTGGGCTCCATCAACTGAATGGGCTTCATCCACTGAGTTACTTTCCAATACTTCCCCGTAATTGGAGCCATCTTCTAACTCACCCCTAATAAAGTATTGAATTGGTTCTTTCTCGTTTAACTCCCTTTCATTCTTCTGCAACAAATCTACATCTTTCCCGCAACCCGAACCGTCTAATTCCTCTCCCTCTGGCATTGCCTAGTCCGTGACCGCACAATGTCGTCCAACTCCCGGCTGGCCAGAGACTGTAAGCTTACTACGGGTAGTAAGAAAACGTTGGACGGAGATTACCTTGGTAAGCATATCAGCTAGCTGATCCTCAGAACCAACATGGAGAAGCTGCAGTTGCCCAATCGTCACTTTCTCCCTCACAAAATGAAAATCAATCTCCACATGCTTAGTCCGAGCATGTAGAACAGGATTCGCAGCCAGATGAATTGTGCTTAAGTTATCACAGTATAAAATTGTAGTAGACAGAGTTGTGCTGCAGTCCGTGACAACTGCAACTCATATAAGAGCCCCTGTATCCACAGAACCTCTGCAACTCCGTCAGCGAGCGCCCTATACTCTGCTTCGGTACTGGAGCGGGATACCACACGTTGCTTATGGGATGCCCAGGAGATTAAGTTTGTGCCCAGAAAAACGCAGTACCCGCTAGTGCTCTTCCGATCATCAGGACATCCTACCCAATCGGCATCCGTGAAACAAACTATATCTGATCTGCTTCCAGTAATATGTAGACCATGATGCAGAGTCCCTTTGAGGTACCGCAGAATCCGCTTCACAGCCTGAAAATGAACTGTAGTTGGATGCTGCAAATACTGACAGACTTTGTTGACAGCAAAGGAGATGTCTAGGCGTGTATTAGTGCAGTACTGGAGGGCACCCACCAAACTACGATAAACCGAAGGATCTTCGAGTAACTCACCATCATATTTAGACATTGGCCCAACTGTCGTCATCGGAGTAGGTACTGGCTTACAGTCTCGCAATTCAGCTCTCTCTAGCAAGTCAAGTATGTATTTTCCTTGGCTGAGATGAAGACCATCTGCTAGCCGTGTTATTTGGAAACCAAGGAAGAAAGACAGATCACCAAGATCCTTCAGAGAAAACGCCTGATGTAAACATGGCAAGAGAGCAGTAATACCAACCTTATCTGACCCAGTAACAATAATATCGTCTACATAGACGAGTAGAACGAGAATTCCCGCAGGAAAACACCGATAGAAAAGCGACGCATCGGCCTTAGAGTTAACCAAACCAAACTGGACGAGGAAGCCACTCAGCTTCATGTACCACGCTCGTGGACTCTGTTTCAAACCATAGAGGGCTTTCTTCTAGAGGCAGACATGAGTGGGATGTGTAGGATCCTCGAACCCAGGTGGTTGTTGCATGTAAACTGTTTCAGACAGATCACCGTTTAGGAAAACGTTGTGCACATCCAGTTGCTTCAAGGGCCAGTTATAGGTGACAGCAAGACTCAGGATAGCTCGGATGGTTTGGTGCCGGACGACTGGACTGAATGTTTCAGTATAGTCCAAACCAGGGGTCTGGTGGAATCCCTTGGCAACAAGTCTAGCTTTACAACGTTCAAGGGAACCATCAGACTTCAGTTTCACTTTAAAAACCCATTTGCACCCAATCACCTTATGACTCTGATTCACGGGGGCAAGAGACCAGGTGTTATTCCACAGCAAAGCCTCAAACTCAGTCCACATTGCTGAATTCCAGATCGGAGTTGTGAGAGCCTCAGAGATTGTTCGAGGTTCGGATGGAAGAGAAGGTAAGGCTGAGGTAGAGAAAATCTTGGGCTTAAATACACCAGCTTTAGAGCGCGTTACCATGGGATGAAGGTTTGCAGGGGGGTGAGCGGAACAAGGATGGTACTCCTCTGTCGGGGGAGACTTATCAGGCACAAACACTGGGCAAGGATTGTCCCTTGTAGAGAAGTCAGGGTTAGAAGACGAAGATATAAGGGGCAGACGCGAAATCGATGAGGAAGAATGAGAGACAGGACATGAGGGAGTAGGAGAGGACAAGGGAAGTAGAAATACAGGTAGGTGACAGGAAGCAGGAGGAGCTTGCAGATCATGTTTGGCAATAGTTTTGAAAGGAAATGTATCTTCATCAAATAAAACGTCTCTGGATACATAGATTCTGATAGGTCACAACAAATGTAACCCTTGTGAGAAGTGCTGCAGCCTAGCAGAACACAGGGTACAGATCGAGGCTCTAGTTTGTGGGAATTATACGGGGGTAATAAGGGAAAGCATAAACAGCCGAAGATGCGGAGAAGGTGATAGGATGGTGTAGTTTTAGTGAGACACCAGTAGGGCGTTTGGAACTGAAGGGGTCTAGATGGGAGCAGATTAATCAGTTCTACAGCGGAGCTAAAAGCATAGACCCAATATTTCTGAGGAACATAACTGTGTGTTAGGAGAGATAAACCAACTTCAACAATCTGGCGATTCTTTCTTTCAACTCTGCCGTTTTGTTGAGGTGTATACGGGCAAGAGAGTTGATGACAGATACCATGGTTAAGAAGGTAAGCATGAAGAGAGAGAAATTCGCCACCCCAATCTGAACGAACTGTCAGGATAGAAGAGTTGTAATGATTTTTCACCAAGGCATGAAACTGAATAAAGGCACGGAGGGCATGAGATTTTTCACGAAGAAAGAAGATCCACGAATATTTGGTTGCATCGTCTACTATTAGCATGGAGTAGCAATCGCCTGTAATAGAAGCAACATGGGATGGTCCCCACAAATCGGTATGAAGTAATTCAAAAGGAACTGTGGCTGAGAAGATGATAATTGAAATGGCAAGCGGTGATGTTTACTCAATGCACAGGTTTGACAAAAGGGTAAATGTTCTGAAGATGAAGAGGGAGTACAATCACCAAGTACTCTAGATAGAATAGCTGAACTAGGATTGCCTAAACTGGAATGCTACTTAGATTTGTCAACAGAAAAGACAGTAGTAAAAGTTTTGGCTGTATGGACGGCAGTGGGGGTCTGAGGAGAGCTAGCTGATGTAGTACTGACAGAGGGAAGGGGGTTAGTTGGAGGTGCTGGAGGCTGCACTATGTAGAGTCCATTGTGCATCAGCCCCTTGAGAAGGATACGATTGGTGAGCTTGTCCTTAACAGAGAAGGAAGTCGAGTCAAACTCAACAAGCACATGATTGTCGCGACAAAGTTTAGAGACGCTAATGAGATTCTGAGAAATGTTAGGAGTGTGAAGAATTTGAGACAAATGAAGTACACCTGACTCAGTAGACAAGGACCAGTCGCCAATGTGATGAATACCCAGTTTAGTGACGTTTCCAATTGTGACAGAGGACGTACCACGATAAGGAGAGAGGTTAGAAAGGCCAGAGATGTTGGGAGAAGTATGATGAGTGGCTCCAGAATCTATTAGCCACTCTTCGGCTGCTGCGCTGTAGGGTAAATCTGAGGGAAGCTGAGTAGGTGAAGGAAACTGAGGCTGATAGGTGAAATGGGTCTGAGGAGGAAAGTTAGACGGCTGAGGTATCGGAGGCTGCGTATATGTGGGGTTTGGGCTGAAGGAAGAATTTAATCGGTGATAGCAAGTTAAGGTTGTATGGCCAACTTTAAAACATATTTGGCAGCGTGGTTTTGGCTTTAGGAAAGGTCTGGAAAAGGTGGGTCGCATGGGAGGTTTACCAAGAAGGCTTGTTTGATCTATCGCAGAAGAAGAAGGTGGCCAGTGGTGTTTGGCTGGTGGACGATAGGTAGGACGTGATGGCAAGGTTGTCTGTGGTCTCACAACACCCGAATCCAGAGAATGTAAGGGAGAGAAATGAACCTGAGGTAATGTGCAGTCTACCACCTGTCTCCGCTCCACTCGTAAATTAAAATTCAGCAAGAGATTCTACACCTCCTCAACCGTAGGTAGGTTGGACCCTCTGTAAATTGCCATGACAATGGCATCGTACTCAACTGGAAGGCCTTCTAGGATGTACTAGAGATAATCTCTGTGTCCAACAGGCTCGCCGACTGCTGAAAGCTGATTATACAAGGTTTTAAGCGAGTTCAGGTATTGCTGCATAGTCTTGCCTTCCTTCCTCATTTGTTGCATCTGCATCTTCAGATTTATCACCCTTGATGGCGAGGTTGACTCATATCTGCACCGCAAGGCCTCCCAGACCTCATGTGAAGTTTTGCATCCTACCACCATACTCAGAGGCTCGGATGTGAGAGATGAGAAAAGAAGACTCATTACCGCCTTATCGGTCCTTTACCAGAGACCATAATCTGGGTTTTGTAAGACATTCTCGCTGTCTAAGAATGGTTCCGTAGAGGAGGTCAACCCATAAATGTAATCATCAAAGCCGGCTGCTGTAATTGCTGCAATAATTTGGCCCTTCCACGGCAGATAATTACCATCATCGAGCTTTACCAAAGACGCAAAAACACCAGATGAGAGCTGTAAAGGTGAGGGGTTGGAATAGGGGTTGTGTTCTGAAACTCCAGACCCAGAAGATGGAATCTGAGCAGCAGAACCCGGTGTCATCAGAGTGTTGCCAAGGTGATCTCCCATGGTGCTTCCCGCTTCATTGTATGAAGGTGTTAGCCGTCAAGGCTCTGATACCATGAAGAAGTTTATAGAAAGGTTTTGTAGAGATTAGGACGAAGACGAGCTGAAGAAGAAGAAGAAAAAAGCTAAAGACGTAGAAGAATGCAGAGAAGAAGAAGAAGGAGAGAGAGAAAGAGAAGAAACGTTTTTTTTTCCTTATCTTTCTGTTTGTGCTACAGAACCCATTATATAGCCAACTAGCTGCACTCTCTCCTATATACCAGACAACGTGGTCTGCCTAACAGACGCATTACAAACATCTAACAACCATCTGCAGATTTAACAAAATCATCCTCGTCTGTTTTAGTGCCACTGGGCTTGTCTCCGCAGCCTCTATGCCCAGGTTCTGTAGTTGGCCAGATTCTATAGACTTTGTTTCTCCTTCTCCTTGGGCTCCATCAACTAAATGGGCTTCATCCACTGAGTTACTTTCCAACACTTTCAAGCCTCCCCATTCTTCTGAAGGTTCTTGTAGATGTTTTGCAATAACGTCTTTCATGCCTTGAAGGTTGAATTCTTGATCATTGTCTTTCTCCACGAGTTGCGGCACTTTGCCATAGGCACGTCACGTCGACTAGGGTGATCGATAGTGTGCTATTAGGCATAAAAAAGCAATTTACTGATGGGTTCCACAAGGATAATAGAGCATGATTGGACAAGGATTGCATCTCATCGGTTCGACTGACATCTGAATGACAGTCGACTGAGGTAACGGGTAGTCTAAAGTGTGAAATGTTTACTCGTAGGGAGAGTCTTGAATTGGGATTGTGAAGGTTCTTTGGGTTGATTTCACGAAGCTTGTGGAGGAAGAAGGAGATGATGAACAATGCTTAGGGTTTGAAAGAAAGGGCGTGAAGAGAAAAATGATGTTTTGGACCTCTCGTTTGATTTAAAAAATGGAAAGGGAAGGGGAAAATATTTACATAGTAAACTTATTTTTAGCCTATAGGTTTAACCCCATTAATCGTTGCCATGATCGATTATGAGTAGTGCATCGAGTCTACAGATGTACAAACCATTTTAGTCGAAGGTCAAAGCTGAATGGGCGAAGGCCTATACGATCAACGGTTGAAGGTCGGCAATCAATGGTCGATGATCGAAAGTCGATAGTTGAATTGCTGCGCTTGCGCAGTTTACTCGGACATATAAAGTAAAGTAGGAAGGCAAACTGGTCTCACCAAGCGCGATCTCGGCGGAGATTAATAGTTGTCATCAAACTCGTAGATTTCGTATCTGATCCGACAGTCGACAAGCACTGTCTTTGCTCCGTTGTTATTCGGGCAATGCTCTCGCATCTTAGCTAAAGCGACTTTGAGACAAGAAGTACATTCATCCTGGTAGAGTTCACCGTTGCACGCTCCATGCAAGTAACATCCGTAGTTTCCCGTGTTATAGACGTTGTAATTGTAGTCGTGACCTGCGGTACCAGTGACCACCTTGTCGAGACCACCTCTTAAGCAGGTGTCGTAAAACTCTTTGAAGGGGAAAGGATTATCTGCCCTGATCTCTTGGCGGACCACGTCTGTAAAAATTGGTCCCCCTCCGGATGCGTGTCCCAAGAGAGCACACAACGCAATAGCAGCAACGATCCTTGCAGAAGAAATCATCTTTCCTTCTTCTTTTCCTTCCGTAAAATGTTATCTTTTCAGATGGCGATTGTTCATCCCTCTAGTTCCGGGGCTTTTTATACACACAAATTTCGAACATGAATAGCTTAATGTTTTCATTTTTCGCCTCAGCCGTGACATTGTTTTCAGACGATAGTCGCGTGTCTTTACATGATATCACATGCATTGTAATCTATGTCATTAAAAAAGGGTATCTAAACCTGCCGAATGGTTTCCTCGTCTGATTCAAATACAGTCGTAGTCGTCGTCCTCTTCCCATTTTAGTCCAGGCGGCTACAACGAAATGTGAGGTTCCTGGTCCTTGGTTACTACGTCTAGGAGCGTATTAATATATCACGTATTACTATGTCGTGTTCATCCAACAAGTTTGTCTTCCGAATTGTTCTTCTTTCTAGTGGTGCCTTCTGATAATAACTAATGATATTTTGTCCTTTTTCATTTCAAAATTCGAAACTTATAGCGGCCGAATGAATCAATGCCTATAAACAAAAATTGTTTCACAGATAGAAATTGTTTCTATTACTTTGAGTAGTACACAAGCTTAAAATTTTATGTTATTTGCTTGCGGACGAAAAACGTCACGATATAATGGGAATTGAAAGGGTTGAAGAAATATGGTCGCCAAGACTTTCAAACAGACAGTAATGTAAAGAACAAAAATACGTGAGTTGGAAAACAGAGTACAAGGAGACAACCAAGCAGCCCTTCGGGGTGTTTTTACAGGACTATTAGAGAAATTCCTAAAGATTGCCTAGAGATTCTACCCTAAAACTAACATAAAGATAAAGTATCTAATGTGTTGTTGATGTCTTAATATTCTTGCCTTCTATTTATAGTGAATCTTCGGTTATTCTTTATCCTTCAATTTCTACTTTGGCAGTATCTTCAATTTATGTACGTTTTCATTAGGATCTTTTACCTGTAAAATCTTATCTTTAAGATTAGATTTTCTCGACTAATTTTAGATCACTTTCGATCGACTGGATCTTCGAAGCATTACACATCAACTGATTTTTCGTGACTATTTGTCGGGTTTCAATAAAAACTTGCAGAGAGTTACATATTTTTTGATCACTCTCGACAGTAACTTGTGGAGTTTCCATATGAACATAGTAAGGACTGTCAAACGCAAAGTCCTCAAATGCAAAGTTTTAAATTCCCGACAAATACTTTATAACCGTTCCGTTATATTATGGAGGACAATTTTCATAGTTATTCGCGCATCTGACTCTTGGAGGGCTATTTTTCAAGCCTCATCAGCGTCGAACGATCGAGCAAACCCTTTGTCGTAGAAGAAATCATCGTCCCAGTCACTGCACCAAAAACGTGTTGACATTTCGCATATTCACACGAAACTTGTTCCCGGCTCTCACTATGATCGCCAAAAACGTGTTTCCGGGCGATATAATGAGGACTAAAAGGGTTGAAGGAATGTGTTCGCCAAGACTTTCAAACAGACAATGTAAAGAACAAAAATACAACAGCTTTCGGGGTCTTTAAATGATTGTCGTGTGTTTTTACGAGAGTTAAACCGTTGCACGCTCGGTTAACGGGAGAGTTAACCGTTGCACGCTCCGTGCAAGTAACATTCAAAGACTCCGCCGGAAGGTTTTGCGACTTGGTAATTGTAATCGGGATGGGTTGTACCAGTGGCCACCTCTTCGAGATGATCCTGTAAGCAAGAGTCGGAAAAATCCTTGAAGAAGAAAGGATAATCATCTGAGTTGCAATGTCAGAGGACTGTGGCAACGATCCTCGCGGAAGAAATCATCTACTCTATATACCAATTAGTTAGAAATAGTCCGTTTTGACTTATATACTAGCGGTTTGTTTTAGAAACGCATCCACCCACGTAAAAAGAATCGAAAAAAAATCTTAAAAACGAATTTTTTTGTTGAATGCTCACTCTTGTATAGAATTTCCAAACTAGGAATTTTATTTATATTTCTTTAGCGTTGTTTTAGAAACGTAGGCACCCACGAAGACAAGGATAGCTTACCCGTTTATTTTGACATATAAAGTAAAGTAGGACGTCAAAGTGGTCTCATCAGGCGAGGCGCAAGCTTGGCGAGTTTAATAGTTGTTATAGAACGGGTAAGTTTCGTATCTGATCCTACAGTCGATAAGCGTTGTCCTAGCTCCGATGCTATCCTTAACAATGATCCAGCGTCTTATCCGAAGCGATTTGGAGACAAGAAGTACATTCATCCTCATCGAGTTCACCGTTGCATGCGCCGTGCCGGTAACATCCGAAGCGCTTCATGTAAGGTTTTTGGCAGTTGTAATTGTATTGGTGATGGGCTGTACCGTTGACCACTTCGTCGAGACAATCGCGTAAGCATAAGCGGTAAAAAGCTTTGAAGGAAGAATGATCTGGGTTGCAACCTTGGTGGACCACGTCTGGCTTCCATCTCCTACTATCGGCTCTAACCTTATGGACATTACTTCCGTTTAATATGGCATAATTTTGGATTGCTTCCTGAAATTGTTCAAGTGTTTCCTTCATGTGAAGCAAGAACGGCCCCGTCCTCACTGTCGCCCCCCCTGGCTCAGCTTCTAATTCTGCAAACTCAGATTTCAATGTTCACTTCTCTATTTATTTCTTCACCTTCCTCGTTAATAATATTTTTCAACTGATTCATCATCAACTTCCACCTCTTCCTCTATCTCAAGATCATTATCGATTTTTTCATCCCCTTCAATGTAAAAATCAACACACTTCGTTTCCAATAAGAAAGCCACTAAGTCACTATCAGCCAGCCATTCACTTCCCCGACTGCTATCAATTTTCGGCAATTGATTATGGGGAGAAATTTAAGAAGCAGCTCGGGAAGATGATGGCACTGAATGGAATCATCCTCTGGGAAGGAACGAGGTTGACGCTTATCAAGAACATGAACACATGGAGAGTGCCGTTGGAACGACAGTTGGGTTCATCAGTTCAGTGGATGTTCCTGATGGAGTACTACTAATCGTGAAATTCGACTTGGGAAAGGAACTCTGTGATTCCGCTGGAGACCTGGTGTGTCATGGAAGGAGATAATGTGGTGGCTTGTCGGAAGCAGATACCACTTTTGTTGTCATGGGCTCCGAGCATCCACAAATGCCAGAGGATGACTCTTGATAGACTTCACACAGATCTGTCAGAGGCTTTCGGATATGGTGCTCGAGTTTTATGACAACTAACTAACAGAAAACAAGAAAAATCCGAAACCATTAGCGAAACAGTTTTGGACAGGGACAATGGCATAGCCTGTGCCCTCTGACGAATCAGATTGGGAACCGGGAAGCCACGACCTATGGTCCATTTTCCATTTTCGTTTCCTATTTTCGAAAATAGAAAACGAAAACGGAAAATCAAAAAACCGTTTTCATCTTAAAATTAAGAAAAATGTTCTTTAGTAACAAACATATTTTCTTATTTTCGTAGGAAATGAAAATAGGAAACGGACACGGTTTCCTCTTACCAAACATTTTTCTCTATAAGAGTTTCTTCTTTCAGGCCAGAGAAGCGACACCACCGTGGTGATTGCATCTTTGCATGAAACCAAACATCCATCAACTGCTGATATACGTAACAAGAGTAATTTTGCCCCAGCATGTACAGATTATGATCGTCTTGCAATTCTCTACATTGACATGTTGGGGAATAACAAAACTTGGATCTACAGGACTTTACAAATGCAATCAACATAAAGTTGCAGGAAAGAATGTCAACAGCATTTCGGTTAAGTCTATGCAAGAGCTGGAAACGAGTGGAACTCCAAAGATGCTTGAGATCAGTACGCCCAGCAGACTTTGGATGGAATCCAAAAGACAGCGGACCATAAAAAAAGAAGTATCAAGTTACCAGCCAATGTTTTCTCGATCACAAGATCTGCAGATTCAAGCACGTAGATCTTGCTCCAAATACTAGAGTAATATGTCTTCCCACTTCGTTGTGACCCCGACATTGAACGGAGAATAGCACGGAGACAACATCGACATACTTCATTCGCAAATCCCAGCGGAGCCAAATCAGGACTCTGAAAGGGTACTTGTGAGCACTATATGCTTAGATGGTGTTCGAGCGCGAGGAACGCATGCTTGGATTTAAACGGTCTCTTTTGAAGATGAACCCAAGACTTTCAAAACATTTGAATGGTCTCTGCATCAAATAAAAAAATGTGGAGTTAAACAAACAAACCATGAATGAACTCACAAAATTACTTGTCCCTAATTCAGGGTTTAGGTTTTAGCTGAATTTTCAAAATTGATTTATAAACAAAACAGGTTTCACCCTACCTAGTGCACCTACCAACTTCTAAGGACTCATGGAGATCTAGAAGAGTAATCACAACCAAATGATCTATGTAAGTGTGCTACAACATGAAAGGGATAAGTGCACATGCCCGAGCGAGAGAGAGGAAGAGATAGACCTTCCAATTCTGATAACGAGAAAGAAGTTCATGAATATGATCCAGCCTTCTGATGATGTGGCTGAACGTTGGTCTCTTGTAGGGCTCCTCTTGCCAACATTCTTCTATTAACCTAACATAATAAGATTACAATGTATGAAAACCCTATGATGATTTCTCTGAAAGGTCGGGTAAAGAAAGGACATAAGATGGCTCTGAAGCATGTACTAGTACCAATCACTTTTTATTGGAAAAACAGCACATATATTACTGAATATCCTAATAAGCACTCCGCTTGCTCTTACTCTTTTAAGCCATAAGCATAACGTTTTGATGGAGCTTTGAATGGTGGACGTTCATTTGCAACATAAGCTTTGGGAACTTCATACTCTGGTCTTGAAGAGAATGGTACAGAGCCTTCAATCATCTAAGCAGAAAAAACCAGATGAGTGATCTTGTTGAATACGTTTGAATCTGAACCTTTTCACCAAACAGGAAATCATTTTGACCAATCTTTTGACAAATGATAACCCGACGAGAAAAGCACTCAATTGTGGCTCAAAGATGCAAGTAATTTTGGACCCCTTAGGGAGAGTGTCATTTACCTCCTGTAATATTAAAGCAAATGAAAACACGTCCACCTTTGTATCATACTCTTCATTCCTATAGACCTCCGGAGCCACATATCGCCCTAGCATTAGAAATTTGTCAGTCTACAGAAACACGGAAACTATTCCGAGGCAAAATTGTTCAACAATATTCTTGTAAATGAATTAGAACGAGGCTTTCTTAACATTTCCGGTATGTAAAACGAACAGCCAAAAAGGGAGTTTAACATAAATGGAAGCTCACTGCAACTGATAAATTCAAGATGATAGTTGGTGTCCATTACATAAAGATATAGGAAGTTACACAAGCCATAATGAAAGAATTAAACCACAAGGAAGAGCGTACAAGAAGTGTCTTGACTTGACACCGGAATGTCCTCTTTCACAGTTTTTGCAACTTTAAGTAGCTTGCTGACTCCAAAGTCTGCAACTTTTAGATGTCCCGAATCATCCCGCAATATATTTCTGTTGTCTTGTTCAAGAAGAAACAAAAGAATTCCACAATTTTAAGTCATACCAAAACACGACCATATAAGCTACTTGGTGGGCGGGCCCAACCCGATGTGGGACTTTTCCATGCATTAGTAACAATGTTACTTTTTCAAATACATCTCCATTACATTCCAATTTGCTTAGGCCAGTTCATCAAAACACACGCAAGGAAATGTATCGTGGGCATAAGCTAGGAAAACAAACGAGCACTTTTTGCAAAAGATATGAGATGAGAACATACGAAGGTTCAAGATCTCGATGTACTATCACTTCAGGTTTATGCTCATGCAGGTAATTCATTCCCCTGCCAAAAGAAAGTGAAATCAGTGCACCATCATACACTTCCCATATGAATCCATCCAATGAAAAACCCGGTCCAAGCTTCCGTAAAAAAATATGAACAACTGGATAAATAAATGACCGTAGAATCTCAACTCCCCCAGATCTAACAAGCGCCATAATGATATTACTGCTCATGAAACCAATGACAGTAAAGTGGACGATGGTTAAACAGCAAATTCTATTTATCTCAGTCCGTACATTTTCTAGACTCAACATAAAATTGATGAGCGGCATCTATGAGGAAAAGGACCCAAACAATAGGCCTAACCTCGCAATGTCAAGTGCAAATTTCACAGCTTTAATAGGCTTCAATGGACCTTTTCGCTTCAAATATGCACGTAGATCTCCCTAAAATAAGAACAGAGAAAAAAAGTAAATACTATATTATACAATGCGTAATTACAAACTTCCCCAAAAAACCAATGAAAAATATTAAATTCCATGCTTTCCAGATTATAGAAGGATCTCACGCATAAAGGACAACATAGCATTTTGAACATTCTTAAGTTGCATTTTAATTTTGGATAGATTCCATGTTTTGTGCAATACAGTAATTTCATTTCTTGTTGCGCTAAACAATAACAGAAAGATCAGTTAATTAGTAAGATGAAAAATATTTAAAAGTACCCTTTCCTATTATTTTTTCCAGGAAATGGATGAGGCATTACCTTTGGCAGATACTCGGTGACAATCATCATTGGACTACGCTGTGTTACAGCTCCTAAAAATTGCACAATATTTGGATGGCGTAACTTTTGAAGCAGAGCAAGCTCATCCCTGAATGCATTTCTGACAAATTTTACATCATCAAAACAACTGTCAACCCTGAGACAGGATATAACCTTAACAATTGATACCGCTTACATCTTATCCTCCTCAGTGAACACCTCCTCACCAAGAATTTTAACTGCAACTTGAATCCCACGCCAAACCGCACTGCAGAAGGTACCCTACCGATTGTTTTATACAAACCACAGTTCAAAAACAGTTTGAAGTAAAACATCAAGCAAAATTTCACTGCAAAAACAGCACGCAACCCACTTGCCTTAGTAATGTTGACACTATCTGAAAAATCAAGCTCATTGGGATTAATTTCATATTCAGGCACTTCTCTGGCATTCTGGACATGCATTGGCGCCACCTAAAAATCCCATGGAAACGTAACACTCATCCTTTTCCCCGCCAAAGATCTCGAATCAGAGAAACGACCATGGTAGGCTCGACAAATTCAATATCCATACCGGGGGTTGTGCGCCATGCTTCTCCAAGAGCTTTATCACGTCCTGGTTTTTATAAAACACAGCATCCGCCAGCGGCTGTCAACAAAACCAATAGAAACAGTCATGATAGATGGAAAAGCCTTCACAGCTTCCCTCCCCCCAATCCTTACAATTACTCCCTAGGGCCTCTCGATGATCAGCGGTTCTACGTCCCAGTCAATCCAAACAAGGACAGCGAAAAAATATTTACCGTGCTACCCCACCGGTCCTTGCGATCGACCTCCGCGCCGGAATCGAGCAACAGCTGGACGACGTCCGTCCTGCCCTGGCAAGCCGCGACGTGGAGGGCAGTCCGGCCGTCGATGTCAACAAAGTTGACGTCTGTACCGGAGGCCAAGAGCTCCCTGATGGCGTGGAGGTCGCCCTCGTTGGCGGAGTACATGAGGCGGACGCCGGGCTCGACAATCTCGAAGGAGGAGTCGGTATCCTCCCCATCGGCGTCACCTGCGGAGGGGACGGCTTGGTGGGGCTTGAGGGAGGACTGCTTGCCGAGTGTGAAGCGGGTCTGGGGTCCGGAGGAGTCCATTTCTGTCTGGGGGAAGGATTTGATTTGACCATCCCTTGGACTCTCAAAAATAGGAGTCGTCATCGTCGTTTCTAACAGTATACTAAAAAAGAATTTTAATAGTCGAATCAAGTTAAAAAGAGGGAATTAACAATCATTGCGGATGCCATTAAATTTAATTAGTACAACCAGGAGGTGATCGATCATCGTACTTAATAATACATTCGACGAAATTAGGTTGATTTGGATTATATTTATTCCTGCGTATGATAGTGAAAATTTCGCAACCACAGGAGGGGGAATTATCTTTCTTTCCTACAGGGAGAGGATAACATAAAAATTTTACTTCGTGCCCCCCACTCCGCGTAATACCAGTAAGTAAAAGTAAAACAAATAAAGAATAAATCTCAATTGTCCGTGTTGTAATGATGGAATTGGTGGGTGGGCATGGAATACTACTCTCTCTTCCTGTGATTATATATATTTTTTTAAAGTAGGTGAGCCACAGAAAGCAGGACAAGGTACTAAATGATATATTAAGACTAGTAATGCAACCACCTTGCCAATTGGGACATTATGTGTATGTGCTAAACAGTGTAATATTAGAAAGAAAAGGAGCCCTACTTTTTTAAATTATGCACGCGGTTTCCGTTAGTTTTACGAGATTTGGAAACCTTTCTCACGACCATGACACGTCAAAGGGACCTGACACCCCGTCTATTATACGGATTTTCAAAAGTCTTTGGAAGACTTAAACGTGTAAACATTTGTAACTTAGTTGATTAAAGCATTCCTTCTTTAAGTGCATGGTCTTGCTTATTTAAGTATGAACCTCAATTATGCATCCCTTGGTGAATATGTAAATTAGGTTCCAGTTTTCTGTTACCTGCTCCTCGTGTGTTATCCTCTGGGTTCACCTGCATCGACATTCGGTACTATTTCTGCGAGCTGTATGTTGCCGCTGATTCGAGAGGCCTTGCTCGCCGGCATGATGGAGAAGCCATCCAGCAGCTTACTGCACTTCAACCCCCATTTCTCCATCAAGAACGCGATCAGGTGATGGCCGCTACAAGGGAAGAAGGTTGAAGTTATTAGTCACGCGGTCGTAATCTAAAAAGCAGCTAACAGTGCCGCCTACCTACGGTTGTGGTATGTAGTAATGAAGACTGAACCGGGAGAATTCTGAAGGATGTAGGACACAGTCGCGAAGAGGTCGTCAAAGGCTTCCGGACCAAACAAAATAAAAAGTTAAAAGGAACAAGAAAAGAAGGCGTCAGATATGTGAATTGAGGAAATTGAGAATCCAATGGAGGGGGACTAGAATTTACCACTTGCTTCATATAACACATCGGCGCCGAGTATAAATTGAGGATGCAGACTAAATAAAGTCTCGTCCCAGACTCCCCAACTCAGACCAAAAACCTGCAGCACAAATAAAAATGGCCCGATGAAAGAGAACACAA
Source organism: Melastoma dodecandrum (assembly GCA_029817715.1). Taxonomy (NCBI): domain Eukaryota; kingdom Viridiplantae; phylum Streptophyta; class Magnoliopsida; order Myrtales; family Melastomataceae; genus Melastoma; species Melastoma dodecandrum. The sequence goes on from JARUPY010000605.1 coordinate 270,820, forward strand.
ATTTGAAACACGGCGAGAGGTAGAAGTGCTGATCATACCAAAAGATCGGCAAATTTTACCTGACAACTCAATTTGTTCAGTTGGCATACTTGTCTCATGTTGTCTAGCACCTGGAAAGAGCAAAAAAACGAGCTGCAAATCATTAGAAGACAATAAATCCTCGCATCTTGAGTGATGACTATAAGAAATCCACTATGTTACTCAAACTAGCAAAGGAACAAACGACTGCCCATCAGGGTTTACTCGAGACTAGAATCGCGACTCTGTGCAAGCATTTGCATGCTTTCTCCCAGGAAACTCAACTGGTATGTCTCTACAAGAACACGGACTTCTAAATTCATTAATATCGAAATGAATTCCACCATCACAATGGAACAGTTATCTCAACAGAATACAATATCAGTAGATAGCAACCGCAAACCCCAGAATCATCCCATCATCCTCGTCGAACAGCAGGGCAGCAATTACTCCTCCAGGCCACGTTTATCAATGCCAGCCTAAACCTACTGCTTCTAACAAAATTCTAGAACAAAATAAGCAACCAAGACTTTCCAACCTCTGTCCTGATAGCATCATCCGTCAGGGTGACATTAGCCCCCAATTTCGCAGCAACCAAACCAGGCAAAGCAGTCCCTGCACCTACCTAGCAGCGATCACCAAAGAGATTAACCAACAACACAACATAGACACCAGCGAACCCAACGAATCGAGAAATCGTTACTCGTATCACCTCCAAGACATAAGTTCCGGCGAAACGAGATCGTTGCTGCCAAACGTACTCGGCAAGAATAACGCTGCACGGCCACACATACAGCCCGTAGTCCTCCTTCATGTTCTCGATTATCGATATAGAGAACTCCGGTTCCCCGTGGTTGCCGCCAAAGCTGTGGCGGGACACCGTCTTCATGCTCCGGACCGGCGACTCATCGTCTTCGGTGCTGTTACTCGCGCTCATCTTTCCGGAATCAATAGGAATCGCCCTACAATCGGGTGAAGAAGGCGGGTTGCCTTTTGGGCTAAGACAGTGGAACCGGCCCATGTGTCCACCCCAATGCCACGTCATTATTAAAATGTCTCTCGAGTTCCAGTTGCCCCTCCATCATGATTCTTACATGTCTCTCGAGTTCCAGCGAATCCTGCGAGGTCACGGGTTTTGTTCAAGGCTGTCATGCATCCAAGCATGTCCTGGATACCGAGCAGTAGAATCCAGGCAGGCTGTCGAGCTCCGCAACAGGGATTGAGGAATATTCCTACGACCATCTACGAAAGCATTACAGTTTGTGTCGTAACTACTCCAAGGTAGACGATATGACCAGTGGGCAGTAATGACTAGGAGGTAGACGATATAACTTGCTCCGAATGCAGGCTTGGGACTACCACCAGAAAATGACTACTCAAAACAGAAATCGCTGCATTCACGAACAAGCATTGCTGGATTTTCAAAAGCTGAAGCCTGGGAATCCATTCAGCCAAATACCACTAATGCCTAAGATGGATTTCTCATTCTTGCCAATCTTTGGTGCGCTCTTGGTCTGCTGCAAGGCACAGAATTGATATTTGAGGGCAATGGGATTGTTCCATGGGTCCTGTTCTGACGATAGCTGAACTTTCGAATTTCGTAATCCCAAGGTTTACCATTGCAATGCGACCTCGTCCTGGATACTGGGAGGGACAAATCTGCAACCTTGCGCAGCTTTTCCTGAAGCAGAAGCCGGTTTAAGATGAGAAAGTCCACATCATAAGGAGACAAAGACCAAAAGAAAAGCTCAAACCTCCTCAAATGCTGCACCAATCATTCGAAGGCCAACTGCAAGACCAATGGATCCTCCATCAACAAATCCCGCTGGGACTACTAGGGCAGGTAGACCAGCCGACTTAACATTGACCTGCCAAATGAAACATGTCATGAATAAATGACCAAGTCGTCTTCTCAGGCTTCCTTTATATTGGATGAGTTGCAGGAATTGCTTACCGTCATGATATCCCCACCGTACGTAGCCAAAGGATCGTCTTTCTTTTCACTTGGGAAGGGATAGATATCGTGAAAACGGGTAAAGGAAAAGTACTATGGTAATATATGAGTAGAATCAATGTACTGGTAGGTCGCAATACCTATTTTATAAGCAGCGGAAGGGGAGGCTGGTGAAGTAAAATGTCATTCTCGTCCAAAGGAGCCTCGAAGCTCTTCCGAATAATTGTCCTGACCCGAAAAAGGCTCCATTTAAATCATTTTGCCAAAGTGTTGATCACAGCAAGGAACTTCAGTAACCATCGGCTGAGACAAACCCAACGAAGTTGTATTCTGTTACCAATAGACCATTACATAATTTTACCTGCTGGGGATGATTATAGTAAGCAACCGGCGGAGAGAGCATATGTTCCATCACATCTTCAACTGGCAAAGACAAAAGAATGGGCATCTGCTGAGACCTCAAAGCCAAAAGAAAAATGTGATCAAAATATCTGCGCAACGAGAGTCTTGCTGCTGCTGCCTCAAGTTATGTTTACCTCAGATCTCAATCCCTTAGCTCCAGAATCCCCATAAAGTGCATTAAGTTCATCTGCGGCAGCCTGGCTGCCATACCTTGCCAAGCAAGCTAAATTAGACCCTTGCCTAGGCAATGAGAATAGCCAGAAAAGTCTGACATCTCTCTCGGAATCATATTTTCCTGACACCATCATAACGTGACAAGTTTGACGACGACTCACACAAGGCAAGGACATAGTAGGCTGGCAATCCAAGGGCAAGGGGAAATGGCACCTATCAAACCCCGAGATAGCACTGAGAATAATAGCAGTGTCCAAAAAGCTGCAAACAGAAACACCCAATAACACCCAACGAAGAGGCATACACCATTTGAAAACACGACCATAACTGCGCTAAAACCCTACAACACCACAAAAGGACGCCAGCTGCCTAACACTTTCCTCAGTATCACTTCCAAGCGCAACAACGCATTGCTTAGCCGAAACAGCAGCCGCAGAACCATCAGATGAGCCTCCTGGCACACGAGATACATCCTAAGGGTCAGTCACCTAAGGCGATAATCAACTTCTAAGTAAACCCATTACAATCACCCATCGTATGATCACACATAATCAAGAACCACCAAGCGGTCAATTATATTATCCAACCTGATAACCGGAAGTTTCAGTGGTGCTAGCCATCCCAAACTCATCCAAATTCGTCTTCCCAGCCACAATCCCGCCCAATTCCCTTATCCTCCTCACTGCCGTTGCCCCGTATGCCACCATATACCCCTCTAGTATCCTCGACCCGCAGGTGGATGGCATATCGGCGGTGCATATATTATCCGTGACTCCGACGACGACCCCGGCGAGGGGTCCGAGGCTCTCCCCATTCTCAATCCTACGGTCGACGAGGCGGGCCTCTTCGAGGACGTGGGACTCCGCCACGTGGAGGAAGGAGCGGAACACGGGGTCGGTTAGCCATACGCGGTAAAGGTGGGAATCGGCGCGCTGGACGTCGGTGACTTGGCGGGAGACGAGTGACTGGCGGAGGGGGAGGATTTGGTAGCGGGGAGGGCAGGGCGAAGAGGCGGTGGAGGTCGGAGGGGGGCGGTCGGCGACGGAGGAGGCGGTAACGGTTGTGAGGGGGCGGAAGGGACGGAAGCGGTGGGTTGAACGGTGGAAAGAATCTCTTGAAGGGGTTTGGAGACTTGCTGGAGATGAAAGATCGCGGGGAGGTTTCAGAGGGATTGCGTTGCGCTTGTACGGAAGTCAGCGGGAGAAATTTATCAAACTCGTAACGTAATTAACTATAATATTCCGAATAACTTGTAAAATTGACGACGCATTATTTAATATAAAATATGCCAAAACAAAATATACTTTTCAAGCGTTTAGTACAGTCGAATTTTTTTTATATTCATATTTTTTTATATAAAAAAATGTGTAACTTTATAATGTATCTTTTTTCTACTCAATTTCTACTTTTTCTACGATCTCATTAACGGCTCCTACGTGGATTTTGACGTGCCAATGTCACCTGAAAAAAAAAAATCACCGCGTGAATTTTGACGTGGCAATGCCACCTGAAAAAAAGATCACCACGTGCACTGCATATCGCTCCTTGGGGTCCTGGACCCCTCTTCCGCACCATTCACGATGTCAGCGACTTCCTTCCAGTTATTCTGCTTCAGACTACCCTTGCTAAATCCCACATACCTCTCGGCCCAGGCATCTATCAGGACCTCGGTAGCCGCTTCCGTCCAGAAGTCCTCCCTGCCTCCCACGCCGCCTCCACTAGAGAAATTCGGTCCCCCAGGGAAGGGGCTCTGGCTAGGAACGACAAGGGCGAGGGTGGGGAACGATTATGTTCCATCTGCGAGGGCAAGCACACATAAATTCGACCATTGGAGGGCACGACAATTGGCGGAGAAGACAAGGGCGATGGAGGAGATGGTGACGGGGACGGAGATGGGGGCGAGGGGGAGGGTTTCGAGGGGACGTTATCAACACCGTCGTCGTCGTCGTCCTCGGCGGCAGAACCTAGGTTAGCAGGGGGCGGATTGCCCTCGTCCTTGGAAGACACGGGAGCCGAATCGGAGTCGTCCATGGCTTTAAGATCTGGTAAGAAGCACGGTCAGTCGCAGAGGAGGTGGTGACGTGGGGGAGGAAGGTGGCATTGCCACATCAAAATTCCCTGGTGATCTTTTTTCCACGTGGCATTGCCACGTTAAAATCACGTATGAGCTGTCAATGCCACGTCAGACTCGGACTTAGTGCCGTCACGGATTAGCTAAAAAAAAGGTACAATATAAAATTATGGACTTAGAATTATAAACATATATTTTGCCTTATTTAATATAAATTATGCCAAATTGCGATAATTTATTATTTAATCTTGACAAAATATAAAAATTTTACGACAAATTTCAAATGGCTTTTAATACTTAAAGCATTATAATACATGTGAAGCGGAATCAATATGCCAATGGTATTATACAAAGAAGGACGAGCATGGAGGTCTTAAAATGCCTAAATGTATAAAGGGAAAAGCATACTCTATAAGAACTCGAGAAGGTCTTCACTGTTCTCCAGGTCCCAAATCACAATATTTCCATCAACACCTGTTATCGGACTCAGAATCATGCATATCATAAACTTTTATACAGGATACTAGATAAACAAGGAACGGGGATAACTATTTCACAGACCTGAAGTGCTGAAGCGTCTCGTGGAAGAACTACCTGACTCCCCGAGCGACACTATGCAACTGGTACAGCACTCAATCATCGTTAGCAGAGAGATAACCTGGGGAACTGTGACAAATCACAAGGGTCATGGGCTTTTGAGTCTTTACGTTATGCAGTTCTCATGGACACCTCCGAGGTGTCTGGAGTTTTCACCTCCGTTGTTGCTCGTCCCTTGCCTTGACTGGCCATAAAACTTCCCAAATGCTTCAGAAAACTGTTCATAACAGATTAAAAGGACCTCATCAGCTGATTACTTCTTTGATTAGAATGCAGTCGCATTAAGAACAGGTTCCAGCCAATGCTTCCATAAAATCTGAGTCACAAAGAAGAAAGAACTAGCAACCAGAATGTGTTTCTTAAGAGGAACACCGATGGGAGTCAACTGTATAACATTCCAGCCCTCAGAAAGGGAGAAGGCAGACTTAAAAGTATGGATAACACAAACCTGTGAACCATATTTTGGACCAGAAGATGATGATGTCTTCCTCCCTCCAAGAAATCTTATAAAGTTCCTACAAAAATGGACAAACAGACATATCCAAGCGATCACCACGAAGAGCTTCTGAATGTCATCTCATGTCAATGTTTTAATTCTTTCAAATCAAGAGTCAACCGGGAATGGCCTTTCAGATTAGTTAACCAGTCAAGCAATGGAATGCTTGGCTGGAGCCAGTGACAGTGTAACATGTAGCCAATGCGGAAATGAGCTTTATAGCATATATTTAATGTACCATATTCCACTTTCATCTGCAGCAAATACCATCGGGTTGCAGTCAAAACCCACCCCGACAGCCATTCTCTCAGATATAAATAAAACCTGAGAAAAAATGAAATATCCAGAGTTCAAAACTCAAGCCAGAATGCAGAAAATGCCTCAAACATGAGTAAAAACAAAAGAAATATTAACATTAATGAATGCCGACCCACATCACGCAGAGGCAAGCCACGGAGCAAGACATTCTGTGCCAAAGGTGAAGGGCCAATATCATCAACAAAGTATATCATGGAATTGTGTCCTGCAATAACAGAGGATGAACATAAGTAGTTAATCTAATAGCATCTGGCTTCGTAAAGGAGAAACAAGAAATTGTATTTGCATGCAAAATTATACAGGTATGAACAACCTCAAAGAGTCAAACAATGCAAATAGAAGAGAAAAAGGAAGAACAATTGCATAACATGGAAGCACAGAAAAGCAAAAGGCAATAAAATTTTAAGTTAAGATCATCGAGGGAAGTTAAAAGGAATCCGAATGTTTGAAATGCTGACCTACATAAGCTAACGTATTGCCTCTGGGCGACCACTTCACCCCAAATGCCCAGGAGTAGGAAAGGTCAAGTTGAAGAATTTGCTGTATCCACACACAATTAATCATTACAATGGCGAAAACAATTGCAATAAGTGAGTTCCAGAAGGTGCAATTAACTATGGCACTATAAGGTATTTACCTCGCCAAATTTTGCATCCGCTGATGCGCCAGCGTCTGAATCCCTGGATAAGTCAAATCACTTGTGGCATTCAGAAATGCAAATTGCAATGCACACAAGTAGCTAACCCAACATAAAAGATAGTCAAAAGCAAGTTCGCGGAGGGAAAGGAAAACCTTGTGTCAACTCCTTTGATGAAAGTAGAAAATACACGACACTTTCCATCTGTTGATGTAGTCGCCAACAAAATCTGCAACAATAGACGGATACGTGAAATCTTTGTGATTTCAATAGAAAAATAAAACAGATTAAACATGTTTTGTAACCTGTTTATTGAGAGCCAATAAGCATTACATGAAATAACAGTTCATAAAGAACTTGTGGTTGAGAAAGTTAACGGCAGACAAATAAGGCCGAGGGCTAGCTCCTCTTAGACAGGCTAATGAAACAAATCATGCATATAACTGTCAGAAGGGATTCTCTATGTACAAGCACATAGAAGCCTGCATATTCCCATTCATTTCGAAAATACTTGGGAACAGATTTTAAAAAAGAGAGAATCGTTTAACTGTTGCAAGAATGTGAAGATTATTTACATTATTAGGGTGCCATGCAACACTCGTCACAGAAGAATTGTGTCTCTTTCTAATAAGTTTGCTCACCCACCTGGAGAAAAACAATCCACCATGTGATCAAGCTGCACGAAGCTAAATAATATCAAGCCACATATAAGTAGCAAGAAAGTTTAAAAGATGTAATCCCATAGAAATGGTAATCGTAAGCATCTAATTGAAATTGAACAGTAATCAATATGTATGATCATTCCAACCTAAGGTCATATCAATCTCAATGACAACCACATCTAGCTCTTAACACTTCTAGCTATTATAATTTCTAAATCTATACCTCATGGTTCATTCACTGATCATATTATTTTAACAACTGAGATAACATAAGTAGCCAAAATGAAGTATAACGGGGGAAAGGGCTAGTTACTTTGCTTAGGAACAAATCAATCAATAAGAAAGTAACAAATGATGGAAACAATTGTGCAAACTAAGATTATCAGATAGTAAGTGCTTCACAAGTTGATCAAGATATAATAAGATCAGACATGACTGAACATAATGAAGAAAATTATATGATAAAGGTAAAGGGATTAGTGTAAAGGATGAAACCAGTTATTTTCAGGCTCGTAATAGCATATGCAAACTGTCTTTGCGCCACTTCCAACAGCAAATTTATTTTCTGCGAGAGAATTAAACATTACTTAGCTCTCCAAATTTAGGATTGTGAAAATATTTAGAAATTGCAGAGGATAATAATTGTGAAACTAATGGTCAAAGTGAATAACCTTGTGGACTCCATTGCACGCACAATGCAGCTTGATTCAGCCGAAGGATAACTAAGGTGGGGACCCATTCTGATCCTTCCAGATTCCAGACATAGCTAGAAAAGCTCACCACTATACCAGATCAGTAAGGCAAACACAGAATTTCGGTGCATTCTTTTCATATCCACCAAACACAACATGTGAATAACAAATTAAATTTTACTCACGAGTTTCGATCATGTGACACCGTGACTATTCTGTTCGATCTAGCACTCCAGTCTATCCCAGATACAATTTGGTCATGCTGCAACAAAGGAAAATCAATTCCCAACAGTAATACCATCAAGCAGATAATGCTTTGGATAGACTGAAGGTAAGGTGAAACTATCATGCCAACAGGATTATGGATTGGATGCTAGAGATGATAGGACGCAGTCCTTCAATTAGCTAAAAGAACTACAGATGCTACATTTACCATCTTTCTAAGAAACTTCACATAACAATTAGGAAACACGAAATAATCGGAGATTATGAGCCATGAGGGTAAGTAAATAGGCAAAAGATATATATGACCATGTAAACAATTATCCATGACTCAGAAATGGCAAATGTATAAAGAAAAATGCAAGTAAAATCGTTAAGTCACGTGTTTGAGAAATTGACCTTTTGAAGAACATAAGCTCTCTCCCATTTGTCCTCAGACAATCTGTAGATGTGGGCTTCATTACTATTTGGGCAGAAAGCAACCACTACAAAAAGGAGAGAAATATGTGCACACAGATGAAATGTCTGAAGCTTTCGGATAACACTACAGTAAAGATATGCAAGTACCTAAAATGCGTATGTGAGACTGATTTCAAGACCACAAATTATTCATCGAGAAAATACCAATTGGGCAAAACAGATCATAGGGATGGACCAAAATCATCCGTTAGAAACAGTGCGCTATCAGAGGTGAAAATAGTGAATCCCCTGGAGCATTGCAATCCATCGTATTTCTTTAGTTTCAGAGAATGATATCCCTCACAGTTCAGATAATAAGATTGGTGGAGGTCATCTACCTTAGAATATTATAGGTAAAGTAACAATTAAGATATATCGGAAACCTAATAACTGGAACTATGTTAGATCTGAAATAGAAGATTCACTTCAGCTACCAAGAAATCTGAATTAAACTCGTGTACTGAGACGAACTCAAAGGCATGTATCACTTCAGCAACAAACATTCACACGTGGTTCAAAAAATCACCACCGGCGATCAACCAAATCCAACAATAGATCCCGTGTTATATCCACAAACTCTAAAAACTGTCAAGACAATGTTGAACACGACAGAGATTGGAACACTCACTTGATCGATCAGGACTCCACGAGTGGCAAGTGATGCAGAGAGCGAACCGGTGGACTGAGATCGCCGCCATCACCGCCACCTCTGAGAAGCAAACCGTTGGTGTCTCACCACACTACCCTTCACCAGTGTTCTACGGTGAATTACAGCTCCAGCGACTAGTTCCAGACCGCGGCCGTGCAGGAGATCATGGAATCGCGTCGCCGCCTAACGTCTAGCGACGATATCGCGGCGACTGAAGTAGTTTAGATTGCAACGGTCCTGGATTCTCCTCACTTACTCCGGCGAGATCCTGATGAGATTGTCGACTGCCTTCGACGATCGACTATCTCCGCCGGTAAACAGTGAGAGTTCGCTTTAGGATAGACGATGCTTGCCTTGGACGCGTTTTGCTTGCCTACTGGTATCCTTTTCCATTTCACCTTTCCCATTCTTTAAATACGTTAAAAGTAGAATAATGAATTATCATTAATTTCTTATTTCCCATATTTGATTAATATTTAAAATTAATCTGATTCTATCGTAAAACGAAGAAGAGAAACATGGAGAGAGGGGGAGGGGGGGGAGGGCAACCATCATAGAGAGAAGTGGGAGGTTCCTTTGGAGTTTTCCTTATTAGATTTACATAAGCATTACCTATAAACAAACTAAAGATATATAACGGAAAAGAATATGCCAATTTTATGTATTAATCTCTGAAGCAAATGCTCTGTAAATAAATCTGTCTCTAAATATGGTCTATGAAAAAAAATTTGTTGATATTCGTTTCATTCTATCACATTTGATATATCATCATTACATTTGTGCAATGGAAGTAACATTATCATCATAAAATTTCGTGATGTTTAAAGTGAGCCACGTTACCCTCGAACATGATGTATAGAAGCTCCCAATCATACACGTTATCTACTCACTTCATGAATTGATTTGCTTTTTAAATCTCCTGGATGTAGGAGTGCCTACACATGTAAATACGTAATCGGATTGAGATTTATTAGTGTTAACAAATATTATTCATGTGTATATATAATTAATTTTGTTTCACGCATATAAGGATAATATAACCCGTGTACATTCTACCTCGAAGATATCTGTGAAACAAATGCTAACATCATTAATCCGAGATTTCGAAGAACCTATACGGAATTGCCATATTCCGAGATTTCGACAAATATAACCGAAAAAAAAAAATTAAAAAGAGGTGTGGATTACCATGCGGAATTAACACCCTCCCAGTTTAGAAACAAACCTACAAAATCATTTTTTTTTCTTTATTTTGTTCTCGCTCCAAACTTTCTTCCTCGACCATGACTTGACATAGCCTCGTACTAATAATGGGTTGTAAAACAAGGATCAAAATGAAGAGATAAATGGGGAGATATTTTATTGATTTTTCAAATTAAATTGTTACAACTTATATAGAAAAGGTATAATTGGGAGTCATAGTAGCATCCATCATAAATATTTATAGGGAAGAGGTAAACACAAGTATTAATGATAAAACAAACAAAAGTTAGCATAGTTGGGAGTCGTACTAGCATCCATCATAAATATTTGTCGAAATAAATAAATTTTTGCTAGTTAATTTTATTTAAAGAATTAAATGGGAGAAGAATAACAACATCTATTTTCCTCAAACGACCTTTCTCTAAATTATAGCGTCGTATAGGAGAACGTTCCATGTATCCGGAACTCCGGGCAGGCACCAGTGGCTGCAATCCGGTGACCTGTGACCACCGTACCCATACAACGAGGGGTGACCGTCCTTCCTCAACTGCGACAAAGTGGTCACGGGGAGCAATCGAACGGGCTTCTTCATCTCGCTCAGCACCTTCTGCAGTACAACCTCGGCTGGGTGCAGCCCTCCCGGGTACGTTGAGAAGAGAATCGGCTTGGTTTCCCCTATGCAGGATGTCCCCGGTGGTTTCCCCCAGTATGTCCCGCTGGTTTGTCACGGAACATACGTATTAGACAAAAACAATAACTAAACAGCCGGCAGATTAGTGCTTACTTGGAATGGTCCGGGGAGATTCCTTGGAAGAAGATGATTGTTTTTTGGGGGTCGACGGCCGCTTCAACCCAGTTAGCCCATGTATGCAGTGCCTTCTCGTAGGCGACCATTCTATCCAAATCCTTGTAGATCTTCCCACTGTCGATGATGTAATCCCATCTGTGACATATAAATACATATGAATATGACAGTCAATTTTTCTGATTAAGATGATAGATGTAGGCGTAAAATGAGAGTCCGGAGCTCGCATACGGCTGCTTCCTTCCTGTGTGCAGCCACCAGTGCCATGAGTCGAATATCAGGACGTCGGCCCCTTCCCAGAATTTGGCGCTCAAGATAGAATCCAGCTTGAGGGCTCGGCCGGTTGGCGTGCTCACAACGTCAACCAGTAGCGCGTTCCGGGAGAACAAGAACTCCGCATTGTACTCCTATTTGAACAACGTAACCCTGTATCAGAACTCTCGACATCGCGCAACGAGAAACGTAGCCGGGTTTTGACGCGCTCTCTGAAGTGTTAGTACCGGGAACCTAAACACGGAGAGGTCTCCGACCCGGGTGAGGACGTACTTAGCGGCAGGCACTGCGGCGTGGATCATGCAGGTGAGGGACTGCCATTGGTTGAGGCCCAGCGAGTCCCCCACAAACATCAGCTTCTTCCCCCTCATCCTGTCCAGGAAATCCCAACCGTTGAACCTTTGCCACAATCAAACACGACACGTGTCAGATCCGACCGCTAATAAATGTCCCATCTTAATTTTTTTTTAAGATTATGTTGTGTTATTATAAATTTTTATATTCAGATTGGAATAAACTCATTAAGTCGAATCAATCTCGTAACAAACTCTTACATTTGGTTGTGTGAATCAACGTATTAAGGTTGGGATTGTAATATTTTATACCTCGTTTCAAAATCGTGATAAATTCTAGGGTGTTTTTATGACAAATCCTGTAATAATTTAGGCCAATGAAACCTCCATGCATAAACGTTAGAGAATTTCACTTTGTCGCGTTTCGATACGCCTCAGGTGAAGAATCTGGACGTATTCTCCTAAACGTTAGAAATATGAGACGGCGAAGAAACCATTGCCTACCTCGACAAGTTACACCCGGACGGCTGCCAGCGATAACGGAGGTAGTCGCGGTCAGGCCTGCCGTGCCCCAGGCAATCGAACTCGTTCTCGATGAAAGGGCAGCTCGCCGCTCCGTAAAGAGGGTACCCCGGATCGACAACCCAGGAGCCAAGGGAGACGTCACACGACTCGTACGTCCGACCACTATGACTTATCCCCCGGAGGGCGCGTCCGGTCGCAGCACCGGTGACGAGTAACAGGGAAACGAGCACGACCCGCGAGAGACTGCGGGCGAGGAAGTAGTCGGCGCCCATTTTCGGAAAGAAGGGTAGGAGCAATGCACAAACAAACTATGCAAAAGAAAAAATAAAGGGAGGAGGAGGAAGAAGAAGAAGGGGCGGTGACTAATTAATTGAGCGTATTAATTTGTGGGGAATTATTTGGGACAATATGGATTCATTTATTATGGAATATTTTGCGGGTGGGGTGGTGGGGGTTTGGATTACCAATAAGTAACACGTTGTGATAATCGGGCAAGAATGGATTGTGAAAGGACGAGCGACGGAATCGTGTGGCGGATCTCGTTCTTACAATCAACGTTAAAGGGTTGAAATGATAAGGCTTTCCCAAAAAGTTTTGATGTGGACTTGCTATTCGTAATCACTATCTAGTAAAATAATGACCGGCCATCCCATTGATTGGGAACACCAGATCAAGGTACGGCACGTCGGGAGGGAAGGGAAGAAGGCCGGACAAGATTTGGCGTCTGGACAGTTTTCGGAAGAGGTGACGTGGTCGGGGCCACGCTAATGGTTTAACGAGAGTGTTTAGCAACAGAAATTCTAGGCCACAGATCTCAGCCCAATCTGTTGATCGATGGTCCAGAACATAGGCTTAAGGAAGAAAAATCCAGAAAGGAGGTTACCACTAATACACATTAGGCAAAGGCTTGTTGAGCGAAGGGATCATCAAGCGACGGGATTACCAGGCGACGGACGACAATAGGTCAGCGAAGCGACAAGCGACAGGGCGAAGGCTAATAGGTGATACGGTCGATCAGTCAAACTGTTAAGGAAGGCTCCAGAAGATCTCGGGATCCATGGAAATGAGATATTCCATGGAGACTGACAGTAAAGAAAGCGTAATATATGTGCAATATTACATTACCGCATATACGTAGGTCCTTAGACATTGTACAAAGACACATCTCTACAGACGGACATATATTGGTATATTTTATCTTTTCAAGCATTCCAGCCCTCTCGAAGATGACATCCGTAAGTGCTTCCGCTTTCTTTCCTCTTTTCATTCATTTTATACGACGACCACACATTTCAATGAATCCTACGGGCATCAGTTACTCGTAGTGCTAGAGATTTCCGACGTGTTTGGATCCGCTTGTCCGCAGTCACTTCCAGAGCGAACAGAGAGCTTTTAAGGATCAGTGTTGTTCGGGTCGATTGGTCGCTCGCTTCTATGGCCAGTCGAACCCCGCTGGTTAGTTGCAGACTTCAGTCCGTCTCGGTTGGAGCTTCGTGATCCTTTGAATTACTAAAATACCTTGTATTTCACAAAAGTGAAAAATAGTTCCAATGTAATTATTATTGTTTTATTAATTTGAATTAGTAATATTGAAAAGAAATAAAAAGTAATTTCGTTAGTAATCGAATATTGTAGTCTAGTATTTTAATCTGAATTCAAGAGGTAAAAAATGAAGATAAACACAAGAAAAGGATAATCTTAACTTCTTGAATTTATTTTTGATTTTATGTATTACAATAATAAAATAAAATTTAAAAGGTATGAGGGGCCTTTCTTTATTTTCCAGCTTAATTGATTTGCCGTGTCCAGTTTGATCATGATTTAAGTATAAGAACACGAAGTAAGCGAAAGGCTTCCTCGTCTGGCTCAGCACCTTCTCAGTACCACCTCGGCCGTGTGTCCCCCCTCCCCCCCCTTCCCCATACGTCGACCCATGGATCAGCCTCGTTCCCTCTAGACAGGATGTCACCGCCGGGTTCCCCCACTTCATCCTGCTGGTTTGTCATGTGTGAGTATCTGATCCCGAGTTGTTGTTAGTACTTGTTCCGATCCCAACAAGACAGACGTAAAATGAGAGGTCAGTGCTCGCTCACTGCTGCTTCCTTCCTGTGTGTAGCCACCAGTGCCACAAGTCGAATATCAGGATGTCAGCCCCTTCCCGAACTTGGCACTCGGCCAGTTGATGTTCTCACAGTGCCCACCATCAATGCATTTCGGGAGAACAAGAATTCCATTTCATACTCTGGACTGAAATTCCGTACTACTAGTTTTGAAAAAAATTTGCGAGATACCATTCGAGTTTTGTTTATCTCCCTTTAAGTCGCTGTTTCAAAACACGGAACTAAAATAACAGAAAAAACGATCTTTGGAACTGCGACTCTGACAAATTATGTTAGGTACTTAACTTCCTTCAATTGGTTCCAAGGAATAGAGGACATGGCAATTTGTCCCCGCCGTTGCCCTCGAATTTATCGGATCCAAGGTAATCTGCTAATGCTTATACATAGATTTGTCCGTGTAAGGTGGCTGGCCATCATGTAGTGGGCCTCAAATTTGCCGTGTCGCCAAGCAGACGGAGATTGTTTCATATCCAAGTTTCAAGAAGTTAGAGACATTTGTAATTCTAGTTCTCATTTGCCACTTTGAGTTTTGAAGATGGAATCTTGCGGCATACTCGCAAATGTGCTCATGTGCAGAAGGCCAGACGCATCGGCCTGGTTGGCAAAATAATCACCTCGACAAAGAGAAAATGAACTAAGAGGAGCATCTCTTGTTCCTTCTTGTCCGTATCCGCAACCTCGACAATGGCATGATGCATTGGATAACCAGCCAGCTTGTGTCGGTATGTCAGTCATATTTTAGATCAACGGCTTCATTACATTACATTGCTTTATCTTTTCCCCTTGAGCATCACTTTCATTGTTTAGGCCGATGTCTGCTGTCTGCAGAATTCATGATCTGATTTTGCTCTTCCTTCTTCTGGTTATGTTTTTCACTGGATTGTTGGGCGTGCAGTCACCGAATGCAAGCCTTCCAGCTACCTGGCGGTTGAACCAATCGGACAGCTATAAATTTCTTCTTGGTGGCGGGAGCATTGCAAGACTGATCCTTCTCCAAGAAGCCGGAAAGATGAAGTACGCCTTCGGATTCTACTGCGAAGCCGAATGCAACAGGCCTAGTTCTAGTTATTTGTTATCTGTGATCTTCATACCACTCAGCCAGGACTTGCTCCATATGTTTATGCCGGTAGTGGTTTGGTCCGCAAACATGAATAATTTGGTTACGGTCGACGCAGTGCTGAAGTTCACTGAAAAAGGAGATCTTATTCTGGAGGATTCCAACAAAAACTCAGCAGTTTGGTCGGCGGGGACTTCTGGGAAATCTGTTGTGTCTATCAACTTGACAGATACAGGGAACCTTGTGCTGTTCGACAAGAATAATGTGGCGGTCTGGCAGTCCTTTGATCACCCAACAGACACACTGCTCAGAGGGCAGAAACTGATGTTAGGGAAGAAACTGGTGCCAAGAGTGTCCACGAGAAAGTGGACAGAAAAAATTCAGTTGTGGTTAGCCTTAACAGCTCACGGTTTGTATGCAGTAGCCGGCACCAAGCCTCCCCTGTCATATTACTCGTTTCCTTCCGAACTTTCAGACGATAGCTATGCAGCCTGGGAAAATGATACCTTTTATTTGTATTCGGGCAAAGAGAAAAGGGTGATAAAGAGCTATTCGGTTAACGTTTCCATGCACTTCATCAGGCTGGACTATGATGGGCACCTGAGAGCATATGGACACGCCGAGATTGGACTTTTCTTTGCTAAGGGGGATGATGTATTAGGTTTAAAGACCTGCGAATACCCGATGGCCTAAGGTCCTTACGGAATTTGCTCAAATGGACTGTGTACTTGTCCTCCTCCAAGGGGCCAGATGTTTGACTTCTACCAGGTAAGTTTCGGACAACGAGGTTGTTATCGGAAGGTCCCCTTGACTTGCGAAGGCTCACATAAGCAGGTTTTCTTGCGGATGGCAGGTATCTCTTGCTTCAACTTAGCCACTGACTTAATGAGTATCGAGGAGAGCCGTTGCATAGAGGTTTGCGGTAAGAATTGTTCGTGCAAGGCAGCCTTTTTCATGAGTGGCCAGGGGAATTATGAGAGAGGGTGCCTTTTGGTGACGGAATTGTTTTCGCTGCACGAAGTGGATGAAGCTAGCCTCATAGATCATTGTACCGTCTACCTCAAAGTTCAGAATCAGTCAAGCGAACTAGATTCTGATGTTGTGATCCCTGGCGAAAAGGGGGAGGAAAATTTTCTGCAGAAAGCAAAAAGGGCTGGCCTCGGGGTAGCCATCTTTTTTGCATTCCTTAGTTCGGTCGTCGCGTGGTTCCTACTGTGGCAGAGGACGCACTTGAACAAAGAGATGGAGGACGACCATTTTGAAGAGGTTCCTGGTATGCCGACCAGATTCTCCTACATGGACCTTAAATCGATCACGAATGACTTCAGCTGGAAACTTGGGGAAGGTGGGTTCGGGGCTGTTTTCGAAGGGGCTCTGCAGGACGGCACCAAGGTAGCTGTCAAACGGCTCGATGGTTTTAGGCATATGAAGAAATCCTTTCTGAATGAAGTCAGAACGATTGGAAGTGTCCATCACATTAACCTGGTAGTGTTGCTAGGATTCTGCGCGGAGAGATCTCATATGTTGCTCGTATACGAGTACATGTCGAATGGGTCATTGGATGGCTGGATCTTTAGCGATTCAGGTCGGCCTGCTCTTGGCTGGCCACAGAAGACGGACGTTATTACGGACATAGCGAAAGGACTTCATTATCTGCACGAAGACTGCAATAAAAGATCGTGCACCTGGACATAAAGCCACAGAATATTCTCCTCGACAACAACATACGGGGGAAGATTTCTGATTTTGGTTTGTCAAGATTGGTTGATAGTAACAAAGGCCAAATCCAGACTACCACAGTGAAGGGAACCCCAGGGTATTTGGCTCCGGAATGGCTAAATGGACAGGTAACGGAAAAGGCAGACGTTTACAGCTTTGGCGTGGTTGTCCTAGAGGTAATCCTCGGAAGGAAAGTTGTTGGCGACCATTGGGATTCAAATATGTGGGAAGAACTCGAGAAAAAGGCAAAAGAAGGAACATTGACGGACCTTATCGAAGGATACAGCAAAGATCTGAAACCAGATGAAACTGTCATAACCCATGTGTCGAGAGCAATAAGGGTAGCTGCTTGGTGCTTGCAGATTTCCAAAAGAGACCTTCAATGTCAATGGTGATCAAGGTCCTGGATGGAATCATGGGGATTGAGGATGGGCTGGTTTACTATTTCACCTCACATCCTATGTCGACGAAGTCGAGATGTGAGGAAACGGTCCTGTGGCCGTCAATACTATCCGGACCCAGATGATTCGTGTCGCCACGCTTGACTTATATCCATAGTGATTTTTATACAATGTATAGCATTTTGTTACATGGTGGTCTTTAGCAAAGGCGGAGTATGCTCTGCATCTACAACGAATACTGTTATTTATTCCCTGAGATTTTTGCACGAAAGTTGTGGTCAAGTATAATGTTCTGCGGTTTGATGTCCAAGCGGATGCTCATCTGTTCCCATCCTTCGTGCAGATAATGAAGGCCTTTCGCTTCCTCGAGAATAACACCCATCTTCTGCAGCCAATCGAGAATAATCCAATCGACCCACCTATTTACACTGTAAAGTCATTTTTGACCATAATGTTGATAACCCTCATTGGATTGACGATGATCAACGGATCAATTTTATGGTTGATAGTCGAAATTTGACTAAGTCTTAGTCGAAGGAAATGTTCCGGTCGAAATTTGATTAAGTCAGCAAATGTTCTAGTTGAATTTTGACAAAGTTTTAGTAGAAGGAAGGGTTTCAGTCGAAGTTCCAAGACTTAGCCAATTTTCAGTCGAAGTTCCAAGACTTAGCCAATTTTCAGTCGAAGTTCCAAGACCTAGCCAATTCTCGGTCGAAGTTCTACCAAGACAAAGTCGAAATATGTTAAGTGTGCAGTTTGTTTTAAATAAAGCATGTGCAAAATGTGTCTAGCAATTCCGGTAGCAGTTGCGCTAGTGGTTATTGTTAGGATAAGATTAAGTATTAGTATAAATATGGGGTTAACTTCTTGTAATAATACACAACAATCATTTAAAGACCCCGAAAGGCCGTTTGGTTGTGTTCTTGTACTCTGTCTTTTAACAACGAAAGTACGTGTTTTTGTTAATGTATTTACGTTTTTTAATTTACTATTTATTTAAAAGTCTTTACAACCATATTTACTTTACATTCACTGTGTCCTTTGTCGAATATCGCGACGTATTGTTTTACCCGCAAAACACCACCGAAGATCCATTTGTCCATGCTGAACCCGAGAAACTTCACCAAGTTGACATGGCGGATGCTGCCGATGGTCCTGACTTCGTTTAGAAATGATTTCTGGACTTGACCGGAGCCGTTGAGGCATTTGACGGCGACTTTGGTGCCGTTAGACAGTGTTCCTTCGAAAACAGCTCAAAGTCCTCCCTCCCCAAGCTTCTTGCTAAAATCCTCCTCTCCCGATCCTTAACCTTCATCTTGCTTCGCATAATGAACAAAGCTGCTGCATTAAGGATCAGAAAAGCGACTACAGCTGCGGTAACGGCTGTCCACACTTTTTGCAGAACATTCATTCGATATTCCCGGGTGAATGGATGTGCCAATTAGGAACAGGGGATGCCCTGGACTTGTACTTTAAAGTAAACCGTGTAGTTTTGGCATAGTGATAGCTCATGGTGTCGAGCTTTCGCTGGGGACAACAGTTCGGTTGGTAAGAAGCATTCTCCATTCAAGCTACTTACAGAGCGCCTGAAAAGTGCAGCCTTACAGGAACATTTCCGGGAGCAAGCATCTGAACAGCCTTTGGCATCAAAGCCAGCTACATCGGTCACGAAGTCGAAATAATAGAGCCCTTTGATTTCCATGAAATGCTGAAATCCCTGGTCGTCACAAGCCAACGGAACATTGGCCACGCACCCAAGCTTGGGCTGCAGGTATTTTACTGGGTTAAAGTAGGCTACACTGCCACTTGGTGAGGACAATCACATCGTCCATTCGAGCAAATTCCATACGGACAGCAGAACATCAGGTAGGTCTCCAAAGGCAACATATCGCCCATGTTGATGAATCCTCACATATCATCGTATCTGTATGCTCTCAAATGCCCATTGCTGTTCAGCCTATTGTAATTCACTGAAACCTGTTGGGATTGCTACACAAACCTTGATTTCCTGCTCCCAATGCTGAGCCGTTCATGGACAAGACCAGCATACCATTCACCATGGTGAGTAAGCCGGCATCTGAAACTTCTGAAACAAAAGTATAATATGATAGCTGAGGTTCACTCCCAACATTTGCATACAAACCGTGACTGCTCAGTCCAACTCGTCTCCGAGACGCTTGGTACAAGTTTCTTCCCAGACATTAACATCTATCCCCTGACTAGCGTATCTGTTGGGTGATCGAGACTGCCATCTGTGGCATTACTGTCATCAAACAGTACAAGGTTCCCAAAATATGTTAAATTGATTCCCACGACGCGCTTTCCCATTGTTCCATTGAACCAAACCACGTTCTTCTCATCTGGCTCATGCAAAGCTAAATCTCCATTCTCAGCAAATTCCAACAAAGCGTCGATCGTGACCAGATTGTTCCTGTTTGCAGACCAAACTACTTTTGGCTTACGCTTAGCATCAATCTTATGAAGGGTTAGAACAATAGACGTAATGATGACTATCAACAGCAAATACCCTTGTAACTGAAAGTACGATACAAGTGGTTCAGTTTCCAAGTTGTGGGAAGGCTGATGGTCGGAGACTGGCCAGAAATCAAACCGGCCAGAAAACACAACAACATGGCATGGAAATGGAGAGCAGCTGAGCAGCTGAGCAACATGGAAATGGAAATCAACCGAAAATACCCATTTTATGTGGATCTCATGGACGATGCTGTTTTCTGTCTCTTGTTTATCCATTTTCTGCCCATCCGAGGAGTTGCTCGTCGTTATTGTTCGTAATCATCATCCACAAAAGCTGAAAGGTGATACGGATAAAGGTTTTAGTATCAGGCCCCGATGATCTGGGTCCATTTGTATGTATAAGTCGGTTGGCCTAAATTGCTGCCAACACACCTCGCACCTCTCATGTTTATCCAGGCAACAACTGTCCATTGGTAATGCCGATCCTTCGGTAAGGATTCGATTCGGCCGCAGCCGCTTCGGCATAGATAAAAGATGGCAATAAAGGACAATGGACCTCTGATGGCATCTGCTGGAATCAAGCAATGCCACAAGTTTGAACGCTTGCGCTCATCTTTCACTTAATCTCAATGTCTGTAATCAATGTCCGTCGAGGAAATTTTCAGGTCTGACACAATGATCAGAGCATTCTTCGGTCTCACATGTCTGGGTCAATATAAGAAGCCGTATCGACTGAATATCAGACAATATTGTTGGGTTGGCAATATGTTCTAGTTCCGGTAGACGGTTTACGATGAAATGCCCCCAACCAAACAACTTCAGCATACTCCTCTCTTTTTATATATCAAGTACAGAATGTCGCTAAATCTAACAGTGGACGGTCGAAATCTTCCGCCGCGATCTTACCCTCGTAAATATAGTCGGCAACCAAAGACTTTGGACCAATTTGAAAACAATGAAAACAATGAAGGCACATTTGAAAAGTAAACTAGTTTCCGAAATGGCGCCTTAAGGAATATTGACGGTTAAAAAAACAGTCTCCGATCAAGAACTCGCAAGCGGATGGTTGGAAGACTATTCCCTTCACTCCCCCCAACCCAAAAAGATCCGATCTTGATTGGTGTTTCCAGAGTTCGATCATTTTCCATTCGAGTTGATCGATCCTTCGAGTAATTGAGCATTGCTTTCGTCTTCTCCTGTTAAAGACGGATTTCGCTGCTGCCTTTGAGTTTTCTTGTCCTCATGTGTGGTGTATTTATCGGAATTCCTGTCTTGATTCATCCCGTGGTTAGATCCTTGTGATCTCTGTTGTCTTTCGAGATCCCGAGTGGTTTTCCGTAGTTGTTGATGGGGGGGAGGGGAGAGATTATATCAGTGGTTTGCCTGATGACTGATGAGCAGCTTCTTCATATAATGGTCTTCCTGCCAAAGGTTGATGCGGCGAGGACATCCTGTGTTTCCCCGAGATTCCATAACCTGTGGATATCGCTCCCCAATCTGTCATTCAGTCAATGCGAATTCCATCGTTGCAGTGAGTTGGGTCTTTATCAGATGGTATTCCGGCGAAGTTTCTTTTCTTTTGTCAAGAAAGTGTTGTCTCTTCACAATCGCCCGACCCTTGATAGGTTCAGTCTCAGTTTAGAGTTCTTCTTTGGGAAGGTAACACCGGCGTGTAATGGGGCTAAGAGGCTGCTGAGAATAATAGTAGAAATTATATGCATGTGGATATGTTTCGCTTTACGGAAAAAGGTTAGGATACTGAAGTTGGATTTTGCGGGATGCATATTGATACGATAGATGAAGATGCAAAATCCGAGTACTAAGTTTTACCTGGCATCGTCCTTAGAAGTGGATACTTAGAGGAGCTGTATTTGGATAGATGTAGGATGAATCTGTCCACTGGTATCCAGTTGAAGTCGGTGCGGATACTGTCCCTAAGGAGAACAGGGTTGAAAAAAGAAATGGTGAACCAGATAATTATCCGGTTGCCCAATGCTGGAAGAGTTATTACTAGGCAAGTTTGACTCCTTAGATTGGCTGAAGATCTCAGTGCCGACGCGTTTGAAGAAACTGGATATTGAAGTCATTGGTATGGATACCCTAGACCTTGGTCACTCTAGCATAGAATTCTTAAAAATCTATGCCTTTATATTAAAGAAGGTAATTTGCCCTACAATAACCCATTTGGACATACACTTGAATGGGGAACTTGGAAGGTTTAGTGATCTGCCTTCCTTGATTGAGGCAAACATTTGCATCTCTACACTTTTCGGTTCACCTCAGCACGACATTGAGGAGGCCGAATTCAGATGGCTTCTGCAGAAATCAAGAAATGCAACAAGTTTAAAACTCTGTGGCTCCTGTGTAGGGGTATACGATTCGTCATCGTTTTCTTAATACGAGTTTCTATTCAAAATGTTGTCTCTCACGACGAACCTCTTGCTGACATGTCTGCCCTGCATTGATTATGTTTACAGTAGTATTGAGGAGGACTACCCTTTTTAATAACCTCCCAGTTGACAGCTTGAGACACAGTCCGAACGAATCATGGACTGTATTCCGTGTTCCGGTCTTGGTTGTTAGTTTGTGAATGATTGGCTTGCGGAGGATTCTACCAAGTTGTTTTCTTAACTGTGCGACTAAAATTGTATCAAAAGAACTAAAATCTTTTGAATGAAAACACACTCTGCCGCCTGTTCTGGCTTTGCTCCTAAGCTTCTTCCAAGTTTAGGCAAGCTCATCTTTTCTGGGTAGCTTAAAATAAACTGCACCATATTTCTGCATAGATGCTGCCCAAACAGTCGATATGTAGATGCTAATCATAGTTCCTATTTCCCTTTCTTGTAGATATTTTCACTTTGGGAATTGACTGATCATCCGAGTCCAGTTTTCAGAATCCTAAGGAGCACCCCTTTCCTGGAGGGCCTTGTCATATGCTCTTTCCCATTTAGTGGAGCTCCTTATTTGGTAATATTTTCAGAACACAGTCAGTTCATCTGGTTTACATTCCTTGGCTTGAATCCGTCAGGTCTGATCTTTGCTTAAATTCTTTCAGTTAGGGGGAATGGGGGAAGTGGATCATTTTGACTCCAGGAACTACTGGTGCTCTTTTAGGGGCAACAAAATCAACTGCCTTGGGAGCAGCCTTAAGCATGTAACCATACAAGGCGACCGGAATAGGTACCGAGAAGAATGCAGCTCGCTGAGGAATCCCGTGTCGCCGGTCTTGAAAACCGAGGTGCCGTGCCTGGTGCACAGCTTCCCCCGAGCATCCAAGAGGGAGGAGGTGCTGTTGCCTGATCCTTCGTTTTGGTAGAAAAAGGGAGATAGTTTTTCTTTTTAAGAGAGAAGGAAAACGAGAATTGAAGTTGAAAAGGAATATGAAATCAAATCACAGCCCGCATAGAAGTTTAAGCCAGCAGGAGGACTACATTCTCAATGGTGACAAGTTTGTGGGTGGTGAGAGGGGGGTGGGGCAATAACAATGGAAAAAGTAAAAAAAGCCCATGAACAGTTTTATACGGAACCCTCGCCAAAGATCAGATTCCTTTCCCCCCCTCCCACAAATCCCGCGACAACAGTCTTCCCTCTCCCCCCGTCAAATTCCCCCATTTTTCCTTTTTTATTTCAAAATCCAGTCAAGCCGCCTGCTCGTCCTTAGGCGCCGCTGAGTTTGTTATGGCGGGTTACAAGGCCGACGACGAGTACGATTACCTGTTCAAGCTTGTACTGATCGGCGACTCCGGCGTCGGCAAATCCAACCTCCTCTCCAAGTTCACCAGGAACGAGTTCAACCTCGAGTCTAAGTCCACCATCGGGGTCGAGTTCGCCACCAAGAGCTTGCGCGTCGAAGGCAAGGTCATCAAGGCCCAGATTTGGGACACCGCCGGCCAGGAGAGGTCCCCCTTCCCCTCCCCTTCCGTTGCTTTGCTGATGGTTTCCTCTCCGTTGTTGTTTGTTTGTTGCGATCTGGATCTGGAGTTTTCTGGTGGCTCTGCGAGGGTTGGCTGTTACTGTCCTCTTCTCTCTTTCTCGAGACTTCCTTTGAATTTTTTCTATGGTTAGCGTGTGTTATTTTAGTTACCGGAACGGGAAATGGATTTCCGGCCAAATTATGAGTAAACGAGTCGCCTGAATGAGTCGGATTTCTTTTGCAAGGGAAGTAATTTGTTTCTACTTCATTGTCTTTCTGATTTGATTCTAGTGGCTATGAGTGACTGAAATACATCGGCCGATCTGGCTTCTAACTTCGATTATGGAAGGAAAGCAGAGCCTGTTCCCCGTTAATTCTGCTTTTATCTGGAGATCTAGTGAATAGCGACAGTTACCTGTCGACCGACTATACAAGTGTAAGATGTCTTAGATCATGTAGAAGAAGTCAGATTTCTTTTTTCCGAAGCTTGGCATCACGGGCTAGAACCGGTTGAAGGGATTGTTTATTTTACCTTATGTGTTATGTCTGAAGACTATGGAATGCCTTCGCACTTCTCTCGAGTGATTAAGTGATCAGTCTAGTTGCTCTAACCAGCAAGTCAACACCGGAGATATTAAAGTCGTCAGATATTCAAAATAATTGGAGGATAGTATTCGGGGTGCTTTTTTTGAAATCCTTTTAATAAGTCTCTGAATGTTCTTCCTCAAATCTTAACTGAGATGTTCTGGCATTTCTGGTATGTTTCTATTCTGTTAGCTCATTCTCTTGTTAGAGGTCTTTTCTTCTTTGAGAACTGTTGATTCTGATGGTCCCTTGTTTTGGGGTTGCCTGGAAAATTTATTCGGCATCTTAGTGTTTCCTCTCTGTTAGGGAGATAACAGTGCATGGGTTCTTGGCTTTGTTTACCGATGTGAACCTTGATGGAAAATGAGCTGCTTGAATACACGTTTGAGGTTTTGGTGATGTTGTGTAGCTGCAGTACTACTTTAGACGTCATTACTGTTCGGGAGTGAAGTCAGTTTTGATTGGGGGAAAGTTCTTGGCTTGGATTGTGATTTCAATAACAAAGGCCATAGGCACATTTCTTTAGCCAAATCTTTTATGGTCCACCTGTGGAATAAAAACTTGAGCAGATGTGTCCAAGTTGTGCTGGTTGGTAAATGGTAATTGCATGGTTGCTCAAAAAGGAGTTGATGATAAAATCTGCCGTCGACATTAGATATTAAGAAAACCCGCCCTCAAGACTCTGCTCGCACTGAATTAGGTTGCTCCATAATTTTCTTCCTTAAAACATCATTTCCCATGGGCCTAATCATTGAAAGAGCAACATTTGTTCCTCAGCAAATCCGTGTACAACTGGTTGTGCTGATGCTGGTTCCATTTCCTTTTGCTAATGGTCTTACTATGCCACAGATACCGTGCTATCACCAGCGCATACTACAGGGGAGCTGTCGGCGCTCTGCTAGTGTATGACGTTACCCGGCACTCGACCTTCGAGAACGTGGGACGGTGGTTGAAGGAGCTGCGGGACCACACCGACCCGAACATCGTGGTCATGCTCATCGGCAACAAGTGCGACCTGCGGCACCTGGTGGCGGTCCGCACGGAGGACGGGAGGTCCTTCGCGGAGAACGAATCCCTCTACTTCATGGAGACATCCGCCTTGGACTCCACGAACGTGGAGGCGGCCTTCATGGAAGTCCTGACCCAGATCCATCGCATCGTGAGCAAGAAGTCGGTGGAAGCTGGGGACGAGGGGAGTGCGTCCGCAGTCCCATCCAAGGGGCAGACCATTGACATCAAGGAAGATGGGTCTGTCCTGAAGAGGATGGGTTGTTGTTCCAGCTAGGTGGGGGGGATCTCTTTCTTGGTTTGAGCTTGTGGGTTTCGATTAGTTTCTGCTCCCTACTACGTATGTGTACATCTTGCTCCTTTATACCCTTCCCCCCCCTCCCCCCCCCCAAGGAAAAGAGTCCCCCACACTATTTGTTTGGCACATTGTTCTCAAAAACAGAACACAAAACTGATAGTAAGATTTGATACTCTCTGATTTGCTTTCGCTTTCTGCTTCTGTCTTGGTTTTCAATCCATACATCCACCAAACAACGACTATTTTCACCGTTTAGAGATATCTCGAAATCAACGGAGACCAAATTAAACGACGCCGTACGAGCTAAGTCCTCAAAACATTGTGACGTCACTATGTACCGTTGGGGCGGATCGGGCCCCGCCGCGCGATCCGGTCCTATACGGCGTTGCCGATGCAGGGGACAGTGCCGAGGCCGCAACGTCGGTCCGTCTCCTCTGGTTTGGCCTTCTTGGCTAGCCGGAACACCAGCGAGCATTCCGGCAGCTCGCCTAGGTCGCCGAACAAGGACTCCTCCTCCTCCCCCATGCTGAAGGCCGCCGCGGAGTAGTCGCTCCCAGCGTAGATGGGCCGGCGGGGGTACGAGATCGCTGAAGATGAAGCCGCCGCCTCAGCCAGCCAGTGGAAGTCCGGATCGTCTATCAGCGCGTCCTCGACGATTTCCGTGACGATGAATCCGTTGGCGGAGGCGGTCTCTTCTTCAGGCTCGGACTTGGTAGAAACTGGGGGCTGTTGTTGTTGTTGGTGGTGGTGGTTTCTGGCGGCGGGGACGGGGTGGTTGTGGTCGGAGGAGTAGGTGACGAGGAGCATGGTGGGGTCCGATCGGCTCCGCTCCACTTGCTTCCTGGCGGGGCAGCCCTTGGAGCTACTGCATCGGTAGTATCCCCTGGGGACCCACACAAAAAAAAAACGTGTGTCGGACGCGCCTGCTGCCATGGAAGCATTTTTGCAATTGAATTATTGTGTGCAAAAGAAACCGTGCGTGGCCTAATAATAATTCAAACTTTTAACTGGTTGTGAATGGGGGGGGGGGGGGGGGGGGGGGATGGACTTTAATTCCACAACCCGTTAAGTAAAAGATTCCTAGAACCAGGTCCAGAGTACTCAGCAAAAGGGTGAGGGAATCCCCTGAATTAGAAGTTCCATATTTGCCTATCTCATTCTTATCCTATTCCTATTTCTGGGGGGGACTTGGGGTTGTATGTAATAGTAATACATACCTCCTCTTTGTATTGCCATACTGTGCTAATCACATCTACCCCACCCCCACCTAACCTAAACCCAATCCTCTCAATTCCACGGCCTGTAATGCGGAATCAAGGGCCCTTGTGGGCGTGCTAGTGCTCGGGGATGGACCACGCCGGCCGAGAGTGATTGCGTGCGTGCCCTCCAACCCCCCCCACTGCCTCTACATGGCGCGTGGTGCCTTTGATGATGGGCCTAGAATCCTTACAACAACAAAATCTTTCAACATCACAGTCACCCCTCCACAATTATCATAGAAACAGCCGCCTCTCCCCCCACCCTCTCTCTGCCTTGAACTAATCTAAACCATCCCCAGTTTGGCCGCCCTATCACCGAAGCTGACAAAGATCATGGATATTTTGTGTTTTTCTATATTTGCTTTTTTTTTGGGGTGAGTCTTTCTTGAAGTTGGGTGGATGAATTGAATGATGTATGAACTAAAGGCGTGTCGTGGGATGCTTTTTCTTTTTATTTATAAAAAAATTAATGGCGGGGTAATTGGCTGAATGAATGGATGGGAAGGTATTGGGAATGAGTACCTGGGGTAAGGTGATCCCTTGATGGGTTTCTGCCCATACTTCCTCCACGCCCATGAATCTGATGGGGGGAAGGATGACCCTTCCCCTTTCATCTTGTTTGATCCGCCCTCCCCTTGATGATCACCGCCTCCTCCGGTGATCGGCACTGATATCACCCTCTTCTGCAACCCCTTCCTGACCAAATCAACTGTGAATATATATATATATACATGAAAGAACAGATCAAATACATGGGGAATTATGGAGCCTCAGTGTGCTGTGTCATCTTACCTTTTCTTAGGGGAAGGTGAGGAGGGAGCGGTCCTCGCCTCGTCCCCGGATGAAGGCGAATCGGGCGTGTTCTCCGGCACAGAGTCT
Organism: Melastoma dodecandrum; assembly: GCA_029817715.1. Lineage (NCBI taxonomy): Eukaryota > Viridiplantae > Streptophyta > Magnoliopsida > Myrtales > Melastomataceae > Melastoma > Melastoma dodecandrum. The sequence continues at coordinate 298,984 of JARUPY010000605.1, forward strand.
GAGTTCTCCTCGTCTTGGTCGTGGAGAGCGTGCCTACTAGGTCCCATGTGGCTCTCTCTCACTCTCCCTTCTCGCGTCTGTGCTTGCTATATGAGCAACAACAAGAAGAACAACAACTACCACTTTGTTGGGTTTATCTGACGATGGTGGTGGAGTTTGGTTTTTGTGGGGGAGTTCACTTTGTTGGGTTAGCCGGCAGGGGGTCAGAGGATTCGCCGGGAAAATTGGTGGGTGAAAGGCTGATTAGGACGAGCAAAGTTTAGGTTGCTGTTGGAGGGGGAGAAATAAGAGAGAGTATTAAGATAATGCGTGGATTTTTTATTTCTTTTTTTTTTTTTGTTTTGTTATAAGCAGGGGGGAGGTGACAGATTGGCAGGTAGCTCTTTTTTTTTTTTTTTTTTTTTTTTTTTGGGGACGTGAGAGTCTGTACGCTATTTCCTAATTCGTAGTTTTTCCTTCTTCTTTTTGGTGTGTAATTTTATATTGATTTTTTTTTGGGGGGGGGGGGGTGGAGTGGGGTTAGGGGGGATGCCGATAGAAAATATTTTAGTAGTTGGGGGGTGAATCCATGGAGGTCAGTCCATCATAAGTTAACATACGCGTAAATAATAATAACCAACTAAATAATTGGGGGGGCGTGGGGGGATTGGAATATGATTGGGGTTGGAGTAATCCATGGAAGCGACCACGTGATAACCTCGGGAGCCTCGCCCCACCTTCCTATATATATTTTTATTCTTTTGTTAATGTGCCTCCCCCGGGGGTGGGGGGATTAGTCTTTCTTGCTCGAGTTTTGTCCCATGTATTAATTATTTAAATTAAATAGGAGAGATGGGGACTGGGCTTCGGATAGACGTAGTTGGGCCTGATTCAATCGTTAACCATCATTCCATGGGCCCGAACTCTCCTCCTCCTCGTATGAATTAGTGCTAGTAATTGGGTGGGGGGGAGGGAAGCCTGACCTGAGGGTGAGGGAGATGGAGATGGGGGGCCAAGTTAATAAATTGAGTTGATGAATGGAATCACACTCTGTTCAAACCACGTGAAACTTCGCTCTGATTGCTTGCCTTTTCCATAATCATTGGTTTTGTAGCTAAATAAATCATGAGAAGGTTAATGATTGTCAAACAATCATTAACCTTTTATTTCCCCCTTTTTTTTTAAAAAAAAAAAGAAAAAAAGAAAAAGAAAGGAGGCAATCCCACTCCCATGACATGACATGGCCACATACTTTAACATTAGGAAGAAACAGAGAGCCACTCCTAGTTCTTCTGACTCCTGGCCGACTGAAACTAAGAAAAACCCTCGGCAGCAGATTCCACGTCTTCTATTCCTTCTGGTCCCAACTCCCCATCTTCACTACCAGGCCCCCTTCGGCGACCACCCCCCATGTTACGAATGTCGAACTTCTCCCCGAGACTTCCAGGTCTGCCCTCCACGTCCGGTCCATGAGCGAGATGGACCTCGCGACATCTCTTGCTTCTCACGTCTCGCCCGACTCTGTTCTCCCCGCAACTCCGAAGCGCGAGACTGTCGAATCCGGGAGAGGGGGGTCGAGTTTTGTTGAAGTTGGGAAGGAGATGGAGAGACCCGGAGGTGGGAAGAAGACGGAGGCAAGGAAAAAGAGGAGGGGAATCTCTAGGACGAGCAGCAGAAGCCTGTCGGAGCTAGAGTTCAAGTAGCTTAAAGGTTTCATGGACCTTGGGTTCGTGTTCTCGGAGCGGGACTGGGACTCGGCTGACCTGGTGTCCATAATCCCCGGGCTGCAGAGGCTTGGGATGGCAGGCGAGGCCAGGACAACGGCTTCGGCGACATCAGGGGAAGCATCGCGGCCATACCTGTCGATGGCTTGGGGGGACCCCCCGCCGGGAACAAGATGGAGGATACCGGAGATAGGGAACGATGATGAGAGATCGATGAAGGATCAACTGAAGTTGTGGGCTCAGGCCGTGGCGTCCGCAGTTAGATAACGCTTCAATTCATTTGGTCCTTGGTCTGTGTTAACCTGTCCGAACGAAAAACCGTTTGATGAAAAATCATTAGGACATGATCACAGACAGCCCCCCCTGTTAACCCAAATCCAAGTGTGAGATTCTTCCCACAACTTGTGCTGAAATATCTCAGATGAGATGGAAGCGGAGAACAGACCACATCCAACCCAACAACTAACAAATGTGGGATTGAGATGGTTTTCTGACATTCCCCATCTTCATCTGCCTTTTGACGTTATGATATAACGAGCTTTTGCTTCCTTTCTTCTTTCTCCTGGGGAATGTACAGTAAAGGAAATATCCATGGACAACACTTGCAGAACCAAATGAAGCCTTTATCCGCATTGACCCTGCACTGTTATCCCATCTAGGCGCAACCAACTACATGGGTTGTCAAAGTCTGAACCGTCGTGGGTTCGGGGATATGTTTCGTAACTTCTGCTGTACGTACGAGCCTTGTTTGGAAAAGTATGCCTATCGGAAGTATTTGTCCCGGAAATGAACTGGAGAAGTTACATGGACTATTCATGCAAACTAACCCTGTCAGGAGTTATTTCTCCGTGTTTGATACCGCCTCAGGTAGCTTAAAAGTGGGAGGCTTGTCGACTCCCTTCCTCGAGTATTCCCTCTACCTTCTGGCGGCTGCTGCGGCTCTCCTCGCCCTCTTGTTCGCTTCTTCATCTGCATTCACTAGCAGAACAAGCAATCGGCTTCATCAACACGGAAACTTTCTTGGAACAAATGCAGTCAACAAACATTGGTCAAATGACAGACGGTGCGGATTCGCGTAAACCTAGCGCCGACTGTAAAATTATTTGTTGTACCCTGAAGATCTCATTGAGGAAAAGAAAAGGTATACCTGAGTTCCTCCGATCTTTTGATTGCCGCCAGAGGTTATTCCAGAATATGTTAGATTTATCATCAGTCCCCTTCTACTTCGTCATTCTAATCTTGGCCTCGCCCTGCAAGTTGTGAAGAATCCAGCAAAACAGATTGTAATTTGATTAAACACCATCCAATTCTTTTGCCAAGACCTTTGCCTGCCTCTTCTCCCATTGAGTACTCGCCTGCAAGAACATCATCGGATCATCATCTAATAACGTCCTGTAGGCGTGATCTGTGTGTGTACTGTTTAGGCTACTATCAAAAGTGCACAGAGCAAATACAAGGACTTTGATCCCACCATTTTGAAGACGTCTACCCCTCCAGATCCCATTCCGGAAAGCATGAATGCTACCTGAAAAAGTTTGAAAGAACAATTCAGGGAGAATCTCGGTAATTAAATGCTAAACCCCATCAAAGTATATGTGACGATAAGATCACGTTAAGCCTTACATTTATTCTTGCCACTCATCGCATCTAGTCTTCAAGAAGAGATAGTTGAGCTGCAGATGTCCAATGGATACAATGCACTGGGCTGAACCACGTTAAACGATTAGATCGAGACTCGAGCAGACAGGAAAGAATAGTGTACGCCAGTGCAAGACAATCCAGTACCAGCTGTCAATCGCCTGCTGCACCGAATCAGGTTCTCCACACTGACTGTATGCTCTTGCCCTCCCATAGTCATCCTCAATCGCAAAAACATCCAAAGCCACATTCGCACAATTCTTTCACCCTGGGGAAAAGCAGATACACTTCAAATTCACCAGAAAGCACAAATGATAAGTAATGCGTGGGAGGATGATTTGTCATCGATAGCAATCACAACATTAGGGTAAAATTCTACCTATGCAGCTAAATTTGTCAACAAACACATGATCCTTGGGGCAGGAATCGTCCAGAAACGGGTTGACGGCTGTCATCGCATAACCATGTATCTCGTCATAAATGATTCGTTGCAACGGGTCACTGAGGACCTGCACTGCAATCGAATCATCAAAGAAGTAGATACAACACAAGGAGACTGGCACGGCATGCATTTCGATGATTGTTGTTGATCTGAAAAGAAACCTTGAGAGGGGAACCCACCGCATAGACCTCGTTGATGAACATGCAGAAATTCGTGGTCTCTGGATCATTCCCACTCAAATCCGAATGACAAGCCTTCATGCAATTGTAGTAAGCTTTCTTTATCTGCGCCGGCGTGGCATCCGGAAGCTTTTTTTGAAAAAATCCATCCAATCAAACAGTAAGAAAAACATCATCATCATCGTCCAACAATACCCACTTCATATCTTAACACAACAACACTACAACCAGGCCAAGAACAGCGTAGTAGTCATCCGCAACGGTGTCCGTCGAAGACGGCGACACCCCCGCAGCCGCCTTGACACTAGGGAAGCCTCTTCTCCGGAGGCGTCCGCTTGTCCTGGAGGACAACGCCCTGCATGTACTGGATGAATACGGATGAGTCACGCCGGAAAAATCCTGGAATCGGAGGGCATCTGTACATACCGGGACAACAATTGAGCCATCCCCGGAAAAAAAATTATCCAAACGAGTGTGAAAAAATCAAACTGAACGTTAACAAAAATATCGGAAGCGGCAGTGGGCACGACATTTGCGTGAGGGAAAGGGAGGGGGGAGAAAACATCTTGGCGTAGAAGGAAAGGAGTGATGCTGACATGGCGGCATTACATCCTTGCGGGGCCGTGTAAGAATCTGCCCGTTAATTCCCCCCCGCCGCAGTCGGGGAGAAGAATCTCGGGGTCCGAGCGGAGGGTGGCACGTGATTGTCACGTGCCGGATTGGATTTAAAATTACTTTTTAAGATTTCCTTACAAATATTGAATCATAACGCAGAGAAGCCGAGAAATAAGGCTAGAAAAACATGATTAATCCAACCAACTCATAAGTCAATGCAGAGAACACAGCTCACGAGAAAACCATATGACCCTGTTTGATTGACGCTAGTTTCATAACAAAGGTGCCCGGCGTTTGTCATAACACTTGTGGAGAAAAGAAAAAGAAAAGGACAACACTAGAGGTTTCCAAAACTTGGCCAACAGGTGGGTTGGGGGGGAATTTCAGCCTGTGATATTCTGGGACTTGTTAAGGATGACACCCTCGTACTTAACCTGGAACCATTTCATTGCATCGTCCTTGGTGACCCGGTGCTGGATTCCTACACGGGACTTGCATCGACGGCGGCGGCCAACTCTGTAGCCGGCGCGCTCCAACACTACATAGAAGTCCATACCGTAGATGCCAGTTGAAGGATCATACCTGCAGAAGAATCAACATGTTGGTGGTAAGCAAGATGCTCTTGGCGGAAACATTACTATCAGGGGGCATCAAACAGCCAGCGTCCTAAAATACGTAAATGGAGAAATGTGGAACAACCGAGGCTGAGGAGAAACAAAAGGCAGGTTTTTATCAGCCCCGGTCATCTGAAGACTCTTAGTCGTCAAAATAGGCAGAAGCACGGTGGCAAGATAAGCAACCATACATCACCAAAATACATAGACAGAAAACGCAGCACAGAGATGAAAAGATTAAGAACCTACTTGATGCCAAGATCAATGTGCTCCTGAATACCAAAACCAAAACAGCCGGTGTCACTGAAGTTCCTTCGCAGAAGCTCATATTCCTTAACCTTCAAGCCGCTCTCCAGAAGTTGCATGGCCTTGTCTCCTCTGACAGTGACATAGCAGGCTATCTTCTCATTACGCCGAATCCCAAAGGACCGAACGGTGTACCTAGCTGTAGTTAGAAGGAGCATCAGGACATTCCAATGAGCAAAACAGTTGACTTCATATTGTAAAACATTATTATCACATAAGAAATTCTTGCTTGACCATCCAAGGCATTACTTTCATTCAGAATACACAGCCGCAACTGCTGGAGACCGGGTGAAGAAAACATTAAGAAATCCTCTGATAAGTATTTCCACAGATCAAACCCGACATCAGATGGATTTTACTATTATCGACGAAAACTTCCAATAAGATAGATGCACTACAATTTGATTTCTTAGTCCCTAAGGAGATCCTCTCCCCCAGAAACAAAATTGACCAGTGATAATGATCCACAGAGAACTAACACCACAGAAGAGCCCAGCCAAAATATGCAGATCAAGAACATCCGAAGATATCAATCCCTACATTCTCATTTTCCTAAAATATCACCGCACAAAACGAAACCAGACCGACCTTTTGAGAAAACTGGCGATTGGCCGCTCAGCTGCTCCAACACCTACAGAATGAGACGAAAACGCACAGAAACTAAGCTCTAGACCACAAAAAAAAAACACAAATCAGCACCAAGTCCGCCAATCACACGACCAGGCAGACAAACCTTGGCAGCTCTGGTGAGTCGATCGCCGCTCTCGCCGACGGAGATGTTCAGGACGAGCTTCTGCACCTTGATTTCCCTCATCGGGTTCGACAGCTTCTTCTCCGATGCCTAAACCAGAACCAATTCGAAGAAACCGAACACGTAACCACTCGTTCCCAATCTTCGAACAACCGGGGCGGAAAAGGAAAGCATAAAACGAGAGAACACTGGAGTACCATTTGCGATCAGGTTCGATGCCGGCGAAGGGGAAGGCTGTCGGGGCGGGGGCGGCGGCGTACGCGGACTTTCGACACTAAAGAAAACCCTAATGCCTATAAAGGCGCAAGGAATTTAGGGTTTTGAGGGCATGCCATTTTGGGCTTTATTGGACGGGCTTTTAGGCCCATTAGTGCCCAATTGTGCCCAATACAAAGCGGGTTGCTCCCGCAGTCAACACCAGCTGTAACCCTTAACGGTAATTCCCTCCCCCCTCCCCCCTCCCCAACAATCCACGCGCCGCCGCGGACCAGACGGCGGACGTCGCCGGAGCTCGGGTATGCCGTTTTGGATAGGATGAAGTAAGCCAGCATAAGCCTGAACGCGGTGACTTATTAACATTTTGATTGCTAGTGTTACAAGGAAGTGGTGGTTGTCGACCACCCTCGACCTGTTCCGCGGTAAAATCGTATGGGGTCTTGAAGAGGAACGGCGTGGTCCCAGAGTTGTTAACTTACACCACCCTCTTGGAAGTGTTGTATTAAGTCTAAGAAATATGAGGATGGATTCTAGATATTTGAGACAATGAAGGGCCTGCCTGGGTTACTCATTTGATGCATTTGGATGCTGCCCTACCATTAGTGCATCTGTTAAGGCAGCGCGAACGGATGATGCAGACCATTGATGGCTCGCGTGATAAAGTATGGAATTCACCTCGATATAGTGTCGTACAATACGCTTATCTATTTACATCGTATGCATCAAACATAAGCTCAGGCGCCCCGGTAATAACATGAACATATGTATGATATGTTAGCCTCCCCCCTCCCCCTGACCTGACCTGGATATATAAAGGGAACACAGATAAAATGCAAAATGGCAAGCCAATCAACGCTCTTATGAGGGAAAGAATAGCAACATACCAGAACTTTGGCACTAAAAGGATTAACGTACAGAAATATATGGATAGTCCATTCAACAATGTTTATCGTTTGCAAAACGACTTTAGGAGTTAAAGCAGCTACGATACCAAAACGATTTGCGGCCCAATTATTTTACATACCAAGATGATCAATTATTTTACTCCCAAAAACACAGCCGTGGCCCAATTAGAATGAAAAGACCAACTCCTGTGTAGAAGCTCTCCATAATAGTTTTTACTAGTTAATTATGACCTATAAAAATTTCAATGCACTTTGCTCCCCCACCCCCCAAAAAACATCATTTAGAAGCAACTATGGGAACAACGCTACTCAGGGAGCGCCCCCCAGCATATTCAAGAGCGGGAGGCAACAACTGGGAAGTAACAGAGGAAGAATTGCCGGAAAGGGGGAGGGAAACAATCAGCCGAGGATGGCCTTGCTATGGTGATCTGCAGCTTTCGATAGAGACTGTATCGACACATGGTATCCAGGACCCATCTGAATTCAGGCATCCAAGAAATAGGAAACTGTCAGCTTCTGATAATCCATGAGTGAGCAAAAAGAGGGGGGATCTTGGGATTCACCGTGCTGCAGATATGGAAAGAGTTGATGTATCCGGCATACTTTGATGCTGTGAAAACAAAGGCAACATAACAAATTGAGAAGCTCTCATACGTTGGAGAAACAAGACAGGAATGTGGTTATGACCAATTAAGGCGAAAACAAGGAGGTGGCCTGTAACAGTCGCTTGGAAGGTGGATGGCTAACCTTTCTTAAGTCCGGCAGGTTTTGCACGCAAGAGTGCCTCCATAAAAGCACCAACATTCTCCCGTAAACAGTCCTCAGACAGGCTCACCTGCAAAACCATTGACAATATCAGTATAGTCAGAGAGAGACGATCACAGTTTAAAGGACAAATAATAATCTTATCTCAGTAGTCATCCGGGGGATGAATTTTACCTTTCCTAGCCCAACATGGACAATGGCCGTCTTGTCCATTTTAAAATCAACACTACTTTGTTTTGCTTCCTTCACAGCTCGGGAAACATCAGTAATCAAGGTACCTTGCTATATCAAGGTAAAAGCAACAATGACCGAGAGAACAATTTGCCGCGCAAAATCAGCCAACAGAATGCAGACAAACATAACAAAAACACTTACTTTGGCATTGGGCAATAACCCCAGTGGTTTCAGGATCTTCGCTATCTGCACGGCATAATTGTCTAATTACAAATGTAGTACAATTTTTATCCTTATCTTCACAAGTTCAATAAGAAGTCCAAACAAAACCTTCAAGACTTTTGGCATGAAACCAGGAGTAGTGAAACATTTTTTGACATCAAATTTGCCACCACCTACGCAGTTCATCCGACAAAAGCAAATTAGTACTTGAATTGGGACAAAACGATCAAAATATTCCAAAGGCGAAACTATTGACACGGCACCGAGGATACGATCTAAGCAAACTCTTCAAGTTCAAAGCACTATAGTCACCCTAACGACAGCTTAAATGTAGTATCAGGACACCCCATGGGCGAAGCACCTTTTCATAAAAGATGCCATATGCCCAACACTAAGAGCACTTTTGAGAAATCCAAGGTTGAACGAGCTCACTCCAGAATATAATTATTATGAAAATTTCAGATAATTACCACTAGCTATCTTTTCTACTAGTTCTACACCACCAACAATGTCAGCCCCAGCCTCTCTAGCTTCATCAGCATCCTGGCCCTCACCCAGGAAAGCTATCTTGGCCACCTGGGTAAGATGATTAATAGATGCACAGATTGTTAGAGAAACTATAATATAATTACGTCACAATACAAATGAGAAAGAAGTGTGTTTAACCTTTCTTCCATCGCCGTGCGGTAAAGCCAGACTACCACGGACGATCTGCATTAATCAATGAAAAAGAACTTAAAGACTCAACATGAAGAAAAGGGACATAGAAACTGCTTATAAGTAATATGGATAAAAATTCTATGATGAACGTGAGTAAGAGGTTATTTAGTAAGCTCAAAACTGTGGTTATGAAGCAGAAACACGTAATTAAGGTCTTGATGGTGGCATAAAGCATAAATCTCACACCCTTCACACAAACAACTCCACATATCTATCTTACATTGCCTTGTAACAGATTAGGTGATTTCTTTTCCTTGTGGAGACCCAATATCTCTTACTAGTTTTAAGAGCCTCAGGAATATGATAACGTCAATTAGACCACTCGGAATAATGACCCGAGTTTATCTTTAATATTGAGCCTAACGAAAAGCAATTTATTCAAACTCCACCTCTGTACTTGACAGAAAATTAATAAATGTTGAACAAAACAAACAGATTTGCACCAGAACTGAGAAATCTCCATCATAATTACAAAAAACATGATCAGGTGACTCGGCACATACCATGTCGCTCCTCTTTTTTTCAATGCCTAATACAACATGAGCTTCCATGGTTTCATCAAACTTGGATTTCACATTGGCCTGCATAAGAGAGAAGTGATGTAGTAAATGGTCAAATTTATACTAAGATGATGCTGAGAGTACCAATTAGCAATATCCCAAACAAACTCTACACGTAGGAGACAACGCTTCTTCCTAAGTTGATTAACACATACACTAAAAACAATCTAAATGAAGTCAACTACTAGACTGAACCACAGAGCAAACAAATCAATTAATGAATAAAACAAGCCGATCAAGCATGTCGGGCCAACAAATATATCAGGCAAATAAAAATCGAACCAAACGATAAGATTCCTATGAACCTTTGATCCACATATCAGAGTGAAAATTGTTCGCTCCCCTAACCTATACTACACTTAACACTACGGAACATTTCCAGGATAACTAACACTCCCCAAAGCACATTCTTCTAAAGGAATCAAAATAAGAAACAACTCCCACAGAATCCACAAACCTTGACGAGGCGGACAGCCTCTGCCAAATCATATATGGGCTTCCGCTCCTTCTTCACCTGCCGCAACAAAGTGGGGAACGGAACCTTCATCCTCTCCTCCCGATCCTCCCTCTCGAAAATCCTCAACCTCCTGGTAACCTTAACAACTTCCCCATCCCCCTTCTTGACCTCCTCGCCCTTCTCAGCCCCCTTCCCGGACTCCCCCGTCACGGGCATATCCTCAGGGAGGGGCGCCACCTTCGTGGGGTAGGAAACAGGGGAAATGGAGGGAGCATCCTTGACGTACCGAATATCCTCACGAGTCCACGAGGCCCTCGCGGGACGAGCTTGCCGCAACGGCCGAGAAGTCTCGCCAGCGGGTTCGGGGGATCGCTCGGATAGGGCAGGGTCGGCGGCGGGGGTGGGCTGAGGGTCGGGATCTGGTTTGGGTTTGGGGGCGTAGGAGACGGGCTGGATGGGCGGGGGTTGGGTATGGGGATCTGGTACGGATGAGAAGAGGAGTCGGTTGGCTGGGAAGGAGCGGAGGTGGGAGTGGCGGGTTATGAGCCTGGTTAGGGCGGTGGTCATGGTGGTGGTCGGAAAGTCAGTCTATGAATGGGAATGGAGTGGCGCCATGGAAGGGTTTTCGACGCTCGGGGTTTTAGGGTTTTTCTTGGTCTGCCCGTAATTAACAATATTTTATTTCCTGTTTAACTGTAAGCCCATTTATGAAAAAACATGGATTCTGTTGGAGTTTTGTTCCAGTTCTTAAATTATTTTGTTAAATAACTTTTAAATTTAAAATTTTTTTAATTAATATGACAAAAGCCGCCTTACAAAGTCGTTTTTGACTGCAAAGGAAGTCAATACGATCGATTTTACCGCATTCAAAGTGAAGTCTTTGTACGATCGATTTTACCGCATTCAAAGTGAAGTCGGCGTTACCGCACGTGAAGTCGGATCGACTTCTTTCGAAAAAAAATTAGGCAAATCCCAACACTTCTTCTTCTCTATCTTCCTCCTCCCCTGTCTTCCCCTCCCCCTTCCCCTTCTCCTTCACCTTCCTCTTCATCCTCCTCATCTCCTCCTCCCCTCCCCCTCCGTTCGCAAAAGCTGTGTCCTCCTCCCTCCTTCCATCCTCCGTCTCCCAAAAGAAACGGGTGTGATCGAAGTAACACCCGTTTCGTTTTTCTTTTTGGTTTTTTTTTGGGAAGAAAAGTTGGGGGTTGATCCGAGAACGGAGAACTCTTGGGTTACTGTTCAACGGAGAACGGAAGAGCCCTCAACTTTTTTTTGGCGTACGAGTATATGCCGAATCGGGGCTTGGATGATCACCCCTTTAACCAGGCTTTGCTTGCTTTGCCATGGAAGACCAGACTAGAAATCATACTCGGTGCGGCCGAAAGGCTAGCTTATTTACATGAAGGAATAAAAATCATGGGAATGTCCCCCGAGAGGATGAAAAAAAAAAAAGTAAAACGGGAATGTCTCGGTCATTCCCGTTTGACCGAGAATCCATAGCCTCCGGCTGTGACTCCAGGATGGCTTGTTTCAACACGACAGTCACCTCCCTCGTGGTCGGCCTGTCTTTCGCGTTCTTGACACCCGTTTGATCACCCGCGTTCAAAGCCCACGGAAATCGAATAAGACGAAACGAAGACTCCGTTTGATCACCCAAAGACCACACCAGACTCTTCAAACAATCAAAAAAGGGCACTTCCATTTTCATTGCCAAACCTTAAATCCTACAATACCCAGTAAGGAAACGATCCACCTTTCATTGCCAAACCTTAAATTCTACAATTCCAACTTGGACTTGTCCGTGAAGTAGAAGCACTTCATAGTTGAATATGATATTTTCGAGGATGCGGTTGCTGTTCTTAAGGATGTCCGTGGGGAATGGGTGGGAAGATAGGCGTGTCGTGTCGGAGGAGTTTGACGAGAGGACGACGAAGTGGCTGGAGTGCTTGAACGGCGAGGGAAGCCTAATCTCTGAAGCAGTTACGGCATGAATTCCTTGACGCTGGTGCGCTCGAAGTAGCCGGAGTCGCTGACGTCGGAGGCGTTGGCGAGGACGATGGGGTCGGATCCATCCTGGTTGCACTTGAGCACCAACAAAGCCGTGATCTTCATGGCTCTTCCCGGATCAACCCCCAACTTTTCTTCCCCCAAAAAGAAAAACCAAAAAGAAAAACGAAACGGGTGTTACTTCGATTACGTTTCGACACCCGTTTCTTTTGGGAGACGGAGGATGGAAGGAGGGAGGAGGACACGGCTATTGCGAACGGAGGGGGAGGGGAGGAGGAGATGAGGAGGAGGAAGATGAAGGTGAAGGGGAAGGGGGGGGGGGGGGGGTAGAGGGGAAGACGAGAGAGAAGTGTGGGATTGCGTACTTCCTCTTTGGGGTATCGTCAAGGCCGACTTCACTTTCGGTGCAGCGAAATCACCTCGAAGAAGTCTGAATTTCAAACTAAGAATGATTGGAGTAAAACTTTTTGAGTCTGAAACTCAAATTTATTAACATTAGTCCACTTATTTTAAGTTTGATCGATTTCGTAAAATATTTTGCTAACCGGAAAAAACCTCCTGCATACTTTACCAGAAAGTTTTAAACAAATGAGATCTCTAGATTTGTGATTTATCTCTCTCCTAATACATAGATATGATGGAAACAAGGAGTAATGACAACTGTCAGGAGGAATAGCTATACTGCCCCAGTAACAACTCGAACATGTCCTTCGGGGTCAGAAGTGTGGTTCCCCCTAGGATCACCTCCACGTCCGGCCTGCCGCTTTCGGATACCGCTTCCTGGATCTCCCGTATCTGGGGAACACGTGAAGCACCGACGTCACCACACGGTTGGTTCTTGAATCGGAGATAATTTGTGAGAAATGACGTACCTCTCGAGGGCTAACACCTCCGACGACGAAAACCAGGATGACGCTCTGATCGGAAAGCTGAGGCTTTGCCTGCAAAAATTTTTCAAGATGTTGAGAAGCTATGCGTAATGCAGTACAACATCCACCTAATTTGTACGTCGGAGAATGAAGTCGATGCTGACCTGCACGAGGCCCAATCTTCCGAAGCCGCTCTTGAGAAACCGTCCCACAGTCGATGAATGATACTCCAAACCGTGTAGTTCGGACTTGTTCAGTATCCTTGTTATAATCCTGTAAAGTAAACATTTGTTTGAGCTGGGAACACCGACGGCGTTGCCGTCAAACGGGGATAACCCCTCTGACAAGGGATATCCTTTGCTTTTGAAGCTCGATAGCTTATGAAGGAATTTGAACAGGTTATCAACTCGATCATGCAATTCCAACTTGAGTTGCACGTCACTGTAATCTTGGTCCTTATTCTCAGCATATTCGTCGCCCCAGCTGTCCCATTGATCATCATCAAAACCATCATTTGACATCTCCTTTGACGACTCTTCCTTGATTTCTTTTGAGTCGCCTTTCCTTTTGGCTTCTAGTTCTTCCTTCAAGCCCTCGAGAAATTTTAACTCCCCAACGTCCGGGTTCTCCAAAATCGCATCTACCATGGCTTCTTTCATCAGATGATCTTCTTGCCAAGAAAATGGTCCATCAGATCCGGATGTTGGAAAATTCTCACCAGCTAACAAATACCCCACAACAGTCAGAAGCAAAGCATCTTGAAAAGAAAGAAGGCTCTGGGATTTATCTGGTTTCCTGTTCTTCTGAGCAGGAGATCCCAGCAGAGCACTTTTGGTAATCAGATCTCCAATCTGAGCTGCAAGACTCTGACTGGTGTCCCCTGCACTAACAGTTAACATCTTCACTGCACTGGAATAGGCATCCCATCTAGCAGAACACGATTCTTCAAGTACTTCCAAGGTTGCTGCAGCTACCTGAATTAACCCCTTGTTTCGCACAAGCACCGTCTGACTTTTTACCAATACTCTTATCAGAGCAAGCAATTCTGACTTGCTGGGTAAACCTGGACGTACCTTGACATTGGTAGAGATGTTTTCTCGGCGTAGGGTCTCTTGGAGCCACTTCTTTACCAGTACAGCACCATCTTTAGTTCTTCTCTCTAGTAAGGCTTCTATGTAGGGTGTTCCCCTGAAACATTCAGTGGAAATAAGGGAGCCAGTACATAACTCGCTTGCCAGGCTAGATGCCTCTGTATTACGAATAACAGAACCGATATTTGCCGAGCTGACAGTTGAAGATGAAAAGCTACCAGAGTTCCACCCAATTATAAATGAGTTAGTCCCCTGGAGAAGACGAATATCATTTGCTTTTCCATCTTCTGTACTTAGGACCTCAGAAAGTGGTATACGCACACTAAGAGAAGCCCGCTGTATGTTTCCAATGCCTTGTTTTTGTTGAGTTTTAGAACTCTTCGTGTTTGAGGCTAGAAATCTTTCTTTACGAGGCAAGGAGGAAAATACTCGATCCATGAGCGAGTCACCGTGACAGCACGGAGTAAGAAGATCAAGAGTACGGTCAATTATCAACAGTCCAGCTGATTTCTTGCGACGACCAACATCGTAGAGACTTGACATGTCTGTCAACATTTTCCCAATTGATTTTGACAAATCACCAAGGGAAAATATTTCCAGCTTTAGGTCCATCTGCGAAGAGAAAGTCATAGTCACGGAAAGAAAAACTAGACCCCACTAGAATAGTCAGGATCTGTAGATTTTATTAACTTACCATGGTAGCCAAGTGGTAAAGAAAATGAGCAGTGAGTATAGCACCAGGAAGACTGTCTTCACCATCAAAAGAGCTACCTCTACTCAGCGGAGGCAATCCTTGACTTAGAGAATTCTCATTGAAAGTGGATAAGTAAGCTTCAGAAACAGATCCTTCTGACGGCAAGATAAATGCTCTTGGTGTAATTGGACATACGATACAAGGAAAGTGGCGTACAGAAACAACCAACTTCAATCCGACAGCATCTCGGTGTCCAATAATGTGATTTTCAAAGCCACCCCTTTTGGTTGGAGAAGCTTCCTCAAAGGACGCATAATCTTCAACAGAAGTTAACTCAGGCCATCCTTCAAATTCAGTTGCTTCTGCGTGGTTACTTATGTCGGTATCTTTTTTCCTAACAAGCTCCTCAAAATCCTGAACAAGCAACGCCTCATATTCACGAAATGCATCAGATCCCAAAGGAGAATCAGGACAAGCTGAGTGGGCAATCTGCAAAAGAATTAAAATTGAATGTCATTCAAAGAGCAAACACAACAATGCCAGAGACAACAAGTGCAGTTTCTTTCAAGTGTATCAAAACTACGGAATAGGGGAAAATATCTAGAGTTCTTTAGACTAGTAAACATGATCTTAACTGCAAAGGCGTGCTGTCTCTTTCACTCATCGACAAAGAGGAAAACTATCCATTTTGGATAGAGAAGTTCTTAAAAACAATTTCCGGTTCATAATGCAGCAGTAAACAATGATTTAAACCAACGTGGGGTTGGTCCAAGAGGTTGGCGGCTTTATATTGCTTAACCAAGGTCTCGGGTTAGAGACTTAGAAATGCAGCCATCCTCGTTGGTAGACCCACCCACCAAAACCAGGTGCATTACCCGGGTCGAGTCCAGATTAGTCGGAACGAAGCTTCGAACACCGGGCCGGCAACCAAAAAAGAAATGATATAAAACGAACAAGAAGAAAGCTAAAGTCAAAGCAGATGGATGGAACTCATAAAGCACCTCTGAGATGCATGTAAATATAGTACAACGGCGAACACCTGGGTGTGAGCTCAGGCAGCGCAAGATGTACCGATGAGCATCACTTAACAGTCGAGATGACATGATTGTGACTTCCTGGCCAGCTTGTAATTTTGAAGTCCAATTAACTACCTGACCAAAAGCTAGTCATTAGCATCAGATACTAAATTATGATAGGGTTATAGCATGAAAGCTACGCATCAACATCATGACTGCAATAGTTTCATCTGTTAGCAAATCAAATCATATTTTCATGTTTACAAATGTAAAAAAGAAAAGAAGTCTTAAGAGTCGAGATCGAGAGGGGGTCCTCAACCCCAAAGCCTCAAATCAAACCAAGGCTATCCGACATTTTAAAGTCAACCTGCAAGAAGTAGGATGAAAGAAGAATACATTCAAGCAGAAGTTCTCACCGTGCCAAGAGGAGCCAAGTCCTCCAAACTGCAAACAGCACGTACTCCATGGTCAAGTAACAAGGGAAAAGCCCCAATGTATTGGAAACATTCAGCACATCCACTATCCAAATATAGGACTGAATCTTTTAGAAGCTCCCCTACCTGAGGACAGTCAGAAATCCAAATTGTAACAAGAAAAGAGCTTAGCAAACGAAACCATCAGAAAAGTGACCATTCTAACTTCTAAAAGAAGGACACACATTTTCTAAGATATCACACCAGATAACATCACAGTCCAAACCAAAGTGAGGTTTGGAGAATAACCAAAACCCTAGAGGATTTCAATATCAAAATCAAAACAATCCTTAGTTTTCCCATGAACTAATCATGAAGCCTTTTTATAAAACATCCTCTTGCTCAATTAAACAGGTAACTCTTCAGCATCAGGCAGGGACAATCGACAACGAAAAAATTAATCAGTACACCTCATCCTTGATTCAGAATTTCAGAAACAATAAAACCTCGCAACACGGTACCCAAATTCAACAGTCTGAAGTAATCAAAACCAACGCATTATCTTCCTCGAAGTCAGAATCGAACTCACTCGGCCGATCGAATCGAGGCAAGTTTTGGAAACGTCAACCACAGCCATGACTCCTTGCTACCCAGTATCGCGCTCGATTTGATGTTAACAATCACTGCAAGTCAATCGAGGTCGTATCCGGCGAAACTCGGAGGTTCCGATTCGAGAAACGGCCGTGAATTGTTGAACTACGAACTCGCACGGCCACGATTCATCGATTCGGAGAACGATCGTTCGATCAATCTTCGTCTCCTCGGACGACGACCGGGCGTTGCTTCGAGGAGGAGAGGGGAACGGTGTCTCAGGCGCAGCGGCGGACGGCGACGTCTTTTCTCTGGGCCCGATGGGGAGTTAGTTGGGCTTTGCCTCTTCAATTTCTCGATGTGGATGTCAAAGCAATGGCTCGCAAGATTGGATTAGTCCCTTAATTTAAGTATTATCTTTATCAAGCCTTTTACCCTTTTATGCTTCATACATGCATGGATCTCATTGTCATGACTTCCTATTGTCTGTATAAATACTAAAATTTCACAAATAAAAAATTATGTACAAATTATCATATTAAAATAATGAATAGCAATTTGTGTCTTTCTAATCATGGATGATATACGTGAATTCTCTGATTCGATTTTCGAAGAATTACGATAATTGAAGATGATAATTGAGTTCAAACGAAGGATTAGCTGAACTTTAAGAGGTATCGTGTTAAAGTCGTTGGAATCTATAAGCTCGATTTGACAACACTTCAAGGATTTGGTGAAGTCGTCGCGGCTTCCACAACTTGATGTTTACAAAAGAGTAATGGAGAACATTGAAAGAACTTCGACGAGCTAGAAGATCCTCAAGGGCTTCCTTGGAATGGAGATTCGGATGCCAATTCGGCCGTAAATACTTGCAATCCCAGTAATGTCCGTTGGTATGGGCAAGAAATTGTCTCAAATATAGAGTTAACTGCTTCTCTAGAAGAGGTAATTTGTCAATTCCAGATTGCAATCGTCCCTTTGGATGTGTATTTGAGGCTTGAGGGACACTGTCACGATCCTCGGAAGAGGTATGTGGCCTAAATGCAAAATTAAAATCATTAACTTTAGCGAAGGAGTGGTCTCAACAAATCTCGACATAAGAGTGATGATAGCATAAGGGAAACGCAA
Organism: Melastoma dodecandrum; assembly: GCA_029817715.1. Lineage (NCBI taxonomy): Eukaryota > Viridiplantae > Streptophyta > Magnoliopsida > Myrtales > Melastomataceae > Melastoma > Melastoma dodecandrum. Next base: position 317,060 of record JARUPY010000605.1, read on the forward strand.
AGTTGGTTTTCACATTGAGTCCGACCCTGATGGGTTTCCATCAGTCGATTTTGCCATTGGCGACTTGAGAAACTCAAAACTCGCTCCTAGTCGACCTAAACCACCACCTCCCACACGAGGTTCGACCTCCAATCTCGCTCGACAACATCGTGATTAAAATGAAATCGCGATGCAGCAATGCATCAATGATAAGTGTACGAGGCTAACATTCGACAACAGTGTAAGAAGAGGACACCCAGTTTATATATTTCCACAGAGGAGATCCACCTTCGATGAAGGTCTTCATAGAGAAAGACCCCATTCGATGAGGTTGCTTCCAATGTAGTTCCATATATGTTTGAAGATCCAGATTACATGAAGTACATCATCGCTCGGAATGTCAAGCAGGTGGGTGCTAGTGATGTGCGAAAGGAGGAAATGAACCTCTAGAGTATCATTTATCCTGAGTACATCAACCGGGATTGGTCAATTTACCCATCAAGCTAAACTTCGAATAATGACTATCGAAAACTTCGATTGTTCTCTAATTTACTTATGGGACCGGCTTTCCGTGGTACATTCATCTTTCCCCGAACTTAATTCCAGGATGGCAGGAAATGCAAACTTTTGCTGCACTAATTTAACCATCACCTTAGCCTGGGGAATTGGTTGCGATCTTTCTTCAACTATTACCCTAGTCGAACTCTTAAATGGCCAATGGTACCTGGCCTAAGGTTGATATAATAGTAAAAAAGTTTCCTTTCATGGAGCAAAACAGGCTGTTTAACCCTTCAATCACCGTAGTGTTGTCTTTGATTCCCCTTTCCACCAAATTAGTGAAAGTATATGAGTTGATATCAAACGGACATTTTAAGGCCCTTGATCAATCGATTATAAGTCTTGCAGTATGTCGAAGATTACCCCTCAAACTTGTCTATAATAACATATACATGTTTCGGTTGATCATCTACATCCACGACTACTTTTACTTTGTCAGCTCAAATCTGAAAGCTTTCCTCTTCGTGTGTTTTGTCCATTCTTTTATTCTCCGATCTATGGACGATGTATTTCATTTGTCGATCTCTTTATTTCATTTTATGAAACTCGTCATTTATTCGATAGCTCTTATGGGAGTTGTGATATAATCTTCAAATAAAGTAGTATTCGTCGTCATTACTGATATAATCTCGAAATCCTTACCCAAAAGGAGGGGAATTCGATGAAGAATTATTACTCATAGAGCTACTAAGACTCTTTTAAAATATATTTATTTTGGGCTTGTAGTCCACTGATGACCCAATACGCCTATACATGTAATGGGCTTAATTCTCCTTGATAACCCAATAAGACTTTTTTTTAGTGGGCTAGATAATTAACCCCTCTACACCAAAAAAACAGTCTATTTTTTGTTCATATGACCGAGTTGGATTGTCGCTATTTCAAGTCCATGATCAAACTCATACACCAAGCCCGTTCATACGCATCGACAAAATTTTGATGACTAACAGTTAGTACCTCTCTTTTCCCTGCACTAACCTTTGACCCCAGTAGCCTTCCTGAACTATATCATTTCCAAGATTAGGAGGAAGAATCACGAGTTGAACTCATGGAAAGTACTTGAAAACATGAGTTATCGTTGATTGATTATATGCAAAGTTACAACCGGCACAAACAGCAGTCAAACCCCCCAGCCTTCAAGGTGAACATTGGACGGCAACACCACTGCAAAAGCATAGAGGATGGATCCGGGCACTTGAGAAACATTTCGAAAACCAGAAACACCTTCAAACACAACAAACACCATCCAACATGTGCTTCACTTCTTCCCACCACGCAGTTTTACCCCTAGAGCCCTCTCCAGCTTAGTGATAATCTGCTGATTTGGTATAGCTTTGCCAGATTCATATTCTTGAATAATCTGTGGCTTCTCATTGATCAACTGTGAAGAATGCGGCCACGCTTAGAAGATGACGCAAAAGAGGGTGCATATAAAAAGCCGGAAAAGAGACAAATATGCGTACCTGTGCTAACTGAGCCTGGGTAAGCTTCTTATCCATTCTCGCTTGCATTATATTCTTCTTGAGGTCGTTCGGCACCCGGTCATCTAGAACCAAACACAATTATCAATACCAGTAATAATAATTAATTATCTTCAATGATAAGGAAATTTCAGTATCTTGACTTTGAAAGTATTCAAGTCACAAACATCAGCAAGCAAACAATCCAGTATTTCCTTCATAGAGACACCACATAACAAGCATTCACCTTTAATTGCACTTACTTTCAATCACGTTGATCCACACAGGAACAAAAACAGAAACGAAAAAATCAAGAACAACAGAGAATAATAAAGCTCCATCAAGGAACTTGGATCAAGCGAAGTATCCTTTCCAACATCTAAAGAATACAACCAAAAGGAATACTAAGAATGGGGAAAGAAAAAATCTTTGAGCTTTTGTTACTAACCCAAGCATAAGGGACGTCAAAGAGAACATACAAAGTGAAAACAAAGAAGAAAAAGCACGAGTTGCAAACATCGGACAGAGCAGCTCAGCTGCAACGAATCATAAACTCCACTACCCACACATATAACAAATTACTCACGGGCAAGGTTTTCAGTGTCATCGTCGAGCTTCTTAGTATTCAGAGACGTGCTGCTCGACGCGGCTTTATTTGTTCCGGCATTATCTGTTGTCAAAAATAAAAACAAAAAAACGAAGATCAAATCAGTCAACTGTCAAAATATTGATCTCCTCGTATGGGCCAAATTCAATCAAACCAACACCACACGCATCAAACCCATCCAGATATATCATGTAAATTGATAACAGCAAGAAATCAAGCAAATCACAACAAACGACTCACAGCCGGAACCCAAATCACCCAACCAATCATCATCCGGGGGCAAGGAACAAACAGCGGATCCCGAAATCAGTAAAAAAAACAGCAACAGCAGACGGTTAGGAGTACAAGAAGAAGGATGCCTGACATTTCTTGACAGTTTCGATGTCGGCGCCGGCGCGACGGGCGGCGTTGACGGCCTTCTCGTCCTTCTTGGCGGCTGCGTTGGGAGCCTTCTTGCGGATGACGACGGGTTCCCAGTCCTGAGAGAGCGGTCCAATCCCGGCCATGACGACGATCTTCCCCTCAACAAACGTTCCTGATCTAATTAGGGTTTTCCGGGCAAATGCTTTTCTTCGACGAGGTTTCGGCTCTGTGTCTCATCCAAAAGTGGTTCAATCAGCGCCGGTTCATGGGCCTGGACCATCGTGATGCCATAGGCCCAATAGGGAACGGAAAGGCGATTCTATCCCGCCCATTTTAAACGAACCAAATGACGAAAAATGGCGGAAATGGAAAGAATGGCGTTCCATTCCATTCCCTTCCCTTCGTCATTACATTACAAACTAGATATTAACCCGGTAACCCCACCGAGGCCACCATCGCCCTCGGAATGGGGGTAACAAGTGTAGTATCCCACAAAGTCCGACCACCGCAGCCCCCTTTTCCATGCTTCCTTTCGCCCTCTCGGTTGTCGATGCAGAAGAAATAGCATTACGGACAAGAAGATTACCGACACCGCGACAGTGGAGCTTCACGAGGAAATGACACAGAACCTCACAAATCGCCATGACAGATCTCTTATTGGTTGGTTTATTTCTCGCAAAGAGTTTCGGACAAGAACTTATAAATGTGATAACAAACAACTAGATTTAGCATCATCGTGCTCACTTATGACAGACATCATGGAGACATTTATGCCCAGTAGAAGGAACAAAACATACAACAGCGAATGACATGTACAAGTAAAACAAGTAGAGGCGAGAACATGTACAATTACTGGCAGCCTCAATGCTCCACCGCGCAGCTTTCCGGGATAGGAGTGAGTAATTCCTGGTTTTAGGTGGGATACACCGGTGTAAGCAGCTGTGACAATACAAGAAAGTAAAAGGGGGAATCAAAAGCTTTGATTACCTCCGAGAACCTCAGATGGCCGCGATCCACATTTGCCGTTTTGACGATGGTTTCCCATTTGGGATCGACCGGGGCCGACTTTGCTGAAGGGTGGACTTTGCTGAAAGCGTTTGCACCAAAACTATGGACTTGTCCTGAGTTCTTGGACAGCATGGAGGGAAGCGTACGTGACAGCCAGGAGTCCGAGGGAGATTTCGGCAGAGGCGGGGGAATAGGGAAGTCTGTGTAGATTCCGGGGATGACCAATGGGCCACCCAGTTTCGGATTTATCTCGCCTTCCAAATCGATCTTCCCATCAATGACAGGGCTTATTTCAGGACTGTTCTTTCCACCATCAATAGAGGTTGCCTCTATTTCAGGTAGTTTAGATGAAATCACTTCATGTTTGGATCCACCGACCACATCAACAACTATTTCATTGTCAAGTCCCTTTGAAGCAGGCTTTGGCGAAGATTCAGCAGAGCTGGTGGTACCAGCTGATGGTTCTGCATCTTTCTGGGTTATGTTCGAACTTGTCAATTCCACCAAGGAAGAGATAACGGAAGGGTCATCATTGATGCTCTTCCTCGTCAGACTGATCTTTTCCTCATCGCATTCATCGCTCACAAACTCTGTAACAGCCCTCAAGTCAGAGGCACTTTTGTCTGAGTTTTGGGATTCAACCATCGTGATGGCATCAACGTAGACTGTTTTCTCAGCTACAGTGACCTTTGAACCCGATTCCCATTCAGAACCTTCACTAGCCAGTAACTGTCTAAAGTTCATGCACTGTCTATCTCGTGGCTTACTACGCTCCTCGCTTGTGGAGTTTTCCACTATGACCACATCTTTTACTGAGTTGTCCACCAGTATGTGCTTAGTTAGCAGAGAATTATCTCGGCGTTTGGCTGCCTCTCCGCTCTGCCCGAGCTCGTAGAGGGAGGTGCCCTCCAAAATCTTACCATCCCTTTCGGAAATAGGAAGGCCAGATATAGCCTTTGGTTCAGATTTACCTGCTAAGAAATTCCCGTCTAATTTTTGTACGCTTGCAAGGTCACCATCAGGCTGAAGCAGATATAAAGCTCGAAAACATCAGAAAATAATGAATGAACTAAATTAACAAGAATAAATAGGGAAGCCCAAGCAGATACTGCGCACCTTGCACCAATTCTCCCCTTGATACTGTGCATATGATGACTTAACCTGAAGCCTGCGTAGAGGATAGGTCGATCTGGCAGAGGGAACGCCGATGCTTGATATGGCATTTGACAGGCAAAACCGAGGGAGTAATCCACACATTTTGGCTGATGGATTTTCATATTCATCAAAGTCATCTTCACTGTCTTCTCCAAGCCCGTACCGGTCATTAACAAAGCGTACATTGAACTTCCGTTGATATCGTTGAGTGTTGTTATTACCCTCGGTTAGAGCGTTCGTGAGATGTCTCGGTTGATCTTTTTCCGGTTGTGGCTTTCGAATGACATTAGCAGGTGCTTCAGAAGCCATCGCCTTAGCAGCAGGCAAGAAACGACCCATCATAAAATCCCGGGCAGGCAGTTCTTTGGAGAACTTTCCGGATAATCTTGAGTCCAAGGCATCCACTCCACTGAGGCCGCTCAGACTGCAACTCAAGCATTGCGACTCTGACCGTGAAAACGTCTCCACTGCATCTAAGAAAGTCTCTTCATCAATTTCTGAACTGGAGTCTGCTGTCTCCTCCGGGACATCATCGACTCTTTCACATTTGAGAGCACTTCCATCCTCTGTTGTGGAGCTCTTCTCTTTATCAGACTTGACAACTTGATTTATTTTGTTCAACTCTCGCTGTTTAGAATTTTTCCCAGGAGGAGGCTTTGGGGGAACAACACAAGCCTTGGGGATAGGATTTAACGATTTTCCTTCATCCTTTGGCCTTCCTGGGCTCTGTTCCCAGATGAATGGCACGGTACCAGGATTCCGAACTGGACCTGATTTCAGATCAGACTTGTACCTCGGAAGAGGAGGCAAATTGGCAGTTGTCCGATCTATTCCCCTGTTTTCCGGAGTCTCTGGTGGGACTACTGTGGGTGAGAACCTCCTCACAGTGAGAAGAGGCTGACTGAAATCCAGTTGGTTGTCTCCCAAGTCCATCATATTTCAATTCCAATCAAATGGCGCAGGACAGTGCAGTTCCACACCTACAGAAAACGAAGGACTGATGTCAAACTTCAAAATTCTTTCCGAGTGATTGAACAAGAGCACTTACCATGTTATCCAGTCGACAGTGTTAACTCAATACACAAACATTTCATGCTAGACGTGAAAAAAAAAACTACTTAGAATTTGAGACGAGAGGAGAGTATATTCAAATAGCTAATCCTAGTATTGGCAGTGGCCATTAACTATGGGGGTGACTTACAGGTTACCTACCATCTGCCGCTTAGAATCTCACCCTACTTAACGCAGACAGAACCAACCAAACAGAAGCTGTTAGTCCCTCATTAATCCCAGCCAACGAAAATTTAAGTTGCCATCCCTGAGTATATGACCTGCTAACCCTTCCCATCTATAATTCGAAGAATTATTACAGGTGAAGCTACTAGCCATCGTTTCAGAAGGTACAATACCCAAAACTTCCCAGACCAGCATTACTTTCAGTCCCATTGAAGTCAATACCCAATTCGAATACCACGGCATGAACAGAACAATCACATACCCATCACTAGCAACTGCATAAGTGCAGCGCTTTCAGAAAAATTTTGAAGAGATTCGCAATAATCAATCCCCGAATCCGGACACGAAGTATGAACAGGTGCTTTCTCCCAACAAATCATAAATGGGCCCAAAGAACAAAAACGAAACAAACTAGAGCTAAATCAAAGTTCTAAAGATTGAAAATCGAGCTATTGATTTTAGAAGAGCGGGCTTGAACGCGTGATCCGGAGAGAAAAAATTTCACTCAAAGATCTAACAGCACCATCAATCCTATACACCCGAACAGGCGGATTCAATTCGGAAGAAGAAGAAGAAGAAGCAGAGCAACCGAGAATTCCCCCCCCCCCGAACTGGACAGAAAACACCCAGGGAAGGGAACTGCCCCAACAGAACAACCCCCCCATCACGAACGCAGGCCGAAACACGGAAAAACGAGACCAGAACAAGATCAAGAAAACAACGAGGACATGCAGGCCCCAGCGGCCGAAAAGGAGGGAACTTTGCCTCGTTCGGCGAGGGAACGGACTAGGGGATGGAAACCCAGTAATGGTCTCTGGCCGACAGGCGTCAGGGACAAGAAGAAATTGGAGGAAGGCGGACAGGGTGGAAGAGGTGGCTGTGGTGGTGGTGGAGGAGGAAGACGTATCTGGAGAATCTGGCTCTGACTCTGACTCTGAGGACTGTGTGACTCCCAAGGAGGAAATAAAATCAAAAACCAAAAGCAACCACAATTAATTACAATTAAAAAGCCAGCCTTTTTTTTTGCTTCTTTCTTTGTTGTCTTTTTTTATAACATGACTCTTTGTTCACTTGCAACCCCCCAACATTAATCATAAATCAGTCTTACTTGTTTGTGCGATATATTTCTGTGTGGCATTGATGGGGAAAGTTCAAAGTTCATGCCCCATTAGTAAAAGCACTTCAATGGGAAAGGATGAAACGCACTCACTGCAAGGGGGGAGGAGGTTGGTTGCATGCAGTGGAAAGTGCATGGCTTTTTTATCTTTCCCCAACATTCGAGTAGAATGAAACGATGTTGATGGGACGAAAACACTTCGCACACAAATCACGATGACTAGCAAAATCAGAGCAAGAACAAGATTGGGAAGTGGGATCCTCAACCCATTACCAAATTTGCTTTCTCCCCCACATGAAGAAAAGAAGAATTCAATGATTGAGGTGCTCTGTTCCTCCTTTTTTTTTTGCTATTGAAAAGAAGAAATTATTATTCTTTTTGGGGGAGGATTGATTGGTTTTGTTTAGTAGGAATAATTGAATAGGATCAAAGGTCATAATCAAACACCCCCCTCCCTCTTCTCGGAAACCGTCACGATTCCTAATTTTGTTGTAATTTAGCTGATGGAAGTATAAGAACATATTCAGTGAGTTTTGTACGAAAATACGGTTAGTTTTTAAAAAAATTTGCGAAATACGGTCTCAGTTTCGTAAAATACGATTTTACCGTCGATGGGGCGCGTTTTGAAAACGCGTCCTCCGATTTATAAAGAGGGCGCGTTTTCAAAACGCGCCCCCCGGCGTGCCAAAGGAAGGGGCGGGTTTTCAAAACCAGCCCCTATGCGAGATGGGAAAATGGCATGAGGGCGCGGTCTCAAAACGCGCCTCATGCCAGGGGCGGGTTTTTAAAACCCGCAAACCCGCCCCTTAGACACTTGGAGAAAATTCTCCCAAATATCGAAATGACGGGTGGGGAGAAGGGGGTTGAGGGGGGGGCTTGAGGGGGGGGCGGGTTTTGAAAACGCGCCCCTTGAGAGGGGTTCAGGGGGGGACGGGTTTTCAAAACCCGCCCCTTGAGGGGGTTCAGGGGGGGACGGGTTTTCAAAACCCGCCCCTTGAGGGGGTTGAGTGGGGGGCGGGTGAGGGGACTCGCCCCTTGAAGTAGGGGGTTGAAGGGGGGGGCGACTGAGGGGGGTTGAGGGGGGGGCGAGTCCCCTCAAGGGGCGGGTTTTGAAGACCCGCCCCCCCCTGAACCCCCTCAAGGGGCGGGTTTTCAAAACCCGCCCCCCCTGAACCCCCCCTCAAGGGGCGGGTTTTCAAAACCCGCCCCCCCTTAACCCCCTTCAAGGGGCGGGTTTTCAAAACTCGCTTCCACTCAACCCCCCTCAAGGGGCGGGTTTTGAAAACCCGCCCCCCCCTCAACCCCCCTCAAGGGGCGGGTTTTAAACCCGCCCCCCCTCAACCCCCTCCTCCTCACCCGTCATTCCGATACTTGGGAGAATTTTCTCCAAGTGTTTAAGGGGCGCGTTTTGAAAATCCGCCCCTGGCATGAGGGCGCGTTTTGAGACCGCGCCCTCATGTCATTTTCCCATCTCGCATAGGGGCGGGTTTTGAAAACCCGCCCCTTCCTTTGGCACGCCGGGGGGCGCGTTTTGAAAACGCGTCCTCTTTATAAATCGGAGGACGCGTTTTCAAAACGCGCCCCATCGACGGTAAAACCGTATTTTACGAAACTGGGACCGTATTTCGCAAATTTTTTTTAAAACTAACCGTATTTCCGTACAAAACTCCATATTCAGTCTGTGCATGAGACATGAGATGAGCTGGATATTGAACTGATGGTCTCTCCGTGTGTGTGGAACACTATAACTGCTTTCACGTGAGAGATTAGTCAGCAAGAGGTGATATTTATTTTAACACAGGAGGGAGGAGTAGTTGAAGAAATTATGGGAAGTCACGCACGGTAGTGCCTGTCAGTCTCAGTCAGGGCGAGAGCATCGTCGACCACACTAACATGGAAAGCAGCATGTTCCACCGCTCCCCAACCTATGCCTTGTCGGTTGGATTTTATGCATAGCCTTTTAGGCCGTGTTTGGTAAATCCCAACTAAATAATTCCCCTTGATCAATACGCAATCCTACCCCCAATCTTTTTCAATTTAGTTAATTTTTCCTGGCATCATTCTTCTTTTTTTTTAAAAAATCATTTTCGTTTAGGATAAATATATAATTTTAATGCTAACTGTTTTTTTTATATAATTAAAAAGATCAAAAGACACCTCCATGAAACTCCCTAAATACTTGAATACTTAAATAAAGTTTGGTACGATAAAAAAAAACACAAGAGTTCACATTTATGAATGCTTTGAAGTTCTGAAATAAGATAATGAAATATTTTAAAGTTAATTTACAAGACTCCTACAATGCTTTTCGGACCAGACACCCCAAACCCAACTTGCAGTCTTATAAATATCCGAATACCACTTGCTTGCTCCGCTGTTAATTTGGGCCTTCCCAATAAATATAGGCCGGATCTCAATCGGGTCCAGCATCCACCAACCTTCCAGAATCCCAACCTTACGACGTGGGCTCCTGCCGTTTAGTTAGGGTTACGAATATAAAACCGAACAAGTTGAAAAAAAACAAACCCTAGCCGACCAGCCAGGTTCCACCGCCGACTTCCCTTCCGCCTCCCCCCCCCCACATTCTTCATCCAGGTGTTAGTTAATATTCCTCCGTACACGTCAATCTCTTCGTTTTAGCCCTTTCTTGCTGATGTCGGTGATTTTGGGAAGTTGCCCGGGTTTTGTGCCCTGTGAACATGCCATGCCCTCTTGATTTGTGGGTCTGGGTCATGATTTGATTTCTGCTCCGGCTATTGATGGAAGAAGTTTCCTTCTTTTTATGATTCAATCCTTTCTGGGTGTTCAAATAGAGTGGCAGTGGTTTTGATTGTTATTGTTCGTGTTGTCCTGATTTGTTTGTAGTAGGGGAAGACAAGATGTCTAAGGGAACCGCAGCCGGAGCTAAGGGAAAGAAGAAGGGCGTCACCTTCACCATCGACTGTGCTAAGCCCGTCGATGACAAGATCATGGACATTGCATCGTTCGAGAAGTTCTTGCAGGAGAAAATCAAGGTTGACGGCAAGGCCGGAGCCCTCGGCGATACCGTTACTCTTACCCGAGACAAGACCAAGATTACCGTCACTTCCGACAGTAACTTCTCCAAGCGGTTGGTAACCACTTGTTAGTTAAGTTGTTTGGGATCTTATGTGATGGTGATGAAGTATGTGTTTTAAGCCTCAATGTCTGACTTTTAACTGTTGCATCTACCCAGACTGAGTGTAGAAGAATGTCATAGTCTCAGGAGAGACTGTTTAGGTCGTGGCCTTAGTTCTTATTGGAGTTGAAAATACAAAAATATGGAGTCTGGTTGGTGGTTATTAACCCGTAGATGCATAAGAAATTGGTTGAAGAGAAAGATTGGATGATATCCACTTTTCGCTTCACCTCATGCACACTTTCAGCATAATCATTTTAACAGCGATCAGTTCACTGGCAAGTCGATAGTGTTCCTTTACTTCTGTTCGCAATGTTGTTTGTGATATGCTGCAGTTCCTAATGATTTAGGCTATTGATGTGAACCACTTTGTGATATTTCCTAACCCAAATCATCTTGGGCAGTTACTTGAAGTACCTGACAAAGAAGTACTTGAAGAAGCACAATGTCCGGGATTGGCTGAGAGTGATTGCCTCGAACAAGGATCGGAATGTCTACGAGGTCAGATACTTCAACATTGCTGAGAACGAAGGCGAGGAGGAAGACTAGAGACCAGTTTTCATCGGGAGACCATCCCTTTTTGTTCCCAGTTATGCTTGAATGGTTCATCTTTCCTAGGACCAAGAACACCTCGTGCTCTTGATTTGGGTGGGTTTTGTCTCTGACGAATGGATAACTAAAATTCTAATTACTGTTTCAACCCAACCTTCACAGAATGGAAATCCTTTACATTTTACACAAGTAAGCCGGTGTGTATCTCTAGTTGGACTGCTGGGTGGCGACCAACGATTGGTCGCCAAATCTGCCCCCCCAAAAAAAATGGGATCTCTAATTTTCCTTTGGATTTGATACTTGTGGAGGAGATTCTGCTGTGTCGTCAGATCAAAAGAATGGTCGGTGTATGTTCTGTGGGGCTTTTGAAAGGAAGCTGCTCCTGTCACTCAGCCTGAGCAACTGTCCGGTTTGATTAACCAGTTACCAGACAACTCAAATTGCCATCATATTCTAACAGTAACTGGGGAGTACTTGAGAAACTCTCGGAGATGTTGTCTGGGTAGGAAACATATCTCAATCAAGTTGTCCGGAAGCTGGCCATGGCAGATTTCTGGTTGAACGATGCTTTTTGCTGTCCTTGGTTGTGGATTTTACCTCTTCTCTCCCCTCTCTCTCTTGTTGTTTCTCGGCATGATCAGAATCTCTTACGTTTGTTCATTGTTGGCTTGAAACCTGAACCAAGTCGTGGTTGCATAAACCATGTTTTCGACGATCGCCTTGACCTTTTTTCGGTTCCTCTAGTGCTGGAGTGGTTTGCATTAAGATGGGTTAGTTACCCCTTAGATGCCTATTTACCAGCCCCATTTCTGGAGCTGTTCTGGAGGTCTTGAAAATTACTTGACCTGCTTCGGCCGACAGATTCCCATTAGACACCATCACAAAAGCTTCGCTTTTTTTCCCGCATTTGCAACTGGAAATCCTTGGTCCATTACTTCTCGCTTTGCTGTTCCGTGACAATAAACCGAAAAAGAAATCAGCAGAGAGCATACGGCAATATCTGCTCCGTGAATTGGTGTATGGGGTGGCGAGATGTTGTATCAAGCACCTGAGGGCTAATATTGAGCTTTTACATTTATTTGTCTTGACAGGCAGATCTGTAGTTTGATGGATAAAACTTGCCTTCAGACCGGGATGAAGTAGATTCACATCGCTCCACTACTCCACTACGGGCGAGATTCTCCTGAGTGGCTTTGAGAAAGCAAAGCCAGATTCCTCAGCTCTCAAGCGTCAGTTACTTTCCAAGATACAAAAAAGAGAAGAAAAGAAGGTACTCAAAACAAAACTGGTCCCCGGGAAACATATTCCGTAGTCAACTCCGTGCAACCTCTGTTTGAAGTGGAAGGATTTTCCCAAGGTCAGATGGCTTCAGTCGGGGATGATGCGCTGATTCAGCTGATCCTCAAACCTACTGCAGGAACCCACCCTCATCTCCGTACTCATATCATTCTCTGGTGCCGGGTAATAATCCGCTCTCAGCTGTGCGTCCCTCAGGCTCGGTATTTTGAGTAAGAAGTTCATGAAATGCTCGTGCGCTGTTCCGTGAATGAATATTCTCCTAAGGGTTTGACTTTCCGACAGCAGCCCGACTGCAGGTAGAGAAAGGCTCCTCTGGTTGACGTCCCGATCCTGTGGAGGCCAATAATCTAATGTGTCTATGGAAAGATCTGCAATCCCATTCAAAAAGAATCTTTCCCAAAGGGTCAAGTCCATCTGCCCCGAAGGCGCAGTGAGGGCATAGCCGAGCACCTCACAGCAATCCAACTGCAGTTTTGTTAGTGCGGGATAGCCTACGAGATTGTTCAATCCGAATGCAGGAACAGGTGGCTTATTCATTCCTCGGCAGTCTCCCTCAACCTTTATTCGTATTTCCTCTAAATTAGGGCAATCATCGAGGCCTAACTCGAGCAGCGGAGCCAAAAGCTCACCAATGCTGATCCATAGAGACAGGTATCTCAGTCGGTCCCATCTCTCGCCCAAGATCCCATTGGCGTTCCCGTTAGTCTGGTGATAAGAATACTGTCCATGAGCATCCACGTCAACCATGTATTTACGCTTCTTAGTAGTACCTCCTGTATCCTCATAATCAGCATTCCCGGAACAGTGCATGAACTCCCCGTGCCGTTGAGTGGAAGATCGAGCATCGGCAACCTCATTGAGATCAAAGGCAAGACCGCCACAGTCATCCGCAAGTTCCTCACCATCCCAGACACAGTCGATGTGGAGCCGCTGGATCTGGTGGCGGATTGGCTCGACTGATCTCAGCGAAGTGGTTGCACCGAGGTTCTTGCAACATGAAATGCTAACATCTATCAGGGTCCGCCTCAGCAAACAAGTTAGCGTCCTCATCCCCTTCCAGGTAACATTCTTGCACCCCTGAATCTCGAATTTCGCAAGCTTGGAACATCCCCTGGCTATCTCGATCAACCCCTCGTCAGTCAGATTGCCTGAATTCTTGATCGACAATGAGACGAGCCCATGGCACCTTGCCAGCCCATCCAGGCGCGAATCAACAGCCATCACCACCTCGTGAAACTGGCCCAACTTAAGAAGCTTCAGGTTTGGGCACTTTGAATTCAGCACCTCCAACGCCATACCGCTGTTCCTGACATTCTTACAAACATCTAGAACAAGTTCCTCCAACAACCCGAGCCCGGAGAAGAACTCCACCATCGTGGCGTGGGATATCCCGGCGTCCTCCGCCGTGAACCCGTCGTCCTCCGGGTCGCCCCGTATGTTGAGCAGCGACGATGTGTCCACAAGGTGGAGGATGCTAAGTTTCGGGCAATTCACCGAGATGTCAAGCATAGCCTCATCGCCAATGTACCCGTTGTACCTCGTGTCGAAAGTGCAAGCCAGGAGGAGCTCCTTCAAGTTCCCGCAGGCCGAGGTGATGGCCTTGATCTCCTGACTCTTGAACCCCTCGCTGAACGAAACTGTCAGCAGATCCAGCTTCGTGAGCAAACCCGCTGACAGGGGATGCTCCTGAAGAACCGGGTGGAGATCCTCCGTGTAGTAATAGAAGCTGGAGACATCGAGGGTGAGGAGAGACCTGCAATGCGCAAAGATGGCGGTGAAGTCGGCCCCGAGGGGGGTATGGGGCCGCTGGTGCCACCGGACGAGCTTGACATGGCGGAGGAGGGGCCAGCGAGGGAGAAGAACGAGGAGGATGGAAAAGGATCGGGCGTAGACGGTGAGGGAGTCGACGAGGGGGAAGGAACGGGCGAGGCCGTGGGCAAGGAGGAGGGGATCGGAGACGGCGGACAGGAGGTCGTGGCCCCAGGGGGAGAGAAGGGAGAGGTCGAGGGAGGTGACGTTTCGGAAGCAGGTGGGTATACGGTAGAGGTCCTTGACGTTGCCGCGGAGGGCGAGGGAGGTGCGGGTGGCTCGCTCTAGGGCGCAGTACTTGCGGCAGACAAGGGAGAGGGAGTTGCGGGAGCGGGTGTCTGTCAAGAGGGCGAAGATGTTCAATAGGATGACGTCGGGGAGGTCGTTGAGGGCCGTAGCAGCGGCAGAGTCGGCGGAGACTGGGGATTTCGACATCTGATGCGGTGGCGGTGGCGGTGGCGTCGCCGAGGGCAGAGGAAATAAACAGTGTGTGTGGATAGAAATGCGAGGGGGGGTGGGGGGGAGTTTATGATAATGGGTAATTAAAATAGGTAGGGGGGGATGTTTGATGATTGGGGCTTATCAGAGAAGAGACAATTTTGTCAAGGACAGGAGGATGATGATTGGACCCATCCCCCCAGCGGGTCTGACAAGAATCTTAGCTGAATTTTCCCAATCGTATTAGGTAGTGGGGATTTCGTTTGTACTGTTTTCTATTTACGGCCTTTTTATTTTATAAGTACTATTTTAATCACACGATGAAAAAGAAAAAAAATAAAATGAGCAAGAAAATTATCAGCTTACTTCGATAAAAAGGAATAAAATAAAAAAAGATTCCCATTCTTTCCTTAAACTGCACCATAACTCCCAACACCATCATCATCAATCCCTTGTTATCCATCATCATCTCTACTACTTTTTGTATTATATAATATATTGAAAAGGAGATATATGTCTGATTATTATGGCCCCAAATCATCTGAATAAATCGGGTCCATTCCATCTTACATTGGCCTCCTGGGAGAAAGAGAACCAGCTAAATTGCTGTTCCCATTCCCATTAGGGGGAGGCCTCGGGGGAAAATGCCAACACAACACCACAAATATTCTCAAAGACACCGGATACTACTACTTAACACAAGCAGCAGCACAACTTATACATAACGCTAACACTGCAAAATCCAACACATAAGATTTAAAAACATGCTTTAACATACTTGGGGTAGTAGTCGACCGGCACTCCTCCCTCCCATGCTCAGTTCCCTGATTGCCGCAGCTCGGGACGGACGAAATCCGCGTCCGGGGGAACGGAGATGTCCATGGTGGGCCTCAACTGGGCACAGACATTGATCGCCCCGTGAACCGGGTCAGACAGGAAGTTGCTGATGAGGTCCCTGTTGATCGGTGTGCTGTTGTCGACGGCCACCAAGGCTTGCTGGGTGAGGATGTAGTCGAACCTGGGGGCCCACTTCCTAGATCCCAAGCGAGCAGTGGTGGAACAGTTGTCGACCATGAAAGAGACCCCTCGGGCGTGCATGAAAGGGTTCAGAGAATCTACGGCCTCGATAACGCTCTCGTTGATGATCTCAGAATAGGAGTGCCCCTTCTTTCTCAGGATCTCGATCTGAAAGAAGTCGATTTTATTGATAGAGATATCAGAAATACCAAATGGATCCAATAGACCAGGCAGCAACACCAACTCAGGGACGAGACTAATGAATGCCACTGTTAGCAATTTACTAATTGGAAGCAAAAGAAATTATCGACTATCACTGATTGACAAGCACATCGCCTTCTTGACAAATTCAAGATAATTCCCTGATTGATGCTGGGTTCACATTTACTGCATGATTCAAGGCCCCTCATGGGGGCACACAGTTCCGGCAATGCCAAGCAAATCCAGTGAAATCCAGAGTTAACAGATCATTTAATTGCCATTACCAGAAAGTAGAAAAAATTTTACCTGAGCCATCATCAATGCCACGAAGACACCAGCAGTGAAAGGGTAGAGGGGACCAAGGTCTCCAGCAGGTCTCGTGGATCGGACACGCTCACCAACCTTCCACATGCGTGTCTGATCGATCTTACCCATTGGGAAAGCAGGGAGACCATCCTTTTCCTGGATAGAAAAAAGAAGCCACGTTAACTCCAGAATATACACACCAGAGGTTTTTTTGGGAAAACCGAATATACTGACATAAAACCGACGCCCGGCCAATACAACGCTGCGGATCTCACTGCCGGATGCAACATCTTCATAGCACTCATACAGGATATCCATGCAAGGGTAGTAAGAGGCACTGTAGGCTGTCTCAAATTCCTTCTTGCCTTCTTCAGAAAGCGAGTTGTACACAGCTAACATTCCCTGTTGTGTTTGTATAGAAAAGCAAACCTTCATTGTCAGATGCTAAATTCCAGCTCAAGAATAATTTTCCCTCTGTTTCATAATCATATACAGGACGACTGAGGGGATGACAGAAAATGGAAAGTCAGATTTAAGGATGAAAAAACAACCTGAGTGGATATGGTTCGTGAAACAATTCCGGTAATACACTCGACTGTGTTTTTATAAGCAAGATCCTCACTCATTCCGTTGTCGGTGTACCTTCTGAATAAGGACTCAACAACCCCATGAACAGCACCGAGCAATATTCCTAAAGCCAACTCACAAAGCCAAGAAGCACGAACAGTAAGAACTATTTAACGAGTCACTTATATGAATGTGAAGAAAGCCAATCACGAGGAAGATCTCACCCCGCTCTCCAAAGATGTCACTCTTGTACTCTTGCTCCAAAGTAGTTGCAAAAGTGAACGGAGAACCCAGGGCCACAGACCATCCAAGAGCAACATCGGTGGCCCTTCCATCAATATCCTGGAGTGCAAAACAGTGAGTTATGAACATGAGATGCATGACGATGAAAGAAAGCATCTAAACTACATATGCTTCATTACTATCATCTGCCAAAGTAAAAGTGTCGCACTCTTCAATCTCACCTGATGAACTGCAAAACTGGAATTGATTCCGGCACCGTTGATCTCTTTCCCTTGTACATACAGTCTCCTCACTGAAGGACCCATTCCCTTAGGACAAACTGCCACAACGCTAATGGATTTGGGGAAGTCTAGTCCCAATGACTGGAGATGGCCTAGAAGAAATCCATGAGAAAGGCCCAGTATGCTCCTGGGTTTCATGTGAGAAAACACCTCCTCATAACTGTCGGCCTGAAATAAATTGTAAAATGAGAGGAACAATAAAAGTTAGAAATACAGTTATTAGATGAGACAAAAGGTGGTCGGAGAACAGATTCCTCCACAACAAACCTGAGCAGCATCAGAGATCAGCAGCAGCACAAGATCACTTCCTGCAATTGTTTCCCATATGTCACCAAGAGTACCACTTTCCTCGGTAAAACCGGCGGCACGAGCTTCGGCAAAAGAACGGGAACCTTTTCGGAGTCCAATCTGCAAAAATAAGTACCCCTTATGCAAATTACGGTTTGAGTATTATATATATAAAGGGTTTGAGTATGCTAGCAAACTAAGGACCTTAACAACGATATCAGACTTGACTTCGGCCAGGGAATCCCTCAGATTTTGTGCTTGAGCAGGTCCCTGTATAAGGCGAGATTAGAGCGTGCTAACTAATACTTATATATATTGTTTTCCACGTAGAACCAATAATGTATATATGCAAGGTCTCAATCTAGCCGCAATATTGCAAAATTATTTGAATAAAGGAAAAAACAGCAGAATATCATCTACCACGCTAATATCCAAATCATATTGTGTCAAGAACCTTGCATAAAACTAAAGGAAAGAACGCACCTGAGAACCCCAACCGATGACACCGATCTGCTTAATGCCCTTAAAAGCATCGGGGAGCAGCGGGAACAAATCCCTCCCACCTCTCACGATATACTGCCATTACCAAAACGACCCATCAGTCATCTCAAAAGCTCCAAACATTCACATTACCCACAACCTCAAAAACAACAAACACAAGGAGAAATGAAGAAATAAAAGGGGTGTTGGGGGGGGGGGGGACCTCATCGTGACCTGCGAGGTTAATCTTCTCCTTCTTGAATACTGTGGTCTTGAAATCCAACGATTCAATAGGTTTGGCGGTCTTCGGCACGGACACCATCATCCTCGTCCCAAGAGAGGACGAAGACGACTCATTCCCCCGGTTGGGCACAAAGGAGGAAGATTTGAGGGATTTGAGGGTGGAAAAGTATGAGGACGAGGAGAGGAACCCCAAGTTGACGGAGGAAGGCTTCTGGGCCTTGGGTACGGAGGAAGAAGATGGCGCAGGTGCCGCTGAGGAGGAGAAGGAAGTGCTCGCCGCCGCGGCCATCGAGAGGGAGAGAGGAATTGGGGGTGTGAATGCGTACAAGGTGGTCGTGTAACGGGACGGCTGAAAGTAAATGAAGGAAAAATGGGGTTTTCTTTCTTTAGGAGTCGAGGACAATTTGGGGTTTTCATTATATTTGTCAGTAAGAGAATCTCAATCTTCATTGTTCACGTGAAGTTGGTATATGGACAGTAATGAATTTCAGTAGAATTAAAAAGCCGGGAAGACTTGTGCTGTTTGATCTCAATTTCCATGAAGGTAATCGCTTTTTTAGTTTAATTGCTATTAATTCAATTCCAAATCCAATAATAAAGAAGGAGCTTTTGGGACCAATGTTCTCTATGGGCCTTTTCAAACATGGGCCGAGTGTTAAGCCCAATTACCCTCTCCAGCTGATATAAGGGCTGGCTATCCACGTGTCGCTCTCCCATTGGAAACCAAGTTATCCCCTTCCTAGTTGTCTGTCGGATGGGGACAATAGAAATTTTTCGTAAATAGTGGACGGCCTCCGCCTCAAGTGATTGATTCATTCCCCTTCCCTTGTCTCTCTCTTAGCAACCATGGCTGCCGCATTCTCTACTGCCCAGAGGCTTCCTGTTCATCGCTTCGGGATCCTCGGGGGACGGATCGACCGGAGGCCTCCCTTGACGGCCGTTCGGATGGCGGCCGCTTCTGACACAGCCATTTCCGCGTACGAGGAAGGGGAGCTGGCTCGGCCCAAGTGGGGCGGGGAGACCCCTCTGTCTCGCCTCGTCGGGGCAATCATCTCCTTCAAGCCTTTCTACTCCGTCCTCAAGCTCGGCGCCAGGAACGTCCTCATCAGGTGCCCTTCCCCCGTCACTCCTAGCTGCATTCTGCTCGGCTTCCGATCGAGTCGTTTGTATCCTTTGGTAGATTGACCAGTTTTGGCTGTTTTCGGAACAGCACGGCGGAGAAGAACGACATCCCTTGGAGGGAGATGACGAAAGAGGTGCTGGAATCAGATGTGTACACAGAGCTGGAGAAAATTCGGAACCCGTCGTTAGTTTATCCCGACTGTAAGTTCCCCTGTTGAAACATCAATCCCCATTCGAGCAAACGATTCGTGTTTGGATAGGTTTCTCTGGTCATTTGCGGAGAACGGATTTGTTTTCTTTTGACAGATTATTTGAGTCCTTTCCACGCGTATGACGATGGAAACCTCTCTTGGTTGGTAAGTCTGCGATCAGTCCTGTGCGTGGAATCAGTTTGCTCAAAAATGTGCATTTTCTGATCAAGGGCGTCTCTTTATACAACCATGTTCAAGGCCGCGGCAGAGGCTGAGGCCGCAACACTGTCAATGCACATGAGAGCCATCCCTGAGGCTGATTCTGAAGAAGAGGCCACCCGGGTGGTGAGGGGGAACTGGCTGAAGGCGATTCAACAGCACCATCAACAGCATTCGGGGAATTTGCCCATAAAGGACATCCTTGATATTGGATGCTCCATTGGGTTCAGCACCGTGTATCTCGCCGATGCTTTTCCTTCTGCCCAAGCCACCGTGAGGACCAGAATCGTATTTTTCTATTGTCCAGCCGTTGCTTGCTTTCACTTACATGACCGTTATGAGACACATCCGCAGGGGCTTGATCTGTCTCCTTACTTCCTTTCGGTAGCCAAGTACAAGGAAGAGAAAAGAGGCCAACGGAAGAACCCAATTCGCTGGATACACGGCAATGGGGAGGCAACCGGCCTGCCTTCAAAGTCGTTTGATCTAGTCTCTGTTTCTCTAGTGGTGTGTTCTCAGTCTCCTCGCATCAAAAACATATTGCTCATGTTTTGCTATCAAGACAGCAGCTCTTCATTGACTAAAATCATGTTTCACAGCTCCATGAGTGTCCTGCTAGAGCAACCATAAACATTGTGAATGAATCGCTCAGGCTTCTCCGACCAGGTGGCACCCTTGTGATCATGGATCAAGCGGTACGTTTATCATGCCTTTAGTTTTGCGATTGGGAAAATCTCCACAACACCAAACTGAATGACCCTAATTGATCTTTCTTTTTGCAGCCGGAGTCGAAGGTGATTCAGGTACATTCTTCTGCAGAAGGCATCGGTTTTCTCTACCAAACATTTTGCACCTCTGTCTCACTAACACTTTCCGTTTGCTTCACAGGAATTGTCCCCTGTGCTCTTCACTCTGATGAAGAGCACCGAGCCATTCCTCGACGAGTACTACCTCCTTGATCTGAAGAAGACGATCAAGGACGCGGGGTTCGTTGATGTAAACCTCTTTCTCACTGATCCAAGGCACCGAACCGCGACCGCGACCGCGCCTTTTTAGCTGCAACATCGGATTTTGCCGAGAGACATCTGCAGAGACAGTAACTGTTAACCTCGAGGAATGTTTTTGTACTTTGAACAAAATATAGATCCCTTCCATTCTAGCTGCTGTACTGAGTCCCGATTCGAACGCGAACATTTAATCACGTAACCTTTGGTGGAAGTATTCTGTATCTATGTTGCTTTCCCATCGGATCCATCTAAAGAGAGAGAACCAAACAGTGGGTAAAATTATGTTTCTCATTTTCCTGTCGTCTCTGCATATTTGCCACAACTTTCCCGTATGGTGGTCCTTTACCGAACACCTGGTTTATTTAATAGTATCCATACCCATCATAATCCTCTCCTGTTCCCGAAAAGTCAATGCCGGCCGGCTGCTTTTTTCTCAATATAACTGGTTTCTCAGATTCCCAGTTCCCCAAGGAGAAGAAGAAGAAGGATGCATCTGGGTACCATGTCAAAGCTGTCGAGACCTGGCCTTCCTCTTCGCATACTCCGCATCCGTCCAGCTAAACGATCCTGGTCCGTATCCCCCTTCCTCTTCTTCCCATCCATCACTCTTTGCTTCTCGTAATGGAATTTTGTGTTGGATGTTATTAGATTGGTACTTCTGGTTTCGTCTCTACTGCCTTGCTTGCCTTGTGAACCTGATAGACAACACGTCTTTCAAGTCCAAGGTGGTCAGAGTGATGGGCAGGGCTGCCCTCTGGCTTGGACTGTTCCTGTTCGTCAGAGTGGTGGCGGAGGACTACGGGCACAGGATTGCTGGGTTCTGGTCGGTTGACTTGAGGGATAGGGTTGTGAGGGAGAAAATAGGAAGTGGGTTGTGAGGGAGAAAATAGGAAGTGGTTGTCTTCAATGTTGCTGCAACTGGTGGCATCAAAACCAGCAAGGAGGAAGAAACCGCCAGCTCCAGGAGCCGGAAGCACTGCACTCGTTGACTTTGGTGAGTCTGCATTATTCGGTGGCTTCAGGATGAAAATTCGGTGACTTTGATTAGTATTTCTAGTGATTTGAGTTACGTTTTGCAGGAATGGTGGCCTTGGTGGGCATGAGATACGGTCTCTCCTTCATCTTCTTTGCCTATCACAAGGATGAGATGAAGACATGAGGCTTTGGATCTGGCAGACCTTTATCACATGAAAGAAGAATCTCCCAGATAGATTTACCCTGATTTTGCTCTTCTTCTGTCATCCTCGGCGATAGAACGACATGATCCAATAATGATGTCCACCGGTGCAGTTTTTAGTCCCGACCTCTCCAATCTATCCATTTCATTCTTTTGGATAACCATGATTACATTCCAGACAAGATGGCATTCGGAACTCCAGTTCGCCACCGTCTGACTCACCCACAACCGCCATTCACTACCGCATCGCGCGCATCTCCCATGCAGAACCAGATCTCCCCCTTCCATGTCCTCTTTTAAGCCAAGCCTTTCGGTTTGATATCTTTAACCAACTTGTGCATCATTCCTGAAATGCTGGGAACATTTGCCCTTTGGACAAACAATGGCTTCCCAGCAGGTCTTCTGGAGAGACACTGTTGACGTCGCTGAGGGGAAAGAGCCTACAACGGCAGAAAAGGCTGCAGAGACGAAGGATAAGGTTGCCAAGGGTGCTGCAAAGGAATATGCAACAGAGACGGGTAGCCCAGGTGCACATAAGACTACAGAGGCAAAACACAAGGTCGTTGGAAGCATGTATTCGACGGTCCATTATGCGGCGGAGAAGGGAACTGCGGCCGAGGACACGGTGCTGGAGAAGGGCCAGCAAGGTATTGCCAACGCGAAGGACATGGTCATGAACACAGCAGCAATGGGAAAGGACTACAATGTGCCAAAAGTGGTGGAGGCGAAGGACAAGACCGAGGAAACAACTCAGGGAGTGGTCGGATATGCAGGAGAGAAGGTGGCACACAGATGGAAAAGGCAGAGGCAGCCAAGGAGAAGATGGTCAAGACAGGGAAGCATGCAGTCAAGTATGCAGGGAAGGTTGCCACAGATATGAAAGAGAAGGCTGTCTTGGTTGGATGGGAAGCCGCGCATTATATGACCGAGAAGGCCGTGGAGGGGACGTAGGTGTCTGCGGGGGTTGTGAAGGGAGTGGCTGATAAGGCAGGGGAGACTGTAATGGGCGTAGGACATAAGGCCGTGGAGGTTGCTGTGGAGCCATTTGTGCCACGAAGGATCTGACGGATGCATCAGCAGAGAAGGCAAAGGAGTACACAGCACTGAAGAAGGAAGAGGCTGGGAGTACGAAGCCAAGAAACACGCCGAGGGTACACTTGGTACAACGATTAACCGCTTACTAAGTATTAACACATTTCCGTGACTTGCCGCGGAAACTTCAACGAAGGAAACTGCCGATCAGACACGCGAAACAATCGACCAAGACCAAAGGATCGCATCAAAGGTTAAAGTGATGGTTGGAGGAGTTGCCGGGAAGGCCAAAGAGACTATCCAAGGGATGTCGACGGGATTGACTGATGAGCAGGAGAGCAAGGTGGAGGACGGGGCTGGCCAGGACATCACTCCAGGTGTCGTAACCTTGGGCGTGATAGGCGAAAAATCATCAGTGGCCAAGACGAGCCGGCAGAAGGAGAGAAGGCCCGTACCCCTCATACTAGCTCGGCGGTTACATGTCGCAGCACTGACGAACACGATCCGAAACCGTGACAACATTTTCAGCTTTTGCCCCCAGTAAATAATTCGTGGCTTTGGTTTATCAGAGAAGAAGTCGAATTTCCCAGGAGCATCATCGATGGAACGGGTCTGAGTGGTGGGAGCAGTGTTATTACATGCACGAATGTGGTAATAATGAGATGAAAGGAAGAACAACGTGGATGGGGACTTCTGATCTCTATCATCACATCTCTGTATTAAAATCAACCTAAAAACTAATACACTCAAAATCACCTACCGCTCATACTTTCAGATCGAACAGTCTGCACAAAGCATTCAGGGAATCTACCAAGTTCTGATCGGAATCCAAATCTTCTAACAGGGGATTTGGGAAGTGAACCACTCCATGACATGAATCGGGGCCTTCACCAGCTCAAGGGCCAGCTCCACCAACACCGTCACACACAAGCAGCAAGGGCAGATCAAGGTCAACAGCAGCCTGCCATCCAAATTACCCAGAATCCCAAAA
Source organism: Melastoma dodecandrum (assembly GCA_029817715.1). Taxonomy (NCBI): domain Eukaryota; kingdom Viridiplantae; phylum Streptophyta; class Magnoliopsida; order Myrtales; family Melastomataceae; genus Melastoma; species Melastoma dodecandrum. The sequence goes on from JARUPY010000605.1 coordinate 341,163, forward strand.
ATTACTATCCCAGCAATCCCAACACAAAGTTCCGATCTTTACAACAAGAATCCAGAAACCCACAATCCCCAGCACCAAAACAACAAGGGGGGGTGTGGGGGAATTTTCTTTTTTACCCGACAATCCAGACGATGACGCCGACAATTGAAACGAGGAGGGAAAGGAAGGCGAAGGGAAGACCCAACAGGAACCCGAGCGGCCTGCAATCCTCGCAGCACATTGTCTTCCGACAGTCTGTAGCTTTCTTGGGGGTAGGCAGGCGGGGACAGAGAGAAGAAGAAGAATAAAGGACGCCCTGTGGTCAGATTTACGCGTGTATTAATTTCAGCAAACCAGTCGGTAATAAAAACCAAAGATGAGGATAAAGATACGGGCCCTTTGGGTGGGGTACGTTTTTTTGCAGACTGTCGTGACGGGGACGTTGAATAATTGTAATGAATGGGTTGTTTTTGGATGTGAGGGATTGTGGGGGAGCGGAGTGGACCTCCGGGTTATTTCCCCATATAGACAGACAGACAGACGTTGAGAAAGGTGTTGATGAGACGTCGTCGCCCCATTTGCTGTTTTTCCTGTAGTAATAAGATTTTGGGTGGGCCACTGAATAATCTTGAGGATTGGCTTTATTTAGTCAACCAGAAAGGCCCCATTTGGAATGGACTAACCTCGGGTTTTGCGTCACGCCATGGTTATTGTAAGTTAGGCTAAGTCTGTCGTGGTGCGGAGAGCCATGACCCTTGAGTTTGAGCTAATATACTTAATGAAAATTTACTTGTCTTAGGAATAGCATGGCATAGCAGATCAGATGAAGGAAGGATTTTACATTCTGAGGAGAAGAGGGACAGATGGACCAGCTCATGAATGGTGGAGATTTGCCCAGATTGACGTAAGCAATGACCTCATTGCATTTTTCTAATGGGAACTGGGGATGATGCTTCGGTGAAGCTGGGAGATTTGATTCTATAATCCCAGGGTTCATGGGGTTTGCTATTTCAGACTTGAATTCTCACTCTCCATGGCAATTATCAGAGCCAGCCTATCATGGACAACCACAAAACCATCTTTTACTCGGTTCAAAGTATTTACACATGGTCAAGAAAAAGCTGTGTTTTGATATGTATTAATAACATTACCTTCGAGAGACTGCTCCTTGTTCTGCTTTTCAGTTGAAGAAGATGGGCCATACCTGGTCAAACAAACAGTTAGCGACCTCAAAGCATCGATACCGGCTCATTCCGCATCTCGGGTTGAAGCCAGAATGTCAATAGAGTTTGTCGGGTGGGTGGTGATGCATGTCCATACCAGTCTTGGAGGATACTGGCTTTTTCTCCAGCTGAATGGTTGAAAGACCCCTTCACCTCCACATTGTACTCCCTCAACAGTTCTGCACCCGACTGCATTTCTCCATTAATGACCTGCACTATTAAAGATGGCTGGTGAATGAACACCCAAGGGATACCCTCACCTTTGAAGGTCGAGGAAGGAGGGAGGTTCATCCTCCAACAAAGGGCAATAAACCAATCAACACCAACTGTAGATACATGCGCTGTTTCTTCCTCTGCTATCAGAGCAACGATCTTGGATGTCTTATTGTCACCAAAACTAACCAAGCTCTGCACCAGCCGAGGCCCCGCATCAAGTCCTCTCGCTTCCTGATCAATTGATAAATACAAAAAACAAATTTCAATGACCATGACTTAAAAATCAAATTCACATTGACTATAAATGCAATCCCAGCTATATATCCATCAACATATTGAACAACCTTGCGTCATGCCTACTGAAATTGGTCTTTATCATCAAGCCATGAACTGACCCTCCATACGAGGTCAGAAATTTTGCTGCAGACATTCAAAAGGCTAACAAAAGTGAACTCGTCAGATTGCATTTCACACCTAGTCATGTCCTTGAATACTAGGATGACTTCTGCATAATTACCACTGCGAGCAAGGGCCTCGATTACAATTTTCCATGAGACAAGGTCAGGTTCTTCGAGTTGAGAAAGCAAATTAATTGTAGCATAAAATTGACCACTTCGATTATATATTCCTGCTCCGCTATGGCATTAGCAGGAACAACAGAAAGTATTTCATCAGATGCACTGACAAAGGCCAATGCATCTGAAGTAAGACCATTTCTGGTGTACAACGTAATTAAAGAGCTCAAAACACACTCTTTGTCCTCATAACCCATTTTTATACTGGTAGAGTGAAGTTGCCTGGTCTGAAGACCAGTTGATGCTTTTAGAGCAGCCAATAACGAGGACTCATCAGCTTTAAAACCCAATCCTAGCATTTCTAGCAATAGTTTCCCCGAAGTGGATTAGCCTTTAGAACTATAACCACATATCAAAGTATTCCATGAAACTACATTCTTGGCATGATGTTATCAAAACACCGATGGGCATCTTCCAATATGTCAAACTTGCTGCAGAAGTCAACCAAAGAACTACCCACCAAACATCCATCTCTAATGAGGTCTTAATCAGCTTCCCGTGCACATACTCACCATATTGTGGGATTTCAAAAGCACTCTCAGAACTTGCAAAGGTTGTCTGGTTAGGCTTCAATCCATTGAGGACATTTTATAAAGGTTGGACAATGCATTTTCAGGTGTCTTGCTTTTGTCCCAACCACCAGTCATTATATTCCAGGAAACAATATCAGGGATATCAAGATTTTCAAACATTTTTTTCCGCCAAGAACACATTACGCATTTAGTGCTAGTTATTAACTTCTTTATCTAACTTTCATTTTTGAGTGCTTTCTAGCATACATATTACTAAATGCATTTACAACATAAGTAGAATACCGACCGCTTTTTGATTCTGCGGCACTTTTCGAGCAAAGAGAGAAAACAGTTGCATGTTCCAGAGAAATCTGATGATTGCATATAGTGGAGGGAAAGTCTCTAAAGCTTGGTCTTTGCAACCCTTGCACATGGCTAAGGCTAAGCAAATGAAATCCGACTGCGACATGTTCAGAGTCCTTATCAACAATCCTGGTCAACAATTCACGTGTTCTAATGTCACCAATGCTACCAACTCATGCATTGGACCATGACCAGCTTTAGTCTTCTTACTTCCTAAATCCATTAAAGAGTCTTGATGAGATTAATAGTTAACCTAAATTAAAGGTCAGAGGTTCATGACCCATGAGAATAACATAAATCCACTACTTCAAATCTAAAAGGAGCACAACACAATGACCAGACGTTCTACTGCAATCGCTGGATATCATGCCTCGTGCAACTTCTAACAAACGCAGCAGACAATTTCACTTTTCAATTCAACAGAGCAATATCATTCAAGTATAAATGGACATGATGAAAATATAACTGCTCAGTTTACAAACAAAGTTCACATTCATTCATCGGGTAAATGAATATTTCAAAAGAAAATGCATTACTCTTAGAAGAAGATCTACAGAATACACAGCCTCATTATTGCTTACTTACCTGAACCATCGGAATCACGGCCAGACATGCGGACACATCATCAGAGGACTTCTCCACTCCTATAGCATGCTATGGGTAGGCATATCCCCATATCTGATTATATCAGCAAGAACAAGAAAGGTGAGTTGACATCATTCCTAGTGGGTTGCATCATCAATGAAGAGTTTTTGCAAACATGATAACACCCAAGACCTGAACCCAAGCTCCATCAGCCTTTTCGAGCACCACCCAAAGTGCTGGCTTTCATCAACTGCCACGTGCACCAAGTCAGCAAAGAAACCCTCCCCAAGCTCTTCTAGAAAGGGTGAAAACTGAACGATGGTGTCCCATGCCAAATCAATAGCATTTAGCTCATTGTGCGCAAGGTTATGAAGGTGCAGGCATTTACAGGGAAACCCGAGTCCTTTGGAGCCGGTATGTCCTTGGGTGAAACCTTCAAATCATATAACCAGGGGGATTAAAAGGTGCAACTGCAAGCCTTTGTCCCGAGTCCTCGTCCTCGCTAAAAAAACAAAGTCACCCACAAGTATCAAGTGCAAATATAGTTGCTTTCTCCAATCATGCGCAGGACCGAGAATTACTCAGACCAAGCTTTAACTATCCTAGTCAATAAGGCAAGGAAGAGTTGGAATGGACAAAAGCAGCCGCACCAGACGAGGCTTGGTATGCCTGGCGGGCTAATCAGGAGGTTCCCAAACTCAGACAGGCAAACCCTCCGAACGCCACTGGGAGAACGCGATGTGGGAAAGCTGAGACTTCAACGTGGGGTCGCTCGTCGAGAGAACGAGCGCCCCCATCTCCGCAAGCGACGAAGCCATCGCAATGGCAGCCTCGCCTGGGCCGGGAGGCAGAGGCAGCCGAGACCTGGGCAAAGGCTGGGGTCCGTGCGCTCCCCAGAACCTGTCTTCATTGATGGGACTCTCCCGCCATGACTGGAGACCCGACCATTGCTCGTACTCTTTCGAAAGACTGCCAGTCGACGATGACAGCTGCGAAGGGGACGAACGACAGGAGAAGGCAAACGAAAGCAATAGTCTTGGGGAGAGCCCTGATGGTGTGAGCACGTAAAAGGGAGGAACAAAGGAATGGCTTGAACCTGAGGAGTGGCATTCGAGCTCAGCAGAGTCTGACCGCGTACGAGGTTGTTTCGAGTTCCTGTCTTTTCGGACAGCCGACGGCGGCGGAGACGAACTAGTTTCGGTTTCGGCTTTTCAGTTTCGAGTAATTCCAAGAATTTTCCACTTGGATTCATACACGTCCTTTTTATTTTGATTCCTTGCTCAGTTCGATCGCTGAGTCTGCGGCTGATCGAATGCAGATCATGAAGGAAATATTTGGATCTACAACGCCCTATTTGATTGATCGGAGTCCCTTTCGTCCCTCCGTCGATCTGGAGTTTGAAGTATGTTTGAATAGGAGATGGAACATAGAAACCAGAAATAAAAAGAGGTAATAAATATTACAGTCGTTTTTAACTTACCATAGAGGGGATGCTGCAGAAATATCATTTCCACCACGAAGCATTGATGTGTGTGTGTGGAATTGGAGTTCATCTGACCATATTGGGTGATGATCTCTCCTGTCTCAAGATCAAGTGTCTGTTTTGTCACAATTTCCAGAGTACCAAGCCGTGGAGACGCGATTCCCTCTCCTTCGAAAAGAGTCTGGTCTCTCAAATAACTTCAGCTTGTTGCCACGAACAACCCGGCAACAAGCATGTTTATCTTGATTCCAACAAAACCCATGTGCCAGAGACAGAATTTACCGTGTAATATGAAAAAACCACAGAGGAAAGAAGGAACCCAGCAGATGCATTGACATTGCTCGAATCTTGTTTGGTTAGATGAACGAATCGTGCCATCTAAATTGTCACGAAGAAGGACGATGCCCCAGAAAGGATGAAAAGATAGGCATAGATGGGGTTCGGAAGGATTCTGTACTGGCTTTGGAGTTTTCTCTTGGATTGATACATGTCCTGGAGTTTGGTTCCTGACTAAGTTCAATCTGCTTTCTGCAGCTAATTGACTGTAAGTCGTGAAGGACCTATTTGGATCTATGATGTCCTGTTTGATTGATGTGGATGGTGGGTGCTAGGACTGGTTACCTCCTCGTCGTCCGGTTCATCCCTTAGGCGGTCTGGGAAGAGCTTCTCGACTTCCCACAGGATCTCGTCGTCAAGGATGTCCAAGTCCAGATCGATTTCGTCCATGTTTGATTTCACCTCGCCACCCATGCTCCTGATGAAATTGACCAGGAAGAGCTTCTTGTCCTCCGGAAGCCTCTTGATTCTTCTGTACAGCGCCATCTTCTCCCGTTCGGTCATTCCTGCTCTGTGAGGAGGGTCTTGGACCGTGGCCTCAGCCACTGGCATCTGCATCTGAACTCTGAGGCGAATTCGCAAGTTTGCAGGAGTCACCCTCGGCGGTCGGCCGACAAGAGTGTTACCTTTTGGACGACCAGTTCCTCTATGCCGTCTCTGCGGCTCATTCTTCCTGACTTCTTGTTGTGCCTGACGCTTTCTGCCGGACGAAAGCTTGTCCGGTCTGAGCAAATACTCACTGCAACTGTAAATCCGGTTCGGCTTCGTCTTTCTTGCTTCCCTGGGTGGTGTGTTTGAGATCCGACTCTCTTCCTCCTCGATTCTTTTCGCAAGATCCCCGAACTCATTCCGACCCTCCCGAATCTCTCTTTGCCTCTCTTGCTCTGAGCCGACAGCAGCAGCATCACTCGCAAAACCATAATGCACATCCTCCGCATCATCGAGAATCTTTATTTCCGCAAAACCATCCGCGGCACTATCCTCCATGCCATCTACGCGATCAAGATTCTCTCCATGCAGACACCCCTCGCATGGATCATGATCTACGCTGCTTAAATTACGAGCAGTAACACGACCTGAAGTTCCGACCTCATTACCATCCAGAGTGCTGACTTTCTTCCCAGCGGCATCTATCTGCTTGGGGTACCTTCTGGTGTAACCAGCGAGTTCTTGCGGGCATTGAGGTTTGATCTCTCGGGGGCTCTCATCCCCGACAATGCCTGTGGAATCCCCATTGCCGGAACGATACTTCTTGCTGTTTCTTCTGGTGTAGACGAGGAGTCCACCCCCAGGAGCCATGAAAACAGCCCCGATCGACTTTCCGGCGACCGCTTTTCCTGATTCCAAGGTTGCGAGCCAGTTAAGAGCTTGCCGCAACTTGAATATCAAACCTCATTCCATTTTATATAGCCGAATCAACGGATGAGTCTTGGGCCCATATTCAATCAGGAAGGCCCGTTGGGCCTTAAACGAACATGATATTGGGCCTGGCACCAACAAAATCGTTTATTGGTCAAACAAGGTATTGATTATAAAAACTCTCTGGTTTTGCCTCGTGGGGCTGTTGAGGGTGATGATGTTGTGTTGAAAGAATTGAAAAAGTAAGGAGAAACGTGCGAAGAAGTAGGTTTTATATTGCAGATAACCTTTTGTAGGATACTTAAAACTTTCTATAGATTTATTGTATCTATAGGGTTGGATATTTGGAACGTTTAAGCTACAAAAATTTTTTTTTTTCTTACTTAATCTTACTTACTTTGAAATCTCCTCTATTTATATAAGGGAGAAGAATAATCTAGAGTTACCATACTTAACTAAACTACCTGCTATAGAAACTTGAAACCCATTTACTCTTTTTATGATTCCAAGACTTATTTAATGCTTTATGCTTTCAAGATGCCTATCTTAGAATCATGAATTACACTTCAATAAGGAATACGTAGTGGTTTATGTTTTGATATAGGTTGTTTTTTTCCTTCAAGTGGGGTTGTGGATGTGTTCGATGGTCTTGATTTTTTAAGAATGATGCTTGTTTTTCTTAGTTGGGTTCTTGATCTTATGGGTTTTGAACCGTGGACGTAGATATAGGAGGAAATTGAAGCCCCCGTCATGCTTTGACATCCTGTTAGGCTAAGTGAAATATGTTTCGAGATTGTTGGATTCGATATGATTGTCCGCCGTAGCTGGAGGTGGTATGTGTTGTGTGTGCTGAAAGGTTGGTATCGCTTAAATAGGAAAATTCGATTGTCTGGAAAATGCTTTTTATACGAGTTGAGATGGATGTTGTTGTTGCCTAATTGATAATCGAGCGTTGGTGTAGATCCTTTCCTTTTTTGAAGGCTTACGAGCCAAACTCTAGCTCAAATTTCATAATAAATAAATAAATAAATAAAGAGCCCGAGCCTACAATCTCCGTTCGAGCTTAGGGTTCATTAATATTTTGAATTGTCTAAAGTTCATTTACACACCCTATACGAGTTTTTACCCTTTTAATTTGGAAAGAGACGAGAAGAAAGGCATGTTGTCTTTGCTTGTTCAATTTCAACTGTTTTGGCTATAATCCCGAGTGACATATTTAAATTGTTCGGCAATGGCTCAAATTCTTTTCTTCCACTAATCATTTTTAAGGGGAAAAATTGGAAACAACTAAAATTTTCAAAGCGTATTGTCTTGGTTTTAGTTGTGGGTGTCATATTTTTAAAATGTATATCTCGAAATTCGCATCCCGTTCAATTCCAGTCGAGTCGGGTATAGTAAAATTTAAAAAATCATTGCTAGTTATCTTCAATTAAAATTTCATCAACCGAGGAGGAGGGGGGAGCATGCGATTGGATTGGTTTCTTTAGAGCCAATCATGTGACAAATAATAGGGAGGGGGACAAGGGATTTTAAAAGAGACCAAACTATTTTCTCCATGCGAGTGCATGTTTGTTTGGTTTTGTTGCCGGTTGTCATCAACACACGACAAGAGTCTTACCATGTTCTCTCCTTTGTCGTCCCCCTTCATTTATCACCCAAAACCCATCTCCACCCGCCTCGGCGTTCCCGACAATCTTTTAGCCCGAGTCGTGAGGCAAAGGAGTGCACAGCCGGCCAATCGAAAAGCAGGGCGTCGTAATCCAAAAGTAACCGGGGACGCTACGAAACCCTACTCTTTCGTGATGTCGGTTTACAGCGGCGTGCGGGAACTAGTGCATGCGACAGTATTCATTTTCCTTTTGAAGTGCTAGGACATGATCGTGCCCTTCTAATGCATAACACGTGACCCGTCTTTCCACACTTCCTCGGTCAATTTTCGGCCAGCGAGTAACATAAACGTGCGACCTTCCTCACTTATCGGCCTGAACCCCGTGGCATTACGTAGTTCTAATACCGTGTTAAAACACTTACCGACTACCCTGAGAGGTAGAAGAAAAGTTAGATGAAAAGCGTGGTACAACTCGTGCTTGGTTGTTATACCTAAACAATTCATTATCCGACCTACAAACCTCCAAGTTCTTGCCATTGAAACATTGCCGGACATAACCGGAACCGGATCTCATCATCACCTTCGGGTTCTTATAGGAATGCTCATAAAATCAACATGAGAAACATGTCGATTAGAACTTCTGAATGTTACTCTACTCATGATTAAATTTAGTATCGCCACATTTCGTTAGTCTATATTAAAATTCCGGGAAAAAATGGACTCGTCTGGAGTTACCAAAATTGTCCACGTGGGCTCACTCTTTCAGCCCATTAAATTATGGGCTCAGCCCATTGGACCTACAAAAATGCCCCCCCCTAAAAAAACTCTGGCGTCATCCCATAATTAATTACCCGAACAAAAAAAAAAGAAGCTTTGGGGAAGGCCTAAAGTTTAGTATTTAAATGCTAATAATATCTTCTACTTTACCTAATTACAATAAATGAATAAATAATTTGGATTTGTTGATAAATTCAGCAGTTTATGTACTTTTTTGAAAATGAGCCGAATGTTAGTATTTTCTTGAACTTTGTTTGGTCTATATAGGATGGAAATTGGTAAAGAGGCAGGCGGGCTGGAAAGTCAACGTCGAGAGGGGTCACAGTCACACTCCCTTCGGGAAAAAAACGACTGCTTTCGTTTTTACGATTTTTTATTTTCGAGCATAAACATTAACAAGAGGGGTGCTCTTTTTGTCTCCTCCCTGTTTCTTCCCTCCGTAACTTCGTCATGAGCAACCGTGGGAGTAATGGGGGCGATTCCCCTATCCTGGGAGTAATGCAGACGACTGAGGACACCACCAGCTACCACAACGGCAAGGTCATGGTTGCGGCAGTAGTCACGTTGTCGGTCGTTGTTATCCTTGTGGCCCTACTCCATCTATATGCCAGGTACGTCATGCGTCGGCAGGCTCGGCGTCGGGCCGCCACCCGCGAGCTGGGTTTGCCGAACATCATCCAGTGGCAGGCTTCGACAGAGCCCCCCAAGATAGGGGTGGATCCGTTGGTTCTCGCTGCATTGCCCATGTATGCCTATAGGCGAGTCGGAGGAGAAAGCGACAGGGAGTCTAGAATGGCGGCAGAGTGCATCGTGTGCTTGAGCTTACTAGAAGAGGGGGAGATCATGAGGATCTTGCCGAACTGCCGACATGTTTTCCACACTGAATGTATTGACCGGTGGCTTTGGTCTCACACGATCTGTCCGGTTTGCCGCACCGAGGTGGAGCCCCGACCCCAGCCCGAGCCTGAAGAGACTGCTCATGATGCTGAATCAACGACAGCACTGCCACCGGAAGGGACCTCAGAAGAAGGAATCCATCCCTACAGGATTAGTGGATCGAGTTCGCGGTTAAGTTCATTCAGGAGAATGCTCGGCCGGGAAAGGTCATCAAAAAGAGTGACTTCGTGCGGCCAACCAGATGACGCGGCAGAAGATTTCGAAAGGCCATGACTTGTTAGATGTTTCTGCACATCGTGAAAAAATGATATGATAAACAGGATTCACTGCTCTTCATACAACACAAATTCCACTGCATTAGGCACCGATTCATCCCAGCTGTGTTCAATTTTTTTGCTTCAGACAGGTCCGGAGGTCTGATAACCTAAAAAAAGTAGTAGAGAGGAAAGATTCCCCGGGTATTAGGTGATGTCCATGTGGAAGTTAAGTTTCATGGGTGTCAAAAAGAATATTGCAGAGATTATGGGGCTCAAACAAAAACAACAAAAAGGAATGACCTTTGAACCGCATTGCTGAGACATAAGATCCACATGTTGTTATACAGGGAAGTGGGAAAAAGAAAGATCAATGATCTGGTTTTCCCTACAAAATTTCCCCCTTCTTAAAAGCTAACATCCCTAGTGAAGTTACACTTGAGGGACTCATCGCCCTGCCTCATCATTAACCCGTGTCAATTGATTGATCCATTCAGCAGCAGAAAGGCACACAGGGCCAAGGCTTGCAATTGCCAATGCCACTGCATCACAAGGAGGCTGATGCCATTGTTCAGATCTCCATAGGCAGATCCGGTCCCAGCCAACGTAGACGATGAATCCGGCAAGCTACCATTAGTCACTGTCAAGCTGAAACAATGAAAAGGAACACAAAACCCAGGATTCCCAATTAGCTATTTGATAACCCAACTGCAGAAAGATCTACTTTGATCAAGCACATTTTTCTCCGCACACTGTTGATTAAAAATCCAATCTTGACGGAAAAGATCTCATCTCGATTAAAAAAGATGGCCGGGGGGGGGGGGGGGGAGGGAATTCTGGATTGGATCCCTTCAATTACCAACCTGGATGGGAACTTGCAATTGCCAAAGCCTGCCAAGAAGACAAATCACAGGACCCAGATCAAGAAACCACCACAAGAGCCCTAAAATTCCATCCCCCCCTAAAATCTCTCCAGAACCTTAGCAAGGACCAGAAAAGGCCTCTCGGTGACTCACTGGGGTTGAGCGAGGTGAGGGCAGCGGTGTTACTGAAGTAGCAGCTTTCGTCGGTGAGCCCATGCTTGAGGTAGTAATCGTTGAAGGCATAGGAAGCCGTCCTCTCGATGTCCGCAGGGTCATGGCAGCGGCCGCCAGGCTGGACAGGACCGCAATCGGCCCCGCCCTGGCCGCAAGCCCAGTCGATAGCGGCCTGGAGGGCAGCGTCCTCCGCGTTGTTCTTGGCGACACACCAGAGGGCCATGGTAGCGGAGCTGCTGCCGCCGTCGGCACCGAGGGCGTGGTGGGGGGCATGGACGAGGAGGAGGAGGAAGGAGGAGAGGAGGAAGTTAAGCATCGGCATTGTCAAAGGAAGGTAAACTCAGAGAGAGAGAGAGGGTAACGACGTCGGATTTATGAAGTGAAGGGGGGCGTTGTGTTTGTTAGGGGGGGGAATGTGACCGTTAAGCTGTTTTTCCGTTGTGGGGGGCGAGGGGGAAGACGAAAGATGAAACGACGACGACGACATGCGTCTCTTTCTTTGACTGTTTTGATTTATTTATTATTTTACCTTAAATAGCGGAGTTGGGTTTTTGATAAATGAATGAATGAATGCTTACCGCTCCCAAAAACTCAAATTCAGTAGTATTTGTGTTTCTTTTGTTTTTCCGAAAAGATAATACCAATAATTCAATCCTTCTTTTACTGGAGTGGATTTTAAATGATTCACATGTATCATCCCTCTCTCTCTCTTTTTTTTTTGTAAAATTGAACATAAAAATACGATTTGGATCGTGCGCTACATATATCTTAAAGAATATGGGATTCCTTAATGTTATTTTCTTGCATAGGACGATTTAGTGGTATGAGTTTAGTTCATGAGTGTCCTGAATTTTCTTGAGATTTGAGTGGCGAACGAACACCAATTCCGACTTGGAATCGAACCGGAGATTCGTATTATGTTATAAAACTCGATAAGCCTGGGTAAGCAGGAGAGACTAATGACCATCGCCACTCGAATATCACACGCTACTACGTGGAGCACCAGTTTTGCACATCAACCCGGGGGGGTGTTTGGGTCATGATGTTGTGTGTATTTCTCTGCGGACAAAACAAATTGTCCTTCTCATAATACGAAACAACAAATGTCGCATCGAAATTTATGAAACATATTTCGTACTTTGAATGCGGCTAAACTTTCGTAAACAAAATGTTATGCGAGTACAAAACAATATGTTATTGTTTCGTACTATAATACGAAACAATGTTGTGGGTTTTGTAATTTTATACGAGTTTCATAAAGCATGAACGAACTTCATAGTTTTTCTACGAGCTTTTTGTATTATAATACAAACAAGACCGTAAAGTATAAATCTCTTCGTACTATAACATGAAAAACCCGTAAAAAAGTATGAAACCCACGACATTATTTCGTATTATGGTAAAATTACTTCGCAAAGTACGAAACAATACTAAATTATTTTGTACTCTGTGGAATTTTTCATGCGAATGTTTAGCCGTGTCCCCCGAATAGGATACGGCTAATGCATCTTCCATGGCTTCAATTTTTTTTTTAACATTTTTGCATGTTTATTCACCATTTCTTGAGACTTGGGCGAGACCCATTTGTCAATCCATCATAAGATAAGCCTAAAAATTCGTCAAGTTCATAAAAATTCATATCATACTTTTATAGAATGATATGCATGTAATTATTAAGAAAAAAGTTGGTATAGAAATCTCATCGTTAAGAATTTTTCTTAATAGAAGTAACTTTTTTTTATCAGTGTTACGATCACCTGCCAAATGATTCATGATCTACCAAATAGGTGGCTGGCTATCCATCTAAGTATAAAAGAGCAAAAAAATAAAAGGCACGGAAGATGCAACTCACGGCATTTTAGCAGTGCCCCTCGGGAAACCATCAACCGCAACGAAATCATTTGTATTTTATTTTTTCTAAACATTTCTGATCATTTGTCCAGTCATTGTCACATCCCATCACCAAGTTAAGACCAGGAAACCAACTTACCCAAAATAAAAAAAAAAAAAGTAAAAGAAAGAAAATCTCCAAAACAATATTTCACATATGAAAAAGAGAAAACCCCCATTTTGATTATTTTCCACCAACAAATACTGAAGAAAATCCTTTTTTAAATCTGACCCACAAAATTCAACAACTGGGGGATGCACGTGTCTTCCTCTGTCTCCTCCTCCTCCATACAATCCAATCATGTCCAAAACCTCCTCAGCTTTTTCATGGTCGCCCCCCCTCCCCACCAGGATGTGGACACATCACGTGAACATGAAAACACCCCTCCCCCCCGGCGCGTCAAAAAGAAATTGTTTTATCATCATCCAAAAAACAAAAGATGGTAATAGAAAAACCACATGGGACACACAGAGGGACACACCCACGTTATACTTTGGTAGAAAGGAAAAGAACATATTTTTACATTAAAAACCATAATGATAAATAAAAAAAATCAATTAACAAAAATCCCACCCCCAACCCTCCGCTTCATATTTTACCTGTATTTCCTCTCTTCCCCATTCCCCCTCCAACACATCAAACCTTAATCAATTAAACCAAAAAGAAGAGAGAAAAAGAAAGAAAATTTTTCATTTTGCCCACAAAAGAATAAGATAGAACCCCCCCCCCCCCCCCCCCCCCCACAACACAGATATATCAACAATTAATCCCCATTTCCGCCGGGGAAGTGATCCCCGGAATCTTCAAGCGTTGAGGACATGTTCCTTCTCCATCTGGGGAGGCGTTGGTGGAGTAGGGTTAGGGTTATCGGGTTCTGAGGACGCCTGCGGGGGCGAAACCGAGACGGCCGCTGCCCCGTTTTTGGCGGCGTTGTTGTCGTTGTCGTCGTCTTCGTCAGTAGTGCCTCCGTTGTTGTCCATTTTGTGCATATTCTGTTGGTGGTAAACCTGCCTTAGCCTCTCAATTTCCCTCTTCAAAGCATCTTGGTGTGCTGCAAGTGAGGGTAAAATAATAGTCGGTTGTGAGATAACATGCTTGTTATTCCCTTTCCCTATCTACTTTTCCTTCTTTATCATTCATTATTATTTCCTCTTATTATTAGGAGGAAGACGTGAGCTGTGGGAGCTAACACATGCATGCACGTGGTGCTGCTCTTTAGACTTGTTCGACACCCCACAATAACCCGATTCGTGTTTCCACTATGTTATATGGCCAGCTTCAATGTCATTCGAACTTAAAGGTTGACTTAGGCAAGTGCACACACCTTACGGAAACCAAAAACTAGTGGTAATCTATGTCTAATCATATATATGAACATGGAATTATTCCTCACGTTTTGGAGGGGGTGGGCTCGGGAATTCAGAAGCACTTAAACGCCTATAGAACAAAACGTCGCTATCCCTCTATACCATATCTATCCAATCTCCAATTATGAGGCAACTGGAAAGAAATGCCATGAATTAAAATATTGAAGAATTTTTAAATTTTTTTTTTTTTGTGTTGGGATCTGAACTGAATTCTTCGGACAACATGTTTTCTGACAAAAGTTAAAAGTGATAATGGCGATGTTAATTATTCCTTTTTAGGGTGGAACGAGTAAAGGAAGGACTGACTGACCATCTTTGAAGATCTTGTCTTGAGCCAAGGCTGCTATCCTCTGCTTGAGGGCACTGTTATCCACATTCAATAGCAATCTCTGGTGGTCCAGGAACGCAACCCTTGGGGATAGCACCGATACCTCCGCCTGAGGAAAAACCCAATTTGTATCCAACGTTATGTCCATGGCGCAAGAGAGTGTGTGTGTGTGTGTGGAGATTTTTGTTATGGGATGAGGAGAAATGGACGTGCCTGCAACGTGCTGACGCTGCGTTCCAGTTCCGATATGTACTGCAGCTTCCTCACGCGCGATCTCTGCGCCGACTGTCGATTCGCCAAGATCCTAAAGGAAACGGTAATCAGAGACGGTCTGGGTTGAGGTTTTGTTTTTTTGTGTGTGGAGGATGTAAGAGGAAGAGGTCGCTTGTAAGAACATGCATGCACGTTCACGAGATAAATCGGGAATTTAGCTAGACCATTATATGTTATTTTATGAGTGATGCTAATGATGATGGGATGGGATTAATGTACCTCTTAACCCTTTTCGGATCCACGATCCTCTCGGCCGTGGGGTTTATAGTGCCGTTGTTCGTGTCAGCAGCCGCGTGCGAATCGGACTTGCACGGGCTCTGGGCTTCCTCGGGCTCGTTCTTCAGCTGAGGGGGGTGATGATGGTGCTGCTGCTGCGGCTGATTCGGGGACGTCCTTTGCTTCTCCTCGTTGATGCTGTTGCGGTCGGATGGCGACGAGGAGGGGTCGTTGGGTGAGGATACGGCGGGGATGACGACAACCGCTGGCGAGATCTCGTCCGTGAACATCGACATGAACTGGTCATCCTCGAACCTGTCAAAGTCGCCGCCCCCGCCGTCATCTCCAGGGGCGGCGCCCCGGCGGTGGTTGAGCAGAGGGGCCTCGAGGAACGTGATGGAGTCGCTGGCGGAGCGGCGGTGAGCCCCGCGCCTAGCAGAGGAGAAGTCGAGGAACTCATCGACCCAGGAAGGGTTGATGTTGTTGCCGGCGGCGGTGGCATTGTGGGGGCCTGTCACGGCCATGAAGGGGTGGTGGGGAAGCTTCTGGAGAGGGAATTCCGGCCAGTTAGGGGTAACGACGGTAGGGATCTTGGGCGGCAACTGTGCCATTGTAACAGACGGGGGGGAGGGCCGGTGGCAATCCGGGAACAAACAAAAAATCTTCAAGACATTGTTGAATTGTGTATAATTTGTTGGGGGAGGGACAATGGAGGGTTAAATTAGAAGCAAAAATTCCCCCCCAAACAAGAAATGGAAGAATTGGAGGAGGAGAGGTGAGGGGGTGGTAGAAGAAGAATGGAAGAAGAAGAGAAGATGAAGAAGAAAGAAAGGAACTGTCATTAACCAATGTTAGCCAAACCAAATGACGATCCTTTTCGGAGGGCGTTGCATATAAATAGTAAATACTATATAATAAAAAAAAAGAGGTTATGTGTGTGTGTGTGTGTGTGTGATAGAGAGAGATAGGAACGAGAGACTAAAATGACTTAAATAAAGTTTCTATGCATTATCATTATTATTATTTCTCGTGATTACTAGGCTTATTGAATTTTGTATTCTGAAATTAAGCAATGGATTGAAATAAAAATACTCATTTCGTAATGAAAATGATAATACGTCGAAATGAGTATGAATAAAATCAAATTCATTTAGTTCCGGAGACGAACACATCGTGAGAATGGATTGCGTGGCTCCTCATCCACCTCGATTATGGCTTATGTAATTACAAATATACAACAATAATTACAAATTATCTTCTTTTCTTCTTTCTTTCTTTCTTTGGGTTTGGATGCGGAATGTCACATGGGGAGTGGGGATTTATAATGAAAAATGTTGATAAAAAAGAAAGAGAAGATGAGGGGGGTGGGGACAGCTATGGACAGGCTGTTTAAGGAGGTCGGAAGATGGTGATGGACCCTCCAAGCTCAAACTCAACGCTATCTTTTTCTTTTTTTTTTATCTCTCTCTCTCTGAAGGAAATAAAAATGAAAAGGATATTGAGCGGGGGAGGAATCTGCAACCCACGTGCCCCTCCTCCCCTTTTGCACTCGTGACCACCCCCCCCAACATTAACTTTGCAAAAACAAAATAATTAAACATTTTAGACTTAGCAACGAACGAATTAAGAAAAGGGTAGAGATACAAATCTATTCATCCTACAACTTAACGTGAAATTTATCTTAACGTACGTCCAATGTATTATACATAACATAACGATGCACTCGTCGATATGCGTGCTCTGCAACCCTTAACCAACATGTCATACTTATATGTGACTAACGTATTTCGGTTCCCAAATTCACTAAAGATTAGTGCTTTGTTATAATTTAACTTAGTCTAAGAAACTCAATTTCCTTAACGGTCGGAATGAATTCGGACTTCCATATTAAATAATGAAGTTTGTGTTTGTAAGTAGGAATTGGATTTTCTAATTCCGATTTTCTTAAATAAGAAAAAACGAGTATTTAATTTCAATTTCAAAATATTATTGGAAACAAGTATTGTTGCCTTGACTTCTTCTTAAATGTTTGTTTGAGGGTGGGGGTGTTGATTAGGAACATTCCCCTAGAATCATCCCCATAATATTTATGCTTCTAAAGAATAAAATAAGAGCCATCATCATTTACCCATGATCAGAACTAACCCAACAGCAAGGTCATTTAGTCACCGATCGAATTTAAATCATAACTCTCAACTCGGTGTATGGAGAAGAACATCCAGAATAAATCATTCCAGATTGATGATCCCAGGGACATGTACGCCCATTCCCTACAAAACCATTTTGCATGAGAGCTAAACGACAACCAAATGTGTTATTATGGGAAAGAATAAAAAATTGACCACACCACAGCTTGTACTCCTACAAAGGGTAAGTGGTGGCCGTGGTCCCTGTCAGGTTGAGCTACATTTAGCCTGTGAGAACTCTTACCATTTATGTGACCGACTTATCACACCACAGGGACAGCCCCAATAATAATGTTCGCACACACCAGAGGGGCACATGATCTTATTGCAAGAACAAAGATGAACCAAAAGTGGGCGAGTAGTGGGAATTGGGGAAGGGAGAAAAACTTGGGGCATGAGCTGTGAAACATATAAGAAAAGAGTGCGTCAGAAAGAGAGACAAGCACATATCATGTAGTCCATATGCCCATGTGAACTGTTCTGAAGTTTTGGCCCTTGAGAGATGGCTTTTTTCTCCCTTTTTCCCTATTTTTCTTTTTCTTTTTTTTTTCTTATGCCCCTTGTCCCCCACATATCCCTCACCCCCCCACATGCTGTAGGGTATATTATTAATTTAGTAGTAGTTCCCTGAGTAGAAAATGCTATGAAGACTGTTTCTGGGCAACTTCCTCCAGTGGGACTTCACAAACTGGAATTTCCGATCTCTGCCCTTTTGGGAAGGATTGATTGTGTGATTAGTTTAGTGTTTCTGTCAATTGCAGTGACAGGAATCATGATCAGTAAAGAAAAAGTGATATTGGAGGAGAGAGGAAAAGCATCTTCATCCCTTCACTTAGTATATTAATTTTGGTGCAAGTGGATAAAAAAAGTAGCCATGTGGGGACGATGGGTGCATTAACTTGAGCCCAGTTTATTTTTCTTGGAAAAGAAATGATTTCCCTTGAGATGCCTAATCATAGACAGACATGGATTAATATTCAGTTGTTGTGACAGAGGTTTTGATGATCCCAACAATAGCTTATAAAGTATAATCTTTTGACCTCATTAATTTAAAGATTCATCAGTTATTTCCTCATGAGTGACTACCATTTGGTACAACATAACATTGTGATTGTCCCATCTTTGTCAAAGTAAATGCAGATGTCGACAGCGCCCTACCTATATAGGTCCAAGTGAGGACCATATGCACGTTCCCAGCCGATTCTACAGCATTCGTAAGGTGTTTGTGATTTTAATACCGTTGCCAGCTGGAGGAGGAAGATAGGGTATCTTGAGATATTGATGCGAGAATCGGATATTAAGAGCCGATGATGTATCCAGCCGATGCACGGGCACGCCTTCGTTTGCCTTTTGGGCGCAGGCGACACAAGCAGAGTACCAAGAGCAGGAAAATGAGAACCACTTGCAACATGATCATAGTCTTCAGTCCTGAAATTACCCATTGGAGGTTATCAACGCTCGTCTCCCAGCCGTGAATAATCACTCGTCTTGGTAGACAGAAGAGATTAGTGTACCTTTCACTTTTGGAAGGAAGTCCTCAGATTTCAATCCAACCTCCTTTTCCTTTCTGCCCTCTACTGAAGTTTGAGCATGCTGATCGTGGCTCTCCAACTTGTACTCGACAGTTCCTCCCATTATGCAGGTATTGGGACATCTAATACTCCCACCATATTCATCGGACCCATCACAGCAATCTATCATCTCCTCACACGAGAAATGACAAGGTCAGCGAAAGTAATAAATGTTTAGGTCAACTTCATATCATGATTATCTCACAAAATGCATCATCCCATATAATGCAGCATCAACAAAAATTGGGCATTCCAATGCATAACATGACCATAGGAAGGAGTACAATTACCACAAACATTGTCATTCACGTGAGGTGACGGTATAAACTTGGGCATGCTCCCCAGGTTCTTACAGTAAAACCTCCCCAAAGGACAAGCTGCTGTCCCTGAAAATCAACCACCAACTATTACAAGAAAGAAGAGAAGGAAGTGCCATGCCTCGGGCACACTTCAAACATAATGCATCATCAGATGCCGAGAAAATCTCGTTGTAAAATCTCTACCCACAAGCAGGCCTACATTTTAGCCTCAACAATCGAACACATGCATTCACTCAGACTGGGAATATCCAGAACGGATTATATTTCTCATATCTTAGGCTAAAATCAACGGGAGTTGACGTCTTTACTAGGAGGTCAAATGGTCGATGTTGACACATATAAGGAGAATGGCTAACGGGAATATATAATGACAATTCGAATCCGATAGGAGTCGTACATTTTTATACAACTGACAGAGTACAACTCGATTTCACAATGTTCACACAAATCTCTCCTAAACTCACATAAACAATTACAAAATGGTTAAGTAAAATAGGATCCAGATTGCAAAACACGAACCAGACGTGCCAAAATGAAAATGCTCGTTCACAACTATGTTCCCAAAACCAAAGAGATGCATGATAAGAGGCCCAATAGTCATGATTCTGCGTAACCAGCTAAAGACTAATCTAACACGAGAACAGCAAAAACCCAACAAAACATCCACATTACAAGCGAGTTGGAAAACAAGAATCTTACCGGGTTCATCAGTTCCATCAAGGCAGTCGCAGAAATCGTCGTTCAGATGATCTCTGGCAAAAGATCTCGACCTGTCCCTGCATTCGATCACCTCTCCTTCATAGTACTTCTCATCTACCGAAAAGCCAAACCCCTCCAACTCATCAACAAAGAACCAAACTTTCCCAAAAATCAGGGGCATTAACACGTCACCCCGCAAACACCCACAATCCAATCTCATTACTAATCAAAACCCAGATACGGAACCACACGACAATCAAGAGAGAGAGAGATAGGGAAGTACCCAGAGGATGAACCCCAAGCAACGGCGAGACCGAAGCGTGGGCAGAGAACACCGACACGGCAAGCATCAGAAGACTGATGGTTTCCATTATCCCGATTAGGAAACCTCCCTCATCTCGTTCGAGGAGGGACAGGATACAGCGGAGGTCGTCTGTGATTTTCACATTTCGGCAAGGATTGACTGACTCGCGAGTCAACAGCCCAATGGATACGCCGCCATTCCATTCTTTCCAACAAGAAGACAAAAGACAACCTCGGGAGAGCCAGGGTAGAAACAACTTTCATTTTTGGTCCTCAAAGTTTTGATGTATTTATCATTTGATCCAACTGAAGACAATTGCGGTTCTCCTGAATCTCTAAAAAGAAATTACATGAACGGGTAGAAAGGGAATGATCGTTTTTCTGCCAAAGACTCCAAAAGAGTTCTTCATTTGTCGCCCGAAGGGATTGTAATCCTAATACCATTCGATGCCGCCAGACGGCCCCAACGTGTTCTCGTTGCCATTTTTGCTGTTGCCGCCGCTAGTCCTTTCTGTACGTGCCCCAAGATATGTACCTCCTGGTGTGGCGACCGAGGATGAAACCTTGAGTTCTTCTGAACGTTGATGGTGTAGGGAATCCTGCCGATCGTGCAGCTCTTGCCTTCCCTCTTGTAAGACATCCGACTATAGTTGTCGCCTTGGTATGGATTGCAGTGGCCCCGACCATTACTGGCACCGCTATACCAAGATTCTTCGGAGTAGTGTTCTCATAACGCCCCTCAATGTGACTGGATGGCCCCGACACACTTGCATTGCCATTTCCATTGTTTCCATGGATTCTTTCTGTATGTGCCCCAAAACTTGTACCTTGGTGGTTAAATCCATACATGGGGTGTGGCAGCAAACGATGAGACCACAGGTTCTTGACTACAGTTATTGATCAGGAGCTGATTCTGGATGTTGCTGGTGTAGGGAATACCGGCGTTAGGCAGCTACCATTATCCCTTGCATAAGTCATTGGATTATTGTTACTAGTACCCATTGCTGTGATCCCTACCTCAACCTGCCCTATTCTGCCAAGATTCTCTGTGGGATTGCTCTTGTAATACCACTGAGGTGATCAAATGGCCCTGATATGCTTTTGTTGCCGTTTACGTTGTTTGTGATTGCATCTGGAGTATCCAAATGGCGTTCGCCGGTGTCATAGCCTTCCAGTAATGGAGCTCATTCAAAGCCATACCATACTTGCCAAAGATCCCCAGAACAAGATTAGTATTCCGTAGGAACGCCGTCCTCACAAGCGACTCCACTAGCAGCTTCCCGACGAGTTAAATACGTTGAATAGGAATGGAAGTAGAGTGCCCTTCACCTAAAAGCTAGTAATTAGGTGAAAGGTCCCAATCATATATAAGTCCTTGGCCCATGTCTTTTCTAGGTAACGTGGGATTATTTCCCAATAGTTCCTGAGTTTGAAACTCGGATTGGTGTGCTTCATCTGAGTTATTGCTCCTGAGTTCAATTTGTTGAGTTCTAGCCATAGATGATTGGGAAGAACGGAGGCTGGTGCTCCACGACCCTAGAATCAGAGGGATTTTCTGTATTTCATACTTCATGCCGTCGGCTGCACATTGAAGACATCGTCAAAATGCAGGTAAGAGAAGAAAAAGGGAAGGAAGATGTCAAGTGCAACAGCAACGTCGTTGAGGAAGCAGACAACCGAAAACAACCATGAACCCATGTTAGGCGAAATCTTAGCATGACATAGGTTATATTGCCGAAAGAGACTCGGAGGCTTCATTCGAATGAATTCAGGATAAGGAAGGGACATGATTTGTATATATCCACTAATACAAGAGCTGCGGTGTGTGATTGATTCATTGTATCTTGGAAGTCCTGCATTGTAGGGGTTCTGTTTGTGCCGTAATCATGCGAAAAGTGACCTTCTGCTTCGTTTTCATTTCCTACAAGCATGGATCGCATCATCCATCGGACTGAGATCCTAACCAAAACAACTAATAACACCACCACCCCCGGGCCCTTTCACGAAACAGCTCACTTTATTCGAACCCCTGCCTCAGTAGTTGATCATTTCTTCACATCAATGACACGATCGGGTATCAAGAATTCGAGATGGTCACGACCAATGACCCGACAACTGGGGAGTTCATAACGAACACGCCGTGCGAGTCAACAGGATCAGAGGGGCTGCTAATACGAGCAAGGGACTTATTAAACTGTCTCGCTTTCTCAGCCTGTGGTCAATGGGATAGGCCATAAGCTTGGTGTCAATGGCTTTGACAGTGGCCGCATTTTGGTACGGTGAGCGCATTCGAAGTTCGACGTGGGTTCATGGTTGGGTTGTTCGGCCGTGTTACTACGAAAACATATCCCTTTGAACTGAACTAATATTTAATTGACTTTTTCTAAAAAAATGAACAAATTATTCATATAGAAAACTTTTAGTAAAAGATTCATGAAACTGCTTTTGCGAAATTGATGTTGTTGTTTTGTCATTTTGAAAGGACAAAATATTTGTAAATTACTTAGGTTATAAAAAGCTTCGTGTGAAATTGCCGACATTTAATTAGCTTTCCATTTTAATTGTCCTATTTTCAGGAAAAATGTTTTCACCAACTTTTTAATTTCTCACATCGTCTCCTTTCTTCGTCTGTACTCATCATTTAACTTGTACTTACAATTAAGTACGTATTTTATTGAAATATTAATCATAGAAGTATTTTTTTATTAAATTTTCTAAATATCACAATAACCGTGAATGAATAAATTATAAAGAAAGATGTATCTTGATCAATTGGTTATACCTTACTTTTTGCTCCATCTCCTCAACAATCTCCCAAATCCTCACCCCGAACATTCAAATTGATTCAACGGCCATCCATATTACATGTAACTTACCCGAAAATATCTTAATTTACGTATTATTTGCTCGTTCTTTTTAAATTATGACTTAGAATATGTTGAATAAAGTATGTCCACGCATTAACCTTATTAGTTTGAATGTTTTTTCGAACCTATAAAGTTATACTTCGGACTGTATTTTAAAAACTGTTGAAACTTGGTTCGCGGATTCTTTTCCCTATTAAGTTTAAAAAGGACGAAAGCCCGTCGTGGGCAGGGAAATTGGAAACAAGTTAACGAGGTCAACGGACATGAACGAGTCATCCCTAGCCCAAGCCAAACCTATCCGGCACGCACTTCAAAGGACAGTGAATTTTTCATTCAATTAAAAAGTGGGTTAGAGAGTTTTAAACATTTATTTTATGCTTTCAGTTGATTGATCACATTCCCGATGAGCCAAATCAGATCAAGATCAAGGAAAAAAATATTAACTTATGGTTTTAATTTTTAATTAATTTTTTATTTTAGCCAATTTTAATTATTTTTAACGAAAACCAAATAATACCTTAATATAGCGTGAATCGTATCTTATAATAGTGAAATTTCAATCTCTTATATACTTTAACCTTATTTAATAGAGCCATTATTCGATTTTTATTAATTTTGTATATTTATAATTGTCGTTTAATTTCGACTTTTAATTCATTAGCCTGTCCTACAAAATCCCATCACAACCTGTGCTCGCACGTTGTAATAAATCCAAAGCCCCACAAGGATCATCTCCTCGTTAAACGGTGCACGAAACTTCAATTCCGACGCTACCAGACCCTTTTCCCATGATCTAGACCAAAATCTACAAACCCACCCACCCCCCAATCATCGTCACCCTTCTCTATCTTGGTCTCCTTCCCTTGCTTCTGCTTCTAATTTCCCTCTCTCCGTCCCTCCTATAATAACGACCCATGGATAGCGCCGCCCGCCGAGCCCGCGTCCTGAACAACCACCTGGCGCCGACCCCGTTCCCAAGATCGGAACTTTTGAAGAACCCATGTCTCAGCTACGAGCCCCCCGAGCTATCCCTTACTGGGTCTGGTTCCGACCCTTTCCCTGTCTCGGACATGCGGTGCCTCTTGGACGGCCACAACGTCGCCGAGAGGGACTGGTTGTTCAACCTCATGATCAGGTCCCCGCTCTTTAACCCGCGTGATTTGGGGGGGAGGGTGTTCGTCTGCCCGGATTACAACCAGACCATGGAGCAGCAGAGGGAGGCCACCATGAAGAGGATTGAGTACCTGTCCGAAAAGGGGGTTTTTGATGGATGGCTGACCGGGAAGACCGTCGAGGAGGAGTTCCGGAAATTCGCTTTGCTCGAAGTTGTCACGATCTTCGATCATTCCTTGTCTATTAAGCTTGGGGTTCACTTCTTCCTGTGGTGAGACGGGATTCTCTTTCCCCATCTCTACTCCATTGCGTTGGTTGATTTTCGAAAACAGAGGTGTTTATTGGTGGAGAAATGTTTGGCGACGAGCTGTGGATTGTTAGGTATCACGTTGGGTTATAGTTCGTTCCTTCGTGCTTTGACTTTGTCCAGTGATGGCGTGCATGTTTTTTCTTTGTGCAAAAATGGTTTTGTATGCGAATTCTTAATCGAATATGAGTAACTCGTGCTGTTCCAGCAATGTTATTCGTCACATTGTTTGTGGTTGTTGTTGCGATGGGGTCATCTCTACTTTTCTCGCTTCTCTTGTATATCTATGGTAAAAGTAAAGAAGTACCTAAAGCAGTCCTAAAATTGAGTGCTGCCCTGAGTTATTGCTTGCCTTGCATATGGTTTGCTATGGCAAGCTGGAGTTTTCCGACGGTTCTGGTAAGTTTGTGAAATTCAGCATCTTTCAGGACAAACTTACCTTTGGTTTGCGTTTTCAGGGGTGGTGCAATTAAGTTTTTCGGTACAGAGCGCCATCATGTGAAGTGGTTGAAGGACACTGAGAATTATGTAGTCAAAGGTTGCTTTGCGATGACAGAGTTAGGTCATGGAAGTAATGTATGCAAATTATTTTATCCTCTCTGTTTATACAACTTCGTGGAAGCACCTCTAATCGTTGATAAATATTATTTCTGTGACTTGATGATAGGTTCGGGGTATTGAGACAGTTACTACATACGATTCTAGAACTGGAGAGTTCATCATTAACACGCCATGTGAATCTGCACAGAAGTACTGGATAGGAGGGGCAGCCAATGTAAGTGTTTTTCAGAAGAATAACCTCATTGAATTTGGGTTATTCTGTGAAGGTGTTGGTGTTATGCTTCATCGTAGTGATGTAACTCATGTGTTGTTTCCAGCATGCAACACACACGGTTGCATTTTCTCAGCTCATTATTAATGGGATTAACCAAGGCGTCCATGCATTCATTGTCCAAATCAGAGATGCTGATGGAAATCTTTGTCCTAATATACGGATTGCTGACTGTGGTCATAAAATTGGTCTCAATGGGGTTGACAACGGTCGAATTTGGTATTCTTGTGCTACGTTCTCTACAGAATTTGTTCACTCATTCGTATAATTTTGTGATCTATGGATTTCTTCCTTCAATTTTGTTGATCGTTTGGTTAGGTTTGACAATGTTCGGATACCACGTGAGAACTTGCTGAATTCGGTGGCCGATGTCACCCCAGATGGCCAGTATGTCAGCGCAATAAAGGACCCAGATCAAGTAATTCTTTTTTGGACATTCAAAGATGGCCAGTTGAAGTATCTTCGTTCTATTTATGTTTGATTAATGGATCTCACAGTGGACTATCTTTTCTGTATTTCAGAGATTTGCAGCATTTCTCGCCCCCTTAACGTCTGGACGTGTCAATATTGCTATTAGTGCAATTTACTCTGCAAAGGTAATAATTGCCCATGGTGATGTGTGCTGTCCCTCTTGGCTGATTGTTTGCTTAATGTATGCTCGATGCACCTGTGGGTTTTTCCATTTCCACGATCTGCTGTGTGCTTGCATTTTTGTTATGTTTCTACCTGTGTTTTCAGATTGGTCTGGCAATTGCTATAAGGTACGCTTTGGCGAGGCGTGCATTTTCAATTGCTCCAAATGAAAGTGAGATGCTGCTGCTCGATTATCCAAGTCATCAAAGAAGACTGTTGCCACTTCTTGCAAAGACGTGAGCCATTTAATTGATCGGTCTAGGACATTGTGTTTCCTGTGTGAATCTCTCTGTGATTTTCATTATCTGCATCTAACGTATCGTTTGCTGTCCCTGATCAGATATGCCATGACTTTTACGGGCATCCACTTGAAGGAGATTTACATGAACAGGACACCTGAATCAAACAAGACCATTCATATTCTGTCGAGTGCTTTTAAGGCTACATTTACATGGCATAACATGCGAACTCTCCAGGTTCTTTGTTGAGCATGATTAATTTAAATCCGTTCTAAAGGAGGGTTTTCTGAAATTCGCTTGCTAAATCTATCAGGAATGTCGGGAAGCATGTGGAGGACAAGGCCTGAAAACTGAAAATCGTGTTGGACATTTAAAGGGTGAATTCGACGTTCAATCAACATTTGAAGGGGATAACAACGTCCTAATGCAACAGGTTCCTCTGCTGACTGGTTGTTCGTACTGCAGTTATTCTCGATATCATCTCATGTGTGACAATTTATTTTGTCTCGTTCTTTTAGATCAGCAAGGCGCTATTTGCAGAGTATCTGGCAGCTCGGAAAAGGAAACAATTCAAGGGGTTAGGGTTGGAACACATGAATGAATCATGCCCCACAATCCCAAGCCACCTGTCCAGTTCTGTCCTCAGGAGTTCCCGGTTCCAGGTTTGTATAAATGCGGCCTTGCTGTTCTTTCTGGGTTAGGTGCAGGTTTTGGAGCTGTTTAGTTCACACTATGTTATTCTGATGCAAAATTTTAGGTGGACACCTTCCGATTGAGAGAGAGAGACCTGTTAAATCGATTTGCAGAAGAAATTCTGCGACGCCAAGCAAATGGGGAGAGTAAGGAGTACGCATTCATGTCGGTGAGTAAATTAACTGCAGATATTATAACTCTGTCAGGACGTTTTGATGTGTTCTCACTGCATGTCTTTCGTTGTCAGAGTTACTCTCTAGCAGAAGACTTGGGTAGGGCCTTCTCGGAACGATTCATACTGCAGAAGTTTCTGGAGGTTGAAGAAACTTTACCGACTGGCCCAATGAAGGTACGTTGGTTTGGGCTCTGGGATGTGTATGATACAGGGAAATAAGTACCAAAATGGTTAATGTTGTACGAAATTGAATGGAATGTGCATGTGATATTATTTTCATTGCATCGCAGGGCATCTTGTCATTGGTCAGGACAATGTACGCCTTGGTAAGCGTGGAGGAGGATGCTGCTTTTCTTCGGTATGGGTACTTATCGACAGACAATGCCGCATCTGTGAGGCAGGAAGTATCCAAACTCTGCAGCGAATTGAGACCACATGCTCTCGTTCTGGTGAACTCCCTCGGCATCCCGGATGCTTTCCTGAGCCCTATAGCTTTCGACTGGGTGGCCACCAATTCTTGGTCCTTGGTTCAACAGTAAAAGAAAA
This sequence comes from Melastoma dodecandrum, assembly GCA_029817715.1. NCBI lineage: Eukaryota > Viridiplantae > Streptophyta > Magnoliopsida > Myrtales > Melastomataceae > Melastoma > Melastoma dodecandrum. The sequence continues at coordinate 368,927 of JARUPY010000605.1, forward strand.
CAAGCCTTGGACGGGGGTTGCTCCTCGGCAGCCAGCTGGTACTCATAACAAGGTGCAGGCTGATGCCAGACACTTGGTGCGCCGCTGCAATTGAACGTGTTCTTTGTTGATCTGTTATCTGCCTGTAACTTGCCTCAGGAATTAGAAATTCTTGTTTCCGATCCAACAAGACCTGAAATTTCTGTGGTACAATTCTCATCTAGCGTTGTCCATGTGTTTGTTCTTCTTCCCTGGGTATCTCCGACAATTTGTCCTTGTCGCCGCCACTAAGCCAGTTCCAGCTAATTGCTGTTCAAAGTATTCCAAGCTGTGCTGTAGGAGAGCATAATACACATAAGCGTTCGGAACATACCGAAACCTAAGCGTAGTAAAGATTCCATGCTGCGGAAAGTAACGTGCCTGTTGGCCGCCGATGGATCACTGTGCTGGAACCCATTTCAGCAGCAGTGGTTCTGCCTAGCAGTTTGATACTTGCAAGTTGCAACTTCCTTAGTATGCCCATGCCCACGTGCCTGTGAGCTCACGTCCCCCACAAGTTCCTACCCCTAAGTCGATCTCTTTCTCTTGCAGATCCTTCGTCCTTTTTGCTTCGATGCCTAGTTTCACAGAAAAAAGCAGCAATAACTCCAAGAAGACAGCAATAAATCTACGGCACAACTCGGGGCTTGGGCCAGTATACGACTAAAAATCTTCCTCGCAGTTGGAATTCGCACCAAAATGGCTCATAAGTTGAAATTTGACCCACTTCTGTCTCTGCTTTCTCTAGATTTTATTCCACCGTAGCTAACTGAAGCACCGGGGCTTGATGGGAAGGGTAAAACGGTCATTTAAATCCCCCTGGAGTTCCACCCCACGCGTGATTCCTGATTTCATCAATATCCATCGTGCCCTCACCGAAGAGCAATTCGAAGTTGGAATCCAAAGGTAATGGGAATAGTTCGATTTGATGGTTTCGAAGCACGTTTCTTTTATGGAATTGTGTATTTTTCCTGCAGGATGATTTTGAATGGTTGGTTGGTGTTTCGTGCTATTGATGGGGGAACGTCCTCCCTCTTTTCTGTTGTTGCAGGAGCATGAATTTCAACAACATGAAGGTCCCGAAAGTTCCTCGAGGAGGGGCTGCATCCTCTTTGCTCCAGTTGGGGGTGTTAGGCAGCGTCGGCTTGTACGCAGCCGCGAACAGCCTTTACAATGTCGAGGGCCGGCACCGTGCTATCATGTCTAACCGCCTTATTGGTATCAAGGACAAGATCCCCCAACACTTTCTCACACTGAGCCGGTGCTCTATTGATTGGCTGCGTTGGGAATATAGTGAGCCTTATGTCTAATTTAAGCTTAACCGTGGTCATCAAATGATTTCTGTAAGTAATGGAAAGTTTGTCATACGATGACTATTGGTGATCAATGAGCCTGAGATTAATTTAGGCTTAGTCGAGGACATCAACTCTCTCTTGATGTAATGTGGTGCTCTACATTTTGGGACTTCATTTTTGTGCACTTCCCCTTCGGAAGTGAAAAAGCAGGACGAGAAGACTTCTGTTTCTGATCGCGGCATTGGGTATCCTGAAGGGACTCACATAATGATTCCATGGTCCGAGAGGCCGATTATTTATGACGTGCGTGCGAGACCTCCGATGCTTGAGAGTACTTCTGGAAGTCGTGACCTTCAGGTGGCAATTCTTGTTGCAGAGTTCCCTATTAACCGTTCTGACCGTTAGTTGGCCTTTGCTAATTTCTGCTCCCTGTATCGATTTTGACAGTTCTTTTCTTCACTGAATTTGTGTCTTGCTTTAATAGGTCAAAATCGGACTCCGAGTTCTTACATGCCCGGTCCCTGATGAACTGCCGCTATATATTGTACGCTTGAGGAAAATTACAATGAGAGGGTACTGCCTTCAATAATTCTTGAGACTCTCAAGGCGGTCGTTACACAGCACAATGCTAGCCAGCTCATTACTCAAAGAGAGGTGAGCTATTGTTTTTCTGTCTGTTTCTTTCATCCACAGTGGAACAACTCAACTGACTCTTTAGGAAATTACTACATAGTTTTGCGAGGACTTTCTTGGATTGATGATTGCAGGCGTGGTTTGTTCTTTCGTTTTTGTTCATGCTTTATGGTTCTTTCTCATGAGATAACTCCTTTTTAGGTCCTAGCACTAGACAAAGTATCGAATTCAAGCTAATCTAAAGGGTCTTGTTGTTCCTTACCGTCTGTCGGCCGAGAAACACGACTGATAGGGCTGCAAACTTTAATATTGCTTTAGACGATGTTTCCATTACCAGTCTTACTTTTGGTAAAGAATTCACTGCCGTGATTGAGGCAAAACAGGTGGCTGCTCAGGAAGCTGAAAGGACTAAGTTGTTGTGGAAAAAGGCTGAACAAGACAAGAGGAGTGCCATCATCAAAGCGCAGGTGCGAACCTTGTTATTGGACGGATATAATGCCAAAGTCGATCAATTAGGGACTGGAGAACTATCCCGTGTGCCTGTTTCATCACGGGGGCAGTTAATCGAATTATCACTACTTTTAGTTTTAACGAGCTCCCCTACATTTGGCAGGGTGAGGCTACTAGTGCTCAGCTGATCGGTCAAGCTACAGCAAACAACCCGGCCTTCATCACCTGGAGGAGGATAGAAGCATGGAGGAGATTTTCTTGAACTCCGACGACCTGCTGCTGAATCTCCAGAAGTTGGAACCGGGGAGCTTGACCCGGTGGGAGGAAATAGGTAACCATCCATCTGCAAGCATCTCACATCTTTTTACGTCATGGTGCCACGACCTCCACGAACATCCCAATTTCAGAATTGTCAAAAGTATATAGCAGGGAGGGTCCATCCAACATGTTCCTTGCTAGCTGTTTCTGGTTGTCACCCATCATCACAGATTTTTTTCTACAGTCCTTCCTTTGTTTTTCCCGAACAAGGGCACTCACATGAAACGAAAGGCTCGAGATAGTTGAATAGTTTGACAAAAGTGACGATGACGATGACGATGACGTTAAGTCCAAGGTGCTGTTTTAGTCGGGCATGCCCATTGTCAAAAAGAAGCAGAGCATCTCCGGTCCGCTGCCTACGTCATCCTCGACGTAAGCCGTCGATTTATGACAAAAGGCCGGTACAACGAGGGAAGACTTTTTGGCGTTGTCCGAATGTCGGCTGTCCGCATATTAATTTCATGACGTCTCTTTATTTTATTCTTCTTTGCATGTAATGTAATCCACGGAATAATTTGCATCCTGTTTTATATATGGATGGTATTGACTTACGTCATAGGAGAAATTAAAAAAAAAAGATATTTTAGTCGGGGAGAAATTAATGGTTCATCTCTTGGCTATTATCGCTTACGTGTCCCCTCCCGGCATCTTTGTTGCTTCTCTCGCTAACGTGGGACACCCGTCACATGGAATGTAACGTGCTCATGCTCACCCATATTAATTATATCTAATTTGCAAGTCGGTATGTTTTTTTTTTTAAACCACGGAGAATTTGGCAAGAACGCCGAATTCTAATCTAGCCCTTTTCCCAACCCACCCACCCGGAGTGACGTCATTGCTCGCATGACATCGACCTAATTACGGCCTTTTTTATTTAATTTAAATTAAGTTAGGGACGAAAACCGTCGACCCCCCAACCACACGTCATCAGAGGAGCCCGTGACGTCTACCCACAACGACCCATTCCTCGAACGATGACGTCATCCCTGACCGCGTCCCAACCCCCTTGCCTTTTTACTTATATATTCCTTCCCTCCCCCATTTTGGACTTCCGCAACAACATCGTCATCTCCAACGAACCTAATGATGCAGCAAGCAGCCGCGATCCCTTTCGGTTACACAGAATTCCTCCCCAGCCGACCGTCTACTCCTTTCTCGGAGTCATCGAAGACCTTCCCCGCTGACACCGACGACGTCCGACGGCTCGTTAAGGAGAATGCGGTTATCGTCTTCGGGAAGCGGGGTTGCTGCATGATCCACGTCGTCAGGCGGCTGCTGCTCTGCCTCGGGGTTAACCCCACGGTGCATGAGGTCGGCGAGGGCGAGGAGTCGGCCGTCTTCGAGGAGCTGGGGAGGGTCCCTAAGAGCGGCGGGAGCGCTGGGGAAGTCCAGTTCCCGGCGGTGTTCATTGGAGGGAAGCACTTCGGTGGGCTGGACAGAGTGATGGCAGCGCACATCACGGGGGAGCTCGTTCCCCTGTTGAAGGAGGCCGGCGCCTTGTGGCTATGACGGAAGCATTTTTATTTATTACTCTTTTACCTGATTTGAAGAATTGTTGAATCCACAAGTGCGGAATTCATCATCATCGTCGTCATCATCTCCTTTTCTTCCTCTTCTGTAACGAAGCAAAAGCAAGAACAGAGGCCACAGGGTTTTTTTTTCTTTTCTTACATGTGAATCACGTGCAATACACATGATTGAGCTGTGACGTGGGTCATCAAATAATTGTGGTGTTTGGGCTTTGCGAGATTCATGTGTTCACTACCCACGAATGCTTTTTTAAGTATGGAGGGAATGGATTTCCCACGTGACGAACCTTTGGAATGAACTAGGGCAAACATTTTAGTCTCTGTAATGAACAACCAACATGGACATGTTACATGTACAGGGATCAGATAGTATCCAACCAAGATTCCAAATCATTCAAGGGCGCAGAGTTCGGTTTCGAGATTTTGTCCGGTAATGGAGGCAACGCGGCCACGTTCGCCTGCTTGGGGATAGATAGGTCATTCTTCGTTTCCTCCAGCAGATCATCTAGGAAAGTGTCGATGCTGTCATTAATCATTGTCCCAGATGAGCTGAAGCCTCGGCTCGACATTTGAGGCAGAGGCATGCGATTTTGCTGCCGAACGGGAAGATAAGAGGCACTCGAGACCGAGGGGGAAGGATTGACAAACTTTACTTCCCCGAAAGAATCTAGGAGCGCATCGAGCTCGGCTTCAGCAGCCCCTTCCTCGAACAAGGCAGGGTCCGCAGACACAACACCTTCACTTGATCTGTAGGTTTCACTCATGTTGGAATCGACTTGATTTATGGAAGAGGTTGGCAGCCACTGGGAACTGCTATTTCGTTTTGCATTCTCATCATCCACTTCTTCTTCAGTCAATTCATCGAGAGCTAATTCATCCACTTTTCTCCTCGTCGCTTCAGTTTCTTGCATCTGTATCTGGTCGGAGACCATGTTGCTCCTTGCTGAAGATGACGTGGATTGCTGCAGCACAGAGCAGATGTGACAAATAAGTTCAATGTTCTTATATTTCAATACAACCAAGTAATGGCTTGTCTTTTCATATGGCCACATAACTAGCATATCTGGCGAAACCTTACAATACAAGAGAAGATAACAGGCACCTACCCACTCCGGCGGCAACAGATCTGGATCAATGAAGAGTCTTTTAGCCAAGTCTATCTTTGCAAGCTGTTCCTCCAGTTTATTCAAGTTGAGGGAAAGAAATGGCACCTGCAAGAGGCAATGGAAGCAACCACCGCAGCCGATGGTAAGCAAACAATGAAAGAAATCAGAACAGTGTCATCGACAATGTCTAAACTCACACTAGAGATTAGGAAGAGATTCTTCCAAATTAAGTATTGATATAAAACCAGTTCGAGTGCTTAAGCAGGTTCCTTAATAACTCCAGTACGAGATCACTTGAGAGAAGCTACCACACTGCGGAAATAGCTTTGATTCGATATCCAGACCTCTCTGCAAATAACCCGTCAAAGCACAATCAAATATGATTTACCTCTGGTATAGGACGCGATTCATCCTCTATGGCAAACTTATCGTCATTACACCAAGCGAGAATCGCCTCCCCTCTCATTGATATCAGTGAACTCGCCACTTCTTGGAAGAACTCTGTCATACAGAAGTTACACCCCAACCCGATGTCAACAATACTTTCCAACGGCACATCAAAATAAATTATGTTTCATCGATAGTCCATTACACGATCACCTAGAAGCTTCCTGACTAGCAATTACAAATGTAGTTAAAATCAAAGAGACTGGAATAATGCCGGACAATAGGGGGACGGCATCGCATCAGTCCAAAGCACGAACAGACGACCGAAAAACTGAGCGCGTCCAAGGAAGCATTTTAGCCATCAATGACACAAGTTTAGCAGCATGAACGTACCGGGAATCGTATCGTCGAGAGAAAACACCGCATCGGAACTAGAATCGCCCCGAATCAGATACTGACGCTGCGACATGGCCTCCTCAACCAAGTATCTATAATCCGCGCCCTTGCTTTTTGGCACGGGAACGTCCGACGCCTCGACCTTGCCGCTAACACTACTCTTACCGGTGCTAGTACCGCCCGCACCGACCGACACTCCCTCGCCGAGCTCAGTTTGTTCCTCGTCCTCATAACGGTCCCAATTAGTGGGGAGACCGGGGACGGCACCGGAATTCCGTCGCGGGGGCTTCTTCTTCGCCGTACCGGGGTTTGCCGCATCGGCAGATTGGGAAGAATGCGGGTTTGATTTGGGATTCGGATTATGCCTCCGATTGAGGTTCCGAGAGTGGGATCTCTTCGATTTTGCCAACGACTTCGCATCCATCCCCGACGGCGAGCCCTAGTCGCTAAAAATCAATTGGGAAATTGGGGGGAATTAGGGTTTGTTCGGGTAATCGATTAGTGCCGGCGGTCGTGGGCCTGGGCCTGGGCCTATATTTTGTGCCTCAATTATCATGAAATCGATGTTACGTTTGCTCTAAAATTGAGTGGGAATATTCGTTACATAAGTTGTAAGCATGCTGAATCTGATGTCGAGATTGGCTTACAGAATTCACGTATGATTTTCCATAGACTACGAGGATCGAGTAAATACCATCAAAACTAGACATGTGAACGACATTCGGAGCATAATTAGTCTAATAATTATCTGATATTTAGTCTCAAGGATAATGTTTGGAGTTTATGATTCGTATGTTCTATGTGGCATTGTCCGAAACAAAAAGTCAAATTGCATAAAATGTGAATAATAAGGACATAAACAGAGAAAAATGGAATGCCCTACCATGATCTCAAAAGTTGTTGGCCTTGTTCCACTAAGAATTGACTATATTTAACTTTATTCCTCCACCTATTGAGGTTATATAATTCATTACTTATTTGGGCACCTTAACTATTTTGGACCCTTGATTTTTTACCATCACTCATCTTCATGTAGGTCATGACACACAGGAAGAGCCGCCATGGGTGGTCGCGAAATGGCGCATCGTGGAATTCCCACTGCCTTCTTGTTCAAATGATATGTAAGAAGAAGATGAAATGTAATAATCAACTAGGGTGGCCGGGTTACTGTGTTTCCGGTTCGTTGACATGGCAAAAATCTCGGGCCTAATTATGATGAACCCATAAATTTAGGCCATTGTATGAACAAAGCTTCACTGACCCACATCGAGTCTACGAGGGTCAGAGTCTACGTGGGTCCGCGTCTACGGGGATCCGCGTCTACGAGGGTCAGAGTCTACGTGGGTCCGCGTCTACGAGGGTCAAGTCTACGGGGTCAAGTCTACGAGGATCAGAAAAGATTTTGCCTTTGAGATTTTTGGGAAGAAGATTATGGGACTACGTTCCCATTTGGAAAGATTTCATATGGAGAAAATCTGGGGATTTGATTTAATTAATTTAATATAAGAAAGAGAAGTGGTTAAGTTGGATAAAAGTCACGATCAGATTGTTGCCAAGATTTTAGGGAGTTGATTGAGAGGGCCACGAACTTCAAAATATCCTAAGAACGTGTCAGACGTGCTAAACATCATGAACACCACGAGTCTCAGTATAAAAAGGGAGCAGATTCTCCTTAGGAAAATTACGATCAATCAGCCAAACACAGATTTGCATTGCTCGTCACCCTTAGACTTTAGTAGATACCTCGGCCTGGGTTATTTGGTCACTACCTTCAATACCAGAGTGAGCAACCGTAGCTTTGGTGATCACTTTCCGTCAGCACTTCCACCGTCCCGGCGAGCAACCGTAACCGGGGCAACAACCCTCCGCCAGCACTTCCACCGTCCCGGCGAGCAACCGTAACCGGGGCAACAACCCTCCGCCAGCACTTCCACCGTCCCGGCGAGCAACCGTAACCGGGGCAACAACCCTCCGCCAGCACTTCCACCGTCACACAAGTCTACAGCGCAGCGTACTGCAGCGAGTCTACGACGTCAGCAGCGAGTCTACGACGCCTACGTCAGCCGTATCATCCCTTTGTCGTTCATTTTTATGGCTGTAAGATTCTAAGTTCTCTTTCGAAACTCTGAATTCGTACAGTCGTATCTTTTATCATTGAAATTCATCTTTCTGGCGACCACATACATTTCCCTGTGAGTCCAATTGCCAAATATTTTCGACGTGGTCCGTTTGCTACGCGAACACGGTTTTTTACTCATCTGTTGATGGTCGCGGCGATCGATTTGCCCACTTGTCGCTACGACCAGCTGCCATGCTCTCGTGCCGCATTCCCTTGGTTGAGTCTGATAGAAGACTTTCGAGACCACGAGATCGCCTTCCTTCTCTTCCTCGTCGTTGCCGAGGTGGTACTGGTGCATGACCCAGTTGGTCTCTTCCGGCTTCTTCTGCTTCCCGTAGTTGGTGTAGAGTATGAGTATCTTCTTGTATCCCTTGATCTGGCTTTTGACGAAGACTGGCCGTGTTTTCCCTGTTTTGTGCCACCTTGTCTCTCCGTCGTCATCGTCGCTTCGTACTTTCCTCCTCTTCCTGTTCCCCGTGGTGTACGCTTTCGATGGTCGATGGAAGAAGTGGCGGATTTGTCCGCTCTCAGTCACTCCTGTAAACAGGTGAAGCTTTTGTCATTACTAACCCTAATCCTTCAGCATTTACTTTATCCAATCTGATCTCATATATAATATTCCCATCATGTACCGACCAGGCAACTTCTCAGGATGAGTACAGCAAATCCCGTTTTCTCCTTCTAGTACGGGAATGAACTCGTCAATGAGACGATGCGGCTTACGCAGATCTGGCCACACCTTCCCTTCCAAGTGCTTGAGCAGCTCCTGATCCGTCGGATCGAACTTCACTCCGGCCGGCAACCCTGGCTGTTCCTTAATCCCACCCTGTCCATTTCCAAGCTAAACGATGCATGATCAAATTTCTGAAACGAAATGATGGACTTGAAATAAAAATAAATGAACATGAGATGTATGTATAAATATACACATACCCGCTGATCTTGGCATTCGATCACATGTCCGCAAGCGGGACAAACCCTCCTTTTCTTATGGTCTCCTCCATCGCCGCACCTAGTCTTGGTCTCCCGTACTTCACTCTGATGCCCCCTCTCCCAGTCCCGAAACAGTAGATCTAAGCTCCCCGAACAACCGATGAAAACAAGGGTAAATTGAAATCACTTCTTAGCAGGGAGGAGAAAGTGATAGACACAGAAAAAGAAAAGACTAAAAGCAACTGAAAATTCTTTTGCTGCAGCAGGTCATAAGCTGGGGAGAGGAATTTAGGAACAAGAAATGCTTCGGCTTGATGCTTTTCCTTCAATGATTGATCAAATCGTTACCACCTCTCCCTCTCTCTTACACACTGTTCCATAGCTCAAGTGTAGAGAAAAGACATTAGAGATAGAGATGAAGACAGGGAGAGATGAAGTTATTCCTCTCCAACAACAACTACTAAAATGAATTCCGCTGCTTGAGTCTCAAGTCAAGTCGTTGTTGGTGTGTCGGACGAATTATGTCAGATGTGTAATTATCTTTTGGAATAAGTCTTTTTTGGTCTCTCAATTTACACCGTAAAGCCATTTTAGGCTTCAATGATAACGATGCCCATCATTGTGGTTTGGTCGAAGTTCAAGGATGTCGAAGTACGGCTCGCCAAAGTTAGGTATGTCGAAGTACGGCTCGTCGAAGTTAGGTGCGTCGAAGTACGAACAAGGCCAAGTTCGATCGAGATGTTGTCGAAGAAGGCGACGCTGGAAGGAAGAGTCCTAGCTGAGGTTTCAACACTTAGTCAATTTTTGGTGGAAACTTCATCAAGCGTGATCGAATTAGGTAGTGTACAGTTAGCATACATAAGATGTGTGCAAAATGTATATAGCAGTTGTGTTAGCAGTTATGATTAGCGGTTTTATTAGCAATTATCGCTTGGGTGGGATTAGATTTCAGTGTAAATATGATGTTAGTCTTGTGTAATTATGCACGACAATCATTCAAAGAGCCGAATGATTGCCTGATTGTCTTACTATATTTTGCTATCCAGAAATGGAAGTAAATGTTTTTGTTAATGCAATATTTTCTCTATTCTTCATATCACTGTAGTTCTAAAAGACTTGACGACCACATTTTTTAAACATTGATTTAGTCCTTTACAATTCCCGACGTGTTTAGTCGGCCTGAACCCGATCTTTTCGGCGCAAACACTCTCCATCATCCTCGTGTTTATGCTGGGGAATGAATGCAAGTATGTCTTGGGGTGGTGGTAAGAAACTCCCATAGTAGAGTTACAATATCAGGAGCTGCTGAGCTTGAGTGGATTACCTGATTTCTTTTATAAGATAGTAGTAAAAGAACGCCCGATTTAAAGCAGAAGAAGGGGGAGGAGCAGTTCCAATGTCGTTCTAACGTGTGTGTAAAAAGCAAAAACAAAAAAAAAATAAAAATAAATAAATGCTTTGTATTGTGATTTGCCACCAGTTAATCCCATTCCTTCACGGAGACTTCTCATGCCATTGTTTCTAAAGAGATGTGATTGGGGTCCACCAAAATTCTATGCACGGTTTAAGGAAATTGGGCTTCCGGCCCATATTATTATATCATATGGGCTTAGTAAAACAAACAGCGGCCCAATTAGAAAAAATAATGAAACGACAAGGGGGATATTGTCCTTATCCCCCTAGTAGGAAGGAATACAGCAATAATTTATAATACCCAAACATAACATAGACCAAAAAAGATCAGACAAGTGATCCCAAAATGCACTAAACGTCCATACACTTAATGATTTGCTGAGACTAGTTTTCTGCCTCCGCAACATGAACCGACTGACCGAGGCCGGCATCATCAGCACCATCCTCGTACATGTAAGGAGTTAACTTCCCTTCCTTCTTCGGATTCCTAGACCTGTTCCCTCCGCCTCTGCCAGCCGCCTCCGCCAGCAGCTTCGCTACCTTCCTCATTGCCGGCCGCGACGCCGGTGCCGTCTGAGTGCACAGGAGTCCTATCTCTAGCACCCGCCTGATCTCTCCCTTGAATGCTGGATCGAAACTGGGGTCGATGACTTGTTCCATGCCTTTCTGGTCTAATGTTGTTTGCACCCACTTGACGAAGTCCTTCTCACCGAAAGCTGGGTTGATCGGCTTCCGTCCCGTGACTAGCTCCAGGATAACCACGCCGAAGCTGTAGATGTCGCTCTTCTCGTTCACCCTTAGAGTGTAGGCGTATTCTGCGGACGAAATTGCGGGAGCTATCAGGCATGGGTGCATTCGGTTGTTGCTCGTTCTAAGTGATCAAATCGAATTAACTTACCTGGGGCTATGTAACCGTAAGACCCTGAGACCATGGACATTGATTCATCGCCTTTGCCGGCCCCAATGATCTTGGCGAGCCCGAAATCGGCGACTTTAGCACAGTATTCTCCGTCCAAGAGTATGTTGTTTGACTTTACGTCCCTGTGTATGATCGGGGGGACACAATCGTGATGCAAGTACGAGAGCCCCTCTGCCGCATCGAGGGCGATCCTAAGCCTCGTCTGCCAGTCCAACGCACTTGCTTTGCTCCCTTGCAAGACATCACCCAAGCTTCCGTTTGGCATGTACTCATAGACGAGCATCTGGCAATCTCCGTTGTTGAAGCAGCATAACAACCTCACGATATTTTTGTGCCGGATCTTCCCCAACATCTCGACTTCAACTTGGAAACCATCTTTCACCGGCTCGGGAACCGTGGCATACTTCTTTTGGCTCACCCGCAGTTTCTTCACCGCGACGACCTCGCCATTGCTTAGCTCGACTTTGTAGACTTTCCCAGAAGCTCCGCTTCCTATGACATTGTCTTCTTTGAAACTCTCTGTGATCTCAAGCTCGCTAAAGCCGAGCTTGTGGAAGGATCTCCATTTAGATAAGGCGATTCCTCTGTTGGACTTCTTAAAATTCTGGTACTTGCAGTAAAACCAGGCGATGCCAACAACAAGAACAACTGCTGCCAATACGAAGATCAAGCTGAGTAACCACGAGTACTTCAAACCCCTTCTTCCTTCACTTGTATTTGAGCACGAGCCAGTCTGATCACGACACAACCCAGGATTGCCGAGGAAGCTGTTCCTATACATATCCTTTGCATAGGCCTCAGGGATGTCCCCAGAAAGCTGGTTATATGATAAGTTGAGAAAGCTCAGCCGCAGATTCTGCAGCTGAAGTGGGATCCCCTCGGTCAAGAAATTCATCGAAAGATCAAGGTAGTTAAGCACAGTCAAGCTCCCCATCTCGGGAGGTATCCCGCCCGAAAGCCTGTTGTTCGCCAAATTAAGCTCATTGAGCTTACTCAAGGCGCTAATACCTTCAGGAATTGGGCCAGATAACTCATTTTCATGGAGATCCAGAGTACTCAACATGCCGAGATCCACAATACTCCCAGGAATTTGTCCGGTGAAGTTGTTAGTGCCTGCAAAGAGTTCAGCGAGGCTAGACAATGACCCGATTCCATCCGGAACATCCCCGGAGAACATGTTGTGGGAAACATCCAATCTCGACAGATTCTTGGCGCCCCGGATCCCATCTGGCATGTTCCCAGAAAAAAAGTTCTCTCTGAGATCGAGCAAGTAGAGATGCGGCAATCCCCACAATCCTTCGGGAATGATGCCACTAAGCTGGTTGTTGGTCAGCCTTAGCCGAATCAAACTCTGGCAATCCCCGAGACTCGGTGGGATTATGCCAGAGAACCTGTTGGATATCAAGATGAGCTCCTCCAGGGAACCCTTTGCACAAAGATTCGGAGGAATCTCCCCATAAAACTGGTTGAAGGACACATCGATGTAACACAATGGCGAGTTGCTGCCGAGGTTGCTCGGCAGGCTTCCCGTTAGCGAGTTGTTGTATACTTTAAGCTCATACAAGTTCCTTGAATTGGCTATGTTCTCTGGTATAGTCCCCTCGAACCTGTTCTCCATCAAGTTGAGAGAACTCAGCTGCAGTTCGCACAGCTCAGGAGGAATACTCCCTGACAATTGGTTTCTCGAGACGTCAAGCCTCCGCAAGGTCGTCAGATTTGCCAATTCGACAGGTAACCCACCATGCAAAGAATTACCGAACAGCTCAATTTGGTAGATGCTCGATAACCCGGCCAGTGAAGCCGGGATCACCCCAGTGAGGCTGTTGGAAGAGAGATCCACGCTCAACAGCTTCTTCAAGTTCCCAAATCTATCTGGAATCTCTCCAAACAGAGCACAGCCGCTCAGCCAGAGCTCCCCGACGTTTGTCAGGTTCCCGAGCTTGGCCGGCAACTTACTCGGCGCGAACGGGTTGTAAGCAAGCTGAAGATGCCTCAGGCTGGTTATGTTTCCGAGGAAACTGGGGATGGTCCCGTTCAGGAAGTTACTAACCACCGAGAAGAGCTCGAGGCTCGCAAACCGGGCGAACTCGTCTGGGAATCCGCCGGACAAGCTATTGTACGAGAGGTCGAGGAGGCGAATCCCGGGGATGTTTGCGAGAGAACCAGGGATTGACCCGGAGAGGAGATTCTCGGTGAGGTTGAGGGAGACAAGGGCGCGGCAGGCATCGATGCCAGAGGGGAGGGAGGAGTTGATGGAGTTGTTGGAGAGGTCGAGGGAAGAGAGGGAGGGGAGGTGACAGAGGGGAAGGGGGAAGGGGCCGGAGAGGTCGGCATTGGAGAGGTCGAGGGAGGTGACAAGGAGGGAAGCGGAGGAGGATGAGGAGCAGGAGACCCGGGGCCAGCTGCATGGGGTGGGGTCAAGGGGGTTCCAGGAGGAGAGTGGGGAGGAAGATGGGTAGGAGAGGAGGGAGCGAGCTTCGAGAAGGGAGAGGCCGTCTTGGGTGAGGGAGTGAAGGGGACAGGGAAAACGGAGTAGTATTAGCAGCAGTAGCAGCAGTACGAGGATGAAGCGGATCATTGCAGTGTCCCAGGAGCTGAAACTGAAAGTGTGCGATCTGTCGGTAAGAGAAGTTGTCGTCGGGGGAAGCCCGTGTTTCATATAAAACTGAAACTGAAACTGAGCATGACAATGAATAGTGAACTAGGGGGAGAAGGCGGAAGTGTGATGATGGATACCGAACTAACCGTAGTAGGCCGTTGACATGGCAAAAATCTTGGACTTAATTATAAGAAATCATAAGTCCAAGCCCACTTTTATGTGAGCCTGTCAGGGAAGTACTAAGTTTATAAATGACTGTCGGTGTTAAGTCTACGAGGGTTAAGTCTACGAGGGTCTAAGTCTACGAGGACCCACGTTTACGAGGGTCAAGTCTACGGGGATCAGAAAAGATCATGACTTTGAGATTTTTTGGAAAGAAGATTATGGGGCCACGTTCCCATTTGGAAAGATCTTCGGATAGAGAAAAATATGAGGATTTGATTTAATATAATTAATTTAAGAAAGAGAAGTGGTTAAGTTGGATAAAAGCCACGTATACTAGTCAGGTTATTACCAAGATTTTAGGAAATTGATTGAGAGAGCCACGACCTTCAAAATATCCTAAGAACGTGTCAAACGTGTTCAGCACTCAAGCCTTGCAAGATTCACTATAAAAGGGGAACAGATTCTCCTTACGAAAAATCACGATCAATCAGCCAAACACAAGCTTTGCATTGCTCGTCACCCTTAGTTTAGTAGATACCTCGGCCTGGGTTTATTGGGTCAACCTTCCAACAGCGGAGTGAGCAACCGTAGCTCCGTTAATCAACCTTCCGCCAGCACTCCCATCGTCGAGACGAGCAGCCGTAGTCTCGACACCCAGCTTCCACCATCGCCTCCACCGTCGGGACGAGCAACTGTAGTTCCGGCGATCATCCTCCGCCTGCGTCTCCGCCACTAAGGTGTTCATCCGAGGCCTTAGCATCCACATCCGACATCCGCCAGACTCTGCTTCACGGGACACAAATCTACAGCGCACTGTACCGAGTCTACAGCGTCAGCAGTGACGTCAGCACCAGGTCTACGTTTCGCGACAACGAGTCTACAGCGTCAGCAATGACGTCAGCTCCAGTCGCACCTCCAGCAGCGAGTCTACATCGCCTCCGTCATCCATACCACCGTTTTTTTCCTTCATTTTTATGGCTGTAAGCATTCGTTTCTTCTTTTAAAACTTTGAACTTGTAACAACCGTGTTATTTATCATTGAAATTCATCTTTCTGGCGACCACATACAATTCCCTGTGAGTCCAATTGCCAAATATTCCGACGTGGTCCGTTTCCTACGCGAACATAGTCATATTTGACTTTCGGAAAATGAGTCATCCCATCACTTAAATATCAACCTACGTGTTGTTTATGGTGGTTAATTACTTTGTCGTCTCATGCATGCACTTCATCAGGATCTATTTTAAATGTTCTTTTTGTGTGTGTGTGTGTGTGTGTGTGTGTTAAGACGACAACGGTTACTATTCTAAACATTTTACTTTGTCCACGCTGGCATTTTTTTTAGGCTACTGTTTTATAAATAAAGGGTCAAAGAATATGGCGCAAATTTCCCAATGGGACGAAATTTTCAGACCTAACTTTTAAATCCATTCCAAACCGGTCGATTGGAATCAGGCAATGTCACAGTGGGTTTGGTCGTTCAACCCTAATGCAACTACTAATCCAGTTTATTATCCCTACGGAAAGAAAATTTTCTCAAAAGCACGAGCGAATTATATTTGTCTTAAAAAATAACATGGGTCGGAGTGGATTGGCACAGCGATTAATAGGATTTTGGAATATTAGTTGTGATTGGATTGGAAATATGCCTCCTCCCACTTTTGACTACCTTGTTTTCATCCACTTTGAACTTTGGCTCGTGTCTTCCAAACAAATACAAAAACCCAATAATCATAGAAAGGAACGATCTTGCCAAACAGTTGTTATCCAAAGTTGGATACAGAATGATAGAAAGGGTCACTGTCAATAACATCACTTGCATTACATCACATTACATGCATGGCATCAAGAGTCCGTCTTAACCCTTAATAATAATAATAATAAATACGAAACAGACGGACCGCGGGTCGGCAACGTGTGATTAAGACAACTGCCCCCTCCTCCACCGGCCTCTAGATATGTCAGTCATATGACGCAACGTGACAGGAAGGTGACATACTTACCCTTTTGCTTCATTACAAAACAGATAAGAGAATTTAGTTAAAAGGCAATTGATGATTGGGAGTCTGCCCTTTGCCGTATACCGCCGGGGAATCTCTATCTATCTATATATCTCATTAGTCATTTCTAACACCTACCAATTGGATTGGTCCCCAGTAACTTATATTGATGGACGTTTGACCACCCACCAATGTTTAATTTATTTCATCAGATTGAACACTGTTGGCATGACCAAACATTTGAAGGGGGATTAGCAATGGCCCCATCCAGGCCCAATTATCCCGTGTCCAAGGCCCAATTAATGTTTGGGCCTGTGGGCCCACTCATTGGGCTTACCCTTTTTCATCGGCGCTGTTTAAAAGCACATTTTTCCTTCTTATTACATCATCGAATTCTTTTAGTTCTAGGGCTATAATAAGCATGAAGAGAAGAGTATGTAAAAGGTTGAAAATTGAAGAATGGGTGAAACCATATAAACCAGAATCCTTTACTTGTGGGCGCCTAAGAATTTATTTATGTGTTTTGTTGTTAGGAGATCAATTAATTACTCCCCTTAATGACAGTGTGGAGTTGAAAACTCCTAAATATAGATAACCATGGCGTTACTTCAGTTGAATCCATAAACAAATACTCTTTAAACTCACCCAATGCAATTAATTATATAATCCAATGACACGCCCAAACGCCAACCTTAATCCCCATGGGAAAAACAATGGAATCCACATCAGCCCAGAACGCCGCTCGAGATCAAGTCCTGCCTCTCCTAGCTAAATCAACGAACCCCATTGTAGCCATCGTGGCCGCGGTTGCGTCCGCAGACCCTTTGCGGTCGGATCAGCCTCTTCTCCAACGAAAACCGTCCAAGAACCCTGCGCAGAAGGCAGTGCGGAAGACCTTCAAGTTGACGGCCTACCTCTCGAACCTGCTCCCAGCGGGCACTGTCCTCGTGTACCAGGTCCTGTCTCCGTTCCTGTCCCACAATGGCCAGTGCACAGAGCCGCTGAACCGCTCCCTGACACTCGTCCTCATAGTCCTCTCGGGGATTTCCTGCTTCTTCCTGAGGTTCACCGACAGCGTAAGGGACGAGCGAGGCAAGGTCAGGTACGGGATCCCCACATTCAGCGGGCTCTGGGTTATCGACGGGTCGGGGGTTCAGCTCTCAGAAGAGGACAGGGACAGGTACAGGATAAAGCTCCTGGACTTTGTCCACGCGTCCCTGTCGACGGCAATATTCTCCGTGATCGTGGCTTTTGATCCGAACTTCCGAAAGTGTTACATCCCGTCCCCGTCCGAGGAGGAGAGAAGGCTCCTCGTGGCGGTGCCGGCGGCTGTCGGGGTCGGGTGCAGCATATTCTTCCTCGCATTCCCATCGAAACGCCACGGCGTCGGCTTTCCCCTCTCGCGCCATTGATTTATATAAATCTTCATGCAAATAAGGCCGTGCTTGTTCATTCCTCTTACATTGTAACATTAAATTGGGCCTTAGGGCCCAAATAAGCCCAACAAATCAGCCCACGGGCGGACCCCTTTCCCACATGCGGGGCGCGTGAGGACACGCGGAGACATAGCGTGGGGACGGGGCGCGTGGATCCTTGTCCCCTATGCTTTTTAGCTTTTCATAATTCGGACAGCAACTCCCACCCCAGGGATCATCGTCCGTTGGAAAACAAAGTAGATGAAACTCCAAAATATAATAAAATAAATATTTCAAAGGACAAGAAAAACAACGGCCAGGATCCCCCCGCCAAAATTAAATATAATTCATTTTATCTTTTATTGCAGTTGTTCTTGACAATGAATAGAGAGAGAAACACAAAGACAAAGGGGATAAGGGAGGAGGGGGGGGGGGGGGTGAGGAAATTTCTCCAATCCAATTCTTAAAGTCTCCAAAACTTCCAAAGTTGTTTCGAGATTTTGATTGATTGACTCGATTCCCAAAGACAGACCCCGCGAAACCAAAAACCCAAGAAAGAGCGGAAGTCAGTCTTTCCACCCACGAACCCAAAGTTCACAATTCACAAACCCGAGAGTCCAACCCTTTTCCTTTTGGTATTACCCAACCTCCAATCCGACACGCCTACCCTCTCCTCTCATCAGCCCTTTTTTCTTTCTTTTTCTTCCGTGATTTATTTTTTTTTTTAAAAGAGGGGAAAAATAATTTTCCTTTTCTATCGCCTTGTTATGGCTCAGATTAAAGAATGTCTGGGACTGTTGCTGCTGCTGATGCTCGTGGTGTTGTGGCTGCTGATGCTGTTGTTGTTCCATTCGTTCGGCTCATTATCCCTTCTTTTCTTTTCCCCATCTTCTTCCCATTTTTATTACTACGAATGTTCTCGATCGTATTTTGTCTGGTTCTTTTCATGCCCATTGCCCTTTTTCCTCCTCTTCGGCCATTGCTTTTATTACTGTGTTGCGATTGATGATGTTGATGTTGACGTTGATGGTGTTTTGATGCTATCGCGTGATTCCGACCGCACATCATCACCCAATCCAATTCTCAGAAGACTTTGCTTCAGCAGTTTGCGAGTTGTTTTTTTTCCCGTGAGGAGAGAGTTTTGTTGTTGTTGTTGGGTGTTGAATTTATATTCCCAACATTTTATGCCTTTTGTCAAAGCCAAGTCTTTCTTGAGAGAGAGAGAGAGAGAGAGACGGAGACGGGTGGAGAAGTAGAGGGGTAAAGAGATAAAGGGCTTGTCTCGATTTCTAGGGTTCGTTCCTTTTTTAGAGGTGGGAGGGGGCGAGGGTCTTCTTGATTCTGGGTAGACCAAATTTAGCATCTTTGGCGCCTCCGGGAAGAAGGGGGGATAGGAAGTGATTTTGGGATGTGGGTTTTTTATTTTTTGGGTGTGATTCATTAGATTTTGTTGTTTCTGGGTTGTTGGGGTTGTAGTAATGGAAGTGGGTTCTGCTTCTGCTGTTTCTGACGGGGGAAATGATGGGGTTAATGGTGGGAGTGTACCCGAGTTGGATAATAAGAAACCGGTTGAAGGGGAGATCAAGTCGAAGCGTAAGATGAAGACTGCTTCCCAGTTGGAGACTCTGGAGAAAACTTATGCCGGTAATTTGTATTCGTTCTTAGCTTATGTTAATCTCTGTTGCTACCGGTTCGGGTGGATTGTAGCTGTCATTTTTGGGGATGGGTTGTAATGTGATGCTGGATTGTTTATGTAGTGGAGCAATACCCGTCGGAGGCTATACGGGGTGAGCTTTCGGTTCAGTTGGGTCTTTCTGATAGGCAATTGCAAATGTGGTTTTGTCACCGGAGATTGAAGGACCGAAAGGGGTCATCGAGTAAGAGGGTTCGTCAGGATTCTCCAGTCATTGCTGCCTCAATGGAGGCTTCTTTGGGTGCTGATGTCTCAAATGAGCATGGCCACGGCTCTGTTGTGGGTCAAATCTCACTATCCCATCAAGCAATGGAATCATGGCATGAGACGCGACCGATTGTGAGTACTGTCGCTGGGATTCCAGCGGATTATCCGGTCATGAGGAGGAATTATGAGCCAGAGCAGTCAATATCCGAGCGCCGCGTGATTGCCTTTGTGGAAGCTCAGCTTGGTGAGTCAATAAGGAATGATGGACCGATTCTAGGGATGGAGTTTGATCCGCTGCCCCCTGATGCATTTGGCCGGCCCATCGGTAAGTGAGCTGTGCAATATCGGTTGCTTCATTGAGAAGGGATGCCTCTTCAACTAGCACAATGACTAGATTTGGCGCCTGTGTCCTGCTCTTTTGAGCTTAGATGGAGTTCATGTGTGTTAATGTTTGTTAGTTGCATCTACTGTAGGAGGAGGAGCGTTTGCACACGCCACGCAATTGGGGCGTGGTTTTGAGACAAAGTATGAGACCAGGGTGAGTCTGGCATGTTTATATTTAGTTCTATGTTACTCTATGAACTAGGATAACACCTAGAAAAAAGATGGAGTTGCTAGGACCTTGATGGATATAAGTTGCTATCGTAAAGAACTTTCTATTTTCTGTTAGGATATTGCTCGGCCGGTCCACGAGTACCAGTTTCTTCCGGAGAAACCGTCTGTTCGAGCTGAGGGACATGAAAGAGCTGCTTCATCTTACCACTATGGTTCAGCATCAGAAAATATGAATGCTGGGATTTCTTCTCTTTCCTCGGGCCATCAACTTTTTGACGTGACAGATATGACTTCCGGATATGGTCACCAATCTCAGATTCCCACATTGAGTCTATTGCCTCCAGCAAGCAGTAAGAGTCAAAACTTGGCTTCTGCTGCAGAAGATTATCATATAGATCCGCAGAAGAACTCCACTTTAACCTTAGAAATTGACAATCGTTTCGGCGTTCATCCGATCGATACAATGGAGGATACTCTCTTGCCCTCGGACATAAGGTTTGTTCACAAGGAGGAAATTCTTCGAGTGGAGAAGAAACGGAAGGTAAGTGTTCATCCATGTCAGATAAACCTTTATAAATTTCTGAGAGATTCTCTAGGAAAAATGTTTAAACCACGGTCATTGTCACTTTGCTGCCTTTGCAGTGTGAGGAGGCGAGAATGGCGCGGGAAGTTGAAGCTCATGAAAAAAGGATTAGAAAAGAGCTGAAAAAGCAAGATGCATTAAGAAGAAAGGTATGATACAGCACTCTTCTTTCACATTTTAAGTGGTAAAGGGCTTTTAGCTAATAAATATTCTCATGTACTATATTAGCAAGAGGAACAGATGAGAAAAGAAATGGAGAGATACAACCGTGAAAGACAAAGAGAAGAGGAAAGACTTCTCCGAGAAAGGCAGCGAGAGGTAGAAAGATACGAAAGGGAGCAACGACGTGAACAGGAGAAGAGGGAGAAGTTTTTGTTGAAACAATCAATTAGAGTAAGCACGATATACTTCACTTCATCTTCCATTGGATTCGGAAAAGAAGTTTTCTCTTGGCTAAATATGGTTAGCGCCATGTAGGCTGAAAAGATGAGGGCTAAGGAAGAACTTCGTAAAGAAAGGGAAGCAGCTAGGCTTAAAGCTGCTAGTCAGAGAGCGATTGCTCGAAAAATTGTGAAAGAATCTGTGGAACTGATTGAGGATGAGAAGCTGGAACTCATGGAGCTTGCTGCTTCGAGCAACGGCCTGTCCTCTATTGTCCATCTTGATATCAACACGCTGCAGAACCTCGAATCATTTAGAGGTAATTTAGTTATTAGCAAGTGTTCCTTGGCCGACCT
Source organism: Melastoma dodecandrum (assembly GCA_029817715.1). Lineage (NCBI taxonomy): Eukaryota > Viridiplantae > Streptophyta > Magnoliopsida > Myrtales > Melastomataceae > Melastoma > Melastoma dodecandrum. The sequence goes on from JARUPY010000605.1 coordinate 390,397, forward strand.
TGTTTCATTCTTTGAATGATCAGTTATCAATTATCATACACTCGCTCTCAGATTCATTGGTTGCATTTCCACCTCAATCGGTGCAATTGAAAAAGCCTTTTGCCATCCAGCCTTGGTGTCCTTCTGAGGAGAACATTGGGAATCTCCTCATGGTAAGCTTGACCAATTCTTCACCCGAAAGAAAGAATTCTGTTGTCTGGGGTCAAATATGATTAACTCATGACAACAGATATGTTGTAGAGTGCTGTTTATGGCATAATGTCAGGGGAGTCAGCTTTTGAGGGCCTCTTCTTCGTATAATATGGAGTGTTGTGTTACTTTTGGATTTCTAATATTCTCGGTCGTAACTAATGGAGAGAAGAAATCACTGATGCAAGATGTAACAACTACGTCAATTTTCTATGCATGGCACTTCGCTTTTGAAAATGTTGATGTCCTTATTTGCAGGCTTGGAGATTCTTGATTGGCTTTGCAGATGTTCTTAATCTATGGCCATTCACCCTGGACGAATTTGTTCAAGCGCTGCATGACTATGTAAGTTATATGGTTTTGTAATGATTCATTTTCAGTTATGGGTCTAGTTGGATTTTCTAGTGCAAAACCATGAAGTGATTTATTATGCCACAGGACTCTAGGTTGTTGGGTGAAATACACGTCTCTCTTCTAAGATCTATCATTAAAGACATCGAAAATGTGGGAAGAGTGCCTGCTGCCACTGTTGGAGCAAGTGGCAATTCTGTTGCTAATCCAGGTTGTGGTCATCTACACATAGTTGAAGGGGTGAGCTGCATTTTCTTTCCGTTTATTCTTTTTCCGTCTCCAATGCCGGGATCATTCGAAGTACATGACCCTGCCAACGTCTCTTTTGTAGCAATAAATCATTGCTAATCAGGGCAATTTCATGAGAAAAAGGCCGCAGGAAATGTTGTTTCCCAGTTTTAGTTTTCATCAAATCGTATAGTTTTCAGTTTTCAGTGGTTCCTTTTGGAATCCTATGAAGTGTTTAATACAAGCATTTGATAGATTGTACGTTGCTGGAGATTTTGGTAGGCATATGCTTGGGGTTTTGATATACGGAGCTGGCACTGCAACTTAAATCAACCGACATGGCCTGAAATATTACGTCAATTGGCCCTGTCTGCTGGATTTGGGCCAAAAATCAAGAAGAGGAACACAGATCAACCATATTTACCTGATGATAGTGATGAGGTATATGCTATCTTGATTTTGAGATCAATTATGGTCATTAAGTTAGTAGAGGCCGTTGTTATCTGCATGCTGGGTTGGGGAAAGAGCCTGCGTCTCCACCCCATTATCGGACTAGAAAGTCATGATTAAGCAGGACTTCTGTTAGTGTCTTCAAATTGTAATTACTTATGCTCCATTTTCTGGGACAGGTTGATGATGGTCGACATGTTATCTCTACTATACGTAATGGGGTAGCCGCTGAAAATGCTTTTGCGAAAATGCAAGAAAGAGGATTGTCTAGTTTACGAAGATCAAGGCATCGTTTGACTCCGGGAACAGTGAAGTTTGCTGCTTTTCATGTCCTTTCTCTGGAGGGAGACGAGGGCCTATCAATACTGGAAGTTGCAGACAGGATTCAGGTGCGAACATATCCCATTTATGTGGTTGTCCATTCATGGTCAAAGCTTGACTAGTGGTTGCTTTTTGTAGAAATATGGGCTTCGCGATCTAACCACCAGCAAGACACCAGAAGCATCAGTTGCTGCTGCTCTGTCGAGGGATACAAAGCTTTTCGAGAGGACTGCTCCATCAACCTACTGTGTTCGTCCTGCTTACAGAAAGGATCCTACTGATGCTGAAGCTTTACTTTCTACTGCTAAGGAAAGGATTCGGGAATTCAAAAATGGAGTAGTTGAAGGAGAAGAAGGGGATGCTGCTGAAAGAGATGATGACTCTGAAAGTGATAGCTTGGAGAATCCAGATGTTAATGATTTAATTACAGAGTTAAATTCAAGTAAAAAAGCCTCCAGGGAGGAGACAGGTGAACAGAGCTCAAAATCCCCAGCCAATGGAAACAATAAGGACGAGAAAATGAAATTGGAGCAGAATGGTGTTGAGAGGGGGAATGCATATTTTGCTTCTACTCATTCTGAAGCATTGCCTCACAGTCCAAGTACTCGAGCAGTTGATCAGTCAACTGACCACTTTAGTAACTTGGATAAAGTATATGGTCTTCAGGACACAGATCTAAAGGAAAGAGATCTTGGGGAGACATGGGTTCTTGGTCTTATGGAAGGAGAATATGCGAACCTTAGTGTTCAGGAACGCCTTGATGCCCTCATTTCTTTAATTGATATTGCATTGGAAGGAAGCTCTATTCATAATGTCCTTGAGGTACTGTCAAATGCTACAGTGTTGATCCTGTTGTTTATGAAATTGTTGTCCTCGTGCGATGCCCATCTGATTTTCAAGTTTGCGCCCAGGAACGATTGGAAGCAGCCAGTGCACTGAAGAAGCAAATGTGGGCTGAAGGGCAGATTGATAAACGAAGGATGAAGGAAGACTTTGTTACAAGGGTGCATTATTCGCCGAACCTGGTTAACAAAACCGAAACAAACTTCTGCTGTTTACCAGCGGAGGGGCAAAGCCCTATGCCTGTCATCGATGATGGCAATAATCGTATGCCAGTAGGTTCTGTTGTCCAGCAAGAACTTACAACAGATCAGCGGAAGTGTAGTCCTTCTTTGAGTAGCTTTCCGGTAGATTCCAACCTCCAGCCGCAGCATTTCACTGTTAATGGCACTGAAAACCTTCCCTTGCTGCAAGCTGGATTCGCCATTGAGATGTCTCGGTCATGCTTGAAAGCATACATAAGTTACAAGGCTGAACAAATGTACGTTTACAGATCATTGCCTCTTGGTCAGGATCGCAGGCGTAACCGATACTGGCAATTTGTCACTTCAGCTTCATGTAATGATCCTGGTAGTGGCAGGATTTTTGTTGAGCTGCAGGATGGTCGGTGGAGGCTTATCGATTCTGAAGAGGTATTGTCATTTCTCTTTGTTGTTGTGCTAAGACTAGGAATGGTATTCTGCTGCCTTTTTTCATTTACTCTGATCTGTTTAGTATTTATTTGGAGGGAGAGGCAAACGTTGCCCCACCATATCTGATGTTATTTCAGCGTAATAAAAGCTTGTTTTTCCGCACGTTGACCGCTTTTTCTGTGGGGAACATCATTGCAGGGTTTTGATTCTTTGGTAGCTGCTTTGGATGTGCGAGGAAGTAGAGAATCCTTTTTATATTGTATGTTGCTTAAGATAGAGGGCTCCTTTAAAGAGACACTCAGGAAATATCCGCCCACTGATGTTTGCAAGAGACATGCGACTGAAGTAGTGGCTGGACCGGAATCCGGAATGAGTACTGCGAGTCCTAGCAGCTTCCTAGATGCGGCAGACTCTGAAGAGTCGGAGGTCTCCACTTCTTTTAGAATCGAAGTTGGGAGGAACCCCCACGAGAAAATTAATGCCTTGAGGAGGTATCAGGATTTTGAGGATTGGATGCTAAAGGAGTGTTTAAATTCTTCTAAGCTCATGGCCATCGACCATCAGAATAAAAGATGCAAGCAATTTCTCAATGTTTGCGATTGGTGTCATAACATAAACTTCACCGATATCGATCGGTGTCTGTTATGCGGTAACCCTGTTTTGCTGGAGACTTCTGCTCAGGGTAAGGGTATGTTGCAGAGTACGAATCACTCCACCCTGGAGGGTGCAGACTGTTCTCCGGTGAGGATGAAAGTACTTAAAATGCAACTCAGTTTGATTGAGGCAAGTCGAACAATCTAAGTTATGCTCGTTTCTTTCTATTTCGAGTCCATCCTTCCAATATGTTGCCTGTCAGCTTCTAGTAGTTACATGGTTTACTTGGCAGGCATCTATTCCCCCAAAGGCTCTTGGAACAATCTGGACGGACGAGTACCGCAGATACTGGGGAGTGAAGCTCTACTCGGCATCTTCACCTGAACAACTTCTCCAGGTCTTTCCATTATGCTTTATGAAAACTCTTTGCTGTCTGTTCGTTGATTGGTCTAAACCATTATAGATTGGAGAATACATAATGCCTGCCTATCAGGAATATGTTTTGTCGATGTTGTTTGATAGAAATCTCGTGCAGCTATTGTGAAGTCTTTCTCTTGGCTCTTTTATGTTTTCCGAGTAAATGGCTCTTTCTGTACAGGCATTGACTTTGTTAGAGAGTGCAATTCAAAGGGACTATCTGTCCTTGACTTTTGAGACAACCAATGAGTTATTGAGAATTCCCACACACCCAAGCTCGAGCCACGACATCTTGGCTAATTTCGAAGATGTGCCAATACTCCCGTGGATACCGAAAACAACAGCTGGAGTTGCTCTGAGAGTCTTGCAGTTGGACTCGGCCATTGTGTACTCGCTTAATCAAGAACTTGATGATGTAGCTGACAACAGATCTGTGGAGGTTGGTGTGAGTTTATTTGCCATGTATCACTTTGCTGATATTCATCTGTTTTGTAGAGCTGCGGATCACCTCTGCCTTGCAATAATTTACAGAATTTGTGATAGCTGCTTATTCTTTTGGATGACGGTTGCCTTTCTTGGCTTTCTGTAGATGTCTTCTAAATGTGCAGTTGAGCAAAACACACCCAGCCAGGTCGGTAATGGTGGCCAGGAGGAGAACTGGGTCGATCCAGGGGGTGTGCTTAACAAATCTGGTCGTGGTGGACGAGGAGGACGTGGAAGGGGCATCAGCGGTCCCCGCAGTGTGAGACCTCAGAGGAAGAGAACTAGTTCGAGATTTGGATCCAGCAGGGAAGTACCTGTGGTAACTAATGGCGAGAAATCCCGTCAAGCACCCGCCAGAGGGCGGCCCCGAACAAGAAGCGGGAGGAGACGAGGGCAACGCAGTGGTAGAAATAGGCAAAAGGCAATGAAGAAGACGGCTGCTGATAGCAAAGCAAGATACTTGGAGGAGGAAGAAATGGCTGAGGCATCCAGGGTCCAGGGTGAGGATAATCTAACTGGCGACGGAGAAAATAGGGAGTTGCCTTTTGAGGAGGATGAAAACGATAGCAGCTCTGAGGGGTCCGATTTTGAGGATGAGGATGGTCGAACTGCGAGGTATGGATACAGAGTTGCTGGAGAGGATGACGCCGATGATCTTAGTCGGAAGTCTGATGACTTGTTCGGAGGAAGCCGTTATAAGGAAGATGACGAATATGAAGACGACGACAATGATGATAACGGAGAGGAGGATGATGAAGACGATGATGCTTACGTTAACTTATACACGAACGAGGAATCGGATGCTGATGACTTCAGGGATGATGATGGTGTTGGGTTTCGAAAGCTGGACCCAGACGAAGGCTTGGGATCGACGTCATCTGAGTCCAGCGATTGATCATGGAGCTCAAAGTGAAGCGTTCGTGCTGATATTATAGCGCGCGCCGTAGGAATAATGTTGCATATGGTTATGAGTTTGATCTGTAATGTAAACTAATAGATGTACACCTTGTGCGTAACCTAACACGTCCTCTTCATCGTTAACTAAAAAAAACCCCAACAGCCGGACAACGCCGGATCTCTGCAAATCGAAACCGTCAGCTTCAAGGACGCAACCGTTCGTCCTGTACAAGAGCTACCTTCCTGTCGTCAACAAGGGATCTGATCGGTGGTCCACATGAGGATACGTATGGGGAGCTCGATGAGGTACACGGCGAGGTTGGCAATGACGGCAAAGCAGATGCAGCAAGGGCAAAGGCAACTTATCACCGACCTTCGGCAACAACAGGAACAAACACCTTCAGGAGAGGAAATTCGAACGAACCAACGGACATTTATGAATTCACAATTCCTACCCTACGATCCAAACGACGGCTCCGGCGATGGCTAGGACGAAAGCGACGAGCGCGAACGGCAAGCCCAGCAAGAACCCCAACGGCCTGCACCTGCAACCCATCGCTTGCTGCTTTCCCGAGAACTTCTCACGACGTGGAGGCGGAAATACATTAACCTCCGACCCAATTGACGTAATTGCCACCAGGTGTTCCGACGACTGGGGAAGAATATAAGGGCGAAAAAGGTAATTGCGTCTGCTTATCAGATTTTGGATTTGATCTAGAGGGCAGAGATTACAGGGAGATAGTTTTGGTTTCCACATTTAGCCCAACCTTTTTAACTTTACCCCAAAAAATTAATCTCCCAAAATTTCCTATTAAAAAAAATCATAAGTCTACCATATTAATGTATTATAAGGTCGTGTTTTCATCCTAATAAATTACTCTTTTTTTATATTTTAAAACTCAGAATTCGTCAAAATACTTGGAGATAAATATGGTATAAAATTAATGAATTATACATCTCTTGGATATTTTAGTTATTTAATACCTTGTCATTTTGTTTTGCATTTAATTATATAAAGATCTATTTGTTTTGTAAACTAGGAATGTGATGTGACACAAATCTGTCTGTACCTACCAATTCCTCATTTCATCCAGGTTTCAGGACAAGGAACAATATATTAAATGCTCTTGCCTGGTTTGGTGACGTAATTGGCGACTGACATCTTCAATGGTGGCCCTGACGACGTCCTACCTGGTTTGGAGGTCGTCCTCCCGGAGTTGTCCGCTTCCCCCACCGACAACAGTGATAACCATCCCTCTAGTGCTGCGGCGTCCAGGAAGAGGAGCAATAAATGGAGAAAGTCGTCCTCCAAGAATAATAGGTCCGTGGGTAGTCCTCATGAAGGGAAACTTAAAGCCAAGGTATTGAAAGCTGCTTCGAGAAACTGGGTGCGGATAAGGCCATGCCGTTGAGGATTTTGGAGGTGATGGGCGCTCGTTACCTCACTCGCCGTGACCATCGGCAGCCATCTCCAAGTAAGTTCATGCTTTATCAAAATGGAAAACTTCGCGGAGTATGGAACTGGCGGATATTCTCAAGGTTTCACGTTTATGGCCTGGCATGCCCTTAGTCCTCGTGTCTCCTTTTGGGTTTTGTTCGCGAACAGCGTGAATGAAATTGATTTCCTATCTGTTGTTGGCCCGGGAAGCAGAAGCAGCAAGCTGGAACAAAAGGCGGCGAATGGCGACACCAGCCATGGTCTTCCCATCAGTTGTGCGAGCCGATGAAATTCACCATGAACAACGAACACAAACCCAGAAAACCTCCATCTCATTCATCCTCATCCACCATTTCTTCTCCAGAAAGAGTTTGTTAGAAGAGAAAAACACCAGACAACCAACGTACTTTCAATCATTACTTGTATCCAGGCTCTGCACATGTTTGTTAGAAAGTAAAAAATACATATTTGCCCTTCTATCTAATGGGCCAAATAATACTTAAAAGCCCTCTAGAGCCTGGCCCCGCTTCCTCTTCTTCCTTCACTCTGCATACCTCTTTCTTCTCCTTCTTCTGCATTTTACTTGCTCTGACTAGCTTCAACTCTTAACTTTCCACAAGTTGCTCAACTTAACATCATTACATGCCTTTTAACGCGTGGGGGCATCCGACGATGAACCGGCCGATAATTTGGCTGTAGCCTAGCCTGAACCACATCCCTAAGCCTCCACCGTAGCTGATGCCTTGGGCCGCAACTCCCCTGAACCCTACCTGTTGGACGCACTTAAGACTCCAAACATCAAATCTCCATATATCAACCGTTGATCTCAAGGCTTTCGTGTTCCAGGCAGTGATTGCACCACCTCTTCCAGCACAGATCTTCGTGCAACCTGTGGTCGAATCGGTAACGGTATTTACTCCGCAAACTGCAAAATGTTGGACAGTATATTACTTGATGCTTAACTCTCCGGAAATCCGCATTATGCAGGGATTTGTCCGGCCTCCTCCGGTTCCAGGCATCCCGACACCCACAATGTTCAAAACCGATCAGAGGGCTGGCACGGCTCAGCCGCCACCACCCAAATTTCATCAATCCCGATCAGGGATGATGATCCCTGTTGATGACAATCCCAGGGATGAAGATCATCAATCCTTATCGACGACAATCCCGGGATGGGATGGAATGAAACAACTCCACCTCCCAAATCGACGACACTTCATCATCATTTCCGGCCACAACATTCTCCTCTTTTTGTTAGGAGGAACTCCACCCCTGTAAAAATCTGTCCTAAAAAAATGGAGAGTAGACCGTAAGAACACCGATACCGTCGTACGTTGTTCGTAAGGCCCACATATTTGTTGGGTGTTCTCATGATGGGCGTAGGCATTTAACCCCGTTATATGGACCAACTAAATTGCAACCAAGGGAAAGGCCGACTGTCTGGCCGGAGAATCAGATCCCGGCGACTTTTTTTAGTAGGTTAGAAGATGAAACTCATTCACAAACCCGCCAAGCCAGAATCTTCATAATGGGTGTAAGAGGGCATCATGTTATCGGACTTGGGTTCTAGGAGTGCCTTGACGGGTGTCTTCTTAAGTCCCCTGGATGATCCCCTACATCTTTGAGACCACATTCTAATTAAGGACGACGCTTGCGATCATCTTCCACTTCATCATCCGAATCGCCACTTTCACGGAATCGCGGATTCTTTTCCTAAAGATCACACAGAATAGGGATGTGATATGCAAACTACTTGGGTACAATATACTGCGCCAATCTCTCAGCTTCTAGAAACATTAAGCATTGTAAGGAAGATGGATGGAGTGTCGCATACCAGTCTGGAATCGGGATCGGAGTTCCTATGGGAATCATAGTCAGCACTTCTCTTGGAAGTTTCGTGTGTCCGACGATCATCCTCTCGATACCGCTTACGATTATAATCTGCATTCCCAATGAAAAGCAAGTCCACATTGATATAATGAAGGTTGCAGTGGAGGCATTTGCCGAGTTCAGATGACAACGCTACCTCTATTGTTCCGGTACGAGCCCCCATAGCCCCGATTTCCACCTTGCCCACCATCTGCAAAATCAGTGTGTTACACCAACATAAGAAAGAGAATAATGCCTGCTAAGTCACATCAACGAGCCAACCCATAGTCTCATTCACTGATTTGAAATCAACAAGACCATCAAAAGACCAGCTGTGGATAACTCACATGAAGATTGTAGCACAACTGGAGGGAATGACTCCAATGAGCCAGTACCATAATCTACAAGTTGTCTTTGAGCTTCTAATTCCTTTTGAACCAGCTTTCCATAGCCACCTCTATGTAAAATAGTCAAGGAAACTTGAAAGGTAGAAAGTCCACTGCTAGATAAGTGAATCATGGCTCACAACCATGCATGTAAAGCAAGATTAAATGGACGCAATTCCGGGTTGGCATAACTGTATCCAGAGAACAAAGGACTTCCGAAAAGACAAAAGATAACAGTTGATGGCTAAATATAGAACTATCTAAATATTCAAGCGAACAAAGGATATCTGGATCATAATCAGTACGATACTCATCTCGCACCTGCAACCACGGATTAAAAATAAATGAAGATCATGATCAGCTTAAATACAATAAAAACAATGATTAGCCACCTTTTCTTTCAGACAAGGAGTTTCAGATATTCTTACTTGTCCACCACTCCGACCACGACCCCATTGCCTCCCTTCTTGAAAACCCCAGTCAAAGTCGGCACGTATAGGACGATCATCGAGAATGGTGCCACTTATGTACTTGACAGCATCTTCAGTATCTTCTCTGGAATAGTACCTAATCACAGAGTGAATTTAACTCAAGGCACTTCTCCAATCAGCACGAGTATCTAAACACTCAAGGATAAGCTCTAGAGAAGCATCAACAGCCAAATATCTCTATGCATTTAGCAATCCAAACACAACAAAATTGCTTGAGCTGGGTCCGTCAGTTTTCAAGTTCATTATGGGCGATCCATAAAGGAGCGGCAACATCGGGGCTCCTCAAAATCAGAACTTCACAAGGTACAACAACGGCTAGAAAGCCATCAATCGTACTGAGCAAAACCACAACAACAGGCCCAAAACGAAAACAGCGACACGGGGACATACAGGACGAAGCAAAACCCGCAAGGTGTCTTGGTATTCTTATCCAAACCCATGATGATCTTCTTGATCTCACCAGCCCTGGTGAAGAGCTCGTAAACCTGCTCCTCGGTGGTATAGAAAGACATGTTCCCGATATAAAGAGTGGTGGACGAGGAAAGTGCTTGCTCGAACTCCTCCTGCGTGCCCGGAAACCTCCTGTCCCTGTACGCCGAGAGCTTGCTCTGATCCTATTTTCCCCGTCCCAAACCCCAAAACAAATCAACAACAGAAAAGAGATCAGAAGGAGGAACCAAGAAACGATCTCCACAAGTTCCATCTTCTGAATATCCTTCCCTCCTACCTTGAACAGAGAAGCCATTGTGATTCCACCACAGAATGCCCTCGCCGAATCGAAGCAGCGGGAACCCTAATTTTTGGGAATGGTTGAGAGCCGGCGGCTCGGCTCCCATTTGTCGGCTTCCGGAGTTCAGCCGAGCGCCGAAGGACATTTGGCCAGCTCATATTGGTTATGGTCCATGATGAGACAGCCCATTAAGGCCCATAAGTAGGCCCCTTAGACATCCCCCTGGAAGCCCTATTGCCCGCCCGCGTACAAACTAGGTTTGCCTGAACGCGTTCCGGGGCTGGACATCATATCCAGAATAAAGGATGCTTCAGAACGATGTGCAATTCACAAGCCCCAGATGAGCTTTCTCGGCTACTTAAGGCAAGCAACTATTAAGACATTCAGTTTGGTGAGAAGCAAAGGAGACCAGAGTGATCACCACCGGCTGAAAGCATGAAATAGCCAGGATATACTTCGTCACCAAAATATGCAAACTGTTCACAATGCATAGAGTCCATGTCAGGATAGGAAAACAGTCATAGCCAGTTAAGCACCTTAATCATAAACATTAACACTCAATTAAACATCGATTTCCCTTAGACCTAGCAATAACAACACTGTAAACCCCACCTCCACCAAAATAACTGACTTGTTTCTTCATGATATCCATAAACTATCCACGCTTCACCCGAGACTCGATCGACAGCAACAGGCCACCAGCTTCCGATTCCATCAGAAGCGCGATTCCCCCAGCACGCCAAATCATTCTTCTGTAACATTCACGAGCTCATATTCCACTAAAGACAGGTTGTTGTCCTCCTTGACTTCAAACTTTGCAGGTTCAGTGACTTCAACACGGCCCCATTTATCAACCGCCAACCTCATTATTCCCTTGAACATGTCGATCTTGGCATTGCGCAGAATCACAGTGGCACCGGGATTCATGATATCAACTGCAGCAAAAGCAAGTGCAATGTTCTCAGACACAGAGAAAACACAAGTAATACAGAGGGAAGATTACTTGATGTTTCACAACAAGGACCACAACTGCGGTAAAAAACAACTCACACTGGCATTGACTAATGAACCTTATATTATAATTTAATATCTCAAAAGAAAAAAATGCTAACACCCCGCCACCAGATAAAATATGCCCACCAGGGGCCACTTTCACTCATATTCCTTGTCGCAAGAAAATGATGGAAAGAAAGGAAACAAAGTGTTTATCATCATTGCCCATATCACCAATTTTAAAGGGAAAATTGTTCAGAATGATCAGGGAAAGGTAAAACAAAAGTCACAATGATTACCACCCTCCATGCTTATCATTCCACACACAGCAAGCTAATGTTCACACACCAAGGACCCACCATGGGCTCACGCCGATGAAACCATCAGGATCAACATCAACCGATTCGTATCAGAACAAGGCCAGGAATGACAAACGGGGCATCCTATAACCCGTACTATCAATCAATAACCGACATGTCCATAATGAACGGGAGACTAACGAATCAAACAAGACGAAGAGAAGGATAGACAACATCTCCTCCTTGCCTTGATCGTTGCGAGCAGTGAAAATGATGGAACCAGTCTCATCGCCGACGAGGCACTCGGAGATCCTCGTGTTCCTCGGAGGAGGCCGAGACAGGACCGACCTTCCGCCACCGCGGTTGTTATTGATTGGTACGTTCTTAGAGCTAACGACTTTGACGGTCAGGTTGTGGCCATTCGTCCCGGGCTGAAGCTTATCCACCTTGGTGAACACTGGCTTCTTCTTCTCCGTGACCGTCGCGGCCTGTGCGCCGGCACCGCTGGCGGGCTTCGACGTCGCCCTGGTAGCCATTATGGGGAAAATCGTGCGTACCGTGAGGGTTAGGGTTTTGGGTGGAGGGGGCGATTTAGTGAGGGTCACGTCTGCGGTCGTGCGGAAGTATGGATTTTGGGCTATGAAACGGCGGCGAGATGGCGCATATAAATGGAATTGGGTGAGGGGTTGCTCTTGCGATATGACACGTGTGATATTCCTATTGGCTATAATGAATGGGCCCATTGGGCCAATAAGGCCCGGGATTGCTGTTATATGGGGCCTCCCTAGGTTATTGGCTTCGCTGGATCCTTAACGAGTTAACAGATATTTTCGAATTGAGATTTCCCCGGTGTTTGTAACTTGTAACCGGCGTCCTTCATAAATAAATTCTACCCCCGTTCAAGAATGACAACGCAACGAGGGCATCCTAGAAATTAATTACTGTTAATATTGACAATAGGACATATGAAATTAATCATTATCCTAGAGACATCGACCCCAGCTGAAAAAAGGTAACCGGAAACAAAGCTCCTAGTTTACGGACTTTTAAATGGACCCTCCACGATATATTTGTGTGAAATAAACTCTGCCTACAGTTGCACTCCAAGCTCCTGCAACTCCTAAACCACACGCCTGTAATGATAGACTGTCGCCTTATTTGTTAAGGCAAGGCCAGACCGATTCTGAAGAAGCCGATCCAATCCCACGTTAGGAGCTCGAAGGCTTCCTGCGTTGATAGCCCAGGATCTGGGAGGGGGTTAAAAAGAGTGTTAAAATGCACCCTAGCCAGTTAGGTATATGCCGAAATATTCCCTAAAAAATGAACATGAACGCACTGATGTGGTTATCAGATAATTGAAATGGAGATAGAAGGGGAACTGTAGTCACAACTCACCACATGGTTCCTCGTGCATTTACAGTCGGAAATAATCCTTGCCAGGGTTTCATCTTTATCCAAGAGCTGCAGCTCGGCTTTGCATGGATCCGCAACAGGGGAAGGATTCCCATGTTCATCTCGTGAGGTTAGATTCAGACATAACTGCCCGAAGTTAATATTAGCATGCCCGTTGACAAGTAGTATCTCAACTTCTTCGGCTTGCAAAGTAGTCTTGTGAGCAATATACTGCCATAGAAAAGATCGGAAGTGATGCGTCTAACCAGAAGATTCGTGGTGTTATCTGGCACAAAAGAAGCTTACGTTACACAGAGTTTTCATCGGCAGGTTCGCACGGCAGCTAAGATATGGATGCTTCAGACCTGGTACGCTTTCTTTCTCCAAAGGGACAAGCACGAAATACATATCCAGCTGTACACATAAAGCCAGCAAGCAGTGACAGTGAGGTTATCTTTGTTTTTGGAAGTAAAGGACCAAATAACTTTAGAACCTAAACATAACGACTAGATATTGCGAATGTGCCCTAACTTACTTACCTCATCATTTTCCTCTAAGTTCTTGAGATGCTCGACTAACTTGGACATGCGGCTGTTCTTAGCATTCTTATTGCTACCTTTACTACCTCCGTGCCTAGTGTTACTTCTTGCACCACCACTTCCCCAAGCTAGCATTTCATGGTTCCACAAAAGCCCCGGAGAAATTCCTCTCGTATCACTATTTGCTTCTGTCTCATGATCGGGGCCCTCACACTCAGCTGAAGTAGAAGGCAGAGTTGACCGTGCAGTAGTCCTCCGCCTTCTGCGCTGTGGTCTTACTTCTGTAACTTGTTCGTCAGCAGATGATGAACCTTTTCCACCATTACTATCATTCTCATCCCCATACTCTTCTGATCCAACATGCTCTGCACCTCTTCTGTTGCGTCGCTTTCTGGTATAAGCACTCGTGACAAGCCTCTGGGATCTTGTTGTCAAACCACTGGATGCATCTTTACCACTCAAGCGTCTTTTAGCTAGCGCTTCTGCCTGCCTTTGAAGAATTTGAGCAATGGAAGCTTGAATCTGTCCATGGAAAGGATGGAACTTCATAAAAGAATGGCAGTATGCTTTTTTCAAAGTTTTCTTGCTTTGAAGTAGGGAGTTCAATGGGAGATCTTACTGTTTTAGCAGTGAAATGGTCCATTCAATGATCATCAACAATATTATACGGTAGAGAATAGCCATATAATATTCGGGCCTAAACATATCCAAAAAGAGACAGCACAAAGATAAATAAAGAATTAACCTGCTTATTGCGATTTCTCTCTTCCTCATGGAAGGCCAACTCCTGAGAGCAGAATGACAGCTCAAAGTAAGATATGAGAGGAAAACAACTGAAAACTGTTAGCTATTTACAGTAAGTCTACCTGTTCTTCATACTTATCAATGTTAGGATATAACGCAGCTATCAAATTATCATAGTTTGTATCATCTCTCAAAGAGCGTCGACTGGCACAATGTGTGCGGCAAGCTGGACACTCATTGTTTCTGCATAAAATGGTCAAATTATCAAACAAGTATAAAAAGAACGAAAAAGTGAACTGTGCATCATTTTACAATCTAGTCACATACCCCAGTCGCATTGACTTATCAATACATTCCCTGCAAAAGCGGTGCAGACACTCCATCACAGTACGTGTTTTCCTGATAATCCCTGTGCTTTTAAAGACACAAAAAACTTCTTTTATAAATAATGGTATCAAAATAAATTGGCTGGGAGCAACTGAAAGGAAAGAGGCATTTGATGAAGCAAAAAGGATTTAATGGAGAAAAGTTTTTGACAAGTCTAATAAGAAGATAATGATAAACTTAACAAGAATTTAAAGGGAACCAATATAAAGTCCTGTAAATATTTTGGACATTACCTAGACAAATTGGGCATTGTACATCTTTACGAATATCTGATAGTCTTACACATACAAAGCTGCAATAAGAAAAACAGGCAATACTAAGTGTGTTGTCGCAGTAGCACAAATAAATTTCAGCAGAGGCAATCAGATGTATGTCAGAAATGAAGAGATCAATCAGCTTAGATAAACTAACAACGAAAAAATCAGCAACTCTGATGTTGTAGAAATGAGATTACACCAAACCAATTCGCTACCATTCACAGGAAAAGAAAAAAAGAAAATTGCCGAAACACAAAGGTAAAACTGACTCTATTGCCTCGTTACAGATCCAATGATCAAGACATCAAATCAACACCTATGGAGCTAGCTGTTGTTACATAATCAAACTTCCATTCAATTAATGTGTAAACGTATACATATATGAGAAATAGTTTGGACTTCTTTTTTTTTTAAATTGCAACATCTTATTGAAGCATCAGATCATTAGTATGTCATAAATTATGGAAATATCTGCCTACAAAGATTAAAGTGACATTTGTAAAATATTTCTTTACCCGAAGAAAGATATGTTTATGGTAAAAAATAAAGTAATCTCTTTTAAAGACCAAGAAAGGAAAATCTATCAATACTACTAAAATCGCCGCTGCATGGAAAATTGACATCGGGAAGGTATGACAATGCACAACTTCATCTACCCCAGACGCGCAAAAGAGTCAGTGCAGCAACATGCAAACGTTACTGAATGGTTACTAGTTCCAAAAAAAAACTTTGTCGGAAAGAGTTAAAAGAAATGCCCCAGTTACAACAAGGTTTATCAGCCTTGAATCACGACTCGCCAGACATCCTCACACCAATAAATCGAGCGGGAGGAAAAGCATGGAATCCAGCACAGGAATCGACGGCGTCCACGATTAACAAGCTCAACTCGGTGCATACCAAACCACCTAACGCAAACCGAAACTTCTAAGAGAAGACATATGGAGGAGGAGAAGGAGAAGGAGAAGAAGAAGAAGAAGAAGGAGAAGAAGAAGAAGAAGAAGAAGAAGAAGAAGATAGTAGAACCAGATCGCAACAAAAGCATATCAGAAAAAAAAACACAGAAAGCAGAAAGATATGGAAGACTTACTCAGGAATCTCGTCGATGGCTTCCGAAGACTGACTTCCCTGAGAATCTGCAAGGAAAATCAGAGAAATTGAGGTCACTCAGCGGAATCATGTAGCTCGCCACTCACGAACAGGCAAGACGGCACAAACGTGACACGGAGGCAAATCCGAACGCAAAAAAGCATGAGGACCTTCGTCTCGTCCTTCTCCTGCGGTTGTCCCGTTCTCTTCCGCCTGATCCTCGTCCCCCTCCTCCTCATCGTTATGCTCCGTTACTCCCACCGGCTCGTCTTCCTGCTCCTGCTCCTCGTTCCGTACATCCAGTTCATCGCAGCCGCCGTCGGCATTGGTATTATCAGTCAACAGCCGCTTCTGCGCTGGCATCTTCGTCGGGCGTGAGAGGGGGAAGGGGGAGGTGGTTAGCGCAGACGCGGTCGATGCAGGAAAGGAAGCCAAAGTGCTTGCGGGGAAGCAAGAAAAGGATCGATGGCAAAATTTATGCGATGGGGGACTTTCGTCTCTCGCGTCGACCTTGGCGTCAGCCCAATATCAGAAGGGCCCATTTGTTTAGCGTATTGGGCCGGCCGGTCAGTGTCCCGATCGTCATTCCCTCAACTCAACAAGGGCAAGAACGTCATCGAGTTTAAAAACCCTGCCTTCATCTAGGACTTGCCTCTTTTTGTTTCTGCTTCAATCGATGGTGTTGTGATCTATGGTGATGAGTTGAAAGTAGAGGATGGGACTTGACAGGATGAGATCAATCGCGATCTTTGTTGTTAATTTGGTTTAATGGTATTATCGGCTGGTTTTGAGTTCAGTTTTTCTCACTACCTCTGCGTTGTGAGTGGATTCAGTGGTTGTGCTATTCGTGGAATAGTAGTGTATGACTTGAATTGGCATGTTCTGGTGTTTTGGCGTATTCCAGTGGTTATCTGGATGAATCTATTTGACACACGACGGTATACTGTTTGACAGGTCACTTGCTAATGGCTGACATGGCCGACGGATGGCAGCATCCATCCATAATACAAAAGGTTGCTGGCAAGTCTTACCTCATCTCTAGGCTTTCCTCTACCCCAAGCCAGCAAACCTACCATTCACACACCCTCTTTTGGGGATCTAACAATGGAGTGGAACAGAGCTTTCTTCACCCTGCATTCCGGGCTTCCGGGACGGAGTTTGTTTGGCCTGTTTCGCCAGTCTTTGTTCACGCTCCTGCGGAGAAAAGCAAGGGAAATTTCATGGTTGTTTTCCTATTGGGTGGAGTGATTGCTACTATATCCAAGACTGCTACTGCCCCAATCGAACGTGTCAAGCTCCTGATACAAAATCAGGACGAAATGATCAAGGCGGGAAGACTGTCGAAACCCTATAAGGGGATTTCGGATTGCTTTGCTAGAACCATGAAGGATGAAGGTGTCATTGCTCTCTGGAGAGGCAACACTGCTAACGTCATCAGATTCTTCCCAACGCAGGTTGATGTCCTTTTAAGATCATGCACTTGGTCTCGTTCTGCTGTAGGATTTTCTGTGTTGTGTCCCAGATACTGTCGTTGATATGCTGATCTGTTTCTTTCAGGCTCTCGATTTTGCATTCAATGATTACTTCAAGAGGTTATTCAACTTCAAAAAGGATAAGGATGGCTACTGGAAGTGGTTTGCTGGTAATCTGGCATCTGGAGGGGCTGCTGGGGCTTCATCTCTTCTGTTCGTTTACTCCCTGGATTATGCCCATACCCGTCTGGCTACTGATGCTAAGGCTGCTAAAAGGGGTGGTGACAGGCAGTTTAATGGTCTGCTTGATGTTTACAAGAAAACCATTCAATCTGATGGCATTGCTGGACTGTACCGTGGATTCAGTATCTGTTGTGTTCGCATCATTGTAAACCGAGGACTGTTCTTTGGAATGTATGATTCTTTGAAGCCTGTTGTGCTCGTCGGAGATCTACAGGTATGTCAAATTACTATATTTTTCTCTTGTCCCTTAGAAGTTGTGGACTATTTTTATTGAGAAACCATTTTTCAACGGGCATGGTTATAAGCATTGCCTGTGGCCAGTTGAACTCAGCCTGCAGTTGCAGTTCCTCTGGTTAACTAAGTTGCAACTCCTCATATTTAGCATCAAAAGTATGTCTAATGCATGCACTGTTTACTCTTCACAGGATAGTTTCCTGGCCAATTTCTTGTTGGGATGGGGAATCACAATCGGTGCTGGACTTGCATCCTATCCAATTGATACGGTGCGTAGAAGAATGATGATGACATCCGGAGAAGCTGTGAAGTACAAGAGTTCCCTTGATGCGTTCAGCCAGATTGTCAAAAACGAAGGTACTAAGTCACTCTTTAAGGGAGCAGGTGCAAACATTCTTCGTCCAGTTGCTGGTGCTGCGTGTTGGCTGGTTATGGCAAGCTGCAGCTGATCATGTTCGGCAAGAAGTATGGATCCGGTGGAGGTGGCTAATTTCTGCTCAAGGCACCTGATAACGACGATTGAGGGTACGTTGTTTTATTGAGGAAACTATTTTTCGAAACCCCCCCCCCCCCCAATTTCTATTTTCGTTATTTTTCGTTCTTGTACTTAGGAGACGAGACTCAATCTTTTTACAGCTAATTTAGAAGCTGTTTTTTTTCACTCATATAATTATCTGATTTAGTTAATATGAAAAAAAAAGTGAAGATACCTATTCAACTTCTTTACTTACAAAAACTCCAAAAACCCGTTCTCGTAAGGATTGTAGGCTGCAACTCGCCTACATGAAGTCGGAATCGCTAGTAATTGCAGGTCAGCCATACAGCGGTAAGGGATTAGCTACAAAAGGGTTTTTTTAGGGAACGTGTCACGATTAATTGCTCCTAATACTTTCTTTATCACCAAGTCCGAGACGAATACCATATGGTAGCGGCGGGAAATTCTGAAAATTCGAGTGGCTAAAGCTAAAGCAGCTACTTTCGAAGTAACATGAAGAAAAGCAACAATTCAAGAGATACGTGCGGCAGAAGATCTATAAAGTTTTTGGGGACCTGTGTAGTTGCCATTGTATTGGGTGATTTTTGTTGTGGGGCTGATACATGGATCCTTAGCTGTTAAAAGTAGCCCTGAACTTTCCATTGTTCTGGGTTGGACCTACCTTCGTGATTTATGTTCATCATATAGTGGTGTTTTTGGTTAACCATTCCACCGAGTTCTGTTGAATATGTCGGCATTCATGATCGTAAGATACAGTGCAAACGTGAATTCAATCAGTCTGATGGGATCAGAGATTTAAAGCTTCGGATTTGGAACCTTATCACATAATTTCCTTATTTATTTCATTGTACACCATAAAGAAAATAATATTATCAGTTATGGTGTCTACAAGAGTTAATGGTATCCTACCATGGACTCTGACTGGTCGCTAAGCCGGAGGCAATACCCGTCGGCATGTCGGGCATTCCATCTTTATGTCCATCCACCGTAGTAAACAACCGGAATGGAAGTAATGATTACATGGTGTCACCTGCCGTAAAACAGAGTCGATGACATAATCATACAGAGCCTTGGAAGAATATGTAAGGGGTATTCAAATACTGTCAAAAATACAAACCATGCGGTCGCTCGGATATCGACTTAGATCAACGGCGGTCATGCAAATCACGCAATCCGTTGGACGAGTTATGTCCTGACTGACTCTTTTATGGTAGATGTATTTCTCCGGTAAAATCTGAGTCACAGGCACCATGAGAATGGCAGAAGAATAAAAAAACATTCAGTTGTTTTGAATGTCAATTGTACCTGAAATGGAATGAAACATCTCGCTCCAAGAAAATGCTGGAGGAGAAGAACAAAAGCTTGGACTCCAAGGAAGGAACACCAGCATATACACCACCATGTATCAGGCTCAATTCGCATGAAGTTAGACGGGCAACCAAATGCGTACAGTGGGAACGCCAGTCGTGTGACGGTCATGCCTAATATATAGTGAGGATGCAACGGTTTTCTTGAATCCCGAATTACATTTGTGACAATTTGAGGTATCCAAAAGGAGTACATCAGAAGAAGAATAGGCCGGATAAAGTTTCGGAACTCGTACATTAAAAGAATGCCTCCCAAAAGGATTCCATCTGCAAGAGGTTAAAAGGAAAGGCAGATCAATCGCATTTAGAAATCATCGAAGGGAAGGAAGATTTCAGATGGACGAAAGGACTTACAGAAACAACTGTACAAGACTGAGAGTTTGTGCCGTGCAGTTTCCCAACCCTCTCCCCTGTTCATGGGTCGCTTTGCCTTCCATATTGCGAGGAGATACCTCATCTCAAATATCGAAAATACTACGAATTTGAAAAACGCTGCTGTGGCAAATGCATTGAACAATGATTCTGCACACAAGGGAAAGAAAATTACTGGGAGACAATAAAAAAAGAATGATCAAGGTTTCCATACCCCAGTTTATGTTCCATCCTTCAGAAAGAATAAAAACAGAAGGAACACACAGAAGTAGTTCCGTAAATTACACAGACATCATACCAACAAGTATCCCAGCTGTCAAATGCAATAGGCACAGATACGAATCCATGATTGCCTGCTGGCCAATCATCATGACAGAGACCTTGGAAGCACCCTGGTAGAATTGATCCAAACAATTAAAAGCTTAGAGTAAGAAGTTTCTCAAAACTCAGTTTAAGAAGATTTTTGCAGCTTCTGAATAGACCGAAAACTTGGCAGTGACAAAATTCATTACTCTCACCACCGGTAAGCAATATGATAGAGATTCGTACTCACCGATTGTGTATTGCTGTGCTCCATTTGTCTAATCAAAAGTATGACTTGAATAAAGGAAACCTAAAAAAAAAGGTCAAGGAAAGAAAGAGAAACTATTTGCATAACAGGCTACTGTATCTGATTTAAGTAAGAAAAGGATACAAATGTGATCATTAGCGTGTAATTCACTGCCTTGTTGTAATACGCCTCAACATTGACAGAGGTAACATTCAGCAGCAATGGGGGCAAACATTCTGTATCATCATCTTCTGATGGGCTATGCAGTAGACCCTCTATGTGATAGTTATCGTGTCCTCCATTTACGAAATCAAAATGTACAATGGCACTTTGAATCAGCAATATGCATAATAAGCATGCGACAAAATGGCACAACAAAAGGTGGATACCACTCATAATACAGGATTAATTGATGGGAAACAAATAGTTAAAGGAAGATAGTTCTACATATAGAAGAAGCTGAAACAAACCGGTTTAGTGACCTCATATCAAGGAAATCAAGGAGAAAGCAATCTCATGTTTATGTAGATAATCCATCTAATAGGTCAGAAATCAGTAGAAAATGAGGAACTCCGAGTTGTATCCTGGATCAATTGCATACCGTGTTGTTTGGTAAAAGCACGTGAAACTCGGGCCACAAATTCAATGTCGCAATGCTTGTCAATGTCATTTATCGGTGCTGCAGAATGTAACTACTGGTTAAAAATTTTAATGGTGTTTCTAGAGGGTTAGTTTTGCAGATGATCAAAGAAAAGCTCCCTTACAATTCTTCCTTCTCCAAATTTTATCATATGAAGATTCTTGGAGCACCTGGGAAGAGAAAACTCCTAGCTGTTGAAGCATCAGAAGTTCCCCCAATCAAAAAACCCAGTTCGTTAACTGGTATGTGATTCAAACAATAATTTTGAACCCAAAAGGTCTACTACTTTACCAAGTGGTACGGATTAGACAGAATATACTCCTCGTCTAGGTAAGGGCCTCCGTCCTTTCCACTGCAATACAAGATATATATGTGAAGTAAGGAGTAACACCATAAGAATGGACAAGTTGCGCTGCATTAATGAGAATCAGAAAACAAAACTGGAAGAACTAATAGCAAAGATTGTCGAATCCTTGAGGTTCAGCTAATCCTATAATTCAATAACTATAATTGAAGAGTGACGGAATAACCCAAGGTAAATTATTTAATAAATGGCATTTTATCTGTTCTAGGCACAGAAGAATGCCAAAGTTTCACAAGGACACAGGGCCCATTAGTACTCTTCTGAGTGCTTGAACTGGTCAATCCTAATCTCTGAGAAAGGAGAAGATTCCATTGAAATAATACCCAGATTAAATTTCACTTATTCTGAACACTGAATTTGTTCGTGATAAAATCACTTTCGAGAGATTAAGTATGAATTTTGTTTTGGTTGTATGACGAAACACCCATATGCGTCGAGAATCAGATAATCAGGAACCTTAAAATGATATAAAAAAATGGATTAACAAGCAATGTACACATTATAAACCTGAACAATACGGGCTGCAGCATTGCTGGGCACAGCATTTACCTATTAACAACCATGCGGAGTTGCCTAAACGGCCAGACATAGACACCTTCAATCTTGATTTGAGCACCCCCAATAGTGGGTTCATTGTCAAAAATATCATGGAAGAAAATAACTCCCTGAAAAGAATACCAGTTATTACATACAAAGATCTGACACAAGAACATTCAGTGCCCTACAAGGCATCCAAATACCGGGAATTTACCACCTGTATATAATGTACACCAGCTATTCTTGTCGGGGTGCTGACTAGTTCAATAACAGAATTGCCAGATAATTTCCTGAAATCAGGAAATATAGATGTGCTGTTTTCTGAATCAAGAAATTTCCAAGTTCCTGCAATGGATATAAGCAGAATTTGCAAATATCAGAGACCTGCAAGATGACAAGCCGGAAAGCTACCATCTTACACATTTTTTTTATCTACATATACTAAAATTTCTAGACGATCGAGAAAAAAGACAAAGCTGGTCATCGATGATGCTTCTCTTGTGGATCATCACTTGGCGGTAAAAGCAATCACATACGAGAAAGAGGGAGCACTGTCAAATCGAAACCTTTGTAAGTTCCTGTTACATTCCAAGGAGCAAATGGACTTGACTCAGCTCCATCTTCTCTAACCAGTACCCCCTGCAAAGAAACAAGTCCGGCATTCAATCAAAAGGTTTCATCATCATCAACCTCAATACAAGTATATTCAACGACGAGAGGGGACACCATCAAAGGACAAACCTACCTCATCTCCCCACGACCTGCCCATCTCCCTCAAAGGCCGCACAGCCGCTGCCGGCCAATGATAAACCCACAACCAGAACCATAACCCGAGAACCAACCTCGTCAAAACGCACGAAAGGTTCAACCTTTCTCTGCACAGCATGTTCCTCGGGTCAAACCACAAGCAGACTCAACCTCCAAAGGCAAAATCCAGTTGACCCTTTACGAATCTTCCCCAGTTGACAACAATCCCATGTACGAGAGACGATATCTTGTTTGTGTCCCCCGTCTGCTTCAAGAAAGAAGACTGAAAACGTGGGAAGTAACGAACGAACGAACAGCACACCACGGACAGCGACGACAACGACAGAAAAAAGAGTGTTTCCAGTCTTTTATCTTAAAGCGTTTGTCTTTCCACGGGCGTCGAGTTGGGTCGTGTCGTCGAGTTCTTCTTAATCCCAAACATCACAAAACTAATTAGGAAAAGAAATGGGAAACCAATTATTTAATAAGAAGG
The DNA here is from genome assembly GCA_029817715.1 of Melastoma dodecandrum. Classification (NCBI taxonomy): domain Eukaryota; kingdom Viridiplantae; phylum Streptophyta; class Magnoliopsida; order Myrtales; family Melastomataceae; genus Melastoma; species Melastoma dodecandrum. The sequence continues at coordinate 413,925 of JARUPY010000605.1, forward strand.
GAAATATTTATTTTACCAGCCCATTTACGTTGGAGAGGGGGGGGGGGGGGGTAGGTACAATGCAATTAAGTTAGGGTTTTCTTTATTAACGCTGACCAAAAGAGAATTTGTTGCCAGCATCAATTTGGAGGGTTAATGTTTGGTAATCAATAAATTGAAAAACGGTTAGTCCAATCTCCCTAGTTTTTTCTTACTTAATCCGCCGAAATTAATTGCCACGTCAGTTACGTAATCCAGATTTTTAAAAAGGTACGACAAAAAGCCTATTTCATTTCAACCTGGAGGTCACCAAATTTTTTTTGGGGCTGTTGGTATTAATTTCAATTGAAATCAAATTTGAGTTTGGGGGACGATTAATTAATTTTTTTTAGTCACAGTGTTGTTGGAAAATCATGACCGAGAAGTAACCGTTGGATCTTCCCAGTGGGACACGTGTAATGATCTTACACAGGGAAAAAAAACAGAGCCGTGTCATTGTTTTTTTCCTCCCTAATTTGTTTTTATTCAAAATTTTTATTCTCTATAACATCGTATTTTTTATTGATTTATTTTTCAAATTAACAATCTTTTCTAATAATTTGATCATTTTTCATTTATCGTAACGTTTAAAAAATATATTCTTATAATTTAAAGTTCTATGGTTACCTTCGATTAAAGAATCCATTAGTTGAGGTGAGTAAGCGTTTCTTCGGGCCAACTTACGTAGTCTGTTCAATGTCACACCGGGCAAATTATCAATTATTTCATCGTATTATTTGGCCATTTTCTCGATTTATCTTGTTGTTTCAAAAATATTTTTTTATATACTAATTTTCGGAATGCTTGTATGTATTCATATCTCATATCTCCGTCTCCCTAATCTTAAAAAGTATATAATATATTACTTTTTTTATACTTACATGTGTTTATGCCTTAAATTAATAATAATATTTTAACGCGCATCATATTTCGAAGGTGAAGTGTGGTGTGCATATATATTACATCTGTGAAGTGACGCCGGAGCATCTTTCTCGTGTTTCTTTTGTACGTGTCATCTATCCAAGAACTTCCTTAAATATGTTCACTCTATGCAACTATCAACATACTATGTTGCCCCAAGTTGGGGTCGGTCCTGTCTGGTTAAGAATCATTATAAATAACTTCATTCATCGCAATTCTTTTTGTCCTAGTACACACAACATTTTTTCATCCTATCCAAGATGAAGATCAAGGTTGTATGACAAAAAGTCGATAAATAAGATTTTCTTTGAAAGGTCTTTCGATTTCAAAAAGAATGTTTTGGCGAAGTTTTACCACTAATAATATCGTTATATATATTAAGTTTATACAACTTCGAGTTAAACAAAAATCCAACTATTAGATTGTTTTTAACTAAATGCTATCTAAATACATGTCGAGTCATCCAATATGTTAAACACAAACAAAGATTAATTTATAAGATTACGTACGTTCCTTAAAAAAAATTTAATGGGTACTCTTGGCCCCTCATCCTCTCATAGCTCCAATCAAACTTTATCGCACAAATTTGATATAGTCCAGTACATTAAGTTTCCGCAGAGGATCACCTCTTGCGCATATCCGGCATCCGGGCCACTCAACTTCAACCTTTCACATGCCCGCGAAGCCTTTTCGTCTCGTATTGCCCTTAATGTTTCAATTCCGCGATTACAGACTCTTCCGTCCGGTCGCATCACCTGCGAATCTCTTCATTCGCGACCCAATTCGGGCTATCATTCCACCCCATCCGCTCCGCCATAAAGGCTGACCATGGGTCCTCCAGAAATAGAAGTTTCTTTCAAGTTATGTTCCCTCTCTCGTGCCATTTATTTGGCCCCATGAGCCACTTAACCAAGCTATCGATTTCCCATGCCTTCTTACATGTACTCAATCTACCTCTCTTGTTTCATCACTAATGGAATTTCAACCACACTCAAGACTCCACCGTCCACATTTCGAACACATTAATTCCAGCCCAAAATTACAAGGCCTAATCGGCTGCCCTTAATTTGTTCTATTCTCAGCCCGAATTCTCACAATTTATTTACAAATATCGGCTAATATGGAAGCACGCATTCGACACACCACGGAGTCGTATTAAACGTCAGTTCCAAACAAACCAAATGCTAACAACTACTAATCCAGTGAAGCATCACGTACAAGTCAAGAGTCCGGAATGTCTCACCCTTAACACCAAGGAAATGCGCATTATATTCACCTTGAGGGGTCGGACGTTCCCATCCTTATACCCAAGGGAATTCCGAATGTCCTCCCCTTTCTCCTATACATCAATTGAAAACATCACCTCCACACTCATCAGCACATATCGGAAATTCTAACAATGAAGATGTCAATAGATTTATGGCCGTTGAGATGGACGAAAGAGAGGAAAGCGTGGAAACGTACCTCGAACTTGGATTAATGCCTAACTCTTCAAGTTCCTTTCTTTTCCGAAGTAGTTTTCCTCGGGGAAAGTTCTTCTGCACGCCCTCTTTCCTCACTGCACGATCTACTTTCGTTGCCCAACCCATCTCCCTCTTCCTTCTTCTTCTGTCGTTCTTCTTTTTTTTTTCTCCCCAATTTCACAGTCGTTCTCTCCCCCTCCCCTATCGATGCCCTCCTGACCAAGGACAGAAAAATTGATTTTCTTTTCTTTCCCCCTTGGGTCTGTCTTCGTTATCTCCGCCCAAGACCCCTATTAATTATTTGATTTTTTTTTATTGCACAACTAATAACCTCATAATGGATTATCTTTTGCCCATTTTTGTTAAGAAACTTTTTCATCGTAAGATAGTAACAAGTGGCCTTACTATTCACAACAAAGATAGTAATTATATATAAAATATTACAAAATCCTGGGCTGTTACATCTTTCCACGTGAATGTTGCAAATAAAGGTCACAAACTTAGGTAAATGTAAACACATGCATTATATATTTGAGAAATTTCGTTTGTGTAGAACAAGTAATAAATTCTCTTGAAAGTTTAATACGACAAAGTATGTATTTGCACCAAATAAATTTCTTCGTTCCTAATGAGAAATTATGATATATCATGAGAAGGTATTTTTAAAACATCATAATAAATCGAAAAAATGATCAAAATACAAGATATATTTAAAATTTGGCTTTTCTTTTTACAAAGAGCATTGCGTCTTACGGAGTAAGCAACATGCCACAACTACACTTGAACGGTCACACCCTTCCTTTTGTGGTATATAAACTCCCTTTCACCCTTTCTCTTTTCCTTGCATTTCTCTCCTGCACTACACTACATTCAGTTGACCAGCCTCCTCATTGTCATTCGTCGTGCATCAGTTTCCGTAGGTATGGCTTTCGGAAGGTCGATCACCATTCTTTTTGTTGATCGGGACAACGGTTTTGATCATGCGTTGCGACGACCAAAGATGTTGCATCCTTCTAAGAGTTACAACCATCGGGTCGAGCGGAATCGGTTTCAATTAAACGACATACTATGTAAATATATATTATATCCTAAGTCTTCGATGCGTACATATATATATATGGTTTCATGTACATAAGAGGGAACGACTCCGTGCTAGCTATGTCGAGCAATGTTTAGGAGTGTGTGATCATATAATAGTGTATAATTTTACTTTATTCATCCTCGTTTGAGGTTGTTAAGAAATCAGAAAGGAAGGTCTCGCATCCTCCAAAAAAAGGTTCAATCTCGACCCAATGGTCGAATTTCGTCCTTGAGACTGTAACGATATCGATCCAATCGTCGAATTTCGTCCTCGAGACTGTAACAATCTCGATTCATTATCGTGCATGTGATGTGGCCATGGTTTTCGAGCAGTCTTCAAGTATGGTAGAAGACCTTCCTTATTCGAGGAGACGAGACAACAAGCCTGTTTGAGGGGAGTTGAATGATGGTTCTTGATATTGGTAATTGATATTATTTCCTAATGTTCTATTTGTTATTCCTGCAATCATGTGCTGGAATTTGTAATAAAACCGCTCGGTTGGCGTGGATGACTTTGCTGATTTCGTGAAATACGTAATACATTAATTTAAAAAAAAAAATCAAAAAATATCGGATTCTGTGGGCAGTGAATGCGTTTTTTATTTTAATGGAATGAAATAAAAATAGTGAAATGAAAACAAAAATAATAAATAACGAGGTAACTGATGAAAAGAAATCCAAGTTATACATAGACAGCATTTTGGGCCTACGCCCGAATAAATTCGAGATGAAGTCCAAGCCCATTTTGAAGGCACGGGGCAACGCCTCCACCTCCCCCCAGGGATTGCCCCTTCCTCGCTTGTTTTTTACGCCGTTAGTTTCTCGAGGAGTGCGGCCCACCTGTTTGTGGTTTTGCCTGTAAGGAAGTAGTCCCAAAGCGTTGACCACAGGTACGCTGAATCTGAGAGGTGTAAGGTGTTGTTGATGCTTTTTGTTGCTTCTTCATTCTTTTTCTCTTTGCATTGTTTGGGTCTGGGATCTTTTTGTTCCGAAGTTGTGATCGTGCGTGTGCTGCAAGTTTCAGTTCTAGCGAGTTTGATATGAATGATTGGAGCATTGTCCTGTCAGGGAATCTCTGTTTAATCGGAGAGTGATGTTTCTTGTTCTGTTTTCTTTAGGGGAAATGTGCGGGATTGGCATATATGGTGGCTAATAGCTTCGGGATGGCGATGAATTTGCTGCGATTATAGTGGAAGGATTTGAGTTGTAAAAGGTTGCAAACCATAAGACATGGAGATAACCATAACCCAGCCCGACGATTGGCATCTTCACCTTCGTGATGGGATCCTGCTGCAAGCTGTTGCGCCGCATAGGTGCCATTTCCTATATTTCTTACGTTACATATGATCCTCTTCCATTGACATGGCGATGTTATCATACTATTTGTTTTTCCTGGACAGTGCGAGTCATTTTCGAAGAGCTATTGTGATGCCGAATCTGAAGCCTCCGGTGACTACGACTTCAGCAGCAGTGGCTTATCGGGAATCTATATTGAAGGCCTTGCCGGCAAATAGCACCTTCGATCCTCTCATGACACTGTATCTGACGGACACCACGAAGCCCGAGGAGATCAAACTTGCACGTATGCTTGGAACCCTTTCTCTTTCTTTTGATTGGTCTTGGTCGAGGAGATATTAATTGCAGAGCCCAAGTGAAAAGTGATCATCTTCCTTCTTCGACTGTTATTATTTCCTTTGTTTATGTAATATAACAATGATTACTTTTTCCCAAGCAGGGAAAAGTGGTGTGGTTTATGCTGTGAAGCTGTATCCTGCTGGTGCCACAACGAATTCTCAGGATGGTGTTACTGATCTTTTTGGAAGGTGCCTTCCTGTGCTTGAGGAGATGGTTGAGCAGGAAATGCCTTTGCTGGTAACTTAATTGTCACTTGAACACTGTTTCGAATCAATATCCTTGATATCAAGAGCTATCTGAAATATCTGCGTTCGCTTGTAGAAGTAATACTCATTGCAGCAAAATTTACACGATGGCTTGTTATTAAATGAAACTAAGTGCTTTGCAACAAATGTTCTTTATTGTCATCAGTTGATTCTCCATTAAATGAAGCTTGAAAACTCATATATAACACGCAGGTCCATGGGGAGGTCACAAATCCGGATGTGGATATATTTGACCGTGAAAAGGTCTTCATAGACACTATTTTGCGGCCACTAATTGAAAGACTGCCACATCTCAAGGTAGTGATGGAACACATCACGACTTCAGAAGCTGCGAAATTTGTGGAGTCTTGCAGAGAAGGTGCTTCCAGCTGCTTTTGAGCTTCTAAATCATTTGATGTTCTTGATTTTATTGATCTCAGAGTACTCGTTCTTCAATTTGATAGTTGACACGTGTTGGATGTCTTTCAGGATATGTGGCTGCGACAGTTACCCCCCAGCATCTCCTTCTCAGTAGGAATTCTCTGTTCCAAGGGGGACTGCAACCTCATAATTTCTGCTTTCCAATTCTTAAACGAGAAACCCACAGTATGTGTGTTTCTTTATGTTAATTTGGCCTGGTATTTTATTCCTTGTTTACAGCTTCTGATTTGCGCTGTGCTTTCCCTAAGGAACTCTGAACTTACCCAGCAATGTACTGCATTGTAATTACTCAATCTGGTTTCGAACTGTTTTGGGGAACATATTTGAATCTGTTCTCATTGTAAACTGAAAATGGAAGGATTTTTAGTATCTAATTATTGAATCTAATGTGATCTTGAATGACATGCAGGACAGGCTATTGTATCTGCCGTGACTAGCGGAAGCAAGAGATTTTTCTTAGGAACTGATAGTGCTCCTCATGAAAAACGGACAAAGGAATGTCCTTGTGGTTGTGCCGGCATTTACAATGCTCCAGTTGCCTTATGTCTCTATGCCAAGGTGTTTGAAGAGGTACTGCCCCTTGTTGCTCTACAGATTTCAGGATGCCTCCTTGTAGGTTGTTTTCGCATTTGAAGTGCCAGAATCGGACTTTTTCTCGTGTCTTTCTTATTATAGGCGGGTGCCATTGATAAGCTGGAGGCTTTTACGAGCTTCAACGGACCTGATTTTTACGGGCTTCCGAGAAATGAAGAAAAGATTACTCTGAGAAAGAATCCATGGGTGGTGCCCCAGTCCTTCTCTTACCCGCTCGGTGATATAATTCCAATGTTTGCTGGACAGACACTGGAATGGCAGCCTCTTATCTGACTTGAAAAGGATATCATGCAAGCTTGAGGTGCTTGTCCAGTCACTTAACTGCATGTTGCTTGACGATTGAAAAATTAGCTGTAAGTTGGAAGATCATTCTATTTGTCTGATCATTTCAGTTTAGTTTTCCTATACTTGGCGGGAACTAATGCTTCAGGTATTGCTTTTACAGACTTCTGAAGGAGGGAAGGCTCTGATTCACATTTCTCATTCTTAGAGCAAGATTTTCAATTAATACTTTTCATTCACTGTGTACCCTACTCATCTTTTGTCTCACAATAATCAATCCGAATAAGTTATTGTTTTTTCAAATCATCAAATATGTCTTTCATTGTCCCAGTTTCACTGTTCAACCTCCGAACAGTGGCACTATGGACCTATGAACCCGGGGTGGAGGTGTTCCCGTACGAGCCCTAGAGGGGAGAATACATGGGTGCTCATTCGGAAGGAAGACGTTGAACTGATTTGGAATCAGAATCTTCAGGAGGATACAGTTCTAGATTCTAGCTAGCAATGCCTTGTCCAGTAACATCCTGCTGTAAAGGAATTACGTAATTAGTTACTGGGTAGTAGCATCCTGTTATCCGGCCAGCAGCAACGATGCCGAGCGGGCAATGTCATTCTAGAGATATTGTAGGTTCACTCATGTTACATTTTCTACTGCATATCATGTATTGTTGGTGCTGCTGGGAGTAAGTTTAGGTTGAAGGCTCTGCAAGTAATTTGTGGCCTCATAATTTGGTCTGTATCGTGGCATTAGACTTTTACCTAACCCTGGAGGCCCTACTTACTAAATGCATCATCCCATATGTTATGACGTGTGAAATGTTTGACTTACTCTGGCATTGTTATATCCATTCAACTTTGAGTCCTAGAGCAAGGCCTTACCTGGTCAACTAAATGAGAAACCAGACATGCATGAATGTGGACAAACTGTTACTGGTCAAAGGATGTGTACTTCATTTAAGTAAAATCTGTTAGATATAAGGACGACAGATTATTTTACATTCGAGGCATGTAAACATCGCCTTCGTGCTTTGAAAAAGTAAGATTGCCTTCTTGTATGTGGACGGTTGCAAAAGGAAAATCCAAAACAGGAGCTGTAAGCATCATTTGGAAAACATCTCGAGGATGATTTGAAAAACTTCTTACCTTGGGAAGCTTCCCTTAGATTTTTTAGAAACGAAAAGCCGTGCAAGGCAACTGTCATGAAGAGATTTAGAGGAGAGATGCTAGAAATCCTTTCATCTTTTACTACTCATCTGGTTCTTTTACTTTTGTTCTGTCTTCCTATCAATGGAACTGACACCATCTTACCAGGGGAATCGCTTGTCGGAAACCAGACTCTCATCTCCTCTGGAGGGAAATTTGAGATGGGATTCTTCTCCCCAGGCGACACCCAGAAGTATTATCTAGGGATCTGGTACAAGGGATTACCATCGAGGACGGTTGTTTGGACAGCAAATCGAGAGAGCCCTGTTTCTAACCCTTCCTCTGCAGATTTAAGGCTCCTCCGGAACTGTAAACTGTCAATCGTAACTTACTCCAAACACCAGATATGGTCAACTGACTCTGTACCAGGAGCGTCTAACGGCAGTTGTTCAGGTATACTTCTTGACAGTGGCAATTTAGTACTGAGAGGTGGATGGGATGCATCGAACTTAACATGGGAAAGCTTTCATTATCCGACGGATACCTGGCTTCCAGGTCAGAAGTTGGGCTACGAAAAAGGATGGATAGTGAACACAATTTTAACTTCATGGAGAACCTCCGATGACCCTGCTTTTGGTACTTTCAATGCTTTTGTAAGGACAAATGGGGTAGTGCAGTTGTCTCTGAGTAATGGTTCGGATATCTACTGGAACAGCGGTGACTGGATGGAGAAGCAAGATAGAATTCGACCGGCAATGACAGGGCTTCTCCCCTCCTTAACGGTGGACTTAGGGATAAACATCAGTTCTGTGGTGGACAAGGACAGGGTTTACTTGGAGTATTCTGTGATAGTTCCTCCTACACTGGTCAGAATTGTGCTTCAACCAGATGGGAAGCTTCAACAGTTAGTGTGGACAATGCAGACGCAGGAATGGAAGGTGATTTGGACTCAACCGACGCCAGAATGCAAGGTTTACCCTTTCTGCGGTGCTTCTCGTGACTGTAACCAGAGCAATGTGCCCATATGTGATAAGTTCAGAGAGGCGTCTACAGTTTCACGGTGCAAAGGAGAACACGACTCGTTTTTTCTCATGCCCGATGCCCGGGTGGCAAAGGAACCTGAGTTTTTCACTAGTGGGAGTACCGAATCCTGCAGACAACTGTGCGCAAGCAACTGTTCATGTACAGCTTATTCCTACCTTGTCATGTGCTTGATATGGACCGATGAGCAGTACACAATCCAGCACTTGTCCAACGATGCACTCCTCAAAGAAATTTATTTTCGCGTTGCGGTGCCCAGCAAGATGAAATCCAAAGTGAAGATGGTGATTTTTATCCTTACAAGCATCATTGCAACCCTCGTTCTTGGTATGTTGGTGATAGCTTTGATGAGGGTGCGGAATGGGGAAGTTATGTACCTAGCTCATTCACTGATTGTTTTCAAGTATAGAAGCTTGAAACTCGCTACGAAAAACTTTTCGGATCTCGTCGGGGAAGGAGGTTTCGGTTCTGTTTTTGTGGGTAGGTTACCTGACTCAACTGTCGTGGCTGTGAAGAAACTCCACAATCCTTGGCAAGGCGAGAAGCAGTTCCTCGCTGAAGTCAGCACAATGGGAAACATCCAACATGTCAATCTTGTACGGCTTATTGGATTCTGTGCCGAAGATTTGAGAAGGTTCTTGGTCTTCGAATACATGCCGAACGGCTCTCTGGCTTCTCATCTGTTCGAGGACAGTTTGATCCCCCTCGACTGGCACACCAGATACGATATCGCAGTAGGCATCGCTAAAGGGCTTACGTACCTCCATGAGAGATGCAGGGACTGCATCATACACTGTGACGTCAAGCCGGAAAACATCCTCTTAGACTCCGAGTTCCGGCCCAAAGTTGCCGACTTCGGCCTCGCGAAGCTCCTGGGAAGGGATTTCAGCCGCGTGATTACCACCATTAGGGGAACCAGAGGGTACTTAGCACCAGAATGGCTATCCGGTCAAGCCATCACCTCTAAGGTCGACGTGTTCAGCTATGGGAAACTACTATTCGAAATCATATCCGGGAAAAGAAACATAGAGGTTGAAAACAGCGACATACACAACTATTTTCCGATGACAGCTGCTAAGGTAGTAACAGAAGAGGACGATGACGTCCTGCAGGTGCTGGACTCCAGGTTGGGCGGCAAAGCGGATCCAGGGCAGGTGAGAAGAGTTTGCAGGGTCGCTTGCTGGTGTATTCAGGACAAGGAGGAAGACAGGCCGAAAATGTCTGAGGTTGTCAGAATCCTGGAGGGTAATTTAGAAGTCGATGATCCTCCCATGCCATTGTTCTTTCAGAAAATTGAAGCACAGAAGGATTGATTTGTAGGATCTGATCTTGATCGCAAGGATTATCGTCTTTTCCTCATTAAAAATCATTTCACAACACTCCCCGTTGGTTATTACCAAATTTCAACCTCTAAAAACATAGAACTGATATGATAGTGGAATTAATATTTCAGTGCTACACTGGCCCTCGGCCTTTGCCTTCCCCATGAAGATTATGGGCAGCCCCTCCCTATCAGTTTTGTTGTACTCTTCATTTCGCCATCTTAAACTCCGCCTGGAAATTCAGCTCAACGGTCATTCCTGACTGGTGGCTCTCTTTTGATCTGTCTGGTCCGATGCTTCTAGGTAACTGTCGCTCCCTGGACAGGTTATCCAGCGGTCTCCTCCACTACCTTATGTGCAAGATGCAGTCGGATTCCGCACCCATAACAGACCTCCCTCCTGAAGCAGCAGCCGCAACCCCGCATTTGGATGCCCTAACTCCAACTCTGTTAGGAAATCTTTTGTCTCTTGCCGGATTCTCATCTCAATCAAACTCGTCCTGAATATAGTGATTGAGACTAAGAGGGGGTTGAATTAGTATTAATGTATAAAGGGCACTTTTAAACTTTTTACAGAATCCCAACGGTGGAAGACTAGACCTCCTGTAAGAACAGAAGAGGTTTCTGTTTGCTACAGAGGCTATCGAACAGAACCTGAAGTGATCTGTCATTTACGTCGTCAATCGAACTAAAGAAATGATTTTTGACAACTTTTGAAACCTTATAGGTTCAGGTTTAGACGAACGTGTAGAATAGAAATATTGTAGCACCACCTCCTATAACTCGTCAGTCAACTTTTTGTATCTGTTTGGTTATCCTTCTGTTTGCGGCTTCTGTACGATTAATACTTATGAAATAATTAGCAAACAAAAGAAAACGAGATACAAATTTATAGTGATTCGGTAGGACTACCTACATTCACTCTCACTCAAAACGTAAGGTGGTTATCACTCATCGAAATATATCAGTGATGTAGAAGGTGATATAAGATCATCCCTCTATAGCATATGTACCAGAAGGAACTGCACTTTTACAAGTTTGCACGGATTAGCGTGACTAACAATAGTAACCGGGCAAGGCTCGCTAAAGCTAGCACAATCGGAAACATCCAACACATCAATCTTGTCATTGGATTTTGTATCGAGAAGGTCCTTGGTCTTCGAATACATGCCGAACGGCTCTCTGGCATCCCATCTGTTCGACCACAGTTTGATCCCCCTGGACTGGCATACCAGATACGATATCGCAGTAGGCATTGCTAAAGGCCTCACGTACCTCCACGAGAGATGCAGGGACTGCATCATACATTGTGATGTCAAGCCATAAAACATCCTCTTACTCTCAGAGTTTCGGCCCAAAGTAGCGGATTTTGGCCTCGCGAAGCTCGTGGGAAGGGATTTCAGCCATGTGATTACCACCATGATGGGAACCGGGGGTTACTTAGTGTCAGAATGGCTATCCGGTCAAGCCATCACCTCTAAGGTCGACGTGTTCAGCTACGGGAAACTACTATTCGAACTCGTATCCGGGAAAAGAAACATAGAGGTCGAAAACAGCGACATACACAACTATATCTTGCTGATGGCCTCAAAGTGTAAAAAGGAAGGAGCACATCTAGAAGTGTAGCAAGGTGTGGCAGAGTAGCAGAGTCTGTATGTTTACAATATAACAGTTATAAAATGAGGACTTGTAACATGTATGGGCTTACGAGTGAATTGTAAAATAGGCCCAGAGACCTTGATATAAATAAGCCTTACAATGTAATATTTGGAATTAATGACAATAAAAAAAAAGTCGGTTGCGACAGTTAGAGTTCCCAGCTCCTCTCTGTTCTGCTTGTTAGTCTGTAGTGCGATTCCGGTGATCGATGACGGAGATGTGATTTTGAGATGGTATCAGAGCTACGACAAAGGTCGTATGCCACTGTTGTAGCTAGAGAAGTGCAGCGACATCAATCTAGAAAACAGAGCGCACAAGAAGTGAGTTCCGTTTCATCTACAGTTATGAGTCAAGGGCGGATCGGAGGTGCTGATGACCCTGCGTCTCCATACTTTCTAAGTCAGGCAGATACTCTAAACTCTGTCGTTATTACTCCTCCGTTGAATGGATTGAACTATTTCACTTGGAGTAGGTCCTTTGAAATGGCCCTCGTTTTTAGAAACAAGTTAGTTTTTGTTAGATGGATCAATTCCTACACCAGATGAGAGTGATGAAATGTATTTCGTTTGGAAGAGATGCAATACATTAGTGATTGCTTGGATCTTGAGATCTGTTAGTGAGTCGATAGCTAGTAATGTTTTCTATATGACCTCGGCCGCTGAGATTTGGGAAGCATTGAGGAGAAGGTATGCGCAGCCTGACATGACAAAGATCAATATATTATAGCAGATGTTAATGACTGTTATACAAGGAAACAGAACGGTTGATACTTACTACATAGAACTCAATGCAATTTGGGAAGAATTGAAGAACTTTAGGCCATTGCCACATTACAAGTGCGGCAGATGCAAAAGATTGCTTTAAAGTGTATGCAGAAACGCATATGCAAGATTATGTGCATAGGTTTCTTTTTGGGTTAAATAGCAGTTTCGATGCTATCAAAAGTAGGATTCTGAGCATGAAGCCTTTTCCCTTGATTGATGAAGTGTACAATATGGTAATACAAGAGGAATCTTACAAGAAAAGCAAAGAAGGAAGTGATGACAAAACAATAATGAATTTGGAGTCAATGACCTTGTTAGCTCCTGTTGTGGGAAGATCAATGGGAGGACTGAATAGTGCATTTGACCCTAGAAGAAGGATGAGAAGAATGGATCTTATCTGCAAACACTGTGGAAAGAAGGGGCATACAAAGGACATATGTTTTCACATAATTGGTTTTCCAAGCCCGATAGGAATGAGGAGAGGAAAGTTGCCTGCAGGAGCTGGGAATTCTAGAGCAACAGCATTTACAGAAGTTAAATCTGAAACCGACTCAGGAGGGAACTTAGAAGACTTGGGTATCGATGAAGCAAAGGAGCATGTTCAAAAACTACTGGCTCCTCAATGTGCAGAAAGGGCAGTCTCAACATATATCTGCAGCAGTTCCTTCCCTAAAGCTTGAAAGTCCTTCGAATGGTTCATCTAAATCCAATGTCAATTGTTTTCCTAAAGCTGCAGGTATATGCCCCAATTTTGAAAATTGCAAATCTGATCTTGATCTTACTTCTGTCTGGATTGTGGACACTGGTGCCACTAACCATATAACTAGCAGATTTGATTTCTTTGTTGAGTCCAAGCCTGTTCATCATATATCAGTCATTCTTCCAAATAGTGAAAAAGTTGCAGTTTCTCATAAAGGAACTATAAAACTTTCAAATAATTTTCTGCTTGAAAATGTCTTGTTCATCCCTTCATTTCACATGAATCTAACCTCAGTGAGCCAAATTATGTCTTCTGGTCTGTTCTCTGTTGGTTTTCTCATAAATTTTTGCTTTATTCAGGTCCCGTCATCATGGAGGATGATTGGTCTTGCTAAAGAGAGAGCTGGTTTATACATCATGCAAGAGACAGTCAATAACAACAAAGCTGCATTAAGAACTGTTGATGAATCTGTTGCATGTGTGTATTCAGTAGATGACACATTTGATGTATGGCATCATAGGTTAGGACATCTTTCATTTGAATAGTTGCAAGATGTTCAAAGGTGAAATGGTTTGTTTCCCATATTCAATAAAAGGATTTGTACTTCTTGTCATATGCTAAGCAAAAGAGAGTATCATTTCCGGTACACATCAAAGATTCAACTGCATGCTTTGAATTGATTCACTGTGATGTTTGGGGACCTTTTTCTGTGCAAACAATGGAAAGGCGTAGGTATTTTCTTACAATAGTGGATGATAATAGTCGTTTTACTTGGTTATTTCTTTTAAAATCAAAATCTGAAGTTTGTGTTAGAGAATCAATTTGATACATGAATAAAGTTTCTCAAGACAGATAATGGTAGTAAATTCATGTTGAATAATTTCTTTAAAGAAAAAGGAATCATTCATCATAGAACTTGTGTTGCTACACCTCAACAAAATGGGGTTATTGAAAGAAAACATCAGCATATTTTAAATGTAGCTCGAGCTTTATTGTTTCAGTCTCATTTGCTCTTAATTTTCTGGGGACAGGTTGTTCTTACAGCAGTTCATATTATTAACAGGATCCCATCTTATCTGTTGTAAAATAAAACTCCTTATGAATTGTTGTTTAATAAGAGACCTGACTATCAGCATTTAAGAGTCTTTGGGTGTCTATGCGCATCTACTTTGTTGCATGGCATATCAAAATTTGATGTTAGGGCTGTTAAATGTGTTTTCTTAGGTTATCAGTCAGGGACCAGGGGATATAAGGTGTATGATGTACAGCAACATAAGAAGTTCATCTCTAGAGATGTCATTTTTTATGAACATGTATTTCCATATAGAGATGGGCTTACAAGTTCATCAAGTATATCAGATATACCTGGAATCAATTTTGATGGTTTAACTGTTGATCATGCTCTGGATAAGTCAGACTTTAGTGATTTTGCACAACATAATCATACTTCAAGTTTGCAGTCAAATTTTAATTCTCAAAATGCATCTGATTCGCATGTTCCTTCATTTAATGAACATGATGTCCATATAAGAAAGAGTAACAGAGTTAAAACATACCCACTTACTTGAAGGATTATTATGTGTCATTGGCTCTCTCTAATGCAAGTTATGTCACTCCACATGTTGGTACTTCTACAGCTCATCCTATTCAGCATTGTGTTTCTTGTTCTTCTCTTTCACCTTCTTATCGAGCATTTGCTGTAAATATTATGTCTACTTCTGACCCTACATGCTATAAAGAGGCTGTTCTTGATGCACATTGGAGAGATGCCATTGGTGCTGAGCTTACAGCTCTAGCAGAGAATCAAACCTGGGTTATATCTGAGTTGCCGCCTGGGAAAACTCCTATTGGGTGCAAGTGGTTATTCAAAACCAAGTATAAAGCAGATGGCACTAATGACAAGTACAAGGCTAGGTTGGTTGCCAAGGGTTACACACAAAAGGAAGGGATTGATTACACTGAGACTTTTAGTCCAGTGGCTAAACATGCTACTGTTCGTGTGTTTCTGGCTTTAGCTGCTATGTGTGGTTGGTTTCTTTGTCAAGTGGATGTCAATAATACTTTTATGAATGGGGAGTTGAATGAGGAAGTGTATATGGATCTTCCTTTGGGTTTAGAAATGGATAAAGTGCAGTTTAAGGGGGAGAAGTTGGTTTGTAAACTGCAGAAATCTCTCTATAGACTCAAGCAAGCATCAAGGCAATGGAACTCTACATTTGTCAATGCGTTGCAGGAATATGGTTTCACACAGTCTAGGTCTGATTATTCACTTTTTGTGAAAGGGTCAGGACAGAATTTTATAGCCTTATTGGTGTATGTTGATGACATAGCGATTGGGAGCACAAGTCAATCAGAAATACAACAGCTTAAAGCATATCTAGGGTCTTGCTTTAAAATCAAGGATCTAGGAGGACTCAAATACTTCTTGGGTTTGGAAATTGCAAGATCTACAACAGGAATTGTGCTTTGTAAAAGAAAGTATGCACTTGAACTATTAAAAGAGCATAGGCTGTTAGGAGTCAAGCCTGTGCAGTTCCTATGAGCCCAGGATACAAGTTGTCAAAAGAAAGTGGTGAGGTCTTGAAGGATCCCTCTGTTTACAGAAGGCTGGTTGGTAGATTAATATATCTAACTCTAACCAGGCCAGATTTGATGTATTCAGTGCAAATCTTGTCACAGTTCATGGAGAGGCCTACTTCTATTCATTTTGAAGCAGCATTACAAGTGTTGAGATATGTGAAGCTCCAGGACAAGGATTGTATTTCAGCTCTAGAGCTTCCACTGAGTTGAGAGTTTACAGTAATAGCGATCGGGGAACTTGCCTAGATACAAGGAAATCTTTAATTGGGTATTGTGTGTTTTTGGGAGATTCTTTAGTTTCTTGAAAATCAAAGAAACAGCCTACTGTGGCAAGAAGCTCAGCTGAAGCGGAGTATAGAGCTTTGGGAGTAACAACCTGTGAGGTAGTGTGGTTGATAATTTTACTGAAATAATGTGGTATTGACATAAAGAAGCCAGTCACAGTCTTTTGTGACAATCAATCAGTTATACATCTCACAAAAAATTCAGTGTTTCATGAGAGGACAAAGCATTTGGAGATGGATTGTCATTTTGTAAGAGATAAAGTGCAAGAAGAGGTGATTAAGCTAGAGTTTGTTTCTTCTAAGTGGCAGGTTGCAGATTTCTTCACCAAGAGTTTTGCAAGTCCTCGTTTTAGTTGGTTATTGGGCAAGTTGAATTTGAAGAACATATACACACACCTCGAGGGGGAGTGTGAAAAGGAAGGAGCACATTCGGAAGTGTAGCAAGGTGTGACAGAGTAGCAGAATCTATATGTTTACAATATAGCAGTTGTAAAATGAGGACTTGTAACATGTATGGGCTTACGAGTTAATTGTAAAATAGGCCCGGAGGCTCGTAATATTTGGAATTAATGGCAATAAAAAAAAGTAAGGGCAGTTAGAGTTCCCAGCTCCTCTCTGTTTTGCTTGTTAGTCTGCAGTGCGATTCCGGTGATCGATGACGGAGGTGTGCTTTTGAGACAAAGGTAGTAAAGGAAGGAGACGAAAACGTGCTGCAGGTGCTGCTGGACTCCAGGTTGCGTGGCAACGCTGATCCAGAGCAGGTTAGAAGAGTTTGCAGGGTCGCTTGCTGGTGTATTCAGGACAAGGAGAAGGACAGGCCGACGATGTCCGAGGTTGCTAGAATCCTGGAGGGTAATTTTGAAATCGATGATCCTCCCTTGCCATTGTACTTCCAGGAAATTGCAGCAGATGCACTTTAGGTTAATGGGCAAAATTTGGTCATGGAATTATATCGAAAGCACTCCTCGTTGGTTCTCGCAAAACTTTTTACTTGCATCAACTCTCTCTACAAAACTCAAAAAGATCTCAACCCTCTCAAAACCTAGGACAATCCTCAGACAACTGAACACGGAAAGACTTCTTCAGACAACCCTGACAGCAGTTCTGCACTGGATCCCGGGAATGGAATCAACCAAGTCATAGGTCAACATGGACGCCCTCTGCTTCGGCATCTGCCGGTCTGAGGCCAAGGAGGGCAATTCTCCTGCTGACCCGTCGTGGACCGACCCGAGCCACTTGGCCTGCATATACTTGTGCTTCCTCCATGGTCCCATGTGGATGTTCCTATCCTTCATGCACCTCTTAGAGGCGGAGCATATTATCTTGATCAACGCCCTCAGCCTCTCGGCCTTCCCCACAAAGACCGTGGGCAGCATTCCTATCAGCCGGTTGTACTCTTCGCTGGCTTTCGCCATCTCGAATTCTGCCCTGAAATTCAGCTCGACGATCACCCTGACTGTGGCTCTCTTGGGGTTCGACCTGTCCAACACTTCCAGGTATGTATGCTCCCCAGATGGAATCCCCGACGAGCTCCTCCACTTCGATCTGCGTACGACGCAGTCGAATCCCTCGCGTTGGAGCCGGTCGCGGACCTCCCTCAGCAAGCAGCTCCTGCAGCCGCGTAGTGATTGCTTCCCACAACCGCAATTCAAGTCCCCCGACTCCAATTCCCGCAGGAAAACTTTCGTCACCTGTCGGATCCTCGTCTCAATCGAACTGGTCCGGCATAACGTCGCCTGAACAACACGGGCGAGTCAAAAAGCGTCAGCCTCTCGGGGAGAATGCACGACGATCACGATCACCGAACCAAATCGGATTGCCTTTTGCCGGACAGAAAAACATGAAAAATAAGCGCGAACCCACGCACACGCACCTGGAGGAGCTGCTGTTGGGATTCCCAGAACTCCCTCTTCTTCTCGGCATCGCGGGGCTCCTCTTCCCCATAGTCCTCTCCTCCATCATACTCCTTCACATCAGGGAAGCTGGGCGGCCCAGGGGATGCGACGGACTCATCCAGGAACTCGAAGAAAGTATCCAGCAAAGTCTCCTGGTCTCCTAGGAGCTCAACGCTCTCGGGGCAACCGGCCGTCTTACCAGGCACGGGTTTAGTGAGTGTGAAGAGGTCCGTGGAATCCATTTTTTGTGTCCTCGAATTGCTTTGCTTTGGAATTTATAGAAGGGCGGGCGGGTAAGAACATAGTCCATTCCGACGTGGCATTTTTGGTCCTAGTAAACGAGTCGTTCCAAATAAAATAAAATTTAGTTGGGATGGGATGGGATAAACATCGAAAATTAACTGTTAAAAAATTCAGAATAATTAACAATGAAATTTAACGAGAAGAGGAATAGGAACGATAAAAGGGTTAATCATCTAGTGAGTGGGGTGTGTGTGTGTGAGTGTGAGATTAGGCAACACAGGCCAATCAACAATGGTGACTATGGGAATTATTCCACGTGTTCGTATGGATTATGCTCTCCTCGCCCATGATTGCATCGATGAAAATTAATTTATGCTTTTAATCAATATCTGATTTGAATTTTTATCCACGGATGATTGTTCCTGGTTTCTTTCCTGTCCCTGTCTTGTTGATAGATCCTGTTCAAAAATAAATACAAGACACAAAATATTGTTCAGATAAGGGAGAACTCCAAGTATTTGCATCGCTTTCTCTTAAAATAACTCAAAAAATACAAAAAAAAGGAAAAAGAGCAAAACAAAAACTGATCTGTGTTTTTGGGTTTGGTGAAGCATTTAATGATTGATTAGAAACAAAACAAAACAGATTGAGCGGCATCCGATCGCCGAGTCTTCGTTCACAATCAAACATGAAATTTGGGATAATGTTTGTGATTTTGCTCCCCCCCCCCCCAACCCCCATGGATATGACTCATCCCCCTTGCCTCCACCCCTCTCTCTACACTCAATAATTCATGACTGTTGGGTTGATGTGGCCGTGACTAGGTTGGATATGGTTTGATTGGGTTGGGGGGAATTATGTATAAGGAGGGGGGATGTCTGCCACCACCACAACATAATAATCACTAATACAATAATATCAATAGCAGAGTATATCCCTTCTAGTTAAGAATATATGCTTCCCAGAGAAAGACTGTTGTGTTGAAATATTAGAAAAAAAAAAAGACATCATATGGTGCCAAATAACCAGGGGATGTGCATTAACTGCATCACCCATCATGGGACCTACTTGACAATAATTCAACCTCAAGGCCCCACCCAAGGGCATATTCCCAATCTATCTCTGCTAATTGTGAAATAGGTAAAAGTCCATCTGTATACCAAAAATACTATATTTTCAAACAGGGCCAAGAGTCCTTCCCACTTGTATTCCCTCCAATGGTTAAGTAAATGTTCTCTCCATCATCATCTTCATCAGATCTGTAATGGTAGTGTGTTGATAACCATTGAAATCACAATCACAAATACAGAAAATGACAAATCAGCAATAAAACAATCATCAATGATGCAGAGAACACCAAGATGTTCCTATTTGGGGGGGCGCAAGTAGAGGAAGTGATACTCAGAGATGGCTAGTAAAAACTAGTTAGGTTCGATTCTGCCAGCGTTTCCTCTTCAACTTTCATCCTCAGAAGAGGGAGCTTGTTCTCCTCATCATAACACTTCCACGCACACCATCTTCCCCAGGATATGAAAATCAAGCCATATTCACATCGAAGAGACCAACTCAACCATAGATCAAAAAGCATGATATCATAAACCCCACATGTGAAGCCAGTCACTCAGAGATGGCCACCAAAGTAACTAGGTTCGATTCTGCCCGTAACTGAATAAACCCAGAAATAATTCAAAGAAAAACAATTGAAAATGAGTCGATGGTCATCAGAAAGGAATGTTCTTCTCATCCACGGCATAACCTATGCCATGTAGGAAGGTGTCCTAAGATTAAATTTTTTCCATGATTCATCACACGAGACCATCGACACCAACTAAAAACACCAAACGCGAAATCAGAGGCCTGGAAATTTGAATTCAGAAGCAAATAATGGGGTTTCCTCACTCGACCAACGCAAAAGCCTCAGATCAAGTGTTGGATTAAATACATTTAACTTCATCCTCATCCTCCGTCAGAAACTCGGAATCAAAAACCAGCGCAATCGGAAGCAGAAAACGATCAAAATCGACAACGATTCGAGGAATCCAAGGAGACGGCTCAGTTCAGCGGGGTAATCGACACGCAAAGATCCTCAGAGAAAATCGATTTCAAGAGGAATCCCTGCATTCCGGTCTGTTGAGCTTGAATTTATGGAGTCATCACCGCCATCTCAATTGAACTCGCCAACCAAAACACAAAAAAAATAAAATAAAAAACAAAGCAAACAAACAATCGCGGTGGAGGAGATCTAGTCGAAGCGGCCGGGCGAGGGAGTGGGAGAGGGAACGGCCTCGGGGTTTTCTTTTATGGTTGAGGATTAGGGTTTTCAGCAGGGAGATGGGGGATTCGGTGGCGGCTAGGGTTTTCCCCCATTGCAGAAGGGGGCCCAATACTGATTAGGCCGACCCTTATCGGGCCTAGTGATCTTATTGGGCCTAGTGATCCGAAACTATACTCGAGGTTTTTCTGTTGGATAGTTAACAGAGTCAACCCCGCGAGTAAGCCAAAAGGAAAATACGACGGGCGACATCGACAAGGACAACCGAGGTACTCTTTTAGATGGTATGATTCAAAGAATTCGGCGTTGAAAATAATCAAATTTTTATGCGACGTGCCGAGCACATCGTCGATATGCTTAATAGTTGTTGTATATGTTGTACACCCATAATTGACCGGTTCTTCAGTTCTTTTTTTTTTTTGGTCACAAAGTCACGCCCGCCCCTATCAATTCATATTGTGGAACGACATAGTCAAAGTGGGGCGCATCCTCACTAATCCCAGAAGATTCTCCTTTGTGTTTTTTTCTTTATTTTTATTACCGCATACGGGGTTACAAATTCGACAAAACATACGATTTCGTCGCGAGTAAGAAACTTCCGCCAATATTATTGAATCCCTAACAACGTTATAAGGCGTAGTACATGTTTGTCTGTATACGTGTTTGTCTTACTAATATCGGTAATTACCTCGCCGGGCTACCCTTTTAACGCCAAGGGAGTAGTACTACCCACCCACCGCTGTACATTCCCAAATTCACAGGTGACTCTGTCTCAGTCCCCTTCCGACGCCCCCCGCTCCAGCAGGAGAGCCGGCCGATAGATTCCTACTGCCGACACAAACACAAACGTAGTTGTTTTCACTGAGCAACGTTGCCTGACGGGGCTAGTCCCTATCCCTCCCGGATCTTATCCTGCCTAGTTTCGCTTTCCTGGCGTGTTCCTGTATCCGCCGGTCGTGCTCTTTGAGCATCTGTTCCGTGTTGTTCGATGACATGAGCAGCGGCCCGGACACGTACATCTTGTTCCCGCCAGATTTAAGAACGTACTGAGGACGTAAAAAGGGGGTTAGGCCTCACATTAGGCAGAATCCATGTGGAAAGCCTTAAGAGGCATGGGATTTTGGAGAACTAACCGGATCGTGTTCTTTGCGGGAGGTTGTTCCGTCGTCCGCGGCATGAGAGCTGAACCTCATGCTCGTGTAAGCTCTTTGGTCCTGTTTCCTGGATGGTTCCGGTTCCCGAATTGGACCAGAGAACCTGCCCGCGTGGTTTGTGGCTTCGGGGAACAAATGGCCTGATTTCCCTCTGTTATCTCTGGCTAATGATGTCCTGCCCGCAACAAAGCCGGATATCGATGGAATATTGCCATTTTTCGAGGCTGCGTTAGAGTGGTCGAGCGGTTTTGCAGGCTTAGCATACGCAAAACCTGGAACCAGAGGACCGGAGTGCGAAGGCCTGCCGTGATGTTCATTCGAGCTGTCTTTCCTCTGCTCTTTCGACGTGCGTGGTTGTTTTGGCGGGGCGACCAAGAATCCTGAAACAGTTTTGTCCCTACTTTGATCGTGGCCATCTTTGACCTATCCAAGATGTCGATGAAGATGTCAGCCAAAGAACCAGAAATAACAATGGACCGACCCGGGGGAAGCTCGAACTTCTGCTCGGTCTATAGGAGTTACCTGCATATTTTCTGTGTTATGATTGTTGCCCGGTCCTCCAGCTGCTACTCTTCTGTAAAGAGCACGACGTCAATTCAAAACATCAGATGCCCGGAAACAGGAAAAGCCAACGCTCGACAAGTTATTGAAGGGGTATTTAGAAGTCTCGCATACCTTCTGGTTTCCTCCTCCCTCATTTTCATGTCAATCTCTTTGCTAGGAGGATACTTGGGCAGATTCGAAGGGTCACAAGCGAGAGGGCTGGTGGTGAAATACTGTTGAGTGCATAAACAATGAAGACTGTGAGGATCCAAAACGAAACAAGAATCGGTCCGTTTGTTTAGTTTTTTAGAGAAAAGAAATAAGTCTACCTCGCTTCGGAGAGCAAGAGCCGACGTCCCTCTTCGGAACGGATCAATGGAAAGTAAGGTATCGATGAGACTCACGGCAGGAGAAGGGAGTTCCTTGAACATTTCCGTGACACATCGGCGGTATGGCTGAGGTGGTTTAAACACGGCCTCGTGACGGAGATGCATTTTCTTCCAATAATCATCAGATGGCGAGCCACATAGCTTAAATATCTTATGCAGTTGCTCCACCTAGACGAAGGGGGAAAAAAAGCAAATCAGCATCACAATCATAGGCTCGCTCGATGGGTCCATTTCATATTGAGATTCCCGAGTGATTACCTCCGTCTTGCCTGGCAGAATCGGCTTGTTTGTATACAATTCGCCGAGTATGCAACCGGCACTCCACAAGTCCACCTCAGCACCATAGTGGGTAGCTCCCAGTAAAAGTTCCGGAGGCCGATACCAGAGCGTTACTACCCGACTAGTTAAAGGAACTGTGCGGTGAGGATCAAAGGCGCTTGCCAAGCCAAAGTCCGCGATCTTCAGTATTCCATCATTGCTGATGAGAAGATTCGATCCCTTTATGTCTCGATGGAGGATTCCTCGTCTATGACAATGATCAAGCCCGCTCAATAGCTGCTTCATGTAACATTTGATCTGCCCAAATAACCACAATAGCTAATAAGTAACCATGCAACCGACGCAGAACATTCGCAGTACTGGTCACATGATTGATTGATTACCTGTGGTTCGGAAAATTTTAAGCCCGGCCTTGTTGTGAGTCCCGTGAGATCATGCTCCATATACTCGAACACGAGGTATAAGCTACAAGACACCCGAGATGTGATCAAGCCTTCCAACTTGATAACGTTGGGATGATCAAGCCTCCGCAAATAAAGGATCTCCCGAGCCATGAACTTGACGCTTTCCTGGTCGAGATTATCGAACCTCACTCTCTTCAAAGCGACTATCTTGTTATTCAATACATCACGCGCCCGGTAAACGCTGCTGTAAGTCCCCTGCCCAATCTGCACATAAAACAGTAACTGGTCACCGATCAACACACAGCAACTAATCAACCAAGATCAACATGAAACTGTACATACCTTGTTTAACTTCTCGAACGTATCCGCTCGCCGCGGCAGCCATCCCTGTAAAGCCTCACCGGCGGCAGCAGACAGCCAAGACGGCCACCCGGCACCCACTTGCTCCCCTTCTGCAGCCTTCGGAACACGACCAATACTCTCAAAACCCGCAACATCCCCCTTCTCCCTCCTCTGCTTCTCAACACAATCCACATTGCCACCCGATTTCTGGGCCGGATCATGCCGCAACCGCGCCGAAACATTCCCTTTCTGATCGATCAACACCACGTTGACCTCGCCCATCTTATCCTGGGCGCCATACCGGGTTTCCCCCCTCGCCAAACCCAACCTTGAATCCTTCCGCTCCCGCAACCTCCTGCTCGATGAAATCCCGCCGTCCTTCGGGCTCTCCCGGCTGTCCTCGATCGCGGAACCCTTGGAGTACAGACAACCCATGATTGAAGCAGCAACAAGAACGAGGGGGGAAATCCCCTAACCCCAACAATACCAGAAGAAATCCACAGACCACAGCCCAAAATCACGACTCAAACCCAAAACTCAAAAGACACCCGAATTGAATCCCAGAGAGTAAGTACTCAATCTAACAGAACCCAGACATGCAACTCTGACCCATAATTAGTTGCGATCAGGAAAAGAAAAACCCCAAAAAAAAAAAGAACACACAAAGAAAGAAAGAAAGAGCTGACTGGTCTTTTTACACCCCCCACCCAGTAACCCCAGGAATGCAGAGAATCTCCACCTACCCGATTATCACCAACACAAACCCAACTCCCACGAATTAAAAAGCAACAAAACGGAAATCCTTTTCTAGGTGCGGGGGCTTGTAAAGTCTAAAGATGTGATTTTTATTACGGGAAGAAAAGATGAGCATGAGGAGAGAAAAATTCATTCAATTCAACGCGTATTCGCGTTTTGCCCCCTTTTTATTCATAATCTTTTAATTATTAAATGATGATTAGTTATTTCAACATGACACGGGGGCCTTGACTGGCCATTGGCACCAGGGGCCATTGATCATCCATCCAGGAATTTGTAACTACTGTCCGTTTCTTTATCTTAATTAAAATCCCAATTACTGTGTGTGTGTGTCCTGAATAGACATGAATACGATTTATCCAACCCAATTTTATCAAGTAAAAATTCATATAGTCGAACGATTCTTCGACATTTGTGGACCCGTCGACCCCAGACTATTTGGAGCGAGTTCCCTAAACATATAAAATTAAAATATAGAAAAAGCTGGGTACGGGAATGTAGACGCGTGTCTTTGCCGGTTCACTCACGCACGTCCGTGTGTTTCGTGGGGCAACTTCCCGGCCACGTCTTACGTTAGTTGAACCCCGTGATGTTTGTCCTTAACTAGAACAGGCCGTGTTTGAAGAAGTAACTATAGAAAAAGTTAAGACAAAAGTACGTACGGAGTACCGAGACGGACGAATTTCGGTTCTTTCTGGTTCTGAAAAGAATTTACGGAAGGCCGTGTTGAAATGGAGCGTACGACGTATCATTGTATTAATTTGGTCGGGTTTGGTTGTATGGCATCGGAGTCCCGATTAGGGAGGGCATGGAATGAATTATAGGAGGCCTTCTATGACTTTGTTGAACGACCCCAAGACTTTTTGACCAGGGGGGGGGGGGGGGGGGATGGTCTTCTAGAAAGGAGAAGCTCTTTATTCCCATTTTACACTCCCGAAAAAAGCCCCCCCGGAGTTGGGATCAAAAAGGTGCTCAGAAAGTTGCACAAAGTACGCCGTACAAATGTCCCCTGACGGATTGCAAATTGGTATTTAGTGAAGAAACGATGATCCGGCTTGCATTGATTGAGCTCTTCTTGTTTTGTTGTGTATGATAAATTTATGTCGCCCTATCTGTGAAATGATGTGTAAAATCTCTTCAATAAATTTTTTATGCCTTTTTCTTTTCTAACTCCTGTTCGTTAATTTATATTAGATTGCTAAAATGTTTTTCACGCCAGTGACTTTACTCTTGTCAAAGTCAACACAGGCTGCGTTGACCGCGTCCTCCATGCTTCACTGATGTTCGTCCATCGGAGAGAAAGTACTCCCAATACTTTCCCCCCAGCCAAATTTCTTATCAGCCCAGTTGGCAGGAAGTTAGCTGTAACCAAGCAATTGTTCTCGTATCCGCGGCGTCGAATATTCTTTGTCCTCAGGTGCACTCGGGGTCAGCCCTCGGGTTTGTCTCCGTGATCACGGTTGGCATGGATCGCTGTCTGGGAAAGTCTAGTTGAATGAAGGTAACTCTGTTGCTGTCGATTATGGTGTCTTCGGTTTACTTGGCTGTCTTCAAGAGGTGAAGACGAAGGTCGATTAATTAGTAACCCCAAAAACGGGTTTTTGTTTAGAAATCTCCCTCAAGTCCATACATCGATGATAAATCAGTGATCGTCACTAACACCAATCATTTCTACACTAATCATAAGATAATCCACAAGGACATGGTACGGTGAGACCCCAACAAACAAAAGTCATTCAACAATCCGCATAATTACAACAGCACTGACATCGCCAAACAAACAAAACCGATCCGTCTGACTCCCCTCCCATGCAACATCAAGCGGAGGGGCACCGCCCGATCACTGTATGATTTTATCGTACACTGGTGTAACGTAACAACCACCCGTTCCGAAATCCAGTTTGTTTCCTCAAACCTCGACCCTTCAAGCCTGTGAATGCAAAGAAGAAAGTAGATGCACGATTATTCCCACTAAGAAGATGGGGAGGAACAAACTAGCAAATTAAAAAGCATTCCGGAAGATGTCGAGCAAACTAGGATACCCCCCCTAAAAGCACGACAAATTAAGAACTGAGGCTGGAGTAAGAAAACAAACTACGAGTATCTACAGGTATTATTACCTCATATCACAAGTCAACTTTTGATTTTTTCCCAGCAATAATCTGGAATATCCGGAGGCCTCTGGTAAAGGCATCGTTGAACAAGATCCTGGTCTGCATTGACTGGAACCCGGGCATCCAAGATAGAAATGCTACCGGCGTCATGACGATCACTCCAAACATAATGTCATAGACCCGGGCTAAAGCAACGACACTATTCCAGAGGCGAACTCTCTGTAGGGTTGTTCTAATCACCAGAGCAATTGACACTATCCCCCATCCAGTTGGAATAAATGCCAACATGCTGGTGAATATGTCGATAAATTTGAAATTGGTGAACTCCAGTAGAGTGATTATTAGCAGTAACCCAAGAATAATGACAAGGAATTGGACAAGCCGGTAGTAGATGTGATCTCTAGCTGCATACTTATCACGGGCGTAGGATATGATTGCATAGACTGCAAAGACGACAGCCACGACAAGCCAAGACAGAAGGTAGACAGCGATGCTGGTACTGCCAGAAGCAATACTCAGCTGGTAAACGATGCCATATTGAAAGAAAAAGAACCGGAGGTCCAAAATAACCTCCATAATCCTCCCCCAGAGGCCAGTTGTTCTGAGATGATCCTGCTCCTCATACCACCACCTTTCCCAGCTTTCCTCAGCTTTTACAAAAACTCCTCCTCGGTACCATATCCAACTCATAAACTCATCAAAATCGTAGACGGTTTTCAGCCAGTCAAAACCAGAGGGATTGAACACAAAAGGAGCCATAATCCAAGAGAGAACTAGGAACCAACTGGAGATTGTCAGGGCTATATAAACGAACGTGTCCTTGGCAATAGGACTGTGAGATGCATAAACTGTCAGTATGAGGCCAAGTTCGATTGCTTTTACGAAATGGCTTCGAGCGTAAAGCCGGTAATTCTCAGCAAAACTCTTGTGCTGAACGACAAAACCGCGACCAGTGGCACGATACTTGGCTCCACCATGAAGGATGGTCCGGCCAAAGAAGTGAGTGCGAGTTCCCATGGAGAAGGTGTAGAAGACGGATGACAGCTGAAGCTGCATCGTTATGAAATCCCATATGGCCTGAAGAAACCCAAGCTCAAGGGAGTTCTCGATAATCATTGGAAGTGCGGTGAAGAGGCCAAGCTGGATTATGAACTGCTGGTTCAGAACAGTACTAAGTCCCCGATTGTTATTGCTTTTCGCAACATAAGCCTCAATGCCACTCAAAGCCAGATATAATCGGCCCCATAGAAATGCATATACAGTCAAAATGACCATCATCGTGTTGAAGAAGAACCCAACGGTGGTATAGAAAAAGGACAGCATCCGGAAGAAGTCCAAACGGTGCCCTAGCCTGTACACATCTCTGCTAAGGACTTGCTCGCCATTGCCACTGGCAACCTTAGCTTCAAACATAGATATCTGGTTCAATCCAACATCCCTCCCCTTGCCCACTTGAATATACTCGTGGTGCGTAACATTGCCTCCTCTCAAGGTGCAGTTGAATCCAGCAAATATGTCCTCGCTGATGTTGATAACTCTAGATGCCTTGCTGATCCCCCCTCGAGTCAGGAACCAGAACCGATCAAAAACATCAGGGTGGCCATAATGCATTCGGACTTTCAGAGGATTTGCTAAAACACGCTGACCGAGCGTGACGAAACTTGTCTCTTGTGCACACATGAACCAAGCTAAAGATGAAACGGATCCGGTGAAAATATGCTCCCGGACACCCAGAATAGTAGGCTTACGAACGCCATAGTAAGCTCTGAACTCTTCCAGTAAATTCCTCACCTTGAGCGCCTCCTCAAAATAATTGTCTTGATTCATGTCTATGGTTTGAACTGCATCGCCACGGGTGAAGATGAAAGCATGGTTCTGGTTCTCTGGTTTCCCCTCCCCAAGCTTCACAGGACCAGGCAACTTGACCCTGTAAATCTCAACTTCTGACTCCAACTTCTGATCATATTTGACAAGAACAGAGTAAAACTCCGTCTCATCCCTGCCGGTGGAAACTTCATCCACATATGCAACCCGCAACGCTTCATTATTTTTCATGAGGTCTAGTATCTCCACAGCATGGGGATCCTTCTTTGCCTTCTGGGCCCCATATATCTGGCAGGCAACAACATAGGTGTACTTCATCAATGCAGTTCCATACTCGTGGCCTTTGAAAAGATTTGTCACTGAACTGCTGGTCCTGCTCAAGCTCTTTGAAGAAAGCTCTCTTTCTGGCCCTAACCCTTCAATCTTGATACTTCCATCCCTCCTCATCGAGCCCAGCTCTATGGAACCTTCCCTGATGTCCATCTCCGAAGCAGAATCTAGGAAAACCAACATCTTAAGGGCCCTGTAGTAGTACATCATCCCCCTCACCGTTCGGCCAAGTGTCTGTCCCCGGTAAGAAGCCCACATCCTGAGATCACTCAACTTGGTCGTCCATATCTCACTGTCGCTTGCCATGCCCTCACGGCGCATCCTCTCTAGGAAATTCCTCCAATCATCATCATATATAGTCTGCAGATAGTATAAGATGGATATACCGTCTTCATTCTCGTTCCTTAGCTGCTCTTTGCTGTACAACACTTCCTCATTGTAATAAGGAGTCAACACACTGAAGGCCCTCATCTTCTCCACTTGAGGGGCATGAGGCATGTTCATGAAGAGGGAATTACTGAAAAATGCAATGCGCCGCCTCGCCTCAATATTAATCGGGACAGAGTGCATGGAATCTCGTGATGTCAGAATCGTGTGCAATCTGCGGACTTGGCGATAGAACTTCTCATCGTCAGGATCAGGCAGTAGAACAGCATTTTCAAAAAGCAAGCCTGCAGCGGAAGAAGAATTGCGAGGAGCCAAACCATCCGCAATCAACTCATCCGCATTCCTCTTCTCCTTGAGTAAGTCCCTGATCGCTATCTCATAAAGAGCCTGCAGGGCGTTCACAACCTGTTGCACATCTTTCTTGGGCTTGTTCAGCAGCTGCAGCAGCCTAATAAGCTGATCATGGAGCTTAGGAAGTCCATCCATTTTGTAGGTCCTGGTAAACGACCCAGTCTCAAGGGCATGATCAACCTCTTGGAAGTACACAGTGACTATAGAATGCTCTTTGGAGTTCACTTCAATTATCTTAAGTAGCAAGTGCTTCACACAATCATAAGCTTCGATGACAGCGCAACGCCTATACTCTTTCTTGCAGATCTTATACCACAACCACTTATCTGGGGCATCCACGAGCTCCTTCGCTTGACTCAGAGCAAGCAACAGTTCATTGCACAAAAGGAAGCAGGGCCACCTAACGACCCTAACATTCCAAGTGTTAGGTGGCAATTCCAACAACTCGACCTCACGGTCCGAGATGATATCTTCCTCCCTGAAAATGGTAATTATCTCATTCCATATCAAAGCAAATTTATGTGCCTCAATTTGATTCGACTCGAGCTTCTTATAAGGCCTACCTAATCCATATCTCAACTTCAATCGGCGAATAGCATCGTTGAACTTACTTCTCAGTGTTCCTTGTGCATTCAGTAGCTGCTCCTCGGGCATGAGATTGAACTGGATGGCACTGGCAAAGAACTGGAACCTCAGCCTCAACTGCTGCAAGTTACGAATCTCACCCAAGTGCTCAAACAGCCCAACTGCTGCACCTACCATCGACGAATAAATCGAGTACCAGATCTGGATATCCATGAGGTATATCAAAATGACAGGAAGCCAAAGTAACCCGACCGCGAATCTGTTGCTATTGCCATAAAACTCGTGCCACTCATATGTCACATTTTTTAGATTTAACATCTCCTTCGTTGGGTTCACCATAGGTTTGATCTGCATGAAATAACTGAATGTGAACTTTGTTGCAAGCAGCACTATCCAGAACAGACTGTACTTCAAATTATCAACCAATCCCTCCCTCAAACCACGACCCACGAAAATCCTACTCTGGAACCACCAAGTGAACAGATGGAAAATCCTCCAATTCGTCCCCTCCACAAAGTTCCGGATCCAAGGAATTATGAATAGCGCCAAAGCCAACAACTCCGGAACTATGAACACCAAGGCAACCTCGAGAAAGTTTATCACCCTGTCATTCGCAGCCTTGGACCACCTCCTGTCGGCCTTCTTCTGTGCCCAGATCCTTGCATAAAACACGGAGAAAACTACAATCCACACAGCAGCAACAATCGTCTTCAACACCATCCTAATGGTTAGTCCAATCGTCTCCCTCGAAATCAATTTCAACTGCATTCCGAAATCCAGTAAAGACTGCACGAACCGCATTGTGCTCCAAGTAAAGAATACTGTCAAAACCCTAACCTGAACTTCCCTACTCCGCAGGGACTGCCAAGGGTCCTTACCTTCCCACGCGACGATGATCGCCGCCTGCAGGAACAGCACGAGCATCACCCACAACCGGTCGAAACTCCTCAACAAATTCAGAAACGATCTTTGCTCGACGAACCCCGTCTTTCCGACCTTCTTTCCCCTCCCGCCCGAGACAAAGAAATTACTCCCCAGGTCGATCGGCCACCTCAACTTATCAAAACACCTCCTACTCCAGAAGTACTCGTTCAAGTCGTCGTAATTACGCCACGCCTTGTGGGGGGTCGTCCCATTCAAACTCCCCTCCACTTCCCTCCGTGCGGCCTCGTAAATGGGCTTCACGACCCTCTCCAGGAACGCGTTCCTCTCTCCAGAGCACAGCCATGGGACCACCGGTTGCCCAGTGTTCTCATCAATGTAATCCTCTAGGATCTTGTTCAACTCCATGGCCATGTTATGGAAGACGTAGCAGAGGCACTCGGGCATGAACCTAAGGTTGGCGGCCTCGCCCCAGATCAACAGATACAGGGACACGTAGAGTAGCTCGCGGCGTGGGTCAGGGCGGCGATCGGAGAGCCAGAGGGAGGAACGGATGCCGAGGAAGGAGCACCAGGAGGAGTAGTTCTTGAGGAGGGAGGAGCGGAACTTACGGACGACGGAGGGGTCGAGGGAGTCGATGGAGTCGGGGGGAGGGGATAGACGCATCTGGACGTTGGAGAGGTGGAGGACGAGGTGCTCCCTCTGGTTGCGGACATTGTCGGGCTGGAAGCCGAAGAAGACGGCGAGCCAGTCGAGGAGGTCGTAGTCATCAGGGTGGGGCATCCAGCGGGGGGCGAAAGGGGGCTTGCGGAGGGAGCCGACGGCGCGGAGGCCATTGACGGCCGCTCGGACCTCGGGGAAGCGGAGGGAGGGGTGGTCGGAGAGGAGGTTGTGGATGGGGATGATGTTGTAGGGCTGGTGGTCGGCCTCGGGAGGGGGTGGCCGCCGGCTCATTTGAGTGGGGGTGATATGGGGGGGCTCAGGGTAAGGAGGTCAGATCTGGTCTTTGTCTACTCCTTGTTTTCTTTGTTTTTTGTTTCTTTGGGGGTTCGTGCCACAAAAGAAGAAGACGGAAGAAGAAGATGAAGATGAGAGAGCAGAGGGGGCACTGAGAACAAAAAGACGCGCTTTTTAATTTTTTTAATTTTACGGGCGTCATTTTCCATGAATTTAATTAGTATTGAGACAAGATGATTATCGACTCTCTTTTCTTTAATTTAAAAAGAATACTGATTAATCAATACTAATGGGTGGTTCTTTTTTTAGTTGCAAAGTCATGTAACGACGAATGTCATATTTTTGCACCAATTGACGATGTCAGTTCCGCTCCACTCTAATGAAACCCAAATCCGATATGGACCGGGATTGTCTCATCCTCTTTTTGTGGACGTACGATGAAATTTGTACTTAAATGCGGACAAAATCTATTCCATTTTTCATTTCTTCTCTTCTAAAAATACAAAAAATTAAAAAGAGGGAGAGATTGGGGGGGAATAGGTAAAATTTAATTTAATTTGGTTTGACTCTTAACCAGGAAGCAAGGAAGGGGACAACGCGTTGATATTTTCCTTTTATTGGCTTCTCACTCAATCTAACATTTTCAGGTTTTAATTTGATTTTATAAAAGAATGAAATAATATATGCCCCAGATACACATCACATGGGAGGGGACTGAGAGGATTGTAATGGAAATTAAAAGAGTAAGTCCCCCCCCACCTTCTTTTGATTAATTTTTTGTTGTTGGGCGGGTGCATCATGTGGCCCACCTGTTAATACAACCCCTATTTGAACACAAGGATTGACTTTAGGTGACCCCGTGAGTTTAGGCATACGCTAAAGGACTAGAGGATCATCATCCTCTTCTATTCGTTAGAAACAAAGAACTCTAAACATTAAACCTTAATCATTTTAAACAATTGTTTCTAAATAATATAACTTGAATTCCGTAAATAACGAAATTAAAATAGTTTCTAAATATATTCAGGATGATAAAATCATTCTAAGAGGTTAATAACAAAAGTAACTGTCAAATTAAGAGAATTTAATTAATCTTAGCATACGAGAGAGGGAGACACCCCCTCCGTTTCTACAATTATTATTATGTTTTTTTAATGGAATAATCGAGAGGTGGCTAAAGGAGGGTTAGATAGATATCTGGTACTTGCCTACTGTTTGCCTTAACGGGCACTCCAGACAGACACCAGCCAGAAAATAAGAGACGGATCTTTCTATTTTCATTGGTCGTTCAATTTTGTTCTTTCTTTTGTTTGGTTATTTGAGGGCCTAAAACAAAAAAAAAAAGTTTGGTTTCAGGCCGTTGAAACATAAATTTAGAGCCTTTCCTCGAAAACTCGAGAAGAAGAGGAGCCAAAGATGAAATACTTCTCAAGAAATATAGATCCTTTCCAGTCATCTCCGCCACAACAAACGATGCATGATCTCTCACCCCTTGTTTGGAGCCCCTTTACCTGTAAGTGTATGGCCAGGTTTTGACTCTGCCTGAAGATTGGCCTTGGCCATCCAATATGAGACAACCACATGCTACCCAATCTATTTCGGCAAGAAAGAAGTCCTTAAGATCAATTCCGACACTGACTCCCCGATCCCTCGGCTTCCCCACAAAAAGCATCAGGCTTCGTATTTTTGCTCTGGGTTCTAGTATAGTTTGTTCGAGGAATATGAAAGCTTGTTGCACTGGGATGTACATTCATCCATGGGGATTCCACAGGCTTGATCTTTGATGGGGCTCTACGGATGAGAAAATTGTGGGAAGGTTTATCTTTGCAAGTCAACTTTCAACCAAGCACCTGCATATCTGGAAGCTTGACAAGGGTGGATGGTTTACCAAAACCGAGAAGGTGGAAACAGCCTTTTTTATACAAGGAGAAGGAAATTTAGAGAGTTAGCAGCTAAGGACTCTAGGGTTAGGGTTAACTGCCGCGGGTTAGTTGGTTGGACAGTTAGCGAATATATAGCAGATGTAAATGTCATTAGCATCCATCCATTACTAGAATAACAAGAAGAGTCTTCTCCTGGTGTGGTGGAGAGGCGTCGACCGGCTTGGGTGTTCGGGGTGTTCCCAGTAAATGTTCATGGAGGTGCGGCCGATCTCAGCGCACCAGCTTTCTGCATCACGTACGCGAATGCAGACCACCTGGAACAGCCTTTCCATCTCTTCTGCAACTGTCCCAATATGTATGCGTTCTGTTGGGTAGTAATGACACAATAAGGTCCACATTAAAGAAGCCAACAATGTCAGACCGCCCCCATTTGTTTGCTGTTCGCCTTCCCGAGGTCAGATATTGAGCTTTCTCGAATCCGGCCGAGTTTTAGGTTAGAAGGACTTCTTGACCCATTTTGTTGAGAATTTTACCGCTTAACAAAACTCAAACGGTGTGATTTATATTACATAACTTAATAGATCCATCATCCTTTATAGGCTGTTCGGGTTTCCTACTTGGCCATGAAATGAAATTCTTTGTTTGACTCGTAACCAGCCGCGGAATGGAATGCTCATAAAAAATTTTTAAGTTAAAAAAACAACGGCGGGTATATCGTGGGGAAAGCAAGAAAATGTCCTCTTAACAACCGCAAACGAGAAGATTTTCCAAATTTTGCATTTCCCCCTAACCGTCCAAACCACGCGGATTCAATTCTAGAATTCTTTGTCCGATTGTTCCATCGTGTAAGAAAAAAATGTTTCATAAAGGTCGGTGGCGGTGATTGCTGCAATTTCTTAGAAGGAACTAACGCATCAGTCACGTGTATCATGCCTTCTATAATATTTAATGATTAGATTGCGTAAACCCACTTACTCGGGATTTTTATGATCACGTGACGGAAAATTCCATGGACCCTTTTTCGCACAGTCACGAGCTTTGTCCTAAAAGAAGATAAAAAAGAAAGATAGGAGAAAACGAAACCCCAGAGTTCTACTCTCCTGTGACTCCTATACCACGCAAACCGCGCTGCAACCTCACCCAGCCGCCGTCCGATTGACTCGATCCCATCCCCACCCCCCCAAAAACAAAACTCTCCTCCTTCACGTCGACGCTATCGTTGAAGAAGCAAAAACAATAATAATCAAAGAGAACAGCTTTCCCTCGGCGTTGGGTTTTTTTGTTTCTGCTCCGCCAGTGCGACGATGGCTTCCGGGTCTTCTGGTCGGGTCAACCCGGGTTCCAAGGGCTTCGATTTCGCCTCCGATGACATCCTCTGCTCTTACAAGGATTACGGCAACCAGGAGAATTCCAACGGCAGCCACTCCGATCCCGGGGTTACCCCCAGCAAGGTGAGGATGGCTCTTCCCGGTGGTTTTGTCAGGGGTTCTTCTTCTCCGTGATTTCTCTAATGGTTTGATGAGGAGGAGAGGCCGTGGGGA
The DNA here is from genome assembly GCA_029817715.1 of Melastoma dodecandrum. NCBI lineage: Eukaryota > Viridiplantae > Streptophyta > Magnoliopsida > Myrtales > Melastomataceae > Melastoma > Melastoma dodecandrum. The sequence continues at coordinate 449,227 of JARUPY010000605.1, forward strand.
TTTAGGGTGGAGGAATTCTTGCAGGGGCTCGAATTGGTTGGTTCCTCGCATAACTGCTTCGATGGATTTGTTAACTTGGGGATGGGTTATGTCTGAGTTGTGGTTGATCGGGTGCATTTTCTGGTTTTTGCTCCGTGCTTAGTTCCGTGGCTTAATCCGTTTTGGCTATTGGGCAGGACTTCCACAAAAGTAGGCTCACGCGGCCTGCGGTGTACTCGGCTCCTGCGTATAGCCAGCCGGAGGATTCTTTCAGCCAGGATCTTATTGCTTCTGTTGAGATCACCATGAAGAAGTATACGGACAATCTGATGCGGTTTCTCGAAGGAATAAGTTCGAGGATGTCGCAGCTAGAACTGTACTGTTATAATCTCGATAAGTCCATTGGTGAGATGAGATCCAAACTGATCCGGGATTATGGGGACGCTGATACCAAGCTAAAGTCTATCGAGAAACATCTTCAAGAAGTGAGTTTTTTTCTCCTGTCAGGAAGATTGCACCATGTAATGTAGTTTTCATCTTGTGTCGCAGGGAATTCGGAGTGGTCGACAGACTTGGATGGTCCTTTTCGTCTAGGGATGGATTGTTTTTATGTAGTGGAAGAATGGCTTATCTAACGTTTTCTATTGCAGGTTCATCGGTCAGTGCAGATATTGAGGGACAAGCAGGAACTTGCCGAAACTCAGAAAGAGTTAGCCAAGCTTCAGACCTCGCAGAAAGAGTCAGAGGATAGAGCTGCATCACCTGCACCTGCTGAAAAGAAGCCCGATAACTCATCGGATGCATCCAATAAGCAGTTAGCTTTAGCCCTACCACATCAAGTGATCCCTCAGCAGCAACCAACACCACCACCTGCACAAGCCCCTGTTCCGAACGTCTCCCAGCAGCATGCCTATTATGTGCAGCCCGTGCAAATGCCTGCTCTGCCTGGTGGTCAGTACTTACCAACAGATCCACAAGCCAGGATGACACAACTCCAAGCAGTCCCACCACCTCAGCCTTTGCAGCCCTTGCCAAATCATCCCTACCCTCAATATCAGCAGCAGTGGGCTCAACAACTTCCTCAACCACCTGTGCAACAGTCATCCATGCAATCTCAAATGAGGCCTGCCCCTGGAGCTTCTGTTTATCCGCCTTACTCCCAAGGCCAACCCGCCAATCCTCCTCCAGAATCACTCCCTAGTAGCATGGCCATGCAGCTGCCATATTCTGGACTTCCACCTACTGCATCTAGTCATGCTGATACAATTCCTTATGGTTACAGTGGGCAGGGTGGAGCATGCCCACAGCAGCCTCTGTCTCAGACTATCCCCGGAAGTTATGGTGCTCCTCAGGGACAGGGAGATGCTTATGGTGCTGGTGGGCCCCATGCAGCTGTCCCACCTCGTGGTGGGTATATTATTTATGACAGAGAAGGGGGGCGAGTGCCGCATCCGCAGCAGCAGCCTCCCTTTCCTCACGGTGGCCCATATCCTCCGACTAATGTCGCTCCTCAGAGTCAACCACCGCCTGGCCCAGTTGTCCGTGCTCCTACCCATTCGCAGTACCCACGTAACCATCCCTACAGCGACTTGATGGAGAAGCTAATGAACATGGGTTTCCGCAGAGATCATGTGGCCATAGTGATTCAGAGGATGGAGGAGAGTGGGCAGCCGGTGGACTTTAACTCCGTGCTCGACAGGTTGAACGCACACTCTTCAGGAGTTCCTCAGAGAGGATGGTCTGGTTGAGAGTTTCTCTCCTGTTAACGGCTGCATGTACGGCTTGCATGCTTCAGATCAATAAAATGGTTGACGACTAGGTGGCGATTTCCTTCGTGCTTGTTTGTAAGAGGAATGTTTAGAATGTAAGATCTGTTTAATACCATTGTGAGCTTTTTATCCTCTGGTATTTTGTCAATACTGTGGAATTACTCTTGAGTTTGTGGTCCTGTTCTGCATTCATTTACAGTTATATATGCAATAATCGCTCTACAAGATTGCAATACTTGTATTGGCTGCAATTTGCTGGATTGTCCCTATTTGATCCTTATCTACAGCAATGTTTCCTGATTTAAAAGATATTTTGCTCCTCCATCAATGATGCTTTTTTATGGCAAACGATAGAATGAGATAATGAATTCTTTGAAAGTTGCTTACCTGGAGACTGCCGGATCTTCCTATGTAATATATACCTCTTTTTTCTTGCCAATTTGGCGAATGGTTATGATGACATATTTGTCAGATAGAACCCTTGACCTTGTCCTTAATGTGGTTCTCTTGGCATTGGTTTGTCTTCTAGCGAAACTTCATTATGCCAATATGAAGAAGGCATCTTCTTAGATAAAGTGTCAGCTGTCAGCATTTCTTTATTATTTTGAGATCAATTAGTATTTCACATGAGTACAAAGAGGAGAAATTGTCCAGGCAACATCAACAGAAGAGGAAAAACTGAGAGAGGAAGGAGGCATCTTGTTCTACCTTGAGTTGCTTTCTATGGCTCTGATTTTAAGGATCTTGATCTCTCTTTCTGTTGTCGCTTTAACTGCTCTATTCACCTACTTGTGCAATCTTCTCCTATTGAGGCCGGGGAGGCTTCGAAAGAGGCTTCAGGAATTAGGTGTGAATGGCCCTCCTCCGTCCTCCTTCGTCGGCAACATCCCAGATGTGAGGAGAATCATGTTGGAAACTGTCAAAAATCATAATCCAGGAGGCATCTCTGATGGAGTCTCGCATGATTACATGTCCCAAGTGTTTCCACATATTTTGAAGTGGCAGAAAGAGTATGGTAATTACAAGATCATCTATCATATGACCTTTATTGTGCTTAAATGTTGATAGAGGCTGATGATCGATGGCAGGTCCGACGTTTTCCTTCTCTTTGGGCACCATTGTTGTTGTCTGTATCAGTGATTTTGATGTGGTGAAGGAGTTCTGCCAGAACAAATCAATTGAATTTGGCAGGTCTTCCTACTTAAAAACTGCCAGGGGGATGCTGCTTGGCGAAGATGGTCTCATCACGTCGAAAGGGCTATCGTGGGCTTATCAGCGCAAGAAAATCGCTCCTGAATTCTTCAATGATAAACTAAAGGTGACAGCAGATTTGAAAATAATAATTACTGTTCACCAACATATCTTGGGAACTTTAAATCGTTCCTTTTCATGCAGGGGATGGTAGATTTAATGGTTGAGTCAGTGACGTCCATGGTGGAGAAGTGGGATAGCCTGCTTAGCGGCACATCAGAGTCAATTAGAGTTGATGAGGATTTAAAGTTCCTCTCAGCAGAAGTTATCTCAAAAGCATGTTTCGGAAGTAATTACACTTTCGGCAGGGAGATATTTGCAAAGATGCTAAAGCTTCAGGATCTTCTTAGTCCACAGCATGCCTTTGTCGGTCTTCCGGGATTTAGGTAGGTAAAAGCACTTCTTGTGTTATCACATCCTTAATGTATGTTTCCCAAGTTTCCAAAGGGTAGATCCTGTCCTATGGACTTAATTTGTTAGGCACATACCGATCAAGAGTAATCGTGATATCTGGAAGTTAGGGAAGGAAATCCGGTTGTCTATATTGAAAGCCTGTCAACACCAAGAGAATGGACAGGCCCGGTTCTTCTTACAAGCCTTGATAGAGCATTTTGGTGCTGGGTCGAGTGACCAGATCGTGGATAACTGCAAGGCGATGTTTCTGGCTGGCTACGAGACTACTGCTACTGCTGCCGCATTTGCGCTTGTGCTTTTAGCTCATAATCAGGAATGGCAGACACATGCCCGTGATGAAGTGATAGAGGTTTTGGGAGGTCAAGCTCCATGTATGGAGAAGCTTCAGAAAATGAAAGTGGTATGCTACGGTCCTCAACCCGACAGTTAAAATAACATTTTCGGATGCTGCTAAAATTTAGAGTCTATCTCTCTCTCTGTGCAGCTGAACATGGTAATATACGAGACTCTGAGGTTGTACTCGCCCGGGCCATTCATAACCAGAGAAACAACCGAAGAGATGAAGTTTGGAAACCTGGAGATTCCGAAAGGAGTGAATGTTTGGCTTCCGCTGCCATTGCTTCACAAGGATCCAGCCAACTGGGGGGAAGATTCTCACGAATTCAACCCGGGAAGGTTTTCGAAAGGCATCTCCGCATCGTGCAAGTTCCCTTACCTGTTTCTTCCCTTTGGAGCAGGTATACGAACATGCGTCGGCCAGAACTTCGCCATGATGGAGCTCAAGATCATTCTATCGCTGATACTATCCAAGTTTGCTTTCGTCCTGTCACCCGAGTATCGTCACCGGGTAACCTATAAGTTGTTCTTTAAACCAGAACATGGGGTACAACTAAAGATGAGGAGACTCTGATATGCCTCCGTGTAAGCTACAAGTGACATGGTGGATTCTCCGTTTCATTTCGATGAATCTGAATAACCTCAAATACCAGTTCTTCTGTTCACGCTAGTTTTTGGGGGATTCAACAGGCATGTGAAATGTATAAAAGGCTCATATAAGGCGTGGATTCAGGAAGCTGTAAATTGCAGATAGGAGGATTGCGAGGAAGATCACCACAGCTGCAAATCCGGCACCAAGAGCTCCGGACACATGGTCACAGTATCTCGGCACTTGTCCGCAAATCGGTAACCACCCCGCGTGAGAATTCCCATACTTTCCCACCTGTGCAACTGCTAGTGCCGCAGCGATGCTTGAAGTCAGAAGCATTGTGAAAATCTAGTCCAACAACCGACAGAAGAAAGAAAGAAAATTAGCAGTAGATTCCGGCCAGTGATTGGGCTGTTCGGATGTAGGAGGTTTACCAAGTCGGAGATGATAGTGAATCTCCACAGGGAGCTCCTGGCGGGAAGAAACATGACTAGAAAACAGTAGAGACTCGCAACCGCCTCCACGATCACAAAGTACCTAAATTCCGCCATTCGAACATATGGTCAGGTCACCGGTGATGACAAACACGTGATCGGACCAAGATCAGGGAGGGCGGACTCACTTGAAGGAAGGGATATCACTGAACTTAGCTTCAAAGGAAAGAGACAAAAAGCTGGCCTTCTCACGACTCGTGCCCATGACAATGGCAGCAGAGACGGTGGCCCCCAAAGCGAGGATCCTCAGCACCAGGCTGAAGACCCACTTCATCTTGGACATAGAAGAGCCGACTCAAAACGCTGCTGGAGGAGAAAGAAGACAGGGAAAGCGTGATCCCATGACCTGCGACTCGGAGACGCATATAAATAAAGAGAAGAAGGCGAGGATGGAGGTGGGAGATGGAGGAGGGATGGTGGTGCACTTGAAAACTCCGCATGTTGCTCTGGGTTGGTTGTATAATTCCAACTGCCAGCACCACAAAAATCGAATCCCTGAAATTACTTGCCCAAGTGTTTCTCTTTGGCTTCTTTCTTTCCCACCCAGAAAGATCATTGCTGTCTTTTACTACAGAGTAGTGGTGGATCTTCGAAGAGTTAGGTTAACTAGAATCAGAATCCCAGAGACAGCATAAAAGAAGAAGAGAGGTCAAAGATGAGGGGGTAGAGTTGTTCAGATGGGAACCCAAAATCTTTTTGGACAGTTTCTGGTCTACTTGTTCAAGACTTTTGTTCCCACTCCCCCATCTCATTATCTCACAACCAAATACGTCACACGCATTATGCACCAGATAATACGCTCCTTCGCAACGCGGTCTTGTTCGACTCTCGAACACGCCAGTGTCGCGACGTCCCTGTTCCGTGCATTTGTGACGCTTCGATTTGTTGCGGTCACATGGCGGGAGGGTCGTCCTCTCCAAATGCTCCATTTTTCTAGAATTATCGTTCTGATATCGCTCATCTTCCCATAGTCTCGATGATGTTTCTGATGGTATTTTGCTTTACAATTTTGTCAATAAATGTTCTTTGAACGATTCGAGAACATATTTTAACTTTTTGTCCGAAATCACGGTTGACTTTATGCAAATTGACCTCCTACCATCCCCATAATTTAATGGCCGAATCAACTCGGATGAACTACGTTTCAATTCACTGCCGTCTTTCTTTGTGGCGATTCTCCTCCGAAAGGGGATGAAGAGATCAGGGTTGTTCGCTGCATCCATCATGGCCGCCACTGCTGGTCCCTGTAGACAGGTAACGTCTTCTCAGGCAGCAGCTTGATTCCCCCAGGGTGATAGATTCTTCATTTCGAGTTTCTCTATGTAATCAAGACGACGGAAAGGATCGGTCTTTGACGGAGAGGGAGGAGGCATCCGCCAGGTTTGGGCCGAGGTTCGACAGCTTGAGGCTCATCGAGACTTTGGTGACATCATTTTTATTTGTTCCCGGATTCATTAATGCAACTCCCCACGGTTTTGAGGCGACGCGGTTTCCTGTGTCTAAGAAGATCGCCTTCGTCATGAAACTTCTCGATTACTCTAACCGTAATGGCGATTTTCAAAAGAGAAAAAGAGACAACATTTCAGAATTGTGGCGCCTTTCAATTTTGTCAGCCGCAGTCGTTCCGGAGTGATCATCCTACGGCATCAAGGGAATGTTTGCTTGTCCGAAAATGATAACGACAGTGTTATGAGATTGTCTTTTCATCTAAAGACATATACACCACGATCGAATCAATAATGCCACAACCGTGTTAAAAATAATGCAACTCATGTATATCCTTGCATATGGTGATTGATACCAGGGTTTGGTCCGGACGGTGGCACGATATCGCCCTTCCGCAGACTCTGGTAAACTGTCACCCTTGATCCGCACCCAACAAAGCTTCGCGACACTCCAACACCTCTGAATTGTCCATCAACCGGAACAATGCGAGCGCTTGATGCAGAGACGAGCACAAGCAGAACGAGAAAGAAAGCGATTGCAATCATCTTCTTACATCGGCAGGCATCAGGGTTTTTCGCCATAGTCACTGTCCGAATATGGCAATGGATGTGGTAGTCAGTTAATGATAATGGAAGAAAGGATTTTATACACACGGTTGGGTGTTGAGAGAAGGCCGGCCAAGACTAAGATGCGGAAACATTTCTGGTAGTGAGAACACGGACCTACAAACGTGTGATATCATGGCATGGTCGGGTAGTGTAACATCTGGAGATGAACCAGAGGACAAATTTGTGTTAGGGGGTGGTAATAATCTCAGATTTGATCGCCGGCTAGATTAACTAAGGAGGCCGGCAGAAGAAAATTTTATCCGTGGGGGAAATGATAAGTTTGGTTGTGATTTGTTGGAAACAGAGTGTATGTATGTCCTGATCCGCTTAAAGTTACCCTGTTTCCCGTAGAAACAGCAACTTCCGCCGGGGGGGCTCCGGCCATGATACCGTTGGGACGAGCGGGGATATCATGACTAGATCTTGGGACTCATGACTTGAAATTGTAAACAATTCTTATTCAAACTTTGAAGGTGGATATACAACAACAGGCATTACAATGAAGATCAGTTCTTATTGATGCAAGGTAAGAATGTATCGAGGCAGTCCGTTCCTCTGTTTCTTCATTTTGATCGAGCCTCCAGTTTGGGACACTTTGGTGCCATATCGTTTACAACTCACTGACAGTATCCATCCCCGGGCGACATCAATTATGTCCGTCAGGGGTTGAGGTGTCCCCGGCAATGTTTTCTCGTCTAGTGGATGACGGCGTGGATAACGGGGACTTGATTCTGTTGCTTTTCGACGAGATGTTCTGCATCTTCGAGCTCGACCTGGCCATTCTTCCAGCCGATCGGACTCTGGAACAACGATTCGATCTGCTCCAAAGACTTGCCTTTCGTCTCGGGGACGAGCGTATAGACGAAGGCGATAGAAAGGGCAGAAATTGCAGAGAATACGAAGAAAGTACCGGCCACTGTGATCCAACGGGACATTGATAGGAAGGACATCGCCACCAGGCCGCTACACACCCTATTGCCAACCGCTCCAAGTGCAGCCGCCTGAGCACGCATCCGCAGAGGGTAGATCTCAGATGTGAGAACCCAGCAAATAGGCCCGATCCCGACAGAGAAGAAGGCCACGTTCCCGCATACAGAGAGGATCGCTAATGCAGCGCCGACATGCGCCCCCTTCAGCAAAGAGAGAGCTATCCCCACACAAAACAAGCAAGCAGTCATCCCGATCGTGCTGACATATAACAAAGGCTTCCTGCCAACTTTGTCGATGAGAATTATGGCGACCAATATCACTGCAGTCTTCGTAACGCCTACTGCCACTGTCGCCGCGAGGAGATTCCTATTGCCATGTATTCCAGCTGCCTTAAAGATCTCAGGGCTGTAATATACAGTGGCATCAATACCCGTAATCTGCTGGAAACACTGGATCCCACAGCCTGTGATTAGCATTCTGCGGAGGGCAGGAGAAGGGCTCAAGAGTTCGCGCCAAACCGCTTTCTCTTCTGTCTTTTCTGCTTGGCCGATTCCAGCTGCAACAAGTATTTCTGCAAGCCGCTCTTCAACCTCTTTCTCATTGTCATTTGTCTTTAACAGCACTGCCCTCGCGTCATCAACCCGGTTTTGCAAAACCAACCATCTCGGCGACTCGGGGATCACGAAAAGCGCAAAGCCAATGAAGGCAGAGGGAAGTATCCCAACTGCAAGCATCACCCTCCAGCTAATGTGTATTGACAGGCCCGAGAACGCATAGTTTGATACGTACCCCAATAGGATTCCCAGGTTAATGAATATCTCTGGAAAGGAAGTGAGGGAGCCCCGGTTGACAGTCGGCGATATCTCGGCAATATAAACGGGTGCGATCATGACACCGAAGCCGATCCCAATCCCAGCTAAGAACCTTCCGATCATTAAGACTTCAAAGGAATGCGCGAAGGTCATGACGACAGCGCCTGTTTGGAAGACAAGAGCCGCCAAGGCCATGGTCCATTTCCTACCAATAACATCCGACGTTCTTCCCCCGGCCAAACTGCCGAAAAGTGAGAGGATACTCAGGCAGCCGATGAGAGTCTCCATCTGAACCTCGGTTATCTTGAGATCCTCCTGAATGAATATGATCGCACCACTCATCACCCCTACATCTGCGGATTGCAAGAACAAAAGAACGAACTGCAGTCATCGGCAACAGCATTGGACGACGAAACCAATCCCAGAAAGACACAGCAGGGGCTTAAACTTCAACGAACCAAGATCGCCACCACACAAATCGCGGGGCGATCAAGCCCACATCTATAGTGAAACCCTGCAACCTACGACTGATCTGGGATCGTCCAACGATGCCCAGGGCGAAGTCAAACCAAACACCTTCCCGACAAATCGGTAAGGATTCTTACCATATCCTAGGAGGACAGAGTTGAGGGAAGCGAAGACGGCGCAGGCGAACACGTACTTCCTGGTCCGGTTCTTCCTCTCCAACGGATGTTCCCCACCGGCCGCCGCCTCGTCGTCGACCCCCTCGTCGGAGGATCCCATCCTCCGATACTTGTTCATCCTCCCGAGGGAATCCCCAACCCCGTTCTCATCCATCCCGACAAGACCCATATCTCCCTCTTCCCTTCTTACAAACTCGGAATCCCGCCCAGATTCATGTTTCCCAAGTTGGAGGACTCGGGTGTTGATATTTCTTTGGTGGGTCTAGAAGACTAGATCTGGGGGGGATGTAAAACACCAAGTGGGTCTCTTGGCCCTTTCTGTCGTTGAAGCAATTCCAACACCCAAAGGTTGTCCCTTTTTCATAGTTTAATCTTTTCCATGACAGTAGTTGCCTTCTTACATCCGAGTTTCAGGGGCCACTTGTAATTTTATACAAAAGTTTTGGTTGTTGCTATTTAGTAATATATGAAATAGTATAGTTGAGAAAGATGTGATCCGTAAATTCATACGAGCTTTTCGTAAAGCATGCATACGTTTAGTAATATTATACGAGTTTTTTTCATCATGTACTAATGAATTTTATAAATTTGAACAAGTCTTTCATTACGTTTTTTCATTATATACGAACTCGATGTAGTCTGAAGAAGACTATTACTTTATTTACTTCACTTGATGAACGGAAAGAGAGTTGCATTAAGGGAAATTGGCTTCGATGGGTGATTATATGTTATTAGCTAGAGCATAAATCACCAAGTTTTGTGGCAGGTGATAAGCAACTTCAGTCCTGCGACTCGAGTAATGGTAATTGACGGAATATGACACGAATTCAAGCCAAGTGATGTGGACGTACTTATTGGCAGCATTAGATGTATCGATATTACAGTTCTATTTAGCGGATATATAGACAACATAAATTCTAACTTGTAATGTTAATCTTGGTTTTGATAATGACCTGAGAAGCTATGTTATAAAATCATAGTAATGTGTTATTGTAACATTTCGCTTATCTTTAGCGGTGAGCTTGAGTAGAGTGTTGTTGAGCCACATCTAGCCTGAGCTATACGTTGCTACACTATGGAAAATCGTTACTGTTTTGCTCACTGGAAATTTGGAAATAATATTTCCTTTTGCAATATATTTTGAATTATCTCGGAATATATTTAAAATAAATATTGACATATCTAAATACATTGGATAAGCTTTGGATTTTCCAAATCCGGCAATTCAAAATCAAATATTTCCTTTTCAATTAAAGATTTGAAAATAATATATTTTTATTATGGAAGTTAACAATTGCTCAAGTTAAATAATTTTTAAATTATGATTTGATTTCAATAATTGTTCCGATGAAATTATCGTCAAGTCAATTATATATATATAGTATTTTAATTATTTCATTCGGATGAAATTAATTAACCATGGGAAGTTACCGTTTGAGAAATTTTCATGTCTGTTTCAGCAATTGTTGAGCAGGTATCCGCTCAGATTTGTCGGATCCATTAATATTATGGAAATAAATCAATGAGAATTGTTCTAATGAACCTGGACACCTCCCACGAAGTTTTCACCATAAAAATCAGACAAGGCTCTCATATCAAAGGCGTCTGTGTGGTTGTCCAAAGCCTGTGTGATTTGTGTGAAGCTTTGAGGATCTGTGTGAGCTGTGTTATCGGCGGAGAACAGAAGGTGCTAAGTGATCGTCTGGTTCTTATCTTTCGCAACTGCGTGCGGGAGTGACAAAGGTTGTGTGCTACCTTAGTCGTCGTGAGAGGGACCATGTGTCCTCGGTGCGTTCAACAAGCGACTGAAGAATCGTCTAAGGGAAGCTAAGTGAATACCTGTTATGATTACAGTAACCAGTTGCTGACCCATTGGTAAGAAGCTGTCCTTGTCGTGTCTTTTCGTAGGAAACTCACGAACCTACGAAGTTTATGTAGTTAGACACGCACTTACGGGTGTGCGTCAGAAGTCTCGTACCTGCAGGGTAGAGCAGGAGTTGGAAATGCCGTCGGAGTGGAAAGAGGTCATCCCGAGCACGGGGGTGTTGTGCAGAAGTATCGACTTCCTGATACAGAGGGACAGTAGAGTAGGTTGTGTAGGGCCGCTGGAGCTAAAAATTCCACCTTAGGCACTTAGTGTGTAGTGCAACGAGTCACGGTTGTGGTAACCGTGTACGTCCGCTGTGTGTAGGACGGATACCCCGACTTCGCCGTGTGAGAAGTCAGGTTCTGCTGTGTGAGGAACCAACCCTTTTCTTTTGTTTTCTTTTCTGTTCTAAGTGACTCTCTTTGTAGTTGACTCTCTTGTGTTTATAGACAAGTTCTCATTAAAAGGAGACAAAAATTGGGTGGAAATCCTCTGTTGTGTGATTAAATGTTGAAGCATTCATTTGCTGTGAATCAGAAACGGGCTGCTCCCTGAACGCTAAAGCGATAACGTGTTGCGTGAGAATCCATTGAGCTACCAACTGCTGAGCGTGAGCATCCATCTGCTGGAAATGAGAAGATGTCCACTGAGTGAGGAGTTGATCATTGCCCCTATAGGATCTCTAATTTATTCAAGGATTCTAAATCTCACTTTGTGAGAAACTGAAAGCCTAGTGCAAGGGCATTTTGCACCAATTATATTATATAGTGGAACACCTCGTTGATGGAAAGTGAACGTAGGTCGATTAAGGCGAACCACTATATACTATTGTGTCCATTATGGTCGCGCAAACACTCGTACGAAAATCTACTCGACCAAATCGTAACTCTTACAGCGAAGCATATATCATAATCTGAGAAACGCTTTGTTGTGATACAGTACGTTTTCGCACTATACAACAACACGTAGTGGGGGCGTCATGCATATGTCGTCGGTGAAAAAGTAGCTTCGATCGGAAACCATAGTTGATGATACTTTCAAGGTCGAGCTTTTCCTATTCCTGCTGGGGTGTAACCTCAGCCTAGGTACCGCCTTCAATATTGGAAAAGAAAACATATTTGCAACGCATGATGATCTACTACTTTCGATTGTGCATCCCGACTTTTATGCGACTCTGTCAGGATTTTCAAGGGTAGGGGATTTAGAAATATCAATAGATGCACGTTATTGCTTATGGTAATAATTGTTATTTCTTGTTCATTACATTTTCTTTGGAGAAAGTACCCCGCTTATATGCTAAATTGGATTCTCTTAATTATACTTAATGAAGGTCAAAAGAGGGAGGGTTTCAAAATGACACAGCGTGTCTGCTTCTTCCTGTCCGTTGTGGAAGAGTAAACGGACAGGAAAGGTATGGAATGGAGAAGTCAACCCAAGACCAATCTTCTTACACGTAGATAGACAGATGTTGCAGATAGTTCTGTCCTAACACCAGACAGTTGTTTTCTCTTTTGATCACCGTAAGAAACTAAAAATAATATAAGCTATTTTGGCACGAGGAGATCGTCGACTTTGCTTCGTCTTGATTTGTTCTGGCCCTGAAACAATGACTCGGTCTGCTCCAGCGATTTGCCTTTCGTCTCGGGGACGAATGCATATACGAAGGCGACGGACAGTGCGGACAGAAGGAAAAATGTGAGGAACGCCCCACCGACGGTGATCGCACGGACCATCGATAGGAAAGTCATGGAGATCAGGCCGCTGCACACCCTGTTGCCGATGGACCCGAGTGCCACAGCTAGCGCTCGTAGGCGTAAAGGGAAGATCTCGGATGTCAAGACCCAGCAAATGGGGCCTATGCCGATGGAAAAGAAGGCAACGTTCCCGCAGACAGAAAGGATTGCTAGGGAGATCCCGAGTGGGCCCGTTATGCCCAGAGAGAGAGTCGTTCCGGCAACGAATAGGCAAATTGTCATCCCGATTGTGCTGACGTACAACAAAGGCTTCCTGCCAAGCTTGTCGATCAGGACTATCGCGACTAGGATGAATATGGTCTTTGTCACGCCGACGGCAATGGTGGCCGCCAGGAGATTTGAGGTTCCCTCGACTCCTGCGTCCTTGAATATCCGAGGACTGTAGTATACTATCGCGTCGACTCCCGTGATCTGCTGGAAGCATTGGATCCCGATTCCGGTGATGAGCATCTGCCTTAGAGAAGCTGAAGGTTTCAGCAGATCTCCCCAGGTTGCCTTATCTTCGTGATTCCTGGCTCTGCCAATATTTGTAGCCAATTTTATTTCGACTAGCCGGTCATCGACCTCATTCTCGGTTTCGAGGGTCTCTGAGAGCACCAACCGAGCATCATCGATTCGGTTTTGCATCATGAGCCATCTCGGAGACTCTGGGATCACAAAAAGCGCGACCCCGAGGAGAACAGACGGCAGGATCCCAACGCCGAGCATAATCCTCCAACTCAGGTTCATTGGAAGGCCAGAAAATGCGTAGTTCGAGACGTAGCCGAGCAGTATCCCGAAGTTAATGAAGATCTCCGGAAAGGAGGTCAGAGACCCTCGGCTGACAGCTGGGGATATCTCAGCAATGTAGACGATAGCGGCTACATATCCAAATCCCGCTCCGATACCAGACAACAGCCTCCCAACCATCAATACCTCGAAGGACCAAGCCACCGTCATGATCAAGTTCCCGGCCTGAAACACCACCGAGGCTAACCCCATTGTCCATTTCCTGCCGATCAAGTCCGCCGTTTTGCCACCCCCCAAGCTCCCGATAAGCGAAACGAAGCTCACAAAACCGACAAAGAATTCCACCTGAACCTCTGTGATCTTCAGATCTTCCTGAATGAAGAGTACAGCGCCGCTCATCACTCCGGCATCTGCATTTTTCGTCAACGAAAAGAACGTCGTCATCTTCCCAATCAACGAAGGTGGCACCGAAAGCTTCATCCACGAGAGCTTACCGTAGCCAATAAGGATCGTGTTGAGGGAAGCAAAGACCGCCGAAGCAAACACGTATCTCCTGGTCGTCCTTCTCGTCCCGATATGACGGCGACACAGGGCCGCGTCGCCCTCCAGGTCATGGCCACCGACCTCCTCCGAATCCATCCTTCCGCAGTTGCTCATATACGTCATGGTCGTTGTTGAATCCGAGGCTTCGACGCGGATCATCTTCTCCAAGTTATGCCTTCTTCCCATCGTCAGTCCAATGTTTTGATGGAAGGCTGGACGTGGGCCTTAAAAAATTGAATCACAGACACGAGCCAGAAATTGGGTTCCATAGATCCGGAATCAAATAAAACATCATCATCAACAACAACAACAACAACATATTTCTAAATAATATTTAGAGAAGAAAAAATTGGGGGATTGGACAATCCCCATTTTTTGTATGTAATTATTGTAGAGCGAGTGAAAGGGCAGGGATTAGGTTGGGTGAACCCAACATTTAATTTCCCTGTTTAGAGGGTGGCCCATGGGGAAAATTAAAATTAAAATGTTTGGACCATCAGAGAAGGAAAAAGAGAGAGAAAAACGGACTAGGAATTTTATGATCCACGAAGAGTAATGACTTTTTGGTCCATATACGCTTTGCAAACATTGATCCATTTTATCATACTTATTTTGAACATGCATCACGTTTCAATTTATGTTATTTTTCAAACCATTAAAGAAATAATTATAAAAATATTTTAGTCCTTTTTAGCTTATTAAGAGAAAGGAAAGTAAAAGTATATGAAGTTTTTCAAATTAAGAAATCTGTTTCATATGTTATTTTCAAATACCTCCAAAATAAATTCGGTGTTCGAAACACTGAGTCTATAAATTACGTTTATAAATCGATCACACTTATTCAAAATATCAAAAATATCTATCCTATTGAATTCGGGTATTACAAACGGCGAATTCTTTCAACTTTTGATTTTTAACGTCGAGTTCCCTGAAGTGGGCTTAAGCCCAGTTTAGATGACAGGGCCCATCAATAAGGAATGGCCCAAAGGCCCTGCCACCGCCCTCGCATTCCTCTAATATGATCGCGCCGACCCAAAATTTTCGATCGCCCAGAATTAGAGAAGGAGAAGATGGTGTTCCTCGTCTCCCCCACCGGGAAAACCCTAGCCCTAGCCCTAGACCCTTCGTCCTCCACCCTCGATGACCTACGCCTCTCCATCCACGCTCTCCTCCGCATACCCCCCGACCGCCAGCGCCTTATCCTCTCCTCCCCTTCAAGGCTCCTTCAACCTCCTGACCCTAACCCCGACGGGGGGCGTACCCCCCTCCTGTCCGATCTCGGTGTCCGTCCTTCCTCCACCCTTACATTCCACGTCCCCTTCTTCGGTGGCACTCTCGTACCCCCGCCCCCTCCCCCTGTCGCCGTGGCACCCCCTGCGCCCCCCTCGCGCCCCCGGCTCGATTTCCTCCACTCGAAGCCCCCACCGAACTATGTCGCCGGTCTCGGACGTGGTGCGACTGGTTTCACCACCCGTTCTGATATTGGTCCTGCACGTGCTGCGCCGGACCTTCCTGACCGGTCCCTTGGCGCCCCTGCCGCTGCTGCCGGTGGTCCTCTCGGACGTGGCCGTGGAAAGGGTGGGGATGAGGACGAAGATGAGGATGGGGACGAGGAGAAGGGATATGATGAGAATCAGAAGTTTGATGAGTTTGAAGGGAACGACGTTGGCCTGTTTGCTTCTGCGGAGTATGATGAGGATGACAAGGAGGCCGATGCCGTCTGGGAGGCGATTGATCAGAGGATGGATTCAAGGAGGAAGGATAGGCGGGAGGCGAGGCTGAAGCAGGAGATTGAGAAGTACCGGGCTTCGAATCCAAAAATCACGGAGCAGTTTGCTGATTTGAAGAGGAAGCTGCATACTATGTCTGCGCAGGAGTGGGAGAGTATTCCTGAAATCGGTGATTATTCTTTGCGTAATAAGAAGAAGCGCTTTGAGAGCTTTGTGCCAGTTCCAGACACCATGTTGGAGAAGGCTAGGCAGGAACAGGAGCATGTTACTGCTCTGGACCCAAAGAGCAGATCAGCTGGCGGCACCGAAACCCCATGGGCGCAGACCCCTGTCACTGACCTGACCGCAGTGGGTGAGGGAAGAGGTACTGTTTTGTCATTAAAGTTGGATCGGTTGTCAGATTCTGTATCAGGATTAACCGTGGTTGACCCCAAGGGTTACTTGACTGACCTGAAAAGTATGAAAATTACTAGCGATGCGGAGATTTCTGATATTAAGAAGGCTAGGTTATTGTTGAAGAGTGTAACCCAGACCAACCCAAAGCATCCGCCTGGGTGGATTGCGGCTGCAAGGCTGGAGGAGGTTGCAGGCAAGCTTCAGGCTGCGAGGCAGCTGATTCAGAAGGGGTGTGAAGAATGTCCTAAGAATGAAGATGTTTGGATCGAGGCTTGTAGATTAGCAAGTCCCGATGAGGCAAAGGCTGTGATTGCAAGAGGTGTGAAATCAATTCCCAATTCTGTCAAGCTGTGGATGCAGGCAGCGAAGCTGGAGCATGATGAATTGAACAAGAGTAGGGTGTTGAGAAAAGGGTTGGAAAATATACCTGATTCTGTTAGGCTGTGGAAAGCGGTGGTTGAGCTTGCAAATGAGGAGGATGCAAGATTGTTGCTACATCGTGCAGTAGAGTGCTGTCCTCTGCATGTTGAGTTGTGGCTGGCATTAGCAAGGTTGGAGACATATGATAATGCAAAGAAGGTTCTAAATAAAGCCAGGGAGAAATTGCCTAAGGAGCCTGCTATTTGGATCACTGCTGCTAAGTTGGAGGAGGCAAATGGAAACACTTCGATGGTTGGGAAGATTATTGAGAGAGGTATAAGGGCTTTGCAGAGGGAGGGTGTTGTTATTGATAGGGAAGTATGGATGAAGGAGGCTGAAGCTGCGGAAAGGGCAGGATCAGTTGCTACATGTCAGGCCATCATCCGGAATACAATTGGGGTTGGTGTGGAGGAAGAGGATAGGAAGAGGACTTGGGTTGCTGATGCGGAGGAATGCAAGAAGAGAGGTTCAATCGAGACTGCTAGAGCTATATATGCACATGCTTTGACAGTATTTTTGACGAAGAAGAGCATTTGGTTGAAGGCTGCACAGCTTGAGAAAAGCTATGGCACAAGGGAGTCACTTGATGCGTTGCTCCGAAAGGCTGTCACTTATAGGCCACAGGCCGAGGTGTTGTGGTTGATGGGAGCGAAGGAGAAGTGGCTTGCTGGGGATGTTCCAGCTGCTCGAGCAATTCTTCAAGAAGCATATGCTGCAATCCCGAATTCTGAGGAGATATGGCTTGCTGCTTTCAAGCTAGAGTTTGAAAACCATGAGCCCGAGAGGGCAAGAATGCTTCTGGCCAAAGCAAGGGAAAGAGGAGGGACAGAAAGAGTATGGATGAAATCAGCTATGGTTGAGAGGGAACTGGGGAACACTGAGGAGGAGAGGAGGCTGCTTGATGAAGGCTTGAAACGCTTCCCATCCTTCTTTAAGCTGTGGTTAATGCTCAGTCAGCTGGAGGAACGGCTGAACAACCTTGAGAAAGCTAAGGATGCTTGTGAGTCAGGGCTGAAACATTGTCCCAATTGTATACCTTTATGGCAGTCTTTGGCAAGGCTTGAGGAAAACATTGATGGCATAAGCAAGGCCCGAGCTGTTCTCACCATAGCAAGGAAGAAGAATCCGCAGAATCCTGAGTTATGGCTTGCTGCTGTAAGAGCTGAATTAAGGCATGGGAATAAGAAGGAAGCTGATGTCTTGATGGCAAAGGCGTTGCAAGAGTGCCCAAAGAGTGGCATTCTCTGGGCTGCATCGATTGAGATGGCTTCTCGTCCTCAACGCAAATCAAAGAGCGCGGATGCGCATAAGAATTGCAGCCATGATCCACATGTCCTCACAGCTGTTGCCAAGTTATTCTGGCAAGACAGAAAGGTGGATAAAGCAAGGACCTGGCTGAACAAGGCAGTGACACTTGCCCCTGATATTGGGGACTTTTGGGCCCTCTACTATAAGTTTGAGCTTCAACATGGGGATGATGATAAGCAGAAGGATGTGCTGAAGAGATGCGTGGCTGCGGAACCGAAGCATGGAGAGAAATGGCAAGCAATTGCGAAGGCAGTGGAGAACTCTCATGACCCGACTGAAGCCATTCTTAGGAAAGTAGTTATTGCTCTTGGCAGAGAGGAGGCTGAGAATAACAGGCAATAGGGTTTTCTATGACTGTATTATCCTAGTCTCTAATCTCCTGGGATGCTTGTGTTTTCAATGTTGAACTCCCACTTAACTAGAAAGGTCTGGAATACTTTCTTCTCTTGAGTTGTACAACATGAAAGTCGAATACCATGTATCTGGTAGTCATTTGAGATCTGAATTGTGTCGCCTTTTGCTTTGCTCACTCCATCTCAGAGTGCAATTAGTGATCTTGTTACTTCTTTGTTATTCTGGCATTACCTTTCTGATTGCATCTGACCTTTTCGCTGTTCCTTTCTAACCGTTATCAGTCATCTCCTTTTCTGATTTCATTCAATTTGATTATAAAAGGACTCTATGGATGATTTTCTTTCTTATGGTAATCTGCTATCGAGGCGTCCGTTCTTTCTATTCTTTTCCCTTTTTCTAGCAAAGGAAATTGAGGATGGTTGTTCCTGTTGAATCTATAGTGTAAATAATTTAAAGTATGGAAAACTAAGGAAGCAAAATGTGCAGCTTTACTCATTGTTGTCGTAATAATGGCCTTTATCAACTTGAACTTTGTACAATTCAGACACTGCATCGAGGGACTTCATTGTGTTGCCACTGATGGATTACATAATGATTCCTCCATGCTTGTAGGTGTTTGACATTTTTGAACCGTTTAACTACAGAAGGGGTCTGGGTGGAATCTCATGGGCTTGCTGGGTGTTATTAGACTTCATCAGGGTATGTTCATTCCTCTTCTACTTCAATGGTTTTCTTAAATTTCCTCTTAATTTTGGTATTTTGGCTGAATGAATATGCTTACTGCATTGACGTTCTGTGTATTGGCCCTCCCATGGAATCCGTTTTCCACTGTAAAAATGTGTAGTAGGTGCCTGCATGTGCAAATTTTGTTGTGATTGAACGAAATCAATTGCTAATGTAGAGTAAGACAAGTGGGATGAACAGTAAATTAGGAATTTGTAATCTGGTGTGGATGGGCTTCTTATGGATTCTTCTGGGCAGTTACTCCAATCCCATGTGGAAGAGGGCTAGTTTATTCCTGCATCTTGCATCATGCATAGTAATAGGCAGTTCCTCGCTGTGAGGCCTACTTGGATGGTGCCTAAAATAATAGAATAGGGGTGGTTGATAAGAGATTAGTTAAGTTTGATGCATGCCAACAGAAGAGCTTTTCATTTGTTTCCCTTAATCTCACGAAGCCTTACCTCATACATGTCAAAATCTGATACTGTAAGAAAATTCCGGGCACAAAACTTCAACAAATGGTCGGTAAGGGGCTGATGTTGACTCATCCATTTGTATATTGCAGATGTGTACTAGATTGATGGGGGCCAGCTATAAACTAGGAGGGCTAGTTATCTGTAAGATGAGGTTGTAACGAGATTGCTTTCATCAGTTGTTTATCTTAGACTTGATTGGGGCGGTAGATTAATCCTGGAGACTCAACTTTTGAGGGAAGTTGAACTTTCCCTGTGATTGCAGTACATGAATGAGGATCACAAGATGCGTGACATGTATGGCAATCAAAGAAAAGGTTATATTACTCTGCAGCTAACCCACCACCATGAATCCAAATTTGTCTGTACTGAAGCTTGGATTTTAGTGGATTGTTTACTTCGAAGATATTT
The DNA here is from genome assembly GCA_029817715.1 of Melastoma dodecandrum. Taxonomy (NCBI): domain Eukaryota; kingdom Viridiplantae; phylum Streptophyta; class Magnoliopsida; order Myrtales; family Melastomataceae; genus Melastoma; species Melastoma dodecandrum. Next base: position 469,207 of record JARUPY010000605.1, read on the forward strand.
TTCAGCGTTTTTTGTTTATTATTTCAGATCTGGAACTATGCTACTTAATCGATGGAAAGGGTCATTAGACATAAATATCCTATCATCATCATCAACAACAACATCGTCCATTGTTCATAATGGTACCGTCACAGGTAAGAAAATTAATAACGTCCGAACTAAGCAGGCTACACCCAGGCCCCACACCTATCCTTATCTTGTTATACTAACTTCTTCCTCTAGGTTTCTTGTGAAGTTGGGTTGTTATTGTTAATAGTAAATTTGCCCTTGAGCTCATCCAGTTCTTGATTAGTGTTGGATTTATACACAGCTGAGTATAGAGAGGTTATCTGGGTTTACAAAACCAAAATTTTGTGGCTGCCATTGGATGTGTTCTTTCCTTGAAGTTCATCCTGAAATGGGTTTGTACAGATGGATTTCGTTATGATGTTTCGAATGTCTGTTTCTTAAGAATGAATGCCTCTGTAGGAATCACATAAGGTTGCTAAAAAGCTATTAGTTTAAGGGTTCCTTGCTTTTTTTTTTTCTTTTACTAGTTGTGAGCTAAATTAATGACAGGAGGGATCTCTTACAAAAACAAAGTAGGACAAAGATCATTACACAGTAGGAGTACTCCATTTAAGGACACTGCATTACAGTACATGAGAAGTAAAATACTAAGGGGATTCCACTTCCACCACAGCTCAAAAACAATGCTGTTGATGGATGGACCTCTCTGTAACAGAGGAGATTACAAAACCGTCTCCTCCACTTTCTTGGGTTCAAACACTAAGCTACGTTCCATTTTGCAGACAATCCTGAAAACACGGCTAGAAGTATAGATCCACCCACGACATCAATCTTCTCTGACTTGTGTCCGTCCTGCCTGGTTTGTGCTAATGATTCTCCTCCATTTCAGGACAATGCTTCGGAAAAACATGAAGCCTTTGTGTTTGGATGAAGTAAAGCAGAAGAAAAAACATCTCAAGATGGGGGGAATGCAGAAAGGGACGTGAACTATGATGCTTTAAATATCAGCATGATAGAAGATGCAAGGAGATATTTGAGAGTGCAAAAGAAGAAAGGAAATCCTAGAATCCCTTTTTGTTGGTTGCTTTCTCCAGAATCTCCAACCTGGTTGAAAAAGGACTTGTGGAAAGAAGAAAAGGACTTGAGCATGAGAAATCCAAAAACGATGCTTCAAGGAAAGGGGGAAAAATGGTTTTCCAAGAAGAAAAATTGTCATGGCCCGTTTGAAATAGTTAACGGGCGATGACTAGCGTGATCGAGAAGAAGTGATTCAAAAGAGGGAGAAGAAGTATTGGGATCAGTCATGCTCTTTCCTGAAGAGAGGTTTCCCTGGGCAAAAGGAGGATGAAGAGGTGGCTGAGTCCAAGTTCGGCTGCTGCAGCAGCTTTAGGAACTCGGTCTCGTTGAGTTCTGGCTGATTTGGGTCAGTGAAGGAAATCTGCGATTGCAGCAGGAAGTTGTTGGCCGCGTCCACGTCATCCCAAACCGGACTTCCTGGTCCCCAACCTGCTGGAATCGCATTGAACCACGCCTCGGCCATTTCTCTCCACACCATTTCTTGCGCAAGCGACACTCCTGCAGCTGCAACAACCTCAATTTTCTCAGACTCCACTTCCATCCTGACATTGTCGTCCCGAGTCATAGGAACTGGTGCTGGCACATTTTCCTCCGGAGTCTTTTTACCTTTTGGAAACAGGTGGCTTGCGGACCTATCCTCTGCAGCTGAAGGCGAAGAAGAGGATGAGTCGGCAGCTGCTGATTCTGTCGGGCTCTCCTTATTCAAGAAATGCTCTGGGAAATTGAGCCTGGCATTCTCGCCTCTCAGCTTATACGCCTCTCGGTCATATGCCATGGCAGCGTCCTTGGCTGTGTCAAACGTCCCGAGCCAAAGCCGAGTCCGGTTCTTTGGTAGGCGAATCTCTGCCACCCATTTACCCCAATGCCGCTGCCTCACCCCACGGTAAAGCTTAGTGGTGTGAAGGGGCTGTGGAGGGCGGAAGATTGGTCGGCCGTCTGGACCTAGCCTGCTCATCATCATCAACCTTCCCCTGGGACTAAGATTCAGCACATCGCACCAGTACTGCAGAAGCTGCTGTTGCTGATGAACAGAAGCGAGCTCACCTAGGAAGTGTCCAGGGTATTGTGGCTGGTGTTGGGAAGTGAAGGATATCATCTGCTGCTGATTCTGGTTTGCTTGTTGGAGCTGACTTGGTGGTTGGAAGGGATTGTACGAAGGATATTGAGTCTGCTGCTGTTGCTGCTGCGTATGGTCGAATGCAAAGGGAAACACCAATCTCGAGGACTGCGGGTTAGTTGAGGATGGGTAGGGGGAATGGAAGCTCGAGCTCGGCATGGCAAAAGGCATTTGACTTTGATTTGAGAATTCAGGAGGCAACTGAATTTGCACATGCTGTTGCCTGTCGGGGCTCCTGATCTTCTTACCAGGCCTCTGCGTAGACATCGAAGCACCATCATCAAACAGAGGCTTGCATTCATGCCAGTTCAACTCATTCACCTCCTCGACTCCCTTTTGTAGTTTACCCTTGTTCCTCGCAGCTGCCATGAGGGTGCCAATGGGAAGAATCAGCTCGCTCTCTCAAATCTCAAGCAAGATAGATATGCGGAGCAGGCGGGGGCACTAGTGATCTTTGTGAGGCAAAGAAGAAGATTCCGATAGGATGAAATCAGAAGAAAAATTTTCGGTGGTGATGGAGAAGAAGGATCCGAGATTTGGTTGGACAATACAAAAGGGGAAGAACCGAATATTGGAATCAGAAGGCAGGACGAGCTAATCCGATCAGAGGGAAAACAGAATCGGATTCCGACCGGTTACGCATCAGGAAGAAGATGCCGAGATTCAAGAGGGGAAGCTGGAGATTGAGAGAGCTGAGTGTGCAAAGTAGGAGGAAACAGGGGAGGAGGTCGAAGGCAGGGGAAATATGAGACATTTGGGTGTTGTTTTATATGGAGGAGGAGGAGAATCCTTACAAGGGTTGGGGTTGGTCGATTGATCTCCCTTTGATACATAATTTCATCTCTTTTTTCTGCCGTACCAAATATCGCATGGGGTGGACCTGACCACCGTCCCTTGAGCCCCATTTGTGCAGACGGAACATCGTGGCGTGATCCCGGGTGAGGGGTTCCCAAAGGAATATCGACCACCGTGTTCAGACTTGGTGCAGGGTGGGAAACTGAGGGCAGCAACACTCGAGAACTCCAAATGTAATGAGCAATTGGAAATCGTTTTCCAACACGAGGGAGAAGTCAAGAAGGTCGGTGGTCCGACCAAAAAAAACCCTCTCGGTGTCATGTTGGGATTGATTAGGATTTGGAGCCAGGTTTTAAACGGGGTTCAAGTGTACGAATCTTAAGACTCAGCGCCAACATCTCAATATATATATATATAAAACTAAAGGGATGAACATTCTCTTCTAAACCCTCCTTATCTAATTAACGAAGTTAAAAAGACAACGAACGAACCCCCCCCCCACCCCACATTGGTTGTAGTCTACGCGTTCCTCTGTGGACCCCACCATCATGAATTTATTATTATTATTATTATTTTCTGTAATTAAAAAAGCAGCTTTTTTCTTCTTCTTTTACCACATCCATTCTTTATCCTCTTAATCTAAATAAAATAATCTGTGTACTAATTACCAACACTCATCATTGCCATAACTTCAATTTTTGGATTACTTCTTTTCTGTTACTATTATTAGGAGAAACTATGACCCAAGCAAGGGCCTACCTTGTAATCGGGCTTGGATCAGGCCCAAACAAAAAGAAGCCCAATTAATCGACCCGGAAATATAGTGCGGCCCATACTAATCCCAAGAAGCCTTTCACAAAAGAATGAAATCAATTTAACTAAAAACTTTGGTCCAAATTGCTTAAGCTAATTGAGTGGGTAATCAATCTAATTTCTCAGACATGATTCTGGGTTTTAGACCTTCAAACAGGTAGTTTTGGCCGTCCTTGGTTTTTGGTGTAGTTTCCCAGGAACTCTTTCTTTAGCTCACAAAATTTCGCGGCGAGCTCGTCGTAATCCGGCAACTTGGGGTGGACATGGTTTGGTTGCTGTCCCAAGGGGCTGGAATTCGACCTCGGGATTTTCTCTTCCTCGCCTTTGGGACGCAACGTCTGCCTCTTTGGGGGCATAGTCTTGGCTCGTACGTAACTGGGGAGGAGACCTCCCTCTCCTGCGAGGCTGATTAAGCTCGAGGCATCCGTGTCGGAAGAATCTTCGGATGAGATATCCCATTTGCCTATGAACCCCTCGGTGGGCCTGGCACGAGTGTAGAGAAGTTTGGGGTGTTTGGCTTTCCTGCACTCACAGCAATTGCAGTGTGACTCCTGTCGAGGAGAAGTGATCTTGCAAAGCAGACGCTGACTCTTGGGCTTCGAGGTAGCCACTGGATTTTGGATATTGGTGGTCGGACTCTGCTTCAGATGTTTTCTTGGGTTACTTAGAGGGGCATTGTAGTATACAGCATATTCCACATCATCGATAATCTCGGGCTCTCGCGAAACCGACCTTCTCCTGAATCTTTTTCCAGATGGAAGTTTGCTTCTCCTCGTGACTCTTGGAGACATATTATCTTTTCCTGATGACTCAAACTGTTCGACATCCCTGTCGACAGATGTGCCTTCGGGATTTGCACTTTTCGGGACAACGGACTGCTTGAACTTGAAGAGCCTTTGGTCGAGGCCTTCTCTATCCAGATTCAGGCCGGACTGAACTTCCTCCACATCGTCGAGATACACAACCTTCATATCAGTGAACAGCGGCGAACTCTCCCCTGACGACGTAGTCAATGACCTCTCCTCTGGTTTTGAAGCCTTGTCAAGCTTGCCACCTCCCTCCTTTTCTTCCAAAGTCGGAACAGTCGCATCAAGCTCATAAGGGGGAGGCATGAGCACAAAGCGATTGACTTTAGTTCTCACCGACTTCATCAGCAGTTGCATTTGCGGATGAGATTTTTCAACTGCCGGGCCATTTTCTGGGACAACAGAATTGAATTCCATGGCAGTTTTCTTTGCTTCGGTCATCCCAATTTCTTCCTGTTTCGAGTCTACAACAACGGCAGGACTGATCGGGACAATCTCCAGGCACACTGCCTGTTGATCTGCCATCTCCTCTATCTGCATTAGCGAAATCAATGTCAGCGGCGCTTTGACCTCTGAAATAAAGAAAAGCCGCTTCAAGAATAAACTAACCAGTGCAGCGTACCTTCTTATGGAGTTCCGACACATATTCGATGGCCAAAGTGTCAGGCTGTGTTCTGGGTTGATCTCTTGTGAATTCATCTGTGATCCTAATCTCGTCGGAGTCATTGGAGATTGTCTTCATCGATAGTTGCTCTCTTATCTGCCGAGAATCGAGAAAATAACAAAGGTAAGCACAAATTAAACATTAACTCAAGGAGTTGCAATGTCGGTGACCTTTGGGTTAACGAGGTTCCCGGGAAGCAGGTCAACAGCGACAAGGGAAAATCTTTCTCCATAACGCTCCCTGAACAGTTCCCTGATTCGACGAAGCTCGGGCAGTTCCCCGCACCTTGCAGAGGCAAATATGATGCTCGAAATCGCTTCATTGACGTCGTTAGGACATTCCCTGCCAGAATTCAAGTGAGAACAGAGGAAAATCAACCGAAAATCTGGAGAAGTTGTCGAGGGACATTGGCCCTCCTTGCCTGTGCCTACGAATGTATGACATGTTGGCCATGACGAGTTCGCAGAAGCCATTCAGAAGATCATACATCTCAATCACGCTCTCGTCTTTGAGAAGCTGCTCCACCTGATCAAAAGAATATCAAAATCGAACTCTCAACTCCGTCCTCAGAGAACAAAGAAACCGATCATCTCGTAAGAGAACAACCCTCCCGGTAGCGATCTCTAGGTATCCCATCTCGACAAGCCGAGACACATCGTCATGTAAGTTCCTCACGATCGAGTCTCTCTTGTTCCTCAGGAGCCTAAGCCTGCTCTGGAGTCTCCTGATCAGCTTCTTGCTGCAATAGAAAGCCCCCACCAAGTAGTTAAAAAAAGGACACGGTCTGAGCTCGGCGTCACAGGTAGGTCGCAAACTACAAAAGAAACAAAAAGCCGACCACTTGGAGGCCTTCCTCCATCCAAACAACGCCTCGAACATGGCTGTTCCCGACCCGACTCAGAACGTCCGAAGAATGGGAGTTATATCAGGGAGGGAGAGGAGGGAAGCTTGTGAGGGTGGATGTAGGAAGTGAGTTTGTATTGTAGGTTTGGTTTTGATAGAGAAATTTGGACCAAGTTTCGTTCATTCTTTTTGCCCTCTTCTTCCTACAAATTCTGATCCCCCACAAACCTCACACGCTCGGACACATGTCGCCCACGACCACCTTGAAATTTGTTTTAGTTGACGATAGTGGAGTGGATTAATGATTTATCCACGAATTTTCTGGAGAGAAAAAGCAAGACCACTATTTCATTCTCCTCTCTTCTTTATCGGGGTGTTTCGAGTCATAAGGATGGTTTATTCTGATACTGTCCTAGCCTTTCTTTCTTTCTTCCCTATTAAAGAATCCGAATATAGAATATTAAAGAGGCACCCGATTCCTTACTTCTACTATAAAATGGGATGCTTTTCTAGAATGATGTGGTGGTTGGGAAAATTCAGCTGGTCGGACGGACAACACATGACTTGGGTCCGGGGGATAGTGGTGTGAATTCGTTTCCCCTCCTTTAAATGCATCTTTAGCTCAGAGTTGAGGAGCTCCAGTTGTGATTTACTTGATTGTCCCAAGTAAGATGACCATGGCTTCTTAATGGGTCTTTTTTTTTTGTTTCAGTTTGAGTTTTCATTGGTTGCTTGCAAGTTTGTTGCCGAAATGCGATTGGTTTGGTTGAGAATACTCAAAAGTCAAAGGAACCGGTGATCGAACCCATTTTCATTTTCTTTCTTCCCACATCAGTTGAAGCGTTGGAACACAAGAGGACACGTCACATGAGTACGAACAACTGGGAAATGGGATCGTGGGGTGTTGTGATATCGAGCTGGTGAACCACCACGTCGTTCGTCGCAATGGGAATTAGAGACATTAGGGAGGAACCACCCGAAGGCATATATCCTTCTGCTCAATGGGATTAGGTTGGGATTGGGACAACCTCGGTCTACGGGCCAATCCTAGGTTGTCGGCCCACGAACAGTAAGCCCAATACAAGATTTATGGGCCTGGCCCATATTGGAAGACATCACACCCCCTCCCCCCCTCGCCCCAAAGACGATTAACCAAGAAGAAGAAGACGCCTATGTTATGGATTGACATAAATCTAAGGCGGTGGAGCAACATGTGCAACCCCTTCGGGTCCTCATAAAGACGACGGCATCTCGACGTTTGGGATGCAAACATTGGACAGTATGTTCGCCTTCTTTCGCGGTGAGACGTTATCCACCACCAGGGCGCAGCATACCAAGACGGTTATCTCACTCAGCGGCAGCTCCCCAATCACGATGATGACCGGCACTTTGACCTTCACAGTCAGTGGGATCCGGCCCGTGTTTCTGTTCTCCATCAGGGCTTCCTGAATCCCCGACCCGAACTCGCTCTTCCCCTTGAGGAGGATCTTGATGAAGGTAGTGTTCTTGTGGCCCTGCTCGAGGGACGGGACCTCGCCCTTGCAGAGGCTCGAATTCGCGTACACAACCTCTACGGAGCTTCCCTTCCCGTATTTGAAACTGATGTGCTCGTTGGGGTTCACGGCCTTGACGGTGACAAGGAACTCCGTGTAGAGGCTGAAGTCCTGGCTGACGTCAAAAGCCTTGGTCATGAAGCTGTCGACGGTGTAGGACGGGATCTGGGGGGAGTACGTCGTGTAGAAATAGTAGAGCAACCCCGTGACTGTGAGGATGAGTAGGAAGAAGAAGCAACAGAGGCAACAAAGGCAACGGAGGCAGCATCCCGAGGAGGAATGGTGGCCCCTGGAGTGGTAACGGGGGGCGTTTTTGCGGTAATGAGGGGGAGGCAAGCCGTGCTGGTCCTCCGGCATCGCATACTTGGACGGGGGGTAAGGGGAAGCGTTACGGTAATGCTGCGACATGACCGGAGGGGCATCGTCGATGTCGACCGGGTGTACCCTTTGCCGGGCATAGTCCATGACAATTCTTGGAAGGTGGTGCAAGTGGAAGAAACCCCCGAAGGCAGGGAAGAAAAAATGGAGGATACGTTTCTGCCTAATTCCCTATTTCACTTGCTCTCCCCAATAACCCAAATCAGGAAATTGAATCAAACAACCGACACATTGTTTTCTTTTCGTTGTTTCTTTGTTAGAATTGTGAGGATATGGAGGAATTGGGATGATCCGCCATCCTAACAGTTAACCATAATCTTTGCTTAATTACCCCCCTTTCCCTTAATTAGGGGGGGCTCTTTGCTTTTAAAACAGTCCAACCTCTTGGAAGTGAGCTTACCACTCTTAACAATTTTTTATATTTCTTTTCTTGATACAAGTCCGAGAATTTTGAATGTGGATAGAAAAACGAAAGCTAAAATTGGTGAAGATAAAAAAAAAAAAAAGTTGACCGGATAAGAGGATGAAAATGAGGAAATGTTTCCATTCAACAAGAAAAAAGATAAATAAGAAAATAAATATGAATCAATTCGAGGTTAATCTTAAATTCCTTCCACATGGACTTTATCAAACAAACGTTATAGATTCCATATTCTATTCCGAAGTTTCTAATTGACAATGTTCTTCCTTTTCTATTCCTGGTATTTTCGTTTCTGCCACATAATAAATTCGTCTCTAATCATTGCATCCTGGACATCTCAATCATTGCACATGACGTGATGTTAACTATTTTAGACTACTGATTGTATCTTCGCGTTCACGACTATATATTATAATCACTCAATGCGATAGATTTATCTTATCGAAACCAAACAAAAAAAAAGGTCACAATCAAAAAAGGCATCGGGGGTTCTTCGCGTCCATGCCATGCAGGCCGCTGCCACTTCCAAAATGACAAAAGCACTTCCGACATCAACACCTTCCACGTACTCCCCATGCAAACCTCCAATCTTACCCTATAAAATACTAACTCCCCCAACTTCAAACAACCTCATCATTCAAAACTCACATCCCAACTTTTCCAAAACATCAATCCCCAATGGCCAAGCCTGCCACCCTCACTGCCCTCCTTGCCGGCCTCATGCTGGTCTCCCTCGCGGCCGCCTCCGTCGTGACCAAGGTAGAGGTCGACCTTGGGGAGGACGAGAACTACTCCCACCGATTCCGCGACGGAGGCTGCCGGGAGGAGCTCAAGATGGTCGATGACCTCCGCAGTTGCGAGGACTTCCTCAGCCAGCAGGCCCGTCAGGGAAGGTTCGGCTTCAGCAGCCGACGCTTCGGTGGCAGCAGGTTCGGGTCGAGGAGGCTGCAGGACTGCTGCGAGGAGCTGAGGCAGGTGGCGGACCACTGCAGGTGCCAGGGGTTGAGGGAGATCGTGAGGGATCGGCAGCAGCTGATAGGGTTCGGAGGGGAGAGGGAGGAGCTCGAGAGGGTAGCGGAGGACCTACCGCAGATGTGCGGGGTTGGGCCCGGGAGGTGCGATATCCGCAGAGGAGGGTACGGACGATGGGAGTAAATAATGGAGTTGGCAAAGCCTATGCTTGATGTAATAAAAGGACCGCATTATCGTGTGGCATATCCCGAGGCATCATGAAATAAACTCTTGTTTTTTGAGATTGATGGGAAAACGCGTAACGAAAAGCACAGGTTGAATGTGTGGCCCTGCGTTTACCAATAAAAACAATACAAAGACACAGGCTTTCATCACCTACGAACCTCATTTCCTCGAAGGGAAATTTGCGGAAAGCTTTGAAGATTACGAAGTAGTTTGTTCCTCCGATTACGATGTTTGGAAATTCGGACGAATGAATGAGATATATTCTTCCAAACTGAATTTGATGTTCTACGAGATTTTAAACTCGACATTCTCAGCACTTGGTCCGTTTTAACTAAGCAAACTTGATATTCTCAACACAAACTGAATTTGATTTGTATAACAAGTTTCTTTGGAAAAAAATTTGTGGGACCAAATATTTTGTTAAATCTAGGTAACTCGCGAGTTTATTTTTCTTATAGTTTACTTGTTGAAATTTTTTGAAATAAACTCATTATTTGTAAACAAAAATAGTTAAATAATGAATTTTAAAAGGTGCGGACATAAAAGCAAAATATCATTTTTGCCAGCGATCATAAATAAAAAAGTTCGATTACTAAGACGTTCTTCGACTAACAAGTCCTGCCTACTTCTAAATATTGATCAGTTCTTGATATAAAAAAAACCCACCAGCCTTGAACTAATGATCAAGAATAAAAAAATGTCAGCCGAATTTAGTTCAAACGTAATATCGATATTTTTTTACATTTTTATTTTGCTTTCGGATATATTTTTTTTATATAGTCATTGCCTCGTCACGTTTCTTCTAAATCCCCCGTCACTTTTAGTCGTTTCCAAGTTTCATTTGCTTGAATCCCTCGTGTTGGTTCACATTTAATTGGTCGCCATAAAAAATAATAAGGGCTTTGGTTCTTATAACCCAAAAAATTCGACGCCGTATTAAATATTCAGAATATGAAGATCATGATCCGTCGTTGCCTTCATCTTTTCCAATCTGTGTTTAACTACGTAAGTCTAATTCAAGGCTGCTTGTAAGTTACAAAACACTTTTGACCTTGACGTTGCATTTTACTTATGCAAAGTTACCGAATACGTAATTTATGGAAGTCGAGAATATTCTATTTTCTTCATCGACTACTGGTAAATAATTACAAACTTTTTTACAACTATGACATATGTTTACGTTCGCAAGATTAAATAAGAAACTAGACATATAAATCATCATATCATCCCGATTTCATTTGTTCTGATTCGTTAATTTATCTTCTCCTTTCAATTTGTAATTTATGAAATTTAAGATTATTCCTTTTCTTCTTTTTTTCAATTCGTAAATTAGGGCACGATGGAGTTAACGTTGGAAAACCTCTTCACTAATCGGTAAGGAAACTTGAAATTCTAACAGTAAGAGTGAATACGATCTGCACAAACAAGCTTAACAGACATTTTTACTGCGCAAGTATATCCCTTTTAAAAGAATTATTCGCCTCTATTATGAAATTACGGCCGAGAAGTAACATAAACATCCCTCAATGAGTTATGAAGATCACTAACATGCCGATTCTCTAAAATAGAGTGTTTCAACAAGAAATCTAAAACAAATATGGTGTTTGGAACTTTTCATGAAACATCTTCTCAAAACAAAGAATCATAATTATTTGCCTAAAGGTGCAAACTGCAAACACAAAGGGTTTTGTTCATTCAGGAGACCAACCGTAAATTTAAGTGGAGCGTGAATGGTGGAGTTCGAACCAAGGTTCATGATAACGTGCCAAATACCCACCACCCATCTTACGCCACTCGGGTGTCTTTGAAAGGACAGTATCCAACAAACTTAAATATCCAACATTTAAGTAGGTAATTGTGATTGTTTACATCGTAAATGACTAAACGTTTATGAAGCTACGATGCTTTTACGATTGTTTACACCGGATAATTTCTGGCCGTCGATTGTAATTTGACTAGAACTCTATTGATGAATATAATAGTTTAAGTGGATTAAAGAAAAATCTAATTTATCAGGTTGACTAATTTAATTTATTCAATCGATTGAGAGGATATAATCCAGTCGACCGACATAAATCAGGCGATGAGAGAATCTAGTCGACGGTTAAAATCTAACCTAGAGACAATCAATCCACTAGGAGAATCTAATTAGTTAATGGAGAAAATCTAGCCCGAGACAATCTAATTTTGTCGATAAATTTTGAGGATAAAATATTACATGTGAATCGCAAGTAAAAACGTACGGAAATTGAAGATAAAGTTGAAGAATCAATAATAATCGTGAACTCTATAAATAGAGTCGAAAGAAAGACCAAAAGACACGACCACGACACACAAGTCACACACGTTTTAATTTTAGGGTAAAATTTTTTAAAATTTTTTAAGAAATATACGTGTAATCTGATCAGTGTTTCCCTTTCTTCCTTTTCTTTTTTGTTTTCATTTTCTTCTTGAATCTAATAGGTTCCGCACGATTTCAACGCGACGCGTGCCGATTTTATTCGCAAACAGCGCCCACGTCCGATCATGATGAAATCCTTTTATTCCATTTTCACGAGATCAGCTCAAGTACGAGTGTCGTTAAGTTTACCTTTTCAACATCCAAATTACAGACCCTCCATCTTAGAGAAACAAAAACCTCTTCTTGACCAAAACAACTTAAACTACAATTTTAAACCCCCCAACCCCCAAGAAAAAAGCTCTAAAAATGGCATCGATCGTAGTTTTGATCAACTGTGGTTGTCCAAAATACAAGAACAAAAATGACAATCAAAAGGTAGGCACCCGGGGGGGTTCTTTGCGTCTGTGCATGCAGACGGCCACCGCTTCCAAAATGACAAAAACACTTCCGACATCAACACCTTCCACGTACTTCCCATGCAAACCTCCAATCTTTCCCTATAAAATACTAACTCCCCCAACTTCAAACAACCTCATCGTTCCAAACTCACATCCCAACCATTCCAAAACATCAATCCCCAATGGCCAAGCCTGCCACCCTCACTGGCCTCCTTGCCGGCCTCATGCTGGTCTCCCTCGCGGCCACCTCCGCCGTGACCAAGGTAGAGGTCGTGTAATGACCCTGAAATTTCGAGAAGTGAAAGAGTATGACTTTGACTAAAGTGTTGACCGAAAACTAGACGTTTGACCGAGTCAAATCTGACGTGGCACGAAAGTTTAATACCTTCGTTGTCAGCTGACGTAATATCGAATATTACCGAGGTTTTAGTTCGATTTCGTGTGAATATATCACGCGGGAAAGGGGATGCCTGGACTCAAACGAAATCGAATCGAAGTTGCGATAATACTCGTGTTACGCCGTGGATTTGATTTGGCGTAACTGGTTAATTAAGCTATAATACTAAAGTGGATAGTAATATGAACAGTAGGCGGTGTCGGCAGAATGAGACGACAGAAAACTAACGTTTGGATAGATCGATAGATAAGAAATCTAAGCAACGATTTCCTACCTCATGAATTATGGAGATAGTGCAAGGTATGGGCGCCCGTAAACAGTGTATGATAAATGAATTGGAAAAATGAAGGAAATGAATAAAAATAACAATAAAATAAGATGAATAGGAAACGGGTCAGAGAGGTAGGGATAAGGAAATTAGAATTGTTTCTCCTTTCCCACATGTCTCTGATCAACGAGGGATTTTACTCAATAGGATAGGAAAAGAAAAGACTTAGGTGGGCCAGGGGGTAGCAGAGATGGGACTGGGAAAGGAAACACGCTTTCCCAAACATAAAAACCCACTAAGAGAAAAAGAAAAGGAAAGAGGAGAATCAAAAGAAAAAGAAAAAGAAAGGGAAAGGAGAACCATCGGCTTCGGTAAATCATTTGATCTGCACATAGAGCGAGGATCATCCGAGACGTGAACACATAGGGAACGCTCGCCACGGTTGAAGCGTGAGGCGGGGCGGAGTCATAAGTAGGAGAGCCACCCGCTAGGACCCGTTCTCCTTCGAGCTTCGCCAGCATCGGGTACGCGGCCTAGGGGACTGTTGGAGCTGAGGACTCCTTTGGGGACTCGCCTTTCCACGAGCTGTGTCTGGATCCTCGTCCGGTTTCCAACGGGGCTATGGTCTCCCTAACGAGTACGTACTCTCCCTTCCCCTGATTTGTGTGTTACACTATTGAATGTTTAATCGAGTACTTCGATTTTGGAGTGAGATTTCGGGGGAAGGCAGGGTGAGCGTAGTGACCTTCGCCCGGTGAAGTAGGGTATAAACTCGTACTTGGCTCGGGAAGGGTTCCACTTTGGTGGAACAGGGGTAGAGAAATGAGCATCGGCGGGTAGAGCGTTTGCGCGCCCGACTCAATTCACTGTCGCACTAATAAAGATTTGTTAGTTATGTGCGGAGCAGCCTTGGGTCGTAAGGACCGTTGGTGGCTGAAATCAGGCTATGTGTTGCGCAAGGGATGCTGTATGTATGAAATGATTACATTATTCGCACTCGCAGCACTCCCATGTGGCTTAATACTACAGAACACCGAACCTCTATAGTGGAAACGGTGAGCAACATAGACTGTGATGCGATGACTTGGACATTAAGCGGCTCGCTGTTATGGTTGGTAAATCTGGTGTGCAGAAAAGAACTTACTATCTAGAGTGCTGACCTGAATTCGCATGGAAAAGATGGGAAAATAACGCCCTCTGATAAATCGTACAGTGAGTGGCTCGCATATTGGTCGTGGTGTTGTGCGATGTCGTAGGTTGGCACATGTGGAAATCTGTCCAGGAGTGGAGATGGGAAAGACTGTGCACACATTACAACGCGAGAAGGTGGTGGCTGGGGGTTGAGTCCGGTTGCGTTGGCTGGTTTGATAAGATAGCGCCTGGAAATCTCCGAGTGGGATCAGTCACGTCGACTCCGGTTGACGGTGGCTGGGGCTTGGAGGATTTTAGACGCTGATTGAGTTGGTAGTTGATTGATCGCCGGTTCAATCGGGTCTGGCCACACCTAGAGCTATAAACTGTTTCATTCTTGTGAGTGCGCAGCCATTGAGTTATGATAGTTATAAAATTGATCTTAAGCAATTACATATTCAATCATCTGCTGGTAACGATCTCCTGGACTAGATTGAAATGAGTTGAGAAGGGAATACCTGATTTTATTAGTTCCCGACCGTTGTTCGGAGGAGAACAGGGAGGTGGCGCCACTCGCGGTTGCACCTGCTGCCGTTACCCGGGCGCTCCCGGAGGAGAGGGTGGGGACGCACTGTGAGGGTCCTGGCACCGAACGAAGTGTTGATATACGAGAGACGAGAGAATGAGGGAGTCACTTGAGAGTTGTGAGCGTTATTGGATTTGTCTTAGATTTCTATATATATGTTGTTACGTAGAAGGTTGAATTTGTGATTATAATGAGGTATGCTTTATAATATGTATGCATATAACTGCCTTGGGAAGGGTTGATATGAGATGTTGGAAATTATTATTATCCGATTAATGTTGATTTGTATTGCTTATTGTACAATCCGTATGCTGCACAAAGAGACCTTTTATAAAGATTGCACGTTAGGAAAAGTTAGGGGTCTCATGTTTCGTATGTGCATAGAGTGACGTGTACTCGGCGATCTATCGCTGACCCCAATAGGGGATTATTTTTTAGTGTGACGCAGGAATAAGATGGTACAGAGTACACGTGGTTCGGACTCACGAGATAAAACAGCAGATGATACCACGGTGGAGGTAAAGAATTATCGTTTCCGCTGTTTGACCGTCAAATGACGGGGAACTACTCTGATGTAAACGAGGAAAATTTGCAGGACGTTTTAGGTCGACCTCGGGGAAGACGAGAACTCCTCCCGCCGATTCCGTGGCGGAGGCTGCCGGGAGCAGCTCGAGATGGTCGACGACCTCCGCAGTTGCGAGGACTTCCTCAGGCAGCAGATCCGTCAGGGAGGGTTCGGCTTCAGCAGCCGACGCTTCGGTGGCAGCAGGTTCCGGTCGAGGAGGCTGCAGGACTGCTGCGAGGAGCTGAGGCAGGTGGAGGACCACTGCAGGTGCCGGGGGTTGAGGGAGATCGTGTGGGATCAGCAGCAGCGGGTAGGGTTCGGAGGGGAGAGGGAGGAGCTCGAGAGGGTAGCGGAGGACCTGCCGCAGATGTGCGGGGTTGGGCCGGGGAGGTGCGATATCCGCAGGGGAGGGTACGTGTTCGCGAAGAAAACGGACCACGTCGGAAATATTTGGCAATTGGGCTCACAGGGAAATGTATGTGGTCGCCAGAAAGATGAATTTCAATGATAAAAGATACGACTGTACAACTTCAGAGTTTCGACAGAGAACTTAGAATCTTACAGCCATAAAAATGAATGGAAAAGAGGTGATACGGCTGACGTAGGCGTCGTAGACTCGCTGCTGACGCCGTAGACTCGCTGCTGGCGTCGTAGACTTGCTACAGTGCGCTGCGCCGTAGACTCGTGTGACGGTGGAAGTGCTGGCGGATGGTTGTTGCCCCGGTTACGGTTGCTCGCCGGGACGGTGGAAGTGTTGGCGGAGGGTTGTTGCCCCGGTTACGGTTGCTCGACGGGACGGTGGAAGTGCTGGCGGAAGGTGATCACCAAAGCTACGGTTGCTCACTCTGGTGTTGAAGGTAGTGACCAAATAACCCAGGCCGAGATATCTACTAAAGTCTAAGGGTGACGAGCAATGCAAATCTATGTTTGGCTGATTGATCGTGTCTTTTCCTAAGGAGGATTTGTTTCTTTTATACTGAATCTGACTTGCCCTATACGCTTTGTGCGTCCTCAAAACGATCCATCAGATCGTGGCTCAATCTTAACTTCTCTCCAGGAATCTCGGAGTCTGTTTTAAAATATCCTTTTAATTTTCTGAGTTGTGTGTTGGGATCGGGTGTGTGGGATCATGTGAGCATGTGTTGATGCAGGCCGTAGACTTTGCTCAGGCCCAAGACATTCTGTAGTGTCAACACGTTGACGCATGCTGTAGACTTAGCTCAGGCCTGCATCCTACATCGGGCTATAGACTTAGGACCACTTTTCTGGGCTTGTAGACTTAGCACATGCCCAAGATATTCCGTAGTGTCAACATAAGCCCCCCTTTTTTGCTGAGGTGACTTCTGTCGCCTGAGCACAGTTGTCGGCTTTTTGGTTTTAAAAGGGGAACATTTCGTTTCCCTCCTTTCACTTGCGACGTACGTATTAGCCTTCTTCTCTCCGCAATCTTGCTCTTCCCGAAACCCTAGCCTTCTTCGCAAGAAAACAATTCCTCTCTAATCATGTCGAACCTTGCCTCTTTCCAGTGGCACCAGCGATGCGCTGGCCCTTCCGGCGTCGTCCAGACTTCAGACGGCCAAGGCCTAACCCTGGGTCCCATTCTTAACTCCGCACTCTTCCCCGACCCTGTTTCTCACGAGTATCTGATCACGGAGTGACAAATCCTTATCTGCCGGGAGGGTTTCGTCGACCCACTTGGTTGGGAGAAGAAGAGCGGCTTCCTGTGCTTCCCCTCCGTGGGCAAGACCCTAGTACGGGAATGGTTCTTCCATTGGCAAGAAAGGCTGGAAAGCAAGTTGAAGGTCTGCGGGATTTGGTCCTTCCTGAAGCGTTCTCTGGTGGCAAAACACTGCGACCCGCGGGTATGCGCCAGTCTCCTCCACTTCTGGAATAGCTCAGTCAACTGCTTCTACTTTCCAGAAGGTCCGATGACTATCACATTGGAAGATATCTATTTCTTGACGGAGAGTTATGTAGTTGGGACTCCCGTTCGTCTCTACCCCCTGGACAGTGACTATAATCCGTCAGGGATGCTCCAGATTTTGGACACGGCGACGAGGCACCTCCAATTACTTAAAGGTCGTCATCTCTCTGCTTGGGGAAAGGCTGAAGAAGTGGAATTTTCTAGTGTGTGGCTGAGCAAGTACGTATTTTGCTTCCCTGGCAAGAGGGTACCAAAGTTGGTTTATGGAATCGCCAATTTCTTGAGCAACTTCAAGCAAGGTAGCTTGGGCGCCCTTCTTGTTGGGTATTATCTATCAGAGTCTACATAGGAATAGCTCCTGCATGAGCCCCTTCCCTAAATATTCGGCTGGTGGCCTTCTTTGGCTCGTGCATCTGTGGGCTTGCACATGGATGCCAGGACTTACAGGGTATCATTTGTCCTCTGGTGCTATCAAGGTTGGCTGCTATGAGACACATATGTTAGAGGCTTGCTGCCACAACAAGAGCCAGTGGTTGCATGCTTCGGTGATAGGGCATATGAGGCATATCGTCGACATTGGACGAGGGGAACGCCGTAATTGGGCTCTGTTCCCTGCCGGCCACCCTGTTCTCAAGCGCCGGAGGAGGCTGGTGCCAAGCCTATATAGGGACTCTGTGCTGACTAGCAGGGACTTGGTGTGCGCCACAGAGGCATGCTTCAGTTTTGAAGTCTACAATTCCCAGCTATGCGCAAGGCAACTGGGCTTCATCCAAAGCTCTGCAGTCCCTTTTTCTAATACTTTCAATGCCCCAATCCATACCAGGAATAGCTGCGTCTTATCAAGGGACTCTCTTCAAGCCTCCCTGGTCCTCTTATCGAAGAAGGCAGAGCTTCAACATATGGAGTTCCCCCTTGAGAGCACCCCAACTTATGCTACCGAAGCCTTCTCTATTCAGTGGACGCTCACTTTTGGCGCCCTTCGCGACAGGATGACTTTCCTTGAGACTTCTGCTAAGCCTGATCTTTACCTGTCTACTGACATGATGCTGAAGTCTGGTCAGAAGCTTATCACTGGTAAAAGTGGCTTTGAATTGTATATATATATTCTTTTTTTAAAAGATCTCATGTTTTCGTATTGGAATACTTCCTCTTGATCTTTACAATTGTGATTACAGGTTCTGAAGATTCTTCTCCCGAGAGGAGCCCTCCTCCCCAAGCTAGTCGCTCGGCTCGGCGATAGCGACCTTTGGCCATTAAAGGCAAAGAACCTGAAGTCGAGGGGCAGCCTTCGGGAAGCTTGGGAAACGTAAGTGCAGAACCATTTCCTCGTCATCTTCTGACTCGGAGAATACTCCGATATCCAAATTGCTGGGGCAAACTCAACTTGCCTCCCGAGGATCTGGTTCTGCTTCTTCCAAGACTCCAAGGCTGCTGCCGACTCAGTCTACAAGTCCCCCCTTGAAGTATAAATTACTCCTTCTATTCCCTTTTTGAAAGCCAAGAACGCTTACTGATTCTTATGATGTTTGGCTTTCCTTTTCAGAAAAGAAATGATGGCTTTGGTGCCTATAGCTTCTCCTGCGCTGGAGACTTCAATAGAGCCTGAGAAAGATGTCAGTCTCTCCCTATTAACGTTTTTGTCCCTTGGGAGTGGCCCTGTTTCTGGTTTGGATATCTAATATCATTTCTTAATTCGCAGGATGCCTCTCCTTCTAGTCCTCAAATTCCGACACTCGGGGAGGTTGATATTGTCACCATTGGAGCAGAGGTTGCGGCGCCGGAAGAAACAGGCGCTCCTGAAGTCAACCCATCTGTTGCTGCAACGCCAATGACAACCTCGTCTGCGGCAGAAATTGCGGTTCCAGAAAAGGTTGGTACCTTGGGAGCTGACCCTGATGACGTTGCGCAACCTACTGTGGTAGTAGTTGTTCCTCTCTCCTCCCCATCACCAAATGTGCCTACTGGAGAGGCTACCTCAGGCTGCCTCAGCACTTCTGACCAACTTGTGCAAAATGTGGATCACATCGGGAATCTTCTTCATCTCGACAAGTTTTTCTGAAGTTCAATTTAAGGAACTTCAGGGCCTGGTCGATGAAGTAGAACGCTCCCCGGCGGCTAACATCCAGATGCAGGCCGCTGGTGAGGACTTCCGGGCGCAATTCTGGACCGAATGGACAGCTTACTAGGGGTGAGCATTCGGTATACCAAATACCAACCAAACCAAATACCGAACTTCCAAATACCGAAGTTTCAAAATTTTATCCTCTAAATACCGAACTGAACTCCAAACATCCAAATACCAAAATACCGAAATTTATTTCGGTATTTCGGTTCGGTATTTGGATCTTCCAAAGTTTTATTGGGCCGAATAAATAGCCCAAAATTCATTTTTAAAAATTCAAGCCCATAAATTTCAAAACCCATAAAAGCCCATAAAATTCACATGAACTAAAAATTCAAGCCCATAAAAACCCATAAAATCCACATAAACTATAAATCCACAAAGTTAAGAAGTCCTTTCGATCTTCATTCTTGAACCGCAATAGGTTGAAACAAGCAATCTCATTCCAATGTAAGTGTGGACAATCCTATCATTAATGAGATAAGAGTATTAATATTATACGAACATTAAGCTTTAAATATTTATAAAGAATACTATGAAATTAAACATTACCACTTTCAAATGATTCTTGCTCAAAAGGATCTTCATCGACTTCAACTTCACTTGATTTCCCTTGCCGAATCCAATCTTGAGTGCACATAAGTGACTCAATACTCTTATGGCCCAAAGAACTCCTAAACGCATCAATCACTCGTCCACCTAACACATATTGAATAAATATTAGTATATAAAGCAAATAATAGAATGAACTCGACAAATGATTTAAGAAAATGTCAAAAAGTTACTTGTGCTAAATGCGGACTTAGAAGCAACCGTGGAGATAGGAATAGCTAAAATATCACGAGCCATTTGAGCAAGAATGGGAAATCTAATAGCATTGACTTTCCAATACATCAAAATATCAAACTTCGTATTAGTAACTTCCGTATCTTCTCCCAAATATCTATCCAACTCTGATATATTATATTTTTCTCCACCTTTCTTCCTCTTAAATCTCTCCAATCTTTGCAACAATCTCATATCACTATCCATTGTAGTTGCCTTTGATGATTGACCCTTATCCACACCATCACCATCACTCCCATCATTAGTCACCGCATCTTCACCATTCTCCGCAATCCATTTCTTTTTGTACTCGGCAAACAATTCATAAATTGTCTTCTTCAATTGAGAAATCATAACATCTGCCTTGTCATGATATATGTCATTCAAACACAACTTAACATAATCAAACTTCTGATGAGGATCAAAGATAATTGCGATGAAAATCAACTTATTCATTTTTTTCACATCACCCCAATACTTATTATACTTATCTTTCATGTTCGTTGCCAAAGTAAACAAGTTCTGATCGGGAGATTCCTGCCATTCCTGCAATGCCTCATCAAGATTTGCTAGCTCATGAAAGAAAACATTCGAAGTAACAAACTTCGAACCAGAGACTTTCAAAGTAAGCTCATAAAAGGGCTTAAGAGGTATGACAAGTACTTTAACAATTCTCCAATCAAATGAGCTCGGTATCATGCATACCCCAGTGTCATCTTCAAGATCTTTTCTAAAATTTGTGTTTTCATCATCATATCTCTCAATTGCCCTCTCAAACTTTATTGCGGCTTCTAACATCAAATATGTTGACTTCCATCTCGTTGGTACATCCAACACCAAAAGCGATTTACTATCAATCTTCTCTGCAATAACACACTCCTTAAACTTTAACAATCTTTGAGGAGATGATCTAATATAAGCAACAACTTCTCGAACTTTCTTCACCGAGTCAATCATCATATTCAATCCATCGTTCACAATCAAATTGATAATATGCGCAACACATCTCATATGAAGGAACTCGCATCTCATCACACTCTCTTCTTTATTGCAATACTTTTCTTTCAAAAAACGAATGGCAACATCATTTGAACTAGCATTGTCAACAGTGATGGTCAAAATCGTTTCTAAACTCCAATCACGCAAGCATCTATCAATAACAACCCCAATATCCTTCCCCTTGTGTGATATAACTGGAATAAAAATCAATATTCGTTTCTGTAAATCCCAATTCCCATCAATGTAGTGAGCAGTCAAACACATATAATTGACTCTCTGAATAGAAGTCCAAGTATCGGTAGTCAAACTAACTCTTTGACGTGAGTTCTTAAAATACTCTTTCAACTTCTCCTTTTCAAGCGAAAACATGTCATACACATCCCGTTGTATTGTCCACCTTGAAGGAACTTTAAATTTAGGACATACAACAGACATGAAATGAATGAATTCAGGCCTAGAAACAAACTTGAAAGGAAGCTCGGCAGATATCACCAAGTGCACCAAAGATTTCCTAATAGTTTCATGATCGCACCTAAGAACAGACAAGTCTTTCGGATTGTTAGAATCACCTCCGGGTTTAAATCCAAGGATTGTCTGTGTTGAATTGGTTGACTTGATCCTTTCCTTACACGTCGCATTGTGACTCTTTAGCGAAGAAGTCCCATTTCTCTTAGTATCAGCTCTCACTTCTACTCCACATGCTTTGCACCGTGCCAACATTGTACCATTGGAACTTTCAAATCTCTCGTAATCTATCCACAAAGCCGATCTCAGAGGTATTGGCTTCCTCTTTCTCCCAACAGAGGTAGCGGATGTGGATATCGAAGCTGACTGACTAGATTGGTTTGGCACGAAATCGTTCATCTATATATAAACAAAGAAGAAAATGTTACTATTCATCTACATAAGGAGAAAATGTAGATTAACTACAAGCATCGATACTATAGAAAAGGAAAACATAAGAAATTTACGTGACAAATTATTAAGAACACCCAAAAGACCCCCGATCCACAAACACTAATAGCCAAAAATAGACATTTTCATTAAAGGACATGTCCAGATGCAGGCAAAACATAAGGTTGATTTCGTCGAAATCAATACCATCATCAATCCAATACCTGAAAACCTGAATATTGAGGGTTATTTGCCATCCTCAACCACCTTCAATAGTAGCTGTATTGAAGAAAGAATAGAAGAAGTTAGGCCTAGTCAGAGAAGATCCCAATAATTAGCAGAATCCCCTGCCAGAACTTAAATATAAAATATGATTAACAGACACAGTTATGCACACAGCCAATGTAAGAAAAATTAGAAGCAGATCTGAAAATCTACAGCCCAGAGGCAACTAGCAAAGTGAGGGATGAGACCAGGGGGAAAGAAGGTAAAAGGATAAGGAAGTTCAAGGGCTAGATGGAATCATTACAGGAAAAAAAAAACTCTGTTAAGCTCTTTCAAGTTTCTCCCCTTCTATTTCTGAAAGAACAAGGATGTTCACCTTGCAATAGACACTCAACATATGTGTGCTTCCCATTTCTAAACAAACTTTACTTTCCTCAACAACTAGGCCATTCTAGTGTTTTAGTTTGTTAAACGCTTGGGAAGATTCTTCCCCATTCAACATCTGAGATTCACGAGCATTACAAATAAAAAGATTCCTTTATAACATCGTCAGTATTCGGCAAAGCTGACACGTTAAGACAAGCAATTCCCCAACTACGCCGAAAAGTTTTGGAAGGAGCATTGACAAGTGAGGAAACTAAATATAAAAATGAGAAGGAACAATTGCATAACCCCACTTAGTAAAGGTTTGCCCAATTCTACCCAACCAAGAAAAATCTTAACTGAATACATTTTGGCATAAATCTGATATTACCACACAATTAATTTTTCCATTGCGCAGACGGGAAGCATGAGAAGGTGTAACTAACCATCTCGCCTCGGATCAGCTAAACACAAGAAACGCTCAGAATCTCCCGACACAGCTACTTATTTACCGATCAAACAAATCAACCCACAAAAAAGACACCGACAGGCTAATACTCAAGCGGGGACAACGACAAGAAATAAATCTGCTTGGCCATCAAACCGGATGAAAAGGCACGAACATGGGGAAAGATTACCGGGAAGGGGGGTGGGGATTTACCAAGAAATCAGCAAAAAGATAAAAACCCAGGAAAGGGGGGAAACCAAGGACAAGGGCGGGGGCGGGGAAGAAAGAGAGAGATTTGTTCCTCCAGTGCGTTTAAGCAAAAGGAAACCCTAATTTCGGAAGCAACGACGATTTGGGAAAACATCGAGGCAGGAGGAACAGAACAGAAGGACGGCCGGAGAATGGGGGCGTGGGGATGACTGGATGGGTTAGAAGCCCATGGGCCATGGGCCAAAAGTCCAAAGTAAAATAAGCCCGATTAAATTTCGGTTTGTTTGGAACACCGAATAAAATTTCCTATACTACCGAAAACCGAACTTTTTCATAAACATAAAACCGAACCAAAAACCTTATACCAAATACCGATTTCAAATACCGAAATGCCAAAACTTCGGTTCGGTATTTGGAATTCCATTATTTTTGCTCACCCTTACAGCTTACCAGGCAGATTTTCAAGCGCTTGATGATACCTCGGCCAGGATTGCCCAACGACTCAAAGCCCAGGAGGAGGAGGCAGCTGACATCAAGCTGCTTAAGGAACAGAGGAGTGAACTATCTTCCCAGCTTTCCCGAGTACGGACGAGGATTAAAGAACTCTTGGACTACGAGGCCGATCTCAAAGATCGGGTCAGCACCATTGACTCCGTGCTTGACAATCGCCCTGCTCAAGCTTCTGTTCAGCAACACCAGGATGAACAAAAGTCCTGGTATCGCTAGCAGAACGAGCTTACTATAAAGCGGACCCGTGCCAAGGTTCTTACTTTCTTGTTCGTGGAGGCTGTTAGTTCACTGCCACAATCCGGCACTAGGTGGTTGGATTTACGAGACTCTGCTCGTAGAAGAGCTTGATGTTAAATGTAGGCAGCATAGGCTAAGGGGTGGCCTCTCTTAAGCAAACTTGATTTATAACCTGAATATATTTTATTTTTATTTCCATTTGTTCGTTGTAGACAATGCTTTGTGCACAAATTCACAAGTCTACAGTGTATGGACGTTTTTAAGGCGCCTTTCTTTGCACGATTTCTTTCGCAATGGCCGGGAAACGCTTCTTCAAAGTTCTTTTGTGAGATTCCCAGATGGTCTTCTTGTATCGCTTCAGGAATTTCCCGTTAATTTTTAAAGGTTGCTTAATACCTTTGAGAGTCGATAACCTATAGCTATTTGTTGAATAGGTTTCGACCACTCGATACGGTCCTTCCCAATTTTGAAACCACTTTCCCAAAATTTGGCTTTTCGTCTTTAAGGGTAAAATCATTTTCCAAACCAAATCGCCAACGTGAAAGTGTTTTCGAATTACTTTCTTGTTGTAGTGCCGGGCTATCCTCTGTTTATGTGCCTCTAGCTTGTCTATAACCTCTAACCTCTTTTTTTCCAGTTCTTCCAAGGCTATATGCATGGCTTCATCTTGTAGGCAAGGCTGGGCGACACGAAGCGACTTATACCTCATTTCTATGGGCAAGATTGCGTCATGGCCGTAGACTAGCGCGAATGGGGTTTCTCCGGTACTTTCGCGTTTAGTGACCCTTAGAGCCCATAATGTGTCGTTTAATACCTCGTGCCATTTTTTCGGATTGCATCCGATCATTCTTTAAATATTATTTTTAATCAATTTGTTGGACGCCTCGGCTTGCCCATTTCCTTGGGGATAATATGAGGTAGAGTTCGAAACTAAGAAACCGAACTCTTCGGCGAATTCCCTTACCTTAACATTGTTAAAGGCCATCCCATTGTCCACTACAATATTCTGGGGAATGCCAAATCGATAAATAATGTTAGTTCGCAGGAAATCAATTACCTCACTATGGTTAATTTTCCTGTAGACTTGTGCCTCTACCCACTTAGTGAAGTAATTTGTTGCTACTAGGATGAACGCATCTCCCCGACTAGAATGCTGATGAATCTCTCCTATTATGTCCAGGGCCCAAGTCCTAAAAGGCCAAGGTTTGATTATGGGGGTGAGATCTGCTACTGGGGCGCGGGTCGACGGACCATGTCGCTGACAGTCTTGGCATCCCTTAGCCATCTCGATGCAATTTTTCATCATAGACGGCCAATAAAATCCATGTCTACGGATAGTCCAACACATTTTGACCCCTGATTGGTGTGAGCCACAAAGGCCTCCATGAGTTTCTAGCATTATTGGAGTAGCTTCATCTAAGTCTACGCACCTGAAAAGAACTCCGTTTGCGTTCTTCTTGTAGAGGACGTTATCCAAAAAGATGTATGTCAATGCCTGGACTCTGATATGTTGTTTAACCTTTTGACTTGGATCCAATAAGAAATCTTCGATTGGTTTCCTCCAATCTTCCTCTTAGTTCATGATGTCTACAGCCATGACGTCACTTCTTGGCTGTAAATGAGAGTCCATTTCTGTTAAATCTTCTGGCTTGATTCTCGCCCTATAGCCCGAGGCTGATTGTGCCAAGCTATTGGCCACTCTATTCTCGTCACGATTTACGAAATGGAAAGCTATGCTTTCGAATTGTGCGACTAACCCTTGAACAATTTCAAGGTATGGTCGCAACTTCTCCTGACACGAACATTCTTCGTTCACTTCATTGATAATCAGCTGGGAATCTCCTCTAATTCGCGCTCGTTTCGCTCCCAGCGATAGAAGCTCTTTTAACACTGTTATTAATGCTTCATATTCGGTGGCATTGTTTGTCAACGATGCTCGTAGACGAAAAGCCAGCCTAATATCTTTACCCATAGGGGACATTATATGGATTCCTATCCCAGTTCCATTTTTTGTAGATGAGCCATCGAACCACGCCTGCCATATTTCTTCGATCCTTTCTTCTTGGTCTATTGACTAGTCAGGGTCATTATCGGCTAGGAAATCGGCCAGCGCTTGTCCTTTAACTGACTGTTGCGATTTATACCTTAAATTGTATGGGGACAAAATCAGACTCCATTTGCTGATTCGTCCGACTAATAAAGGGCTTTCAAAAAAGTATTTAATTATAGGCGACTTAGAAACCACATAAACTTCTCGGTTGCCGATGTAGTGTCTGAGCTTCTTTACGGCGTAAAATACTGATAAGCATAGCTTTTCTTTAGATGTATACCTAACTTCGATCGGGGTTAATTGTCTTGATAAGTAGTAGACGGCTCTTTCACGCCCATTTTCATCTACTTGTGCCATCATTGCGCCTATAGTTGTTTCGGTGGCCGCTACGTAGAGGATAAAAGGTTTCCCCTGTTGAGGAGGCATTAAGACCGGTGGGTGCGTCAAATATTCTTTCAAAGCATTAAACGCTTCTTCATGTTCTTCGGTCCATCTGTAATCGTTCTTTCCCCTCAGGAGGTTAGCGAAAACCTTCGTTTTTCCCGCAACATTTTCAATGAACCTGCGCAAGTAATTAACCATTCCCAAGAAAGCCTGCAGCTCCTTTTTACTCCTCGAGGCCGTTAGGCTCTGAATAGCTTTCACTTTGTTTTGATCGACTTCAATGCCACGTTGATGCACCAAGAAACCTAAAAAATGCCCTGCCTTAACTCCAAAGGCGCACTTGAGAGGATTCAGCTTCAGTTGGTGTTTCCTCATCTTCATGAAGGCGTTTCTTAGATGTTCGATATGTAGTTCTTCCTTCGTCGACTTGACCACTATGTCATCGATGTAGACTTCTACCGTTTTTCCTAGACAAGCATCGAATATAGCGTTCATCGCTCTCTGGTACGTAGCACCAGCATTTTTCAATCCGAAAGGCATTACCACCCATTCGAAAATGCCTAAAGGGCACCTGAATGCCGTTTTGTGAATATCTTCCTCCGCGATGAAAATTTGATTATAACCCGAAAAACCATCCATGAAAGACATGACTTGGTGGCCCGCGGTTTTATCTATAAGGTCGTCCGCGACGGGCATAGGGTATTCATCTTTGGGAGTAGCGCGATTTATATCTCTAAAGTCTATGCAGACTCTAATTTTTCCATTTTTCTTTAAGACCGGTACGATACTAGAGATCCACTCCGTATATCGTGACGTTCTTATGTATCCTGCTCGAAAAAGTTTTTTGACTTCCTCGAAAACTAGATGCGTTAATTCTCTAGACATACGTCTTGGAGCTTGTTGAACTGGTTTGAAATCCTTCTTGATGGGTAGAGTATGTTCTACCAGTTTACGATCTAGCCCTGGCATTTCGGTGTAGTCCTAGGCGAAGCAGTCTTTAAACTCTTTGAGTACATCCTTGATTAATTCAAAGAATTCTTTATTTACGAACGAACTGATAAAAAGGTTCCTAGGAGAATACTCGCTACCTAAGTTGATACTGACCAAGGGGTCACATGGGGTCAATAAAGACTCGCGATGCTCACTACCACCTAGACTGGTAGACACGGGCTTATTACATGCATCAGGCGCTCTAAGGCCTGCTGAGTTTATTGATAAAGATGACGTAGACTGATCCTGAGGACGTCCTTCCCTGTAGACTTGGAGCCGCTGGAGGACATCAGCGACTGCCGCATTTTCCTTTTCACTCTGGCCCATAAGTCCCTTCTTTGAGGAGTCTGTCGGGCTCCAACTCCGCGCTAGGGTTCTGCTAGCTTTCCAAGGCTCCTTCTCCTGTGTGGCCATTCATGCTCCCCTCAGCAGGGTTCTCCCCTGAATTGACTTCTTGCAGGACTTCTTCTATCTCCTTATCAGTGAACTCATCTCCCTATCCTGTTGGAACAACCGGGCCGGACTCTGGCTTGGGGTGCGATGTCCCGTAGTCTACAATATAATCGAATTTCCCGGAGGGTTGACCAAGGGGGCCGACCGTGGGATTACCCAGCTCATACCGCTGATGCAGGGTCAGGTCCTTGATAGTTTTGCTTGTTTCTGCATGCAAAACACCTTTGTCACAACAGGAATACGCATCAGCTTTCACAATCTCAATTTCAGAGTCAAGCCACAATATTAGCTCCCTATGTAGTGTAGACGGGATGGCGGCGGCCTTATGAAGCCAATCACCGCCTAGTAAGGCATTGAACATGGGGGCTATGTCTATTATGAAAAAGGCGGTTTCTTTCTCTTGTCGTCCTACTCCCAAATGTACCCAGAAGACTCCCAAGCATTCGGACTTCCTACCATTAAAACCACTCACTGCGATATCGGTTTTAACCAAATCATGAAGTTTGTATCCAAGCATTCTAAACTTGGATAGAAGCAGTACGTTTATAGTGGCTCCGTTGTCTACTAAGACCCGACTCATTAAAGCACCGTCGAAAATAGCAGTAATATACAAGGAGTGCATATGCTGCTTCATGCTATCTGCCACCTTTCTTAGCCAATGAAGCGGGAAACCAGGCAGGTAAGGCGAAAGACGGGAGAGAGGTGGCTTACCTCTCGGAGTTTCTTTGTCTTTTGCTTTGGCAAAGTCTACAGGCAGAGTAATAGTATTGCAACTGACAATCACTTGTTTTCTGCCATTAGCGTCACTCGGGATTTCACTCCGAAGGGGGGTGTAATTAAAGCTTGAGCTTGGTTCCTCCGAGTGATCTGTAGACTCGATGCGCTCAGCCTCCCTATTTGGTTCCTTTGTGCGCGTCTTAATAGGCGAGATTGCCTCTGATGGGGCGGGCCTAGGTCTCTTTCCGACGTGGTTTAAACGTCTATCCCTCCTTTTCCGAGCCTGTGGTGGCAAACTTGCTCTGCCAACAGCTTTCTGCCAAAATTTCGAGGGATTAACCGCCCTGACCATTCTTGATTTCTTAGAATCAAGTAGGGTTCGACATACCTCAACGAAGTCTCTAGCGACTGGGTCGTATCCCAGGACCGTGCACGTTGCCTCCTGTTGCATTTTTGATTGGTGCATGAGGTCATGATTACCTGTGGTCGCAGGGTAGGCAGATTGGACTATGATCTCTCCATTTAATGATAAGTCTACCAGCTTAAGGAAGTAGTCTACGCAGCATGCCGTACAGAGCTGCGTGTTTAGGATCCTGTTTCGCCCTGTTAACTTGCACTTCTGGCACAGTACTTTCTCATCCAGGAATTGGGCTATTGCCGGTCCCATCCGGATTGCCTGGGCATCTACTTTGTGCATTCCGTACCTCGGTTTGGAGCTTCTTCTCTATGCCTCGTTGACTTGCTGCGCTTTATCAGGTGTGTTTGCTTCTAAAGCCATCGGATGTGTTTCGCTAGTGCGACCATTGTCCACTTGCTTTGTCCT
The DNA here is from genome assembly GCA_029817715.1 of Melastoma dodecandrum. Taxonomy (NCBI): domain Eukaryota; kingdom Viridiplantae; phylum Streptophyta; class Magnoliopsida; order Myrtales; family Melastomataceae; genus Melastoma; species Melastoma dodecandrum. The sequence continues at coordinate 498,800 of JARUPY010000605.1, forward strand.
CTGCTGGGTTGAAGGGTCATCAAAATCCAAATGTCGCCTGGGGTGCTCTACAACACCGGGTTGGTGTTCGGGTGCTCTGCCCCGACCGTGAGGACCACCTCTTCCTCCTCGGATTGTCGGCCTACGCTCTAGACTTGGAGGGCTCTTGAGTTTCCTCTGTAAATTGCTCGGGGGTGGTCGTGCCCTTGGAGAGCCTATTCCCATCGCAACCTCTTCCAGCGGGGTCAGGTCATACCAGGTGTCACCCTAGTTGTTCTGTAGGTATTTCCTAAAAGTGTTGCACCTATCGGTGGTATGCGTATCGTCCATGTGCCAGCAGCAGAGATTTCCAGCGATTGCTTTGGTTGGGCAGGTGATCACCCCTTTGTCCGCCAGCCTACGGGACATGGCATTTGCTACCACAGTTTCTCCAGCTACCTTCGTACCCTGTTGAGAGAAATTGGTATCAGCTTCTACAAGATTTATGTCTACATCAGAAATATCGAACATATGTATAGCGATTTCATCATCGGAAGGCCTGTCGTCGACCATAGTGACTTCGTCGATTTCCGGGAAGCATAATTCTTTTGCCTCTATAAGGTCTTGAATTATGTTCCTGAATGACAGACAGTCCCTGGTCGTATGTGTAAACGACCCATGCCACTTGCAATAATTCCTAGACTTTTCCTTATCTGTCTGAGGGGTTATATGCCTCGACTTTAGCTTAATTCGTTTTCGTTGGTAGAGCTAGTCGAAAATCGCATCCGCTTTGTCTACATCAAAAGAGTACTTTCTTTCTTCTCCCGTTTTTTGAGATGCCTTTGCCTTAGAGTTCTTCCTTGCCAAAGGCTCGCGGACTGTCACCTCTCCTTTTACAAATTCGGCCATGTCTACCTCAACAGTCTCTAGCTGATAAGTGCGCGTAGCCTGGGCCTCTTCCATCAACAACTGGTGATATTCAGTCGCTCTCCTGGCGAGATCGTAAAGATCAGCGAACCTTTCTCCCTGCAGTTTCTTTTTGAAGGGAATCGATAAAGCCCACCATCAATTGATCGCTTTCTGGAATTGCTGATCTACATCGGAGTAGCGCTTTTCGTAGGCGCATCAGAAACTGCCCTGGATGTTCCCCGGCGGCTTGCTTCAAGCGCATAACCTCGAAAATTGACAATGGTGTATCTAGGCGAGCGAACTCTTTCATGAAGATAGACTGCATTTCCGTCCATGATGCCACCGATCCTGGGGTTAGAGTAGCATACCACGTAAATGCATCGCCTGTGAGGGAGTTAGAGAACAGCTTTAATTTCCAAAAGTCGTTGGTCGCAGCCTCCCCGATTTGATGAGTGAATCGAGCTATATGCTCTAAAGGGGTCATTTCATCCTCCCCAGAGAAACGGGTGAAATCCGGTACTCTGTATCCTTTAGGTAGGGGAAAATCCCTATCAATGAACGCCAGGTAAGGGTTCCTGTAGAAACAGGGGTCGTCCTGTCTAACAGCTCCGGGTACCATCTGTTCCAAGACCTGGGCTATTGTCTCCCTCAAATTTGGAGGGGTTGGATAGCCAATTGACTCGTGCGGAGAGTTCTGACCACACCTTTCGGTGGCGCAAGGTGCCCTTTCACTAGGCCTCAGCGGCTGTGAGTCTACAGAGGGTTTAGCGTAAAAACTTTCCGCCCGAGAAAAACCTCCTACATTTAGGGATTCTCCTGGTAAGTTTTCATCCACGGGGGCCTTCCCAGGACGATGGGTAGGAACCGAAGGCGCACATCTATTTGTTTCACCCTGGACCTCACCGTACTCATCTACCGGGTTCACCGCATAGACCGCGTTCTGTACCCATGCCGCGGGTATCCGCGAAGACGTCGGTCTAGAAGGGGACATCCTATCCCTGTTAGTGACCTCTGTAACAAACTGATTCTCGTGGTCCCAAGGGTTATCCACTTGGAATGACACATTCCTTTTTTCTGCTCGTCGCGCATCTCCCATAAAAGAACAATCTCGTTCTACGGAGTTGCTCGGCTTCGCAGTAGGTTTTGGCCTATTTAAGGCGCTGATTTGCTCTAGGATCTGAGCCATGTTACTTTCTAATCCGGAGATACGTCTATCGACCAAATTTCTCATATCACTGAACTCTTTGTGAAATTCGAGTCTGGATATGAATTCGGAGGGTGTATGTACCCCGAGATCAGTTTGACTGGCGTTCGCTTGACAGCTTAGAGTCACATCATCCGCGTTTGCGTCTCCTTCTGCGGGAACGCTGTCTTCACCTAATGGAGGTGGGGGATCTCGACTAACTACGCTTCTTTTTTGCCATAAGCAAACGTGAAATATTTTCTTTGCTCCCACTGTGGTCGCCAAAGACGTGTTCGCGTAGAAGCCGGTCCACGTCAGAAATATTTGGCAATTGAACTCACAGGGAAATGTATGTGGACGCTAGAAAGATGAATTTCAATGATAAAAGATACGACTGTACAAATTCAAAGTCTCGAAAGAGAAATTAGAATCTTACAGCCATAAAAATGAATGGAAAAGGGGTGATACGGCTGACGTAGGCGTCGTAGACTCGCTGCTGATAGACTCGCTGCTGACGTCGTAGACTCGTTACAGTGCGCTGCGCTGTAGGCTTTTGTGTGACGATGGTAGTACTGGCGGAGGGTTGTTACCCCGGTTACGGTTGCTCGCCGGGACGGTGGAAGTGCCGGCGGAGGGTTGTTGCCCCGGTTACGGTTGCTCGCCGGGACGGTGGAAGTGCTGGAGGAGGGTTGTCACCAAAGCTACGGTTGCTCACTCTGGTGTTGAAGGTAGTGACCAAATAACTCAGGCCGATGTATCTACTAAAGTCTAAGGGTGACGAGCAATGCAAATATGTGTTTGGCTTACTGATCGTGTCTTTTCCTACGGAGGATCTGTTTCTTTTATACTGAATCTTACTTGCCCTACACGCTTCGCGCGTCCTCAAAACGATCCCTCAGATTATGGCTCAATCTTAACTTCTCTCCAAGAATCTCGGAGTCTGTTTTAAAGTATCATTTTAATTTTCTGAGTTGTGTGTTGGGATCGTGTGAGCATGTGTTGACGCAGGCCGTAGACTTAGTTCAGGCCCAAGACATTCTGTAGTGTCAACACGTTGACGCAGGCCGTAGACTTAGCTCAGGCCTGCATCTTACATCGGGCTGTAGACTTAGGACCACTTTTCTGGGCTTGTAGCACAGGCCCAAGATATTCCGTAGTGTCAACAGTACGGACGATGGGAGTAAATAAAGGAGTTGCTTAAGCTTATGCTTGATGTAATAAAAGGGCCGCATTATCGTGTGGCATTTCCCGGTGCATCTTGAAATAAACTCTATCCTTAAAAATTAATAGAACTTCGGCTCTGATCGAGAGAACATGACTAGATTAATTTTGTCAGAATGTTTTTATGACGAAAGATCGGGATCTGAGATTATCTACATACACGACAAAAGATAAGTTATGAACCAAAGAGGACTCTTCAGTGCGATCCGATTTAGCGACGTCGGATTCCAGTGAAGTAATTGAAATCATGGTGCTGGACCGCCAGCTGCTTTAACCAAGAATCTGCCACGCTCAACAGCGACGTCAGCCGATCGTGATCCTGGCCGCTGCCGGACACCCAGACGTTCCCCTGCATTTTGTAGGTTGCCAGGCCGAACGGCTGCAGGGATGATCTCCCTTCCCCTTCTTTCCCCTTGACCTTACCGTTTCCACTGTCGATCTCGTCTCCGAGATCCATATCTAACATAATCAGGGAAGCAAATCAGAACGACTGTAGCCGGCACGAACCGAACTGAGTTGAGTCATTAGGGTGATTATATATGAATGAATACCTTGAAAGGACGAGGAGAGGGTGTGATAAGTGAGGAAGCATGTGGACAGGTCCTTAATGGTTCTCCCCATTGGGATGTGATAAATCGGGTACCTGGGAGTTCGTTAATGTGATTCATCTGTCAGAACCGGTGGAGCGTAATTCGAGCAGCAATTCGCTCGAGTTGAAGCCCGAGGGAAGAAGGGGATAAGATTACCAAGCGACTGCCATCCAGCTCGCCGGCGAAAGATCTACGTTCCTCAATGACTTCAATCCCAGGTATCTTCTAGTTAGTTCATTAATCTGAATTAATGCAAACTCTTCGTCAATCCAATGCTATTCAACGTTTCGCGGACGACTCGATCAGATGATTTACCTTGTCCGTCAATGGAACTCTGGCATAAGGGGCCGACTTCTCATAGTACTGCAAGTACAGATGACCCAGTCTCTCGTTTGGATGCCTAGCGTTGTGTTGCTCAAAACCCCCGTCGTCAGAAGAGCACCCATCTGATATCCGCGACTTGTCGCTGTCGTTCTCCTCGCTGCAGATGTCGCTCGAGGATTCTCTTGTCTCGCACTCCCGCGCTTCTGCCTCTTCCCTGAGACACTCCCCAGCAATGTCCAAATTAAAATTTTCACTAACAGGTGAGCCGAAACACCCCCGACGAGTCCTGAGACAACATGGACTTTTTACCTTAATCGGTTCAACGACGAGAGGCTCGTGAATATCTGGATCGCGGAGAGGTAAGGCACGTAGTACTGAACTAAGCTCTCCTCGTCATTAATCACTATCGGGACCCCGGCACCATAAGCGCTCCATTCATCGAAACATTCCCATAGATCTTCCAGTCGGAAACATTCAACCTTTTCCCTCTCCCACGGATGCCAGAAGCTGTTAAGGTCCCTCACCTCACTCTACGACCCCCGGAAAGAAAGGAACAGAGGATCTCACGGACTTTTCAAAAAAAAAAAAGCGACAGAAATCGAGAGCACCGTGGCCGTTAAACAAAAAACGGGAACTCACCTTGGGAAGGAGCTGCGACCGGACCACGGGCGTAATTATTCGGAGGAAGCAATCGAGGTTTGATGGGGCGCTCTTCTTGTCAAAGATCATGATTCTAGAAGATCAGAAAAGGGTTCTGCTCCACCTCCCCTCACCAAACCCCCTGCGAAAGCAAAGGGAAGAACAGGGGAGTTGAATTTGAGGGAATAGGAGAAATTCGACGGGTTTAGTTTTGTCAATTCAAAGCAAAAAATAATAATAAGAGGGTCCAAAGCAATCCATCTGTTTTAGAAGAAGGGCAAGACTAAAATCTAAAATTAAGCTAAAGTTGTTAATAATAATTACAACATTAAATTAAGGCTCCATTCTTCATTAACCTTTAAGAAAACCCCTCTCCCTTGCCTTTTTATTAACCCCATTCATCACGAAAACCTACCTTCACTTTTTTTTTAACTAACCCCTCATCAAGTCAAAGATCGTCTCGTCCCGCCCACTAATATCTTCGTACAAAAGACGTTCGTTGTGTAAGAAGATGACAAGGATTCATGCACTTACTTTGGAAACGCAGAAAGAAAGGATGGGGACTTTGATCTGTTGGGGTTTCTTTCCTTTTCCTTGTTCTAGGAAGAGCTTGAATGAAGAGTGAAGGAATCGATGAACTGATGATGATCGCCTGATTTTAATGTTTGGATGAGTAGCTCGCCTGTCTTTGTTGTTGTTTGTTTATCCCATGATCGGCTGCTGACAGTGATCGTTACCTTAAAAATTTTGATTACCGAAACCGCCTTCGTGATCAGCTGCAAAACTATGTCATTAACAGCAGGGCGGGGTCCTTGATTTGGTAGGTTAGGAACGGATGGATTCCGGTTTCCGCGTTACGACTCGCGCGACCCACGTGTAATGAAATTACTAGGTTTCGCATCATTTGACCATGTCCTGTTTTCATTAAGAAGGAAGGAAGCACATAGTCCTGCCAAATTTCTGGGAATGATGAGGGACAATCAATGCCTAATCCCATGGCAAGTTGTGATGAAATAAAATAAAATAAAATAAAAGAAGAGGAAGAAGCTCACAACTGGCAACATGTTGTGACATCCCAAGAACAAGTCCGAGGTTTGACCGATCGAGAAAATGGGGGTATCTGTTGCCCACCTGCCTGCCTCACCGTCCGGACTCTGTTTGGAGAAAATGAAACTCTTCCTTGACTCTGTCAAGGAGTAGCTGTAAGAAAAGAATTGCTTTCCTTGACCGAATCTTTCATCTTCTCTATCAGGATGTTGAAGATGCAGAGGGAGAGGTTGATGGGTTTTGAGGAATGTTGTTGCAAATGCAGCCACGGAACCCATCTGGCCTTACATCCCAAATCACCACGAATATATTAATGCGATCAAAAGGAATTGATGCTTTTGATATTATCAGATATGCATTACTTGGGACCTCATTGCTGACCAAAAAGCATATGTGCTCTTCATGTAAGCCGAAAATGTGGGATATTACAACCAAAAAAAGCGGCTTCCAGATACCCTGGAACGTTCATCTTCCCCTGAGGAGGGCCTTCTCGGCCGTGTCCATCTCCTCCAGGATCCTCGCCCTCCTCTTCGCGGGGATCGGCGCGGTCGGCCCAAAGCTTATGTAATGTCCGGACACCGCGTTCAGGGCCGAATAAATGTCCCTGAACGACGCCCTCCCCAGCAAGGCTTTCTCCCTCCTGTACTTGGCCACCCAGGAATTGGACGTCTCCCGGAGCTCGGCCACTGCCGTTGCAACGTTCGGGTCGTTCTTGTCGAGAGTGATCGTCGTCCGCACCTTGCCGATGACCTCTTCAGTCTCCTTCACGTACTCCTCTTCTGAAGCGGCCGACGCAGGCACCGCCGCCGTCAAATGTACTAAGGGTGCGGACAGGAGTCCGGCTCCGAGGGAGAGAATCTCGCGGCGGCGATGCCTGGCCGGCGCGGCATTGTTGGAGGAGGAACCCGGGGGGAAGAGCCTGGAGTTGACGAGGGGGAGGGAGGCTGGCTTGGTGGTGGGGGTGATTAAGGCAGGGGAGGATGCCATAGTTTTTTAGGGAGGAGGGTTGGGAGAGGAGAAGAGGAAGGGTTTGGAGTTTAGGACATCGGAGATTGAAGGGGGTAATGGGTTTGTGCCACGTGGGCTTATCACCTTATCCCATTCCTGAGTTCGGCGGATCAGGACACAACCAATTGGATGTCGGACTTGTCTGACTTGTCATTTGTGGCCTCAGATCTCGAGCTTCGTGAGTTTTCAAACATTTACGCTCAGTTCGGTGAGAAACTTTTAGGACTTTATGAAAGATAGACGTCCGAATCCCGAATCTCAATCTCGGTTCTGTCATCCTTTGACAACAACGATGTCATAAAACTCTTGAGTATAGTATCTACCCACCTACTAGTGAGATAATTATCCATTTTGTAATATAATCGAATCGACTGAGGCCCAAATCTATCGGGCCTAAGGAGCCCATGGACACACGATTCGGCCCAAAATTGGATCACTGACTATATGGAATTGGGTAAAAGAGGCGGGGGTGGCATTCACCTATCTTTAGCTCCCATTGTTCACATGACCTAACTACGTGTAGGACATAACAACAACTGCTGTTGCCACCACATCTATACATGGACCACAACCTTCTTTCGGTTGGGCAGTCATCGATCCACTTCGATTTTAAGCATAAGTCACACTGTTACACGTTACATGTTTGAGGTAATAACATATTCACGCCCCTTTTCATTTCAAGATAGGATTTCTTTACCTATAATACTAATAATGCCACGACAACTTTTGGAAATTTGTATGGTTTTTTCTTTTCATTCCCTGCACGCTATGCATGTGATGCGATGACCCCCCCCCCCCCCCCCCCCAACACAACAAGAACAAATTCCATGTGCAATGTATAATAAGAGGACTTTGTATAAAAATTTGTGCCTACAATAACACAAGGAATGGAAACGATTCCTGACCACACAACAAGGCCTGGACTCTCTTAATCATTTTGGGCAATCTTTGTTTAAATAAAACTAAAAGCAATTAAATCTCCAACCGAAGAAAAGAAAAAGGACCCAATCTTCTCCTTCATCTTCTTCTTTTTTAATATTATTTTTGGGGATTATGAAAAATAATTAATCAATTCCAAAACCCATCAAGGGCTTTTTTTGCCATTGATCCAAAGAGCACGCCACTTTAAGATCTGCTTACCCTACCAAACACTCTGATAGTGGAATCTAAAAGCAATTTTCCTTCTACATTAATCTAATTCAAATAAAAATTAATCCAATAAAAATAAAGGAAATAACCTCTAAATCCTCTTTTTTTTTATCAACATGGAAAAGACAGGGCAGGATAAGAACGCATGGTCACTTTTTCTTCATATGTCCCCCCATAAATTTTCTTCCTTTTTTAAAGAAATAATAATATTCTGGAACAAAACATCAACTTTTGCGAGATTAATATGAATTCATTCACTCATTACTACTAATCTCATCTCAGCTGCACTAATGATTACCAATAGCAACGGCAGGTTTGCCTTTTTAAGGGGGAGGAAGGGGACTAATGATTATAAGGCGACAAGTCCGAAGTTGATACTGCTACCCATCTGTGTAAGAAAAAAAAAAAAAACCCATCGAGGTAGTAAGTTATGTATATACCGATCTTTTGGCCAATGGGGATGGGGTTAGGGGCGTCTCGTATTCGACTGGGGGTCTTGTGTTTGCTCGTCCACAGCCAGGAGGAACCAGCCTCCCTACTCCAGAATCCAAAGTGGCGTTAGAATATCGAATTGGTTCATATGTCGAGCCTAGCATATAAGTTCAGCGGGGTTCCACTCTAAAATTAAGTGGCTATAGAGGGAGTAACCCGCTAGGCTATTTATACTGGACCGGACTCTTTTCTCTATCCGATGTGAGACTGAGTTTACTATATGACACCCTTTCAACACGCCCCCTCAAACCCAAGCCCACGGACTCACAAGTCGGCACCCTTTTTGGGTTGAATTGGTCCACATAAACGGACACCTTTTTTGGGTTGCACCGCACTACACGGGCGAGGGGGCCCACTATCGGTTTTACTGAGCTTAACCGAGCTCTGATACCATGTTAGAATATCGGATCGACTCATATATCGAGCCCAGCATACAAGCCTAACGGGGTTCACTCTAAAATCAATTAATAATAAAGAGAATAGTTCGCTGGACTATATACACTGAACCGGACTCTTTTCTTTATTATTCGACGTGGGATTGAATTTAATACGTGACAACCATTTCAAGCAGTCGTAATAAAGACGCGTGCACACGGGAAGACACGGTAAGAGAACAAATAAACGATCAACAAAGAGTTCGTTCCCAAGTCTTTTTGATCTTTGGCTGTCTCTCAGTCATTGTCTGTGTGTGTGATGGACCTTGATCTTTTTATTTCTTCCTGGTCTGCACTTAGCAGCAATCAATGCTCTCTACTTTCTCCCACTCCCCTCCCCTTCCTCATCCCTGCTTCCAACTTCCAACCCAATACCCGCAGCATTTATTCACAAGAAACTTCCTCCCCTCCCCCCCAACACAAACTTTCCATTCTCCTCCTCCTCCTCCTCCTCCTCTTCTTCTTCACCACCTTCTTCTTCTGGTGAACCCCTACACCCTCAACCCAACCCAAACCAGAACAACACCTCCTCCTTTCCCTCAACACCCTCCTCGAAAAGGTGCAATCTTGATCATTACCCATGCAACCGTTTCCTCGTTGTTTGGTCCAATCCGTCGTCCCTCGGATTCGTTCCATCTTGTTTGTTACCTCTTATGTTTTTTTTCCTTTCTTGAGGGAGGGCGGCTGGCCGTATCGGCTTTATCCTGCGTTTTTTTTTAAGGTGGTTGTCATGTACCTGGGCTGTTCTTTTTCTGGGAGTAAAATCTACGTGTTCGATATTCTCATTACCCACTTTGACCAAGAAGGCTAAGTGCCAGGCTAGCCCATCATCATAGTAATAATACTTTTCTGCTGTCGTCGTTTTCTTGCTTTACGTGGACTAATCTTCTTCCCCCTCTCCTCTTCTTTATCTCATTGTCGACCCCCTTTCCTTTTCTTTTATTTCTTCTTCACAGTGGGGATGAAGATACCCCCCCTCCCCAATAAAAAGTTGGTGGTGCGTAGCGAAATCTGGGTGCAAAGAAAGCATTGGGCATTGGAAAGAAAAGAGAAAAAAATCCAGGGTACTTGTCAGGTTAGGAACCAGAGAAAAAGGGGTCAATTTCGTGTGGGGGGAAATGGAAATGGGTTTACGGAAGCATTCAAAAATGGCTTCCCACTCGTTTCAAAGTTTCCTCCTTTATGCTTTATTCCCCTTGAGCAGTCTAGTTTGAATGTTTTCGGTCTCCGGGGAATCGGTATTGACTCCCCTTTTTAAATACGGCTTAGATCCATTTCTTTGTGGGTTTGATTTGATTTAATTGTGTTTGTTTCTGGTGATTGTGACGACAAGGGGTTTTGAAATTTGTGGGGTTAAATAATGTGAAAACATGAGAGTGATCTTCTTGTGTTGTTGAATAGTTTATCTGGAAATCCTCATTGAATTTCAACGAGCATATGCTGAGTTATCAGAGTTTGACTTGGGGGGTAACTATGTCATGTGTGCATGGAGGACAAAGAGGGTTAGGACAACAAAGCCCCGTCTCTTGCATTATTTTATTCCTAGATCACATGGAGTCATGGAGGATTGATTAAATCCATGTTGTTCCCTTATCGTACTCCTCTAATCGCTGCCATCGATGCATATTTTAGTATTACTTGATTTCCATCGTTTTGTTGGCAGTTTTGTTAATCTGGTCAAGACTGTGAACACCGAAGCATCTGCATTTATTAGCCATGGCGTCATCCTCGGTTGTGAATGAATCTTTGAGCTTCGAGCTGGTTGACTATTTAGTTACAGAGATCTCAGTCTGAGGAAAAAGGTGGAAACTTGACGCCTTTTCGGATTTGGGGTGAGTTCTTGTGGGCTGATCCGATGGGTGGATGCGTGTCAAGTAGTAGTAAGAGCTCCTGTAGTAGCGGTAGCAATGGGGAAAGTGCACCTCCACAATACGCATGTGGGTTATGCAGAAAGAAGAGGACCAAGAGGACGTACTCAGAACGCCATGCTGCGTTGCAGCATTTGCCTTCTCTGCCGAATCGGATATTGACGAATGGGAAGAGCCGGAGCTCGTGCATATTTACACAGCAAGGAAAGAAGGGCATCAACCAGGACGCTATGATCGTGTGGGAAGTGAGTGAACCTCATGATCTGTGGCGGCATGTGTGGCTATTTTACTTCCAAACTGATTAATCTTTTGGCAATCTCTTGAAGGAATTCATGGAAGAAGATACGATCTTCTGCGGTGTGTTTGATGGCCACGGACCTTTCGGCCATCTCGTTGCTCGGAAAGTGAGGGATGTTCTTCCAATTAAGCTGCAAGCATCCTGGCGCTCCAGCCAATCAAGACAAAAGGAGTCTGCAAGAGCTTGTTTCCATGGGAATGCGAGGATGCAAGAGACATGCTGCTCCGATGAGGATGAAGTGCTGGAAGCCCCACCAAACTCCTTATGGAGAGAGGCCTTCCTTAAGTCATACAAGGCTATGGACAAAGAACTCAAAGCCCACCCTAACTTGGATTGCTTCTGTAGTGGCAGCACTGCTGTGACAATGGTCAAACAGGGTTCAAATCTATTCATGGGATACATTGGAGATTCCAGGGCTGTCCTTGGATCTAAGGACACTGATGACTCATTGGTTGCAGTCCAGTTGTCTGTGGATATGAAGCCTGACCTTCCAAGTAGGCCATTTCATCTTTGAGTCTTTTGAGTTTAAAAGTGCTGCGTTTGTTTGTGTTTTGACACGACTATTGACCCCATGCTTTCGCAGGAGAAGCTGAACGGATCAAGCGGTGTAAAGGAAGGGTATTCGCTTTGCAAGACGAGCCTGAAGTCCCCAGGGTTTGGTTGCCTTTCGACGATGCTCCCGGACTGGCCATGGCTAGAGCCTTTGGGGATTTCTGTCTGAAGGAGTATGGTGTTATATCTATTCCCGAATTCTCTCATCGCATGCTGACTGATAAGGATCAGTTTGTTGTCCTCGCTTCAGACGGGGTAAGTGAAGTGCTTCCTTCGTGGTTCTTTCCAAGCTGATATGTGGCATATTCTGTTCTTGACTGCATGCAAGAGGCGTAACTTTGGTTCATAGAGTAGGAATATTTTGGGAAAATTGTGTCTCATCATGGCATATATCACGTAACAACAATGGGTTTTAGATGATTCAACAGCCACTTAGTCTTATCAGATGCCTTACAAAGCTGTCCGTTCTTTTAGCTGGGCTGGTGGAGCCTTCAAACACTTGAGATCTTGCCATGATCTTGGATTGAGTTCTGTGGCCAGCAGTTGGTCTTGATGAGATCATGGAAAATCTCCTTTACTTTTTCCTGGAATCTGGTTCTTCTAATAGCCTATCGAGGAGTAGTTCAAGGATTGACTTGTGCCTTTTGCAGGTATGGGATGTGCTGAGCAATCAGGAGGTGGTTGAGATTGTTGCGTCAGCTCCAACACGGTCATCTGCCGCTCGTATCCTCGTAGACGCAGCCGCACGGGAATGGAAGCTCAAATACCCAACATCAAAGATGGATGACTGTGCTGTGGTTTGTCTGTTCTTGGACGGAAAGATGGATTCTGAATCTGATAACGAAGAACACGGGTATTCTTCTGCATCTATCCAGGCTAATGTCTGCAGGAACGCTCTGGAATCAGAAGAGGGCCCCAAGTCCGAGCCAGCTTTGCAGAGGAACTTTACCGTAAGGTCTGGGGATAAAAACAACGTGTATGGAAGTATATCAGGAGGGGTGGAAGGGAGTGGCGTCGCCACTACCGGGAAGGCTGACGATCAGGGTTGGTCAGGACTAGAAGGTGTGACTCGAGTTAATTCGCTCGTCCAGTTGCCGAGATTTCCGGAAGAAAGACCTGATATGTAGACCTTGTTGGGACTACCCTGTATCATATTTAATTTTATGCCTCCACGTCTTATCAGGAAAGAACAAAAGGGAAACCTCTGCCAGATTGGTCCTTTGTGATGTGTAGGAACAGGTTGTGCTTTTTTCTGTTGGTTTTCCTTGTGTTGAAGAGGACAAGTGCAAAGCTCGGTTTGTGATAATGTCTAGAGTGCGAGAACGATCGCACCTCTATCTCCGGTCATTCTTCTGGCCATAATGGATGATGAAAACGGGAAACTTAAAGCTCTTTATCTTGCATCACATGGCGTAGCTAGAAGAACTGGAATTGGATTATTCCATCACTGAGGTCAGACCAGCCATCACTTCCCCAGTAAATACATCAGATTCCATTTTGACCATATGCTAGATCAAAGGACACCATTAATGTGACTACAAAGAACATGATCCAAACACAAGATATCATTTATCCTAAAAGGACGAAGAAATATTGGAACAATGGTGCAAGGAAGCAATAGCTAGGCAGATCTGAAAATTTTAACCCTACACATTGCAGCTGCAACTCTAGTAATTCTCAAGCAACCCCAGGTGCCTTGTAGTGGTATAATCTTCCAACATCAATTAGTCGACTCTGTCTGCATACTCAGAGGTTAATGGGAGTTAGGGGGTAACAAAGGGAAATTCATGAGCAAACTGTAAAAACGACAGCTGAGAATGCCCAAATCATTTGCAGCAGGCTGATGAGCAAGACAATCTAACACCAAGCAATAGAATATAACAGAACTGATTACTTGACAAAAACTATAACATAATTCACGAAACCAGAAGACGGGAAGTGAGCCTTGGCAATATGTCTGCAAAAATACTCGGATGCGTGACCAAATTCCAGCCAGGGAAAAATCTACAGGTATGAAGGCTCTCAACCCAGCAGAAAAACTCGATCTTTCCCATCACTAGACCAACATCAACACCCCAACATTCAAAGCAATCTGATCGAATCTCGCAAAATACACCTTATCGTGGATCTTACACCAAATTGTTTCAATAAAAACTAATCAACAATGCCCGCAACATATCACCACAGCTTCCTGATTTCTCACGACAACCAGCTGAAACCAATAAATACACCACGATCAAGATAACAAAACAACAGGAACCGGCATCACAAACGGAATGGGAACGGAAGCCGCCAGAATACATTGGATGAAGAACATCGAAGCCTTACCCTTGCAAAATGGTACGGAAAACTCGAAAAAACAAAACAAGGCGGAGGGTAGGGGGCCGTATAGAACCGAACCCATCCGTCAGAAACCGGCCATCTTGAAGAGGATAAAGCAGAGGAACCCAAAAAATACGAACAGGAAGAGGTAATCCACAAACACGAAGAACGCGGTGGAGCCGTGGCCCCTCTTCCTGCTCGCGATCCCCTGATTCTTTCCCTTCCTCGGGTCGTCGTCGACGGGTTCCAGCGTAGCCATCGATCGGTGGTGGGGGGATTGATCCGGATCTCGCGTTCTTCTGATTCCAGTTTCTCAGAGTCGATCCGACCGTTGTTTTAAGGGGCTCGGTCGGAAGGGATGGACGACCTGAATATGGGCCAACTCCTCAAGTGGGCTGGCCCATTTTTTGGCCCATGATGTTCGGGTCTTTTGTCCCTTTAGCCCGCTGTCTGAAAAGCGGATGGAGAGAGAGAGAGAGAGAGAGAGAGGAGTTTCTTTTGCATAAAAAGAAGAGAAGGGAAAAAGAATGTGGGCATTTAAGGCTGTCTAAAGAGTGGTCGGAAGAAAAAGGGCAGACCCGGAGATATAGTGGGGGTTCACGTGAGCAACCCCCCATTTTCACTAAAATTTTTTTACATATTTGATTATTATAATCAGTAAAAGAAAATAAAAACAAAGGGAAGTTATTACAAGTGGAGTCGCTTTCAGTGTTCCGAGGTGGTCCCCCGGGGGGGGTGTTTATTTTCCGAAGATCATGTGCTGTTTCGGAATATATAGCGCAAACTCTCGGAATACCCAAAAAGCTTTTACTAAATGGAGGATTGTGATCTCCTCTCCCACACGAGCCGTGCGACGCGGAAGCGACTACTTACTCCATTCCCGTGTCCTTTCTTCTTCACTCGTAGCTGAAGCCGTTCTGATCCCCTCCCTCCTCTTTACCCAGTTTTCGAACGAGAGGGGCCAGCCAGCAATTGGAGCCCCATGGGCCCCGCGCAACCCCCAGCTGCTTCTGCTTCTGCTGCTGCGGCGACGATGCGGATCCCGGCCGACGACCGTTACTGGTCCAGCATAGATGACGACACGGTCAGGGCGGTGTCTTTCGGGTTGGTCGCGACGGCCGTCCTCGTCTCCATGTTCCTAGTCATGGCCATCTTCGAGAGGCTCTTCAGGAGAGACGGCAACGGCCGCTCGTCGGCTCCTGGTCCCGGCAGTTGGGATGCCGAGGCGCGGCCGCGGTTAACGGATCACCCCAAGACATGGCAAGCTTCTCCCAAGGTGTGTGGCTAACTATCAGCGTAACGTGCTGATCGAATTGAGGGATCTTCTTGACTGGGTTTCGTTTTGTTTTTTTGGGCAGATCATGAGCCCCTACGGGATGACGGTGTTGATGCCGGGCGAGGACGTGCCGACGTTTATCGCGCAACCCGCCCCCGCCACCGCGGCAGTCATGTCCTCCAGACAGCTAGAAATAGGAGAGCAAATTGTACGAGGAGATAGGTCGGAAGTGATAATGGCGACGATGCCGTAACAAGGCAGAAGAGTTCTTACTGTAACGAGTTGGGCCTCACGACGGAACCCCATTTGGGCCGATTTTAAAATGCCCAATGGGGTGAAACTTTGGACCAGAGGATGTTGCTATTTTCTATGTCAATTGTAAGACAGGCCCAACAAAATGGCCGGGGGTATTATTGTAAGAATTCCAGCCCCCCGGGTCAACAAACCCGTTAACAAAAATAAAAAAAACATATCACAACAAGCACGAAACAGATACGTAGTCAACCCCCACGGTACGAGGATTTGGAGTTTTATTTCATCTAAAAAAACGTATTTCTAACATCGAGTGCCCTAGTTTAAGTAGCCCACCTTTGGTCCCCGCTACCCTCCTCGCGGCGTGGAGGGGTTGGGGCGATGTTTGTCGGTGGTGGTGGTGGTGGTGCAGGAGGAAGAGGTTTCGCATGAAGCGAACTCTGGATTCAGACAAGATGATGGGTCATAAGTGGGAACCTAATCAAAATCATTAAAATACATTAAAATTAAGCATAGATATTCATTACGAAGAAATTTTATTGTATGTATTACGCACAATTAGAGTTAAAATATGAATGGGCGTGAACTTGGATTTGCAAAATCGGTTGCTCTTTTCCGGGCAAAGGGAATTTACGAGCTTCTGCACAGTGTAAAGGCACAATGATCGCTCCCTAGATCAAGCAAAATCGTCCCCCCTTATCAACCTCCCTCCAAGGCCCCAAGAGACAATCACCTCTGTGTTTATACATAGAATCTATGGAGTTGGGTTTGAGGAAGAAAGCTTGCCTATAAAATAAAATAAAAGGATGAGCGTTCCGAGAGGTGATGAAACTCGAGACGCTGAACAACATGTGCCAGAATATATCTCAAGTTGAATCCATCCGAGAACATTCCACCACGTTCAGTCCCAACGTCTCTCTCCATCATATACATTTCAAGGCAGCATCTGACAGAGGAAATTGCCGTAGCTTCTTCCACTATTATTGCCCCATTACGTCCAGAAATTTAACCAGTTTCCTTATTTTTATTTTATGCAATTCTAAAAACTATCCATCGAGAATCTTTTAAATCAGTTTTCAAAGTAGCTTGAAATTCCAACGTGAATTTACGTTCAAAATTTCATATTACATGAAACTTAAATAAACAAGCAATTAAATATTAGAGACTAAGAAATTGTAGCTATTAAAGCGAACTTCAAAATGCAGCGTCCAAAAACGATAAGTAACCAAATTAGAATAATAAGAATAAAAAACCACTCTCATGCTTCACGTTCTTAATTGTCCGATAATTGTAATAACATATAAACGATTTTGCCCCAGGAATCATTCATTAAGTCTAAATAGGAAGTTTTCGTAGTCCAATCGATTTTGCTCTCTACTCAGACCTTTAGTCCCGACTGTCTCCATCGTTTCAAAGCAACCTTTAAACAGATGAAGTTTTCGTAGCCGAGTCATAGATTTTCCTTGTATTGTAAAGGTTTTAATTATTAACATAAGTGTTGTGCATTCATTAGATTATGTACAACGACCGCAAAACGAGTTTTGTTCCATAATGACATCATTTAGCGAAATATTTCGCCAAATGACGCAGTTTGGAAAATATTTCGCCAACTAACCCTCCAAAATCGGCCTTACAAAGGCCGACTTCGATCCTTAAGGAAGTCGGCCTTAAGGCCGACTTCCTCAATTTCTTTTCTTTTTCTTTTGAATTTAAAAAAAAAAGCTTAAAGGGAAGTTCATTAATTTTTTTTTATTTCAAAAGAAAAAAAATTGAAGAAGTCGGCCTTTATAAGGCCGACTTTCATTCCCCAAAACCGGCCGACTTCCTTCATGCAGCGTCCCAAACTTCGTTTGCTAAAATTTTTTCTAAGTATGGTGAAGTCGGTCTTTCTATTCGTCAAAACCGAAGTCGGCCTTACAAAGGCCGACTTTGATGGGTTAGTTCACGAATTATTTTCGTTAGTACGTCATTTGGCGAAATATTTCGCCAAAGGACGTCATTATGGAACAAAACTCACCGCAAAAAAACCATAATTCGATACGTGTGTTAAGTAAATTACATAGTCACTCTGCCACCCTAGTCGGCTCGGCTCACCCCCCAAGTTCTTCTTCACATTACAGAAACTCACAACCCACGACCCACCCAATAAAAAAACTCGCCAAACTACTGAAACAATCGACCCAACGGATCCAATACCTGCATCCACGAGTACGCGTTTCCCCGAGGATCATAATCGTGGCGACGGCGGGGCACGGGATTCAAACCTGTGGAGAAGGGGCGGGGCCGCAGGAGGAGGAGGGATCCGAGTTGGGAGAGCATCGCGGCGAGGGATCGGTCCGCCCGTGGGTTCGGGTTGTTGGTATCGGGCGGGTTTTGTGGCGTTCCTGAAATTGCACACTGGTCGTGTACTTCTTGTCTTTATTAATTTTAGTCCTGAATTTTGAATTATGATCAATTGAGTACTCTTCGCGAATCTGATGAACAACCGAGTCCGAGCAACGCAGACTGGTTTCAACCGCCAGCTTTCGTTCAATCCGACCGACCTCCATTCTCTGTTCTTGTTTCAATTCCCCTTTTTTTTATTGACAGTGGGTCGAAGTTTAGTCGCTTTTATGGAATAATAGTTCAGGGTTGTACGTAGTGGTAGTCTTCTACTGCTCTCCACGTCGACTGGTTTGTTTGTTCCTTCCACTGTCGTCAAAGGAAGAGAGAATCAAGAAGGAAGGAAAACGAGATCTTCGTCGGTGTGTCTTCGCGTTTTGATCCCAGATGAGTCGATACGATTCCAACCCGTTTGATGAGGAGGAGGTCAATCCCTTCGCGGTAAGAACAGAAGGTCCCGTTCGACAATTTCTTGGCGTCCGACATTGTCAGCGGGATGGTGGCGTTGTAATCGTGTTGCTTTTTGTGTGGCTGGGTCGTCGGGAATTTGGAATATTGGGGGTTGATGGGATCCTGGGTCGAGGTAGTCTTGGAGTGCGTTTGTTTCTACGCTAGTTGTTGTTGGATGGTTTGGAAGGGTTGAATTTTGCCGTCTGAAGTGGGTTCTTGGGGATATGGAAGTTGCTTTTGGGGCTTCCAAACAGCAGTGATGTGGACGAACGTTGTTTTAGTTGCGTTTCTGTTTGGGTTGATTTGGAAAGATTTTGCCTACTGGTAGCTGCACGTAAGGCGATGGATTGAATTCGTCGCCAGAACTGTTAGGTTGTTTAGAAAAAGACGCCAGTGGTCTTGTGATCCGTGGACTTGGTCTAGACCAGGGTTTGTTTCGACACTGTGTACCTACTTCATTTCTATTAGATTTTTGTAGTTGTAGCCAATGTAATCTCTTGCTGAGTGTTCAAACATGCTGACGTATACCTTAAATCTCTTTTGACATTTTTTCATATATTTTATTCCCCGGTGGATTTGTCAATTTTTGTTAGAATCAAGGAGGTAGAGGGAAGCAGGGTGGATTGAACTATGGTGGAGGTGGATTCTATACAACAGTATGTTTTCTTGTCTTATGCTTCCAAATCGATCTTGAATGACTTTATGTATCGTGGGGAATGTAAGATCCAATAAGATACCTGAGCGGAAACTTTAACATAGCTTTCTGATTGGGGGAGGATAGTTGGCGCTTACTGAAGCCGGTATTACTTGGGAGAAGCTATTACAGTCTGGGTTTGGAATCGCACATGATGCCTTTTCATTTGTGGATATTCTGAAAAGTTCAATTTTGTCACTTTTATTGCATTAGTTTTGTCCAATGTTCTGTCATTGTGAAATCAATCTCTTCTGGGGTACATGACGAGATGTTTGCTATTTAAGAACCCTGGGAGTGTTCTGGCTGCAACATCAACACTTACACCTCTTCCTCCTGAACCGCATGATCGTGGTGCAACAATTGACATTCCTCTAGACAATACAAAGGTGGATATAAATGGCTTTAAGATTGCCCTGTTACTTGTATATTTCAGCCTTCGATAAAATTTTCCTCAGGAGTTGTATATATTAGAAAGAGGTTTTAATAGTTTTCTTTCTTCAAACATAGGATTTGAAAGCCAAGGAGAAGGAGCTTCATGCTAAAGAAGCCGAGCTGAAAAAGAGAGAACAGGTAGGACTCTAGTTATCTTTAGTTGAGCTGGATAGTTGATGTTTTGACACTGACAGTATCGCAACTCAAACCAGTTGTACTGATAATGCTTTTTGCAGGAATTAAAAAGAAGAGAAGATGCAATCTCAAGAGGTTTGTCGAGCCTATTCTTGTAGTTGGGGCATATTGAGTCCCAATAATCATTTTATTGTTAATTGTTGAGCATTTTTGGTTTAAACAGCTGGAGTAGTGATCGAGGAGAAAAACTGGCCGCCATTTTTTCCTCTGATCCATCACGACATCCCGAATGAAATACCAATCCATCTCCAGAAGCTTCAGTATGTTGCTTTCACAACTTATTTGGGTAAGTCAATTCTTGTGCTGTGCTTTCAAACTACGGTACTCTGTAGTATGCCAAACATTTCTACTGAATCTTTTGTGGATTTCTTACAATTGCAGTCTGTCTGGTGCTTTTGTTTTTGGCAATTAATAGAGCAACATTTGTCTTGCTTAAGCCTATATTTTCGAATGGAACCTCGAAATGTGTTGGAATATTTCAACAACCCAGGGAAGATGATTTGATTGAGGATTTTGGGGACATTTTGCAGGCTTGGTAGCATGCCTTCTGTGGAATATTGTGGCAGTAACCACTTGCTGGATCAAAGGGGAAGGTATACGTTCTTACTCTTACACTTTAATTGGATATCACCGTACTGATAATCATAAGGTTTGGCTTCTTGATTCACTTTTGTAGGTGTTACGATCTGGTTGCTTGCCATCATCTACTTCGTTTCTGGGGTTCCGGGCGCGTATGTGTTATGGTATCGTCCTCTGTACCGTGCAATGAGGTGATTTCTCATCATTTATTTACAAACAATCAGTTATAGCTGAAAAGGCTGTCAAGCCTTGAAGCTACCCTATAATTCTAATGTTTGAATTCTATTCCTCCCCTAATGACAGAACTGATAGTGCTCTAAAGTTTGGGTGGTTCTTCTTATGCTACATGGTATGATAGTATTGCTTTTGTTGATTGTGTTCTGAGAGGCATCAGAGATTCCTTGAATACAATGCCAGTGTTTTCCATGCAGGTGCACATTGGTTTCGTTGTATTTGCGTCCGTTGCTCCTCCAATTATATTCAAGGGGAAATCTCTAACGTAACTTCCCATCCTACTTCTACTCTTTCTTTTAATTCCCGGAACACTGAATCCTTGATGTTGCTTTTGTTTTATCTTCCTGTTTCTTCCATTCTCCATTAACCATTTGATGGACGCTTTAATTCTAGTTACATGCATCTAATGTGGAGAGTTTGCTAACCTTTCTCCCTCTATTGACAAGCGAGAAATGGTAATGCTCCTATCAAATCTGTGTTTTGACTGAAAGGTATGCTTTCTTCTGTGAACAGAGGTATCTTGCCAGCGATTACTGTCTTGACCGACAATATCCTGGTTGGGGTAAGTAGGGCTATGGATTTTTTTCGTGCATAGTGATTGATCAAATAGGACGGAATTGATGTCCTTCCTGTTATTGCTTTGGAAAAGGATTCCAATTGTCATGCTTCATAATTTCATTGCTGCAGATATTCTACTTCATCGGCTTTGCATTTTTCTGCCTCGAGTCACTCCTTAGCATCTGGGTCCTACAGGTTTGGCTCGTGATAATTTACTTTTCTTGATTCCTCCCTAACAGTTATGTTGCTGCTCCAGCCATCAGTAAGATCTTTACCCTTGTCTTCCACAGCAAGTATACATGTACTTCCGTGGAAGCGGTAAGGAGGCAGAGATGAAGCGAGACGCTGCAAAGAGAACCATGATGTCAGCATTTTAATGCAGCTAGTCTAGCAGATGCTAAGCATCTTCTGCAGAAACAGTCTTCTATTGACGTATGATGCTCTCGTCGAATGAATCATTTGCCCCATCCCGGGTCAATTATGAAATCCGGATCATACAGACTATAGACGAGGACATGTATGCGAGATTCATTTTTAGATTCATTTGTTATTGGGAGGAATGTGTATTCACCAAATTCTCGGAAAGCCGAATTCTGCATATGGGAATTGATTTTATCCCGACTCTGCCTTCTTGCAATCATAAAAATTAGACAACCGAAGAATCCCATAATGTTCTGTCCTTGTCAAATCCTCGTGAAGCTACCAAAACAAAATCGTCAACCTGCTTGCTGAGGAAGAACAAAGAAGAATCTGGCGGGAGACGTAGGCGACATCATCTCCTCTGCTCCTTCCGAAAGTATCCTCGTCCGATGTTGTTAAGCAACTGCAGCAGCTCCAGGGAGCTGAGAAACGAGCGTGTCCGACAGCGTCCCATGATTCCGGGTCGGACAGCTTGTAAGCCCCCTGCCACCCCACTCTACGCCATAAACCCTAGGGTTCTGCCTCCGAACCCTCAAAAGCGCACGAACCCACAACCCCAAACTAGCGTCCCGGCCGGGTTTGTGGGATCCAAGCTCGAGCGCCAATCAAAGGCCGCGCCTTTACATGGGAAAGTTAGTTCCTTTAGTTCTGGAAAGAGGAAATACGGCGGGGTTTTACCCAAGATTTTTAAGGCGTTAGAATCAGAGGATGAGGGAGGGATTGAGAGAGGGCTTGCTTTGTTTTGGGATGATTTGAGCCCCAAGGAGCAGACGGTGATATTGAAAGAACAGGGTAGCTGTGAGAGGCTGATTAGGGTGTGGGATTTTTTCAGGGCTCAGGAGGATTATGTCCCTAACGTGATTCACTACAACGTGGTGCTCAGGGCGTTGGGTAAGGCTCAGAGGTGGGATCAGTTGCGGAGATGTTGGATAGAGATGGCGAAGGATGGTGTAATCCCGAGTAATAATACTTATGGGATGCTAGTGGATGTTTATGGTAAGGCGGGATTGGTGAAGGAGGCCCTCCTGTGGATCAAGCATATGAAGATGAGAGGGGTTTTTCCTGACGAGGTTACCATGAATACTATTATTAGGGTGCTGAAGGATTCTGGGGAGTTTGATCGGGCGGACAAGTTTTATAAGAACTGGTGTGATGGGAGGGTCGAGTTTGATGAGCTTGAGCTTGATGCAATGGTTGATTCTATTGATGGGTATGGTGCTTCACCAATTAGTTATAAGCAGTTTTTGTCCACCGAGCTTTTTAAAACGGGCGGGAGGATGAGAGAGTTGGGTACAATCGATGAGGAATTCTCAAGTAGAAAACCACAGCTTACTTCGACTTTCAACACATTAATTGATCTGTATGGGAAAGCAGGAAGATTACAGGATGCCGCGGATGTATTTGGGGAGATGTTGAGGTCCGGGGTTGCAATTGACGTCATTACCTTCAATACTATGATTTTCACTTGCGGAAGTCATGGACTATTGTCTGAAGCTGAAGCATTGCTAGATGAGATGGAGAAAAGGGGAATATCTCCTGACACAAAAACTTATAACATTTTCATGTCCTTGTATGCGGATGCAGGGAAAATCGAGGCTGCTCTTGACTGCTATAGGAAGATAAGGAAGGTTGGGCTATTTCCTGATGTTGTGACTCATAGAGCTATTATCCATAAATTATGCGAGAAAAACATGGTTGATGGCGTAGTTGGGATTGTTGAGGAGATGCAAAATTATGGGATCCAAATAGATGAACACTCTCTTCCTGCCATTGTTAAGATTTATATGGATCAAGGGATGATCAATGATGCCAAAGTTCTGATAACGGGAGTTGTGAAAGATTACTCGTTGTCATCCAGAATACGTGTGGCATTGATGGACATTTTTGCCGACAAGGGTCTTTGGGCAGAGGCTGAGAACATATTCGTCATGAAGAGCGACTCAATAGGACAGAAGAAAGATGTGCAAGAATATAATGTAATGATCAAGGCTTATGGAAAGGCAAGGCTGTATGAAAAGGCTGTGTCACTTCACAAAAACATGAAGAATCAGGGGACTTGGCCCGATGAGTGCACTTATAATTCCCTAATTCAAATGCTTGCTGGTGGTGAACTTCCAGAAGAAGCTAGAGGTTTCCTGAATGAAATGCAAAAGGTAGGATATAGACCACAGTGCAGGACATTCTCCGCAGTTATAGCATGCTATGCTCGTCTTGGACAGCTTGCCGATGCTATTGATGTGCTCAATGAGATGGAAAAGGCTGGAGTAAAAGCAAACGAAGTAGTTTATGGTTCTTTGATCAATGGGTTTGCAGAAATAGGTAAAGCTGAAGAAGCGCTTCAATACTTTCAGTGGATGGAAGAATGCCACATTCCAGCTAATAAGGTTGTATTGACTTCTCTTATCAAGGCATATAGTAAGTTGGGGTGCATTGAAGGAGCCAAATCCATATACCAGAGGATGATGCACATGGAGGACGGTGTGGATGTCGTCGCATCAAACAGTATGATCAACCTTTATGCCGACCTTGGCATGATTTCTGAGGCCAAACTGATTTTTGATGGCTTGATAGAGAAAAACTTGGCGGATGGTGTTTCGTTTGCAACTATGATGTTTCTATACAAAAGCATGGGTATGCTTGATGAAGCTATTGAGGTTGCCAAGGAAATGAAGCAGGCAGGCCTGCTGAAAGATTGTGCTTCTTATAATAAGGTGATGGCATGCTACGCTACTAATGGTCAGCTTCTTGAATGTGCCGAATTGCTGTATGAGATGATTTCACGGAAACTCTTGCCCGATAAGGGGACCTTTAAGGTACTGTATACCCTGCTTAAGAAAGGTGGTTTGCCTATTGAAGCCGTTAATCAGCTGGAATCGTCTTATCGGGAAGGTAGACCATATGCCAGGCAGGCAATAATTTCTTCTGTATATGCCATGGTCGGCTTGTCTGATTTTGCACGGGAGTCCTGCGAAGTATTGTTGAGGGCAGAAGTTCCCCTCGATTCTTTCATATACAATGTCTGTATATATGTTGATTTCACATCGGGGGAAGTTGACCGGGCCCTGAACACATACATGAAAATGCAAGATGATGGTGTCGGCCCGGACCTGGTCACTTACATTAATTTGGTAAACTGCTATGGAAAAGCTGGAATAGTTGAAGGGGTCAGGCGTATCCACAGTCAACTGAAGTTCAATGAAATCGAGCTGTGCGAATCCCTGTTCAGAGCTGTATCAGAGGCCTACAGAGCTGCTAATAGGCATGAGCTTGCCGAGTTGGTTACCAAGGAGATGAACTTATACTTAGATGCTGAGCAATATTCCGAGTCCGAGGCGGAAACCGATTACAGTGGCAGTTAGTTACAATCATATTACTCGTAGTAATTTGTTCATTCAAGCTGTAGCAACGGATGATGGTAGTGCTTCATACTACTGGGCCTTAGTTTCGTACCTTTGCAGCTATGCTCCTTCAATCATATTCAAGCCTAGAGGAAGATCTCTGACGTAATTATCTCTCGCTTTTCCTATGCTGTTTTTTAACCGGTCACATTTCCGTTTCTCTTATACCATATGCTTGCAGATACTCCGCTTCAGATATCTCCGGTGCATCACAAGGCTGCCGAGATAAGATGCTGGGGCGCAGAGAGCCAGCAATCCTTTGGTAAGCACTCCCAGTGACAGCAAGATATACTCCTCCGTTGGACTATGTAACTTATGTTAATCCAGCTCATTTCGCCCCCCGTTACTAGCTCTCATTCATGAATCACCGACTGTTACGATCCCCGTATCACCGGTCGCTCAACTTCCGTAAACATGTTCGGGTTGACCAAACCTGTGAGTGTTGGATGGTTCCAGACAATGGATGTTTCCTCAATTACATGGGGTTGCTCGCTCTTCAAGTAAAATCCATGCCCTACACCAGGAGGGGTTTCAGCTATGCTTAGGTTGGTTGGTTAAGACGCAATAACTGGATCGATCAAGCTCAAATAGTGAAGAAAGGAATGTAATTTTAGAAAATATAAAAGAGAGAAAAAAGTCGACAATGTCCAGACCATCCCGACGCCAACAAACTGCAGTTAATGCAGCACTTGCTGGTGTTGCTGGCTTGGCTGCCTTTTTAGCCTTCAACTATAAAAAAACCGGCGATGCTCCATCCCCATTCCAACCAGAATCCCCTCCTTTCTTTTGCGCCCCCCCCCCCCTCCCCAATCCCACACAAAAGGAAAAAAAGAAACATTCTGGAAATGGTGTTCTTCTGCTTCCTGGTAGACCAGAAGAAGAAGGTGAGGAGCAGCAAGCCGGCTGCTGGGATCTGCTCGAGGTGCGGAGGCGGGGCCAGCGTGGCTGACATGAAGACCGCCACGAGGTTCCTTTACGTCCCGTTCTACTGGAAGTCATGGAGGGCCATCATATGCACCTTCTGCGGTGCCATCCTCCGATCCTACGGATGAAAGCCCCCACGGCCACCCCTGCGAAGCCTTCCTTCGTCCTCCCTCTTCATATTTTCCCTGCTATTTTAGCTCTACTAACTCCCCAAGTCCTCCCCGAGATCTACTCGATGTAATAATTCTTTAGTACTGAAAGAATATATTCTTTGGAATTCCTAACTTGTGATTATATTTTTTTGTTTCCCCGGTGGTCCTTTGGGCTGCCCGCTGATCTCTTGAGTTGTTCCCAAGATGGGTTTTTGAATGTATGTATGTTTGCTTTATTCCCTAATGATGAATGATCATTAAGAGTCACTTTGTACAAAGCAAATTGGACCACCACCCTCTCCCTCTCCTGTCATAAATACATTGAAAATGGCAGGAGTATTGTGTCTGTCGCTAATGGTAATGGCAAGCAGCATTTTTACATGATTGCCACCACCCCCATGCAATTTAATGCAAAAACCAAACCCTGAGAGAAGTGAGGAAATGTATGCCAGCTACTTTACCAATCCACCCGACTCCCCTTTCTTTCCTTTTCCATTACATTGAATTGAATGTAAGAATTGATATTGAGTAGCTCTTTTCCTTGTCCAGTGATGCAAAAGAGGGACCATTCATATTCATGTTTCCCTCCTTTGGGAGCCCTGCATTGGCTCTCTTTTCAATGTTCACTGTTTGTATGTTTGATGTAGCTGCTATCATTTTGAACAAACTTGTAAGAAGTAGTACTACTTCCGGAAATCATACTTCAATGGCAGAAACTCCATGCCCGGATTTGAGTAGTTTACACGTGCCGTCAACTGACTGGGGAAGAGGTAAAACAGAGAGTCAAAAAGGTGGGTGCGACAGAAAATGATCTCCAAATCCATGCAAACCCGTGACTTTATCCACGTTCATCACTCGCACCGCTACCATTGCCAGCAACCACTACCTTTGACTAAACAAGTCGGCATCTTCATTAATTATGTCGTGGTGTGGTGCTTAATTATTACAACCAGCAGCATGCACAGAGAGAGTTGACTTCCCCCCACCCCCAAAAGAACCGAACCTTTTGTTATTCTCAAGGCATGAGAATCTCTTGCTAGTTTGGTTTTGACTCTTGACTTTGCTCGACAGATTGTTTTATTTAATGGCATGGCAGAAGGCAATGTGGAATGAACAATGTTTCAGTTGCCCCAGTTGGTGGAGCACAGCTGGTGATAGGTTTTGCATAGAAAGGAATTAGAATGGGTGGTTTGTAGTTGGGTTCTTTGATGCTGAGATGAAACATTGCTTTCTGATGATCCAGACAGATATGCCCCACATGTATGGGATATGCTGGCCTGGACGACGACCAAGAGAATCGGGTCCTGGCCGGGTGTTGGCGTAGAGGCATGTGCACAACCCCAACCAGATGATTATATGTTGCCTGATCAGTTGAGCAACAGAGGGAAGCCTGAGGATTAGCGCATAGCAATGACACGAAAAATGCCGTTGAATCAGGAGCATATTAATTTCCCCAGCTTTAACAGAGTCAAATGCGGTAATCAACGGGCAATTCTCTGAGTCCTATGAGGATTCCAGGGGGGCAACTTGTCCAGGAAAAGAAAAAATAAATTATGCAGGATGAATTTGCAGCAAGAAGGTTCAGGCCTTCGTGTTACTGGTGAAGTCTCTGCACATCTGGCATGAGCAATCTGTTGAACGACATATCTCACATCCGAAGCAGACGCAAGATGTGCAACCTTTGCAGGTAGGGGAACGGGTACAGCCCCTGTAGACTCTGCGACTTGCTCGTTCCTCGTCGTCGTCACAGGTGATCCTGCACAGAACAAGAAAACCAGTGAATCAAACAGTTATCACACACCCAAGCCTAGTACATGAACTACTCAAATTTGAAAACAGAACATGATAGCAGAAGACAACAGACAGTACACAATTTTGTGATGAAGGGGCAATAGTCTGCTAAACACAAACACCTCCTTAGCTCAGTAATTTGCAGCATTTGAATTCAGATGTTTGTAAGTCAATCTTATCTAGGAATTTTCCACTCTTAGGGAGATGACCCCAAAGATTCAGGAATAGAATCTATTGACACAGGCACCCAAGTCGACCCATCTGCTCTTGTAATAGAAGCAGAAAAATAAGGCACTTATAGCACTACATCCGTTAGACTTGAACCATCTGGAGCCTTTCATCAAGGCGATTTTTTTTATTTAACAGCAATCAGTGTCGTCATTTACTAAATGATAGAGACGACATAAAAGTGCCTGTGAGAGTGAGAGTCTTAGACCAGTAATCATCGGAATTTCGGCAGTCTAGACGAACAAATCTTTAGTCCAATCACATAAGACAATCCACATTTCCTGTCACTCATCCAGGAATTGTCCCTCTGACAGACTCCAATATAGAGGTGAAAGTCATGCCGCGATGGATTGCAAGGGAAATCAATTGCAGCATGCAAGTTATAAAAAACGGAAAATAAAAAACACTGATAATGAAAGACGTGCTTACTTGTCCAGAGGAAAATCAGAGCATTTCCAGTTAGCATTTGCTACTGCATTATGATAATGGCGGCACTCCTCCTTTGTCCGAAGACGAAATCGGCGAACCTTGTTGCACCTCGAACAACGAACAAATTCATCCCGGTGGCCAACCTTCAGAGTGGATTTGATTGATCCATTTCCACTCTTTAGAGCCATTTCATAATACTTGACCAGCACAGTTTTTCCCAGTGGAACCTTCTCGCCATTAACAATCACCCACACGTTGTTCTTCCATTTCCTGGCTGTCTCCCTCCCAGAATGTTTCTCAAAAGCAGCTGGAGTCAACTTATCTGGCAATGAAAATCAAAACAAGCCAGCAGAGTTACACATTAGCAGGAAGCACAACAGAACAATCGGTAGAATATAAAGCCCAGAGGAAACCTCTAGCTGATCTAAGAATCACCAGCCATCAATCTGAAAGGATAAGAAACTGCCAAAAGATCACATCTCGAGACAAACATAACCAACGGAGAAAATTAAAGATCGCATAAAGTAAAAACAGGCTGTCCTTATGTTACAGAAAGGAAATCATTAAGCAGTCATTATTTCATGATCCATTTCTTCTTTCCCGAATGACTTTCCTGGACAACAACAGTCAAGCTGTAGGGTTTGACTCCGGATGCAAGAACCAAAAGCAAATTCAGACCCTAATCATAGCAAAAGTAGAAGGTACAGATTCCATGCATTAGCCCGGGAGAGAAGAAAAACCAGAACGCAGCAGAAATCTTTCCCCAGCCACCCATTTGCGGAAAGCAACCCCAGCTTTGTCAGAACAAAGTACTCCATGAGCATTAGATAATATTACACTTTTTTCCAGTACCTTCAAGCCTCAGCTCAACACATCTACAGTAGCGAAGAAGCAAACGGATCTTCCACGTGCATGGATGCCACGATTGTAGTAATGCAAGAGACAAAAACCCGAAGAAAACCTCCCCAGCGCGACCCCCTTTCTGGTAGATCCCTCGATGTTTATAGAAACCCGGATCGCAAGAAAACCACCCATGAACAAACCAAACACCACCAAACCCAACTCGTTTCATCGACTGAAGAACCCACCCAAGATTGCAGGAACCCGTCCAACCACATCGTACTCCGCCGAAAGCTACAAAGAACACGACTTTTCCAACAAAACAAGTCCGACCCCATCCTTCCAGACAAAACCAAAAAAGAGAAACACACCTTCTTGGCAACCTGGGGTGCAGTCGCAGGAGACGAAGAGGTCGCCGTTGCGGAAAACCCTAAGGCGGCCGACGGCGTCGCCATACCTGCGGCTGGTGCACCCACACGTGACCTCCACGTGATCCCCGGCGACCCCATGCTTAAGCCCACTCACATCCCTCAGCTCTTCCTCCCCGAACAACGCCGCCGTCATCGTCTCCTCCCTGCTCTCCTCCATGCCTCAACCCTTATTACTCTCTATCTGTTATCCTCGAATGTGGGTCAGCCGGGCCTAAGGAAGGGAAGCAAGCAAGTGGGGCGGGCGGTGAAATCGAGGGAAGTGAAAAGTAGGCGCTGCGTCGTCGTCAGAGAGGGTGAGAGCACGTTGTTTAGGCCCGAGTTCCTCGAAAAGACCGCATTTTGAAGATCTGGGTCGGGGCTAAAACTCGCTAGACGAGGTGAAAGCGAGGGTTTTTCCTCCCCCCCGCATGCGTCTTTTGGTTGTAGTTATTACAAGTGCATTGGAGTTATTACAAGGGCAAGCAAGAATCATGTTAGTCGTGAGATAGAGACCATAATAGCCTGGCAGCAGCAGTCAAGGGAATGTGAATGAGCTGGCGAATGGGAAAGGGACCAAATAGCACTATAGCGTAATAACAGTTCGGATTTTGTGTCCGAAACCAAGGAGCTCGTGTTTGGATTGTTGCTGCTGTTTTTGCATGATATTGATTATCCAAATGGTGGGGCCAATTCCTTTTACCTTTCCTTTCAACCAGTGATGCGGCCAATGGAAATTTCGTGAATCGTTTTTGTTTCAGAGGTTAGTCCGGTTTCGAATATGATTTTCGACCGCGATCGGGAAGCTTGTGTTCTCTGTAGCCGCATTGGCGAACTATGATATACCCGCCACTTCCATGATTTAGGTCTCACGGGTTTCGGATCTAGAACAGCCGAGCAAAAGGAAACGGCGAGATCCTCTTCGTGATCCTGGTCTCTTTTGATAAAGGTAATAGTTAATCCTTGCCTCGAGAAGCTGCAGGGTTATCGGAGTCAAATACCCTGGACGACGAAGGGATTCCATTCCGTACATTGCTTGTGAATGAATATACAGAACAAGAAAGCACAGTTTTACTGCAGTTTGGCGTGGGTAAGTTGATCCGGCAATAGAAACCCGGAAAGCTAGTCGATTCTGGGGTGCCGAGAACAGAACAGAACCCTACCCTGCAACCCAATTCCTTTGGCTTGTGGTGAAAACGGTTCACGACGGCATTTCCTTCGGCTCTTCCATGAGTAGTTGGAACAGGAGGAAGAGGAAACAAACATCGCCATTGGATTCTTCCTCCCGACCCTCTTACCATTTTTTTACAGACCCTTCATCCGTGCAGTGCAGTGCGGTGCAATGCAGCTATGATTTGTTTGGCAGCGTCTGTGTTTGGAAACACACACACATGCACATAAAAGAAAATCTGCATCCGAAAACTTTTCATGACAACACAGACAGACAGACAGACAGACAGACAGCGATTTTTCTGGGATTGTTTGTTTGTATGTATTCGGCGGTCATCAGCAACAGCTAAAGGCAGATTCTCCATCCACTTTATAAAAAAAAGTCATGCAGAATCCAATACCCAGTTCACCAGTTCCCTTTTCTTTTGGGGGGGAGGGGGGAATGATAATAATAACAAAACAATAGTGGGAATCGATCAGGATTAGGATGAAGGGAGAATAGCCAGACATTTTGACTATTCGAATGCATGGGGGAGGGGTGAACGAAGCTTGGGATTGGTCAATGGGATGAAGACATGGGACTCGCGATCGTGAGCTCTGCTAGGCTTTTGCTTTCATGGGCTCTCGCTGCAGGGCTTTCTGCCCAGAACTAGAAAAGAATGAAACTGGTCATTTGGGCTGATGTTGCCCAAAGAACAGCAAACTGGTTTTTCCCCGAAACAGTGCGTTTAAAGTTTGTTGGGTTGATGCCACGTCAAATCATGATGATGCCCCCCCACTAATCAGTCCACCCAGGGCATCCATCCACCAACACCAACCATCATTTTCTTGAGACGATAATCTTAAAAAGTATCATCTCCAAATCTAAGAGCTTTTTTACCTCTTAGCTTATTACTTCCCCAAAATATTTTATCTTTTTAGTACTAAGTTTTTAATTCTCTCTTTCCACTGTACAATTTTTCTATCTTTTTAAAAACTAGTGTTTCAATTTTAGATATTTTCAATTTTATCCCTTCAAGCAAAACAGAAGCTTTTCCTTCATGATACTAAATTAAAGACTAGATACGAACTTATAAAGATTTTTGTAATGCTCTCTTGGCTAGAGAGAAAAAGCCACATAATTCCCACTTTAATACATTAACAATAATTACTAATAACCTATTAACGGTCAACGCTTGATCATCTTCTTATTTATTGTCCGTATAAGCCATCAAAGATTTCTTATATTTTTGTGCTATCAAGCACTCGTTTAAATTAGTGATAACCACTCATCTATTCTTTCGAATACATGATTTTCATAATCAATATCCAAAAAAACACAAGAGGTAATTATATGTTTTAGAACATTATCCTTATGAATGAATTCAGTTTTTTTGATAATAAGGATCGTAAATTTTTATTTTTACATTTATCAATTCATTGAACGTTCTATTATTCAAATGAATTGAAGTTTCTTTTGTCATATCTAAGACATTCCACGAGTGTTTTGCCAACTCACCATCATGTGAGTTCAGATTTACATCTCGTCGTCGTGGATCTAAAAAATATAATTGGCCACTAACTCCTTATACCTTTCACGTACACTCTTACCTTGACATGATTTGGAATTTATTTCTCCTAATCTTAATATTTCGACTAGTTAACCAGCATATTTTCCAATCCAGATATTGCTTTATTCTATAGTCTTTTTTTTTTAAAACATCTTTCTCTTTCCACAATATCTTGCCCGTGATTTCACGTTCTTCTTCATTTTCCACGTTCGATATTTTTTTGTATTCTATTAAATAGTTAACCGAATTTCCTAATTTCAAAAGTATATACCCGGACGATCTTAAGAGTTCCATATTATTATCTTTTTCCTTACTTTATGGGTGAAGTATTTTAAAACTCTGGGAATTGGATTTCTAAGAATATTTGAAAAGATTAAACAATAAAATATAAATAATGTTTATTACCTAGGATTTTTCCAACTACAGTAAATGGGGACAATCCCACGAATCTTATTGCAAGCATCTTGGGATGTTTTTTTTTGGTAGAGAAGCATCTTGGGATGTTGGTGCTAATGTTAATGTTAACCTCTACTCTCAAGAATTCCTGAAAGGTTCACTTCATTCTGACATCAAACTTCATCTTTTTCTGTCTTTCAAAATTTTTGTTTGTGTTTCCTTTCTTACATCGGGAGCGCACGCGCCGCTGTTTCCGCTGTCGGGCCTTTCTTTCTAGTTTTAGTTCCGTATCTCTAGCAGCTTCCTCCTCCCCAGCCTCCTGGTCGTTTCCCCAAAGCCCCTTCTCTTTTTCCTTCCTCTTCCCTTGTCAGGATTCGAATGACTAATCGCTTTGTCCGGGGAGCAGTTAAAGTTGCAAGCTTTGGTCCAGACTTTTTGTTTCCCCAGCTAGTTGATTTGAAAAAAAGCTTGAATCTTTGATAGATTAGCGATCCGATCGCAGTGAAAGGACTAGCCTTTCGTCGTTTCGGCAGCGTAGTCATTTACTGTGTAGCAGCAGTCCGACCGGTAGGTGATTGTGAGCTCCTGAATTCGATTCGATTCGATTCTTCAAGTATGTCCATTTTTTGGGGGGTGGGGTTTCGGTTAGTGCCTAACCATAGAGGATTTGTTGTGGCGGCTTTTTCACTTGGCAGTGGTAGCCCAGTTTGTTCATCTTAGAGGGTGTTGTTAGTTGGCGCCGACAGGCATAGAGTGTCCTAGTCCAGCTCACATTCTTGTTAGAGAGGATATTGTTAGTTGCTTTAAGACATCGGTGGTTGTAGCTAACTTGATGCATTTTCATGTCCCCACAAGAATATGAGAAAGGTTCCCGGTTCTCACCACCCGACGAGAGCCTTTGCCGATCGGCGCTGGGTTATTCCCTTCTTTGCCAGCCTGCTGGTATTAGCCATGTTGTTTACTTCTGCATTCTGGGCTCCATTTGCTGCTTCTTATAGTGGGGATGAATCAACCGATGATGTTAGTTCCATGAACTCCTTGGAGGATCCGGTCCGCTTGTTTGTAGACTCTGAGTTAGAGGACATGGCAGATATCAGCAATCGTGTTGGGGAGGAAGCGCCTAGGCTCGCGTATCTCATATCAGGTACGAAGGGTGACAGTCAAAGGATGATTAGAACCTTGCAGGCTGTTTATCATCCCAGGAATCAGTACATCCTGCATTTGGATCTCGAGGCCCCACCTCGTGAACGTCTGGATTTGACAGCTTTAGTTAAGAATGATCGGATGTTCAGTGAAGTGGAGAATGTTCGGGTAATGGCTCTGTCAAATTTGATTACTTACAAGGGGCCGACCATGATAGCATCCACCCTTCAGGCAATTGCAATTTTGTTGAGGGAAAGCTTGGAATGGGATTGGTTCATCAATCTCAGTGCATCAGACTATCCACTTGTAACACAGGATGGTTGGTAGCGGATCCTCTCTTACTCGCTGTGAAAGAGATATCCAGTTTGGGATCATCAAATTTGAACATGTTAATGCATAAACTGATGTGATAATGTACACTTTCTGACTTCGCAGATCTGCTGTATGCACTTTCCAATGTCTCAAGAAGCCTCAATTTCATTGAGCATGGGCAGATTAGTGGATGGAAATTGTAAGTAGCTGAATATCACATCCAGTCTCCAGACATAAAAAGGTGCTTAACGTTTTTGTCTCTTTGATCAGGAAGCACAGAGCTAAATCCATCGTGGTCGATCCAGGCTTATACCTGTCAAAGAAGTATGATCTGACTTGGAGTACTCAGCGTCGATCACTTCCATCATCCTTCAAACTGTTCACCGGTAAAGTTCCGCTTTGATCCAATAGCTTGTATTTATGATCAGACTGTTTTTGTTTTCTTAGCCTTCCATTGTATTGATTTTGTGCATTGCGGCTTACAATAAATCTTATCTGCTTAACTTCTATCAATTTATTTTCCTGTAGGATCAGCATGGGTGATGTTAACCCGCACTTTTCTTGAGTATTGCATATGGGGATGGGATAATCTACCTCGGACTATTCTCATGTACTATGTTAACTTCATATCCTCCCCAGAAGGCTACTTTCACACTGTTATATGCACCTCTGAGAAGTTCAAAAGAACTGCCATTAGCCACGACCTTCACTACATCGCGTGGGACAATCCACCGAAGCAGCACCCTCTCTCGTTGACAGTGAAGGATTTTGACCAGATGGTCAAAAGCAATGCACCATTTGCTCGCAAATTTGCTAAGGACGATCCGGTGCTGAATAAGATCGATGAGGAGCTTCTGGGTCGAACAGGCCGCTTTGTACCTGGTGCATGGTGTGCCGGAAACTCTACCAGTGGGGCCGATCCATGTTCCATAAGGGGTGATGATTCTGTGTTTAGGCCAGGTCCCGGTGCAAAGAGATTGCAGGTGCTTCTCGAGAACCTGTTGTCTGAAGAATTCCAAAGTAAGCAGTGTTTGTAGAAATTAGATGGGCAAAACTGTGACCGCCACTGACTCACGAATGTCATGCGATACTATCGTAGGGCAGCCAATTTTTGCTCGGGAATATGTTTCTGCCATTTAAGGCAACTGATGTTTATGTTGAGACATGTTCAACCCTGATTATGTAAAGTCAAGTTACACATTTAACAGGTCAATACCAAAAGGGGTACCCATGTAGTCATCATCATCTTCCACGACGACCCACCTGCAGATGATCCTCGGTTTTTTAACCTAGTCGACTTCTTCCGTTCCTTCGCGATCGCCCAATTCTTTCTACTTTCTTCCTTTTAGTGTTTGGAGTAACCCCATTTTTTGGCTGCCCAGGAAAGAATGTTGATTCCTTGAATGACAAGGTCAAGGACTGGTCTAGACTGAAAGAATGCTTGATTTGAATGACGAGGTCAAGGACTGGTCTGGATACTCATGATGCAAACTAAAGGCTTCAAGCCCTTTGCAAATCATACTTGTTCCTCTTCATGTGCTAGTCAGCCGCCTTGCTCAAGGCTTGTGGCAATTGTTTGACCTTATTTTGGGCACTGAAATTCACTCCTTGTGTCAAAAGGCAAATATTTTGTGCGGTGCACTTCACTCCTGGTGTAGAAAAGAAAAAAGGGATGGAGGAGGGAGGTGATTGCTTAATGAATGCACCACCATCTCTCGTCAGAAGCATGCAGGCAACTCTTTGAATATGGTGACGTCTCCAAACACGCACAAAGGCAGTTCCTTCCTTGCCCCTTTATACAGGCAATAGGAAGAGATGCCCTTGCCGGGGAGCTTCAAAGGGAATGCGCCTGCAACACAAAGAAAAGTCACTTGGGCTGATGCTGCTTTGGCATTCAGCGCTGCACTGTTTGGTGTCATGGCATTCTAAAAGCTTAGGGAGGAAAGAGTCTTGAACGTCCTTCTCCAGGAGAAAGACAGAGCTCTCTGCGTTTCAGATTCTCTTATAGGTTGGGTTCGGAGAAAGCGTCCTGCTTGGTGTTATGCCGTCGACTAATGTAAACGGACAGCTTTTATAGTTTCGTGTTCACGCAGGAAAAGAGGGACGAAGCCTGGGCTTTTGAAAAGAGGGCCAAACAGATAAAAGACGTGATTGACACCCCATCAAGTCAGAAAAGAATCAACGGCTGGATCCTGGAGACTGTTAGCTCCCTGAAGGAGAACAATCAGGCCATGGCATCCGCGCTTGAAGATAGATCCAAGGAGATCGAGGTGTTGCATGAAAGATAAATTGAAGGAGGAGGAGATAGAGGATCTGACCTGACGTCTGTGCTCTAGTACACAAGAAAGCTATGCCCGCAAAGAAAATGTGATACGAAACAGAAAGCAGGAATGCAGAACAGAATGGAGGATCTTCAGATGAAGACCGACGAGAACAGAGGTAGCCAAGACAATAGCGACAGTAGTTCTCGAGACCAGCAACATTTAGTGATAGGAGACGACCACTGGAATTCGGAAGTGGTTCATCCTGGCGAGAGTAACGGTGCGGTAGACACAGGAAACTCTGATAAGTTCCTGGCACAACCAGTGAGGCACAATGGAACACAACCGAGTAGAAAGAGGTAGAGGAGGTGGAGGTTGATAGCCAGCAATAGGAGAATGGGAAAGAGGGGAAATCGGAGATTGTTAGACTCAGGCAAGAAGATCAATCTCATGGTAGAAATGTAGAGGATTAATCCGCAACCAAGATGGGTACCAAGAACCAAGGATTTGGGTCTACAGACTTCAACAACAGCTACGAATCAAGCAGGTTCAGAGTAAGGTCAATATTTCATTTGATAGAAGAGATGAAAATCGGCAAGATATGCAGGCCCTTGACAAAGCTGCTCCAACACTGGTCAGGTGACCAGAGCCGAAGAGGAACACATACATGGTGATGGATTGAAACAACTATGATCTAATGATGCCGGACTGGGCAATTCTGCAGATCAGAGCGAAATCACTGACACACTGGTGCTAATGATGGAAACAAGTCGATGCAAGATATGGAGAGTGCTGATTCCGTCAAAGGCACAAACATGGATACACTGGAAGTTGCCGTGAATCATGGAAACTTGTGGGCAAGAGATGAAATGGTCAAGACAGAAACCACTGATTCAGTCGAAAGCACCAACAACAGTTCAAGAGAGACGAAACCGGAAGACCCCTAGCAATATGAGGCAAAGAATAAATGGAACTCGTTCAAGGCAACTCCTAAAAGAAAATGAGGAGCATAAAGTAGACAAACCAGAATTCTGGTTTACACATTCCAATATAATTAATTGGCAGACTTTGTCGGCATTCTGGTGTTGGGATGGATTCTAAGGGTTTTTTCGAATGCACGGGTAGCATTCATTTAGAAAAATCATCAACGCACTTCCTTAAAACAGTTCAAGGTCTAATAGCAATAACGACGATATGGTTGAAAACAGCATGACAAAATGCCTAGCTAAAGCCGTTACTGCAATTCGCAAAAGATGATTCTACCGAGGAAGCAAATTCTCTAGAGGAAAATCAGACATAAAGCTAACCATCCCTTCTTGTAGGCGCTAAATTGATTACTGAAGATAGATCGAGTACTGTTAAGTGAAGATCGTCTTAAGTAAAACCGTTGGTTTTTAAGCTATGCACGGAGAAAAAATATTTGGCAAGACCACGGGATCGGGAATGGGCTCAGCATTTCCAACAAAAGGGATGCTCACATAGGGTGGCCTGGCCACGGGGTAACAGAGGCCTCATGCTTTCAACACAATATTGCAGGACAAGATGACAGGGTAAAATTACTCTTTCAATCTGTCATTGACATCCATTTTTCAAGCAATCATCGCTGAGGTAAAGACGAACGATACAAACTTCTTCCAGACAAACAACGGTTCGCCCAAGCGAGAATTTTATTATCAAAACAGTGGACACCTCAAAGTAGCAACCTCTAATGTGATGCTTCAGCCAGTGCCTGCAATTATGTGAGAAAACATTTTTTGAAGTAACCTAAGAGAAATGCACAGAAAATGATGGTATTAACACGAGCATAAGCGAAAGGATAACGATACCTCTTCCTTCTTATCCTTTTTGCCTCCGGAGAACATCTTGTAACCCCCAAAGATTATAATGCCCCAGCCAGTCAAAGAGGCGATCACAAACTGGGCAATTACAATTTGCATGGAAAATTGGTCAGTTTAGACAGAGATACAAGAAAATGTAATTGTGTATACGATCAAGCTTTAACCATGTTCTCAGAGTATAATTCATTCCTCCTGAGAGACAATTACTCAGCCTTTCAGTAGCAAAGTACCATTTGTAACCAAAAGGCCAATTAAGCAAACATGGAATCAGCCAAGGAACAAGCAAGAGACCAGAATAAAAGGCGTTTCATTTCAATGTCAATCAACATATAAATATCATCAACATTCAAACAAAAAACCTACGAATATATATTCGGCAATTAAAAGCAGAACCATTGTGATAAATACTGAAACGAGGAAAGAGAAGGACTCACATGCTCTTCCTTCCATTTACTAGGGCTCATGGGGTCTTCCCAGATGTTGACCTTAGGAGGGCCATGGTGATCTAGATAACAAAAGGATGAGAACCTAAGCTAAGAGATACAAATCAAATTCCAATTGGCAACAAGTAACAAAGCAAGTTT
The DNA here is from genome assembly GCA_029817715.1 of Melastoma dodecandrum. Taxonomy (NCBI): domain Eukaryota; kingdom Viridiplantae; phylum Streptophyta; class Magnoliopsida; order Myrtales; family Melastomataceae; genus Melastoma; species Melastoma dodecandrum. The sequence goes on from JARUPY010000605.1 coordinate 537,689, forward strand.
ACTGTCACCCAGGAAGACGAAAGAAATCACATATTTCATTGGATGATTGGGAAGCAATCTTCTCAATACTCCCAGGAAATAAAGCTAATTGTTCAAGCACACATCCGAGTCAACATCACTTCAGTTTTTCATTTATAATCATAAAAAAATTAAAGCATAACAACACTGGATGCATTGCTCATCGTCAAAAAAAAAAAAAACAAAAACTAATTAAAAATGAAAGGGATCACAAATGGGTGCTTAAGTCATCGAAACATTGTACTCAACTCGACTCAAAAGTCAAAACCACATTCCATGAAACAAACAGGAGACACTTTGATTGTTCAATTCATATAGAGAAAAAGATTATCCCAACTCTCATATCTACAGCCGGCATAAACAAAAAGATACCCAGAACAACAGCGCCGCCAATACTCGGAAAAATCGAATCCTTGCGCAACTTCCGAATAAAAACCTCAAAACGGAGAAAGGGTTGGCTCAGGATGACAACAATCGCGCGAAGGAACCAAAACAAGCATCAATTACGACACAAACTCAGCGATCGGAGAGGTGGGGAGTTTCAACCTGCTGCGCCGGCAAAGCCACGGCGCTGGGAAAACCTAGCTGCGTCAGCCGACCTTCCGAAGGTAGGGTTGCGGGAGTGAGCTGACAGCCGACGAGCCGCTGCCGCCGCCAGGGAAGTGGCCATTGCTTTGGATGGGTTTTTCTGCTCGAAGACGGGGGCGAACTCCTCACAATTTAAGGCTGAGAAGAACGAAACGATGAATGAATTATTATTATCAAATAAATCGTCATTTCTTGTTTCACTTCTCTAATATATATACACACACACAGCATCAATGCATAATCCTTTTCCTATTTCACCATCAACTTTTCGACTCCAATTTGTGTTTAACTCAATCCCTTGTATTTTACTATTTAGAATAAATAAGTGAACCGGGCCGAGGTCCAACAATGTAATGGGCCCAGTGTATGAGTCCATAATTGGGCTTGCCCCGAATAGCCCACCACCTGGATATGTGTTTTCCTAAAAATTAACCGGTGATTCCGGGGAAGAATGTGGTCAGGAGGAACGCCCCACTCCGGGGAAGGGGGACGAGATCCGAGTCCCGGTAACCGACACGTGTCCGCCGAGGTCGAGAAAGAGAGACAGCCCTACCTAATAGATCGTTTCTTCCCTTATGTAAGAACAAAGAAGTGAACCAGAGACGGTTATTACTTACCATCTATAACTAGTATTAAGTGTGCGTCTCCATCCCTCTCTCTCTCCCCGGCCCTCCGCATTCGCGATCCAAACCTTCCATCTTTCTTTTGTTTCTGCTAGGTTTTGTTTTCCTTTCCGTTGGATTTTCAAGACATGAGCGGCCGGTATTACTACGCCTTCTTCGAGAGGTTCTCGAGGGCTTGCGCCCATCACCCTTCCCTGTCCAAGGTCCTCATTGTATCCACCGTAAGGTACTGAGAAGATTGGCGTCGCAGGATTCCTTTTCTGATCTGTGGATTCATCCGAGGCCGACGTCGGCGAGGGTTTCGTTTCGCTGTTGTTTGCGATGTGTTTAGTCGACAAGTGCGGGTGGATTTGGCATTTGCTTGCGGAAGAAGTAATCCGAACTTTGATATTCATTGTTCTCTCTTATTTTGTTTCGGTTTGGATTTGTGATCCTGCAGTGGAGGTGGACTGGTTGCGTTTTACAATGTAGGGGATTCGAAACGGGTGGCCCATGCGGATGCCGGATTGGCTGGACCTCCGAAGAAGAAGGTCGTGATTCTCGGGACGGGTTGGGCAGCCACAAGCTTCTTGAAGGGCCTGAAGAGCACCTCTTACGATGTTGAGGTTGTCTCGCCTCGAAACTATTTCGCGTTTACGCCTTTGCTGCCGAGTGTCACCAATGGAACAGTGGAGGCACGGAGCATTGTCGAGCCAATCCGTAACATCATTAACAAGGTAGAAAGACGATCTAGAATAATAATCTCTGTTTTTTTTCGATCGTGGTTTTGCTCGTTTGTTGAGGAATGAGTCGTATTAACATTCGGGATCAATGTTGTCGACGTGATGTGATTCGACAGAAAGGTCCGCACTGTGAGTTCAGAGAAGCGGAGTGTTACAAGATCGACGCGCATAACAAGAAGGTCCATTGCCACACGATGCAGGCCTCCAGTTTGGGAGGGAAAGAGGAGTTCACCATTGATTACGACTACCTCATCATCGCTGTCGGAGCTCGTGCAAACACGTTTAACACGCCTGGTGTGGAGGAAAATGCGCACTTCCTGAAGGTTAAAAGAAAATTGAATTCCTACCCTCGTTCGTTTGTCATATTTAGCGTTTAGATTGATTAGAGATTTTTCTCATAAATTGCAGGAGGTCGAGGATGCACAGAAGATCCGGAGGTCCGTCATAGACTGCTTTGAGAGGGCGAGCATTCCGAGCATCAGCGAAGAAGAGCGGAAGAGGCTTCTTCATTTTGTTGTGGTTGGTGGGGGGCCTACGGGCGTGGAATTTGCGGCGGAGCTTCACGATTTCGCTCATGAGGATCTGGCCTACTTATATCCCGCGCTGCGGAGTTACGTCAAAATCACGCTTCTCGAAGCCGGAGACCATATCCTGAGCATGTAACTTAATTCTCAGACGGATTTCTTTTATCGTAGTTGGGAGAGTTTAATGTCGGATGTTTCAGCTTGAGATGTTCCTCGCAGGTTTGACAAAAGGATCACTGCGTTCGCTGAGGAGAAGTTCCAGAGAGATGAGATCAATCTGAAGACAGGATCGATGGTCGTGAAATTGTCCGACAAGGAAATCTCGACCAAGGAAAGGGTGACAGGCCATGTCGTGTCGGTCCCTTATGGAATGGTTGTCTGGTCTACTGGCATCGGCACTAGGCCATTCGTGATGGACTTCATGAAGCAAGTTGGGCAGGTCCCGCTCTCGTACATCATCGATGAACTCCTCGTCATTCCTAAATATATTGCCTGATGGCTTTTGCGCTTTATCTTTACTTGGAACAGACTAACCGGCGGGCTCTAGCCACCGATGAATGGCTCCGTGTGGAAGGAACCGACTCCATCTACGCGCTAGGTGACTGTGCCACCATCAACCAGCGTAAAGTCATGGTGACAAAAACATCCCACTTCTGCAAGTCAATGGAGATGCCATATCGCTGACTAACAGGACACGCTGTCATGATCCTCTGCAGGAGGATGTCTCCGCTATTTTCAGCAAAGCGGACAAGTCAGGATCTGGGAAGCTCAAGCTGGAAGACGCGAGGGAGGTCGTGAAGGACATCTGTGAGAGGTACCCGCAGGTCGAGCTTTACCTGAAGATGAACAAGATGAAGGACTTTGCGGACTTGCTCAAGAACGCAGAAGGGGTCAAGTCGACCGAGCTCGACATCGAGATGTTCAAGAAGGCTCTCTCAGCGGTGGACTCCAAGATGAAATTCCTCCCTGCAACTGCCCAAGTAAGACTCACGAATTTCTAACACATCGCGTGGCCATGACAACTAACGTTGCAACACCTGGATTGACCACAGGTTGCAGCTCAGCAGGGGACGTACCTTGCGAACTGCTTCAACAGGATGGAGGAGTGCGAGAAGAATCCAGAAGGCCCGCTCCGGTTCAGGGGCACCGGCCGCCACCGTTTCCATCCCTTCCAGTAAGCTCTCCCAGAATCCAAACTCGAAAACCCGGTAAACAAAGAATCAACAATCATGTCCCAACAATTCCCAAAAATCACCCTTTGCTTAGGTACAAACACTTCGGGCAATTTGCACCGCTGGGAGGAGAACAGACAGCAGCACAATTGCCTGGGGATTGGGTCTCAATTGGGCGAAGCTCTCAGTGGCTCTGGTACTCCGTTTATGCAAGGTAACCACTACAAATCATACACAACGGAGAACATCATAACAACCCCTTGATTGGACAGGATGTTTTCTGACTACTTTTGTAACAAAAAACAACAGCAAACTGGTGAGCTGGCGTACGAGGATGCTGGTGATGTCGGACTGGGGAAGAAGGTTCATCTTCGGAAGGGACTCCAGTCGAATCTGATGCAACTGAAGAGTAATGCAAAGGAGATTTAAAAACAATTAGACATATTTCAATTATTATTATTATTATTATTGTATGGCAGAGGGAGATTTTGTAGTCGTCCCCATTTTCGGATTCAATTTTGATTTTGTTACTTCCCTGGAGGAGTACAACAGGCAAATCGAGAAGCTCAAACAGGAAATGAATGATGCAACACATGGCGCTGACAATATCCGAAACGATATCAGTTCACTGGCTCAAAGATATGCAGTGATCGAGCGTGACGAGGAATGTGGGGTAATAAAGATTCAATTTTTACGCCTAAACATTTCAGCTGCCAGAAAAGCAAGTATAGCCTACTGAAAACAATATCGATGTGCATGTTCTAATTGAGTATTCTTAATACAATCGGCAGCATTACAGTTTGACTGCATGACATTTTAACCGAATCTGCGGAGTGCGTTTGAGCAAGGAATGTGCGGCATTGATCTCTAATGGCCACTATCCTTATGAACATACCAGGTTTGTCGACGTTAAATACTGACAGAAAGTGGGGACTACTGGATGAGCCGTGGGTACACGTCAGCAGGACCAATGGCAACTTTTTATGTCTTCCCCTGTGGTCATTCCTTCCATGTCCAGTGCCTCATTGCTCATGTCACTCGCTGTAAAACAGAGACTCAAGTAAGTTCAATGCTCAAAGTTAAGCTTCACACTCAGAGACGTCTTCATGACAAACGAAATCTGACGTGGGAATTGAATCTGACTTCAGGCGGGGTACATACTGGACCTGCAGAAGCAACTTACATTGCTGGGTAGTCAAGCCAGGAGGGATCAGAATGGTGGGATCAATGATGAACCTGTAACCAGCACCACTTCGGCAGAAAAGGTTCGTCTTTTCATCCTTTCCAGTCAGTTCAACAACAGCAGCATCCACTGCCGAACAAGTGACTCAGCCGGGTCTTTTGTGTCTGCTAAATCTGCAGCTGAGGCAGCAAATGGATGATGCAATAGCCGGGGAGTGCCCTTTCTGTGGGGAGTTGATGATCAGGGAGATCACCTTACCTTTCATCCTCCCTGAGGAGGCACAAGAGGTCACCTCTTGGGAGATCAAACCCACTTTGGCAAACCTGAGGAGCGTCTCTCTGCCCATATGACATCAATCTCATGACATGTTTCAAATCCTACCCACTTTTACCAAGTAAAAGATTCCTGCAGATGCTTAGCATGTAAAAGAACGGTTCTTTCTCTACCTGTGCATTATTAGCAGCGAGCTTATGTGACGATTGATCATTGTATTGATGATATATTCTATTATTTTCTGTCTCCTCTTGAATCAAATGTATCTACTTATTTCAATCTTTTTCCTATGGTTTCATGGCGGGCATTTGTCAGTTAGATTGCTACAGACAGAGCAGGAAGGCCAAGTATATTCCAGGAACGAAAGTTTTCTTCCATTCAAGAATTTTTTCCAGGGATTTACACTCACAAACCAGGGTAGTATGATTTTTCACTTTCTCCAATTGCTTCTGTCACCCACCCTACCCCGGCAAAATTCAGTTATGGTTTTCATCGTTCAGCACAAGCACCGGGTCTTCCTCCTCACCACTTGCCTGATCTTTCAGACGAGTCTCCTCCCACCGCTAGAACCGGAAAAGCTCTTCTTCTTTTCACCGTGCTGTCTTCCGTCAGATCAGCTCTGGCCCCAGCAGTTCAAGTACATGACGTTCCTCAACGACTCCTCCGCCTTGGCCCTTCTTCCCTCCACGTCTCGATGACCGACACCCGCTTCAACCTCCGATCCGACAACCGAGGACACCGACCGGAGATCCGCAGCCGCGGCGGCAGAGGAGCAGAACGCCCTCTTTCCGGACTGGAAGGACTTCAGCCCGGACTTCAACAGGCCCTGGTCGCCATGGCCCTGGACTGCAGCGACTCCGACCGCCATCCAAGCCTTGTTCAAGTAACTCATCTTTCTCCTCCTTATATCTATTGCCTTGGGGATTCAAACTCTCTGTATGGGTGTGTAATGTCGCTTCAAGCTTCTGTTGTTGATGTCTTGATGCAGCAGTGAAGGGGAACAGCAGTGAATTTATAAAGGGAGGTCGAGGTTAGTTCCACCGGCAACCGGGTATGTGCTAAGTTTGTTTAGTCCTTTTTGAAGCAACCAATAATTTGAGCCCCTCGATACCTTCCAACGAAGACATTAAAATAAAGCTTGGGATTTGGAGAAGAAATGCTTAGCTTCTTTGAAATGGGGGGGAGTTTGTCAGAGATGCATGCATGAAGGGGGACAGGTGGTGGCTCATCCGATGAGGAGATGGGGGGTGACTCATCCCCATCCGAAGCGACGTACTCATGACACGGCTTTGGCCCCCCCGTTATGGTGTAGGGGGTGTCTTGGCTTTATCTGTCCATTACTGTCACGTGGTGCGATGAGGACGGAGAAAGGACTCACCAAATGGTCATGACATGGGTCTCACGTGGTTTCTGCTGACATTGCAGTTCCTTTTTGGAGGAATTGAGGGAGGACAAGAAACATGGGTAAGTTTTGTTTGCTTTGCTGTGGAGTATTGAGTCATCAGCATGAGGTGTGCTTGCAGTGTGCACCGGTGGTCTTCCTTCTGCTGCGTGTCCATTCCTATTAGAAGTTCATTTTCTAACATTGTTCTGTTTCTAGAGCTTTATCCGGGTGTTATGTGGAACTTTTCTTTCACCTCGTTCCTCTTTCACTGCAAACGGTAGGTTTCCAGGAATTGACCTTGTCTCTCATTTTAGTAATTCAATGCTGGTTGTGATTGGATAAGGTTGGCTGAGGTGTGATTTCCAAGTAGAGGGTCTTATACCCATATGTCTGATAATGACATCTACATTAAACTAAAGAGGCTAGGAGGATTGCTATTGAAGGATCAGTTTTTATGGATTTTGATGACAGCCAGAGTAGATAACCCTTATTCATTCCGATCTGTTCCCATAAAAATATCCTCCCTAAAGCAAAAAAAAACCCTCCTCTGCCCCCCTAGTAGATCCATTCTTTATGAGCTTAGTGCATCCATTTTTATTTTCGAAAGAAAGTTTATTCTAATGATTGCCCACCATCACTAAAAAGAAATATTGGGCAATTCTGCTCAAATATTCACCAGTTACCTTGCTGGGTATCCTTCCCTATCCCTCCTTTATTTCCTATATAGACTGCTGAAACCTTCATTAGAGCGATAGGACACCAGAAACGATTATTGTTGTTTTGATGAAGTTGCTTTTACCTACCAGAAAGGATCCTCCTATTCGGGAGAATCCGTGACTAAACATGGCATATGCTTTGATGGTTTGCAAGTTTTTAACCCTCGCAGGAGTCTGACTCGATCTGGGAGAGGATTTGTGACAACAGACCCTCTTGTTATATTGATTGTGCCAGAGAAGGGTCAATACAAGATTTAAAATTTACTTCTACATTTTTTGCAGGGGCAAAATTTTTCATCATCATCGTTTGGAGATCTCATGGTCTAGAAGACTGTCTAATCATCATCAATTAGGACCCCAGCAGCTCAGGTACATGACCTTCCTGAGGGATTCCTCCGCTTCCCTCGCCTTCCTGTCCGCCTGCTGCGCCAACGCGGCAGAGGACGACGGTGACGACAGCTTCTTCGCCTGTGAGAACGACCCCACGTTGCCCTTCACGTGCTGGTGGATCGATCTGATGGTGTAGTTCCACCGACAGAACCCCTGGTCCTTCAGGGCCTCGACCGCCCCGACACTCGCCGCCACGATCCAAGCTCTCTTGGACAGACTCATGGTTCGCCTTTCTTGCTCGCTCGCTGGTGATGGAATTCAAGATGTGTTGGAGTTGGTTGGTTGGGGAGTGAAGAACACCCGCGGACTTATATATAGGAGGGTGAAAACAAACGGATCGTATGTAAGAAAACCAGGGGCCTTGCAAGAGAATGAGCCAACCGGTTTCTAGGACTCGACGAAAATACCACTTTGTCCTCCGATGGACCAAGAGACGACGATTTAGTCAGGGGCAGAATCGGGATTTGCCCCCTGGTTGGGCCAGTTGAAAACAACCCAACTTGCCAATAGATTATTATTACAGATGGATTACAAGGGAGAAAGCATAAAAAGGCACACGGTTTCCTGAATCTTATTAAATTAAGATTTAGGCCGGAAGTTTAGGAGAGGCCAGTGGGAGTAGTTTAAGATAAACTCTGTGCTAATCAGAAGATTTAGCACCAGGTTGTGTGGAGGGAGGTGGTTTGGTAGAACATCTTTTTTCCTGTCAACATCCAAAAATTAAGGGGGTCCTCCCACTCAGCCTCTAGCCCAAGTGATAAGTTTTATCCTGTGTCTACATACTGCAGTATGGCAGGCAACTATTTATTTTGATTATCTTGATGTCGCCATGACAAAACATGGGCATATGGGAACAAGATGAATGATGGTTGGAACTGTTGCGTTATCTGATGGGATGATCTTCTTTCTCTATATTACGGTTACTGTTAAGTTTAAGAGAGAATTGTTCCTAGTACGCAAAATAACACTTGGGCTACAAATTCAGAGTTCTTAAGAATGGGACATATTATATGAAATATGAGTTTAGAACTCATTTTTAAGACATTAAAACTTTGAATATGTAGCAACTCTTTTGAAAACTAAATTATGAATTATAAACTCAAAGTTAATAGTATTAACCTAATAATTTTAGGTTTGGTAAATCTATTTCGTAATTATTTCAAGGACTAACATTGTGGCGTCATTTTCGGAATAGAATGATTTGCCCCCCTCATTAAATTTTGAAAATGGCTTAAACAACACGACAATAGGATGCATTTTTGGGGGTTATTTGCTCTGCATTCCCATTGTTTTCTTCAGAAACCATGGCTTATAAAAGAAGGCAGGAAGCCGCAAGAGCGACAGCTGCAAGAAGAGAAGCCATTTCCTATACGCTTTCTAACATCCATTTCCACAAGACAAAAGGAGTGATATGCACGAGATGTGCCCAGGGGTGGTCTGAAGGACAGGAGCTGTAAGGGAGAGCATGTTTGGTGGGTGGGAAGTCAAGCCATCTCAAGCCAAAGGCGGAGGCTGTGCCGATTCGGGCAAGCCTTCGCAGGCCCTGTGGATCTCTGGCGGTGCGAAGGAGACCCAGAAGGCGGATGCAATGGCGGGAACGGACGTTAGTCGTAGGAAGACGAGGGAGGCTGAGAAGGCAGAGAAGGTCATGCAACTCATCTGCTGGGGGCCTCACACGATCTAGGACAAGGAATGTTTGTTACTACTACTAGTCCTAGGTTTCGCTTGCCGGTGAGTCGTTCTGATGCGAGAAAGAGCTCCAGCAATTCAGCGGATTGATCCATGGATCGCCTTTTCTTCTCCCAACGTTTCTTTTATTACATAACACGGAAGTGCTACCTAAAAACAAGGCGTTGACATTTAGTACATTCAAAAGGAAACAACCACTGCTAATTCTTATATGGTGGAAACAACAGAGGAGTTTGTTCAAACCAAAGAATCTGAGGATAAGAACTTGTAGACGTGAATTCAACTGAGACGACTAATGTCGACCTCGTCGGGTATCTTGAATGTGGCGGCGGCGCCAAACTTCCTCCACTCCTCCCCTTCCACCACCGGCTCAGTGTCGCTGTCGTCTTCATCGCCGTCGTGATGGCTAGGCGTGGACAAATCGTAAACACTCTTTGAACGGCAGTCGTGCGTCGCTAACATATTCACCTGGCCGAGGTGAGAAATCTCTACCACCACGGTGTCGTCATCCATGGGCAGAGGCTGCTTCCAGGGCTCCCCGTCGATCCTCATGTGGGTGTGATCGGCTGCACCCTTGTGGAACTCAAAACGGATCCGGTGAGCCTGACGGAGAAATTGTCAAGGAAAAGCCAGCGGAAGGTAGAAATGTACTGAGAATTGCGGAATTTATGTAGAAATATATTGAGGGTTACGGATTTTACCTGGGCGAGACGAGTTCCATGCCCGTGCGGCGCAAGGAGAACTAGACCATGCCAAGCATCTCTGAAGCCAACAACCTCCAGCAGACCATCGTCAACATAAGGTGGTGTCAAGTCCCTCTGTAATTGAATATTCAATCATATTAGGAACTCCATTACTACGAATATTTTAGCACATCAAACGTGGCTTATTCGAGAAATACTCCGATTGGTATAAGTAACCTGTATAGATCAAGGAAAATACTAACATCTCTGCGTTTCTTGCTGTTCGGCGTTCCCCATGGGTTCAGTCCACCAGAGAAGCTAGGCAAATTCAGGCATACCACTGATCTAATACTGAAAATTGACAAAAAAATAAATCCTCAAGTTTCGGTGAATTAAGTTCGCAACAAGAATGGCAGCGGGATTGCATTGAAGGAGTCTTCAGTAATTTCAAAAAGAGCAAAAAAAAAAAAACTAAAAAACGAATCTGTATGAAGAAGAATCAACAAAGACGACTGATATGACAGACAATTTAGAATGTAGTTAAGAAAGAAGGAACTTACTAGTGTGGGACGTGGAGGTCTTGCCAATGCCCCTGCTTTGTCATGACCTTAACCTTGGCAAGCTGAGCTATGTTCCTGTCAGGAAGAGTGGCAGCAACATAACTTACCATGCTAAACTGCTCATTTAAGATCCTCGTCCAAGGAGAGCATGACTCAGTTACCTCGAAGAAGGGTGAACCAGAGAAGCGAAGAACCATCCTTGTGTCCATCCAAGCTTCGCGTACGTACTCTGCATACAGATACCAAACCTGCTTTACTTTGACCGACATGAGATGCGTCAGGGCACATACATGTTGGTCAGGGCATAAATTCATGTACTGCACGCGGCAGTGACGGAAAATAAAACAAACATGACCACTGAATTGATCTGGCTGCTCTAAACATGTTGTCAAATTGACTCATCTGGCCTCATAATAATTTGCAGCCACGGAAATATGCACTTCTTAATGGTTTTGTTCAATCCTAAACTAAACCACAATATCAAAGAATGCATGACCTCCCGAGCCTCAGTGATAAGAATAGCCTTCATGTACCTGATTTATTAACTGATTTTTGAATTTCTCAGGATGCAACTTCCTCTCCGAATGAAAAGCATACGATATCTGCGCATCCATCCCTACATTCAGAGTCAAGGTCCTCTTGAGAAAAAAAATGATGAAATGAATCCAAAGGTAAAATAATTTCAAGAAAGGTTGCGACATATCTCTCCGACATGACTGCCAATTTAGCAAACAAATTTCAAGGATATAATATGGGGGATTCTTACTAAGAACAAAATGTAAGCTAACTTAGGACAAGAAACCTAACCCATGCTAAAATAGTTCCAGAATCCGCCTCGAAATGTATGGTAACCTTCCTGAAAATGTCCAAGAAAGATAAGAAAAGCCTTGCAGGCACCGGAAATAGTAGTCTTCAGCTGTGCATTGAAGGAACTGGGCGTAACTTTACCATGTTTAGTTCATCTGTTGGAGAAACTCGATGGAAAGCATGCAGAGAATGGGGGAGCTCGAGGGGTGCAATGGGATCACACGGTCCTTCTTTTGGTACTCTCATTCTCATCAGAATATGCCAGCTGAATCAAGACCAAATGACTCTTAGCTATGGCGAAAACAGAAATATAAGGAATACGGAAAGCTGAGAGCAACTACTTGTCTATTTTCATTTCCTTGGCATTCAGCACTTGCTCAAGGAATGCCTTGACAGAAAGTTGATCAGTCCCGGGGTTTTTCTTCCCCTGCAGCAAAGGATGTCTGAATTTAACCAAGCATATATCAATCTCTGCAAAATATTAGCCAAGATAAACTCTGCAGCAAAGGGTTTCATACCCCCACTTCCCATGTGGCATAATTAATATTGATTATGAATCATGACAACTCCTTGACATATACACGGTACTAGTTTAGTTTAGATGAAAGCGGGGCAAAACTAACAAGAGGTTTTATTCCCTATCCAAATGCAACCTTTGCTTTGCAGATTTTCTTCACCCACAAATCCAGTCAACATATAGATTGACAATATTGAAGTCAAGCAGACTCACCCATCCAAACGCAAATGGGAGGTTGTTACCAGTTCCCAAGGGAACTGTTGCAATTGGGGGAGGATGAGATAATTTAAGATCACAAACGACACCAAGAAGCCATCCAGCCGTTCCATCGCCACCTGCCACCTACATTGCAGCAATAACACACAAAGGGAAGTTCAAATATGCCGAATGTGTCATTTACTTGGCAATTCCTTATGTCACGCAATCAAGACTTCCACCTAAGGACATGCATTAGAACTCACAATAATTCTCAATTTCTCCTGGATCTTGGCTGCGTAATCATCGCCACTGAGCTTCAGTCTTTCCAAATTCAAGTAAATTCTGCGCAGAGCCTTGTCAGGTGCCTCTTGACTCAAGTCAAAGACCTGTAAAAGTAGCATTCTTAAGGATCTCGAGAAGAAAAGGTAGTTCCTCAAATAAAGCTACTGATGGCGCATTATGTGAACGCGATGATACATACCTGATGCTCATTAAGAAGACTACGATAAGTGACGAGAAGGTCCCCTCCGAGTTGACCTCCACTTCTTGAGTTTATAAACACTAACACCGGGCAATCGGAAACAACAGAATCCGATACTCTATCCTCCGAATCAGGTACAAGCACATATGGGAAAATTCGGAACTTTCCCAAGAATTCGGAATCTGAAACCGAATCCGCCATCACTGCCTAAAATCACGATCTCAGCTGCAGAGTGATCACATCAAAGTCCAACATCTGAGAACTCATACCATCTTATACTTAGGAACTCGGCATTTTCGAATAAGCAAATCATTTGGGAAAAAAAAACCATCGCCCTAATACAAATCTTCGACCCCATCAGCTGTGACTAATTCCCAGAATCTTTTAATAATAAAAAAAAAAAAGAAAACCAGCATGAACTGATCGTCCGAAATGAGTCCCTTCCGGAAATTCACGGGAAAGACCAAAACCCGCATCGACGAATGTCTCAGCGATTCAAGAAAACGGATACCCAGAAACACAATTCGAAGACAACAGCAAAAAGAAATCACCTTTCTCGAATAATCTTCAGCAGAAACGCGATCAACCAAAAAATATAAAATAAGAAAGTCAATGTCGCTGATTCAAGAATCCTGACGAGGAAGGACAATTTAAACGGGGGTGAATCCCTTCGAATGAATGAAGGAAGGAAAGGGAGAGGAAAATTCAATTGGGTGTACGCCGGTATGGACTACAGAATGTGAAACGGGGCCAAGGAAGCAGGAACGCCCCGCGTAACGAACTTTCCGGGAATCGGGAATGTGGGGAAGAAGAAGGAGCATCGAGTTTCCTGGATCAAGCTCCTCCCAAATCCCAGTCTATCGCTCGCCCAAAACGGAAAGGTCCCAATTCGGAATTTGGATCATTCAAACTATCCTCGAATTTCTTGATTCATTTTTATACAAGTTGGAGAATAAAAATTTTGGCACTCAATCATTTGGTAAGGAGGACCATATGGCGCGGAGAATTCGTTGTTAATCGGTTTGATCCTACAAAACCCAATTAGATTACCTCTCTGACAAAATAAGAGCTTGAATCTGATGAGATCATTACAAATTTTCAGATCATTATGGACCACATGAACATCCCGTAAGAACGGCTGATGTAATAACATCAACTAAACTTCTTCCACCCCTCTTTGTCAAACCGGCGGTTGATGAAATAGTGGACCCCAATACCACACCACCATCCCCCCGCGATTCAAAGCATCATTCGACAACTCCTCGCGAATAAAATAATCCTCGCTGTCATCACGAAAGGCACCTCAGTTTTAACCTCAGTTTTACCATTCAAAGGTGATACTAGTTTTGGAATTGAGTTCTGTACCCAAAATATTCTTTTTACGGAATTTGTTTTGGAATGGAGTTCTGTACCCAAAATATTCTTTTTACGGAAAACAAAAAAAATAAAAAGATTTTAAATTTAATCGATTAAAATCGTCACGCTTTTAAAACACCTGTTAACTTGGAGTGACCAGTTTTAACGTGTTTTAAAAAGTTGTTCGTGGGGTCAATGTTCTGTAGAGTTGCCCAACTTGACTTGTCTAAAGCATATGTTCACCATCATTGAAACATCCCATCTCTCTATCTATTCATTCTCTCCAATAATTTACAATTTTATTTGACATCGCACTGACTTTGTTTCATTTTATTGTAAAGAAGAAAAAAACTTATAAAATACCATAGAAAATTACGATTCTCGTTGAAATCGGATATTCATGTACAAGATATTATCGTTATCGTGTGATTCGATATCGCGATATTATTTTTAAAATTTTGAAATTATTTAAATATTATTTAGGAACATAACTATAAGATTCTTCTTCGAGAATTAAAATATAAATTTATTCCGAATATTATTTACTAGATTATATAAAAAATATCAATGCACATTTTGCATTGATAAAAAGGGGAAGTCAGAGCGTATCATTTCAATACATAGCGCCGTGATTAAGCAACGTTACCTTTTGCTGGGATTCAACCTTTTCCGGACAGTTTGATCTCCTCCTCCATGGCTCTGACGGTCCACGAGCGCTGCCAAGTTAGCCCGCCAAAGGGCTCCATTCCTGCCACTACCCTCCCGCTGTCGTTCCTCGACGTGCCGTGGTTCAACTGCCATCCGGTGCAATACATCTATCTCTATGACTTGGTTCATCCCTTCTCGTACTTTACCGACACAGCCCTCCCCAGCCTCAAAAGCTCCCTGTGCTCTGCTCTCGTGGATTTCTTCCCCTTTGCCGCAGACCTGCTTATTCCTCATCACTCGCGTAAGGCCCAGATCGTTTACACAGCCGACAGTTCCTTGTCCCTGACGATAGCAGAGTCGGCAATGGATTTCAATCGGCTAGTAAGCAGCTCTCTTCAAGATGCCGCGGACGTGCATCCCTTGGTGCCCCACCTGCCCCCTTCGAGAATCTCCGAGGAGGGTGATTTTGTTTCTCCCGTGATGGCTATCCAGGTGAGGCGGATGGACTACTGCCCAGCTTAAAGATGTGTCGGAGAGCTAATCTGTATCTTTGTTGCAGATAACAGTGTTCCCGAACTCGGGGATATGCATAGGCGTCGAGTTTCTCCACGTTGCGGCCGATGGGAAATCCTTCCAGGATTTCATGAAAGCTTGGGCCGCGATTCATAGATCCAGTTTGAGCTCGAACCGTTCCGACGAGGAACGTGTTCGGCCCTTCCACAACAGACGCATCATTAGAGACACAAACGGGCTGGAGTCTATCTTCTATAGGCGATTCTTGAGTTCAAACGCGATACCAACCTCACGTAGCATCCCTGTTGATAAGGTGAGAGGGACGTTCCACCTGAACAAATCCCAACTAGACCAGCTAAAGGAGATGGTCCTGAAGAAAGCCAGCTCGAAGCCAAGGCACATGTCGAAGTTCGTGGTGGCGTGTGCTTTCGTGTGGCAATGTTGGGTCAGCGCCCAGGATAAGTCGCTTGAGGACGACCAAGCACACCATCTGGTCTTTCTAGCTGATAGCCGGAGCCGTCTAGGCTACCCAATTCCGACCAGCTACTTTGGGAACTGTCTGACGGTAAGGTTTGTTTCGACCAGCAGGGGTACGCTGATCGGAGAGAGGGGCATCGTGTATGCGGCCAAGTCCATCGGAGATAAAGTCAAGGAGGTGGAGGAAGATCCACTTAAGGGCGCGGAGGGATGGCCGGACGAGGTCGCGGAAAAAATGAAACCCGGGATACACTTAGTGGTAGCCGGGTCGCCTAGATTCAAGGTGTACGACACGGACTTCGGATGGGGAAAGCCGAGGAAGTTCCACAGGGTGCACCTGGACGACTCGAATGGATTTGGGATGTCAGACGCGAGGCAAGGCGACGACACGATCGAGATAGACGTAGCGCTGGACAAGTCTACTATGGAGAAGTTTGCTGCCCTATTCGGGAAGCTGCATCCTTGACACGGGATTTATAAGAATACGAAATGTAATGAATCTCCTAAAGATGTCGCAGTTGGTTTATGCTTTTCTTTATCCTCGTCAAATTTCTATATTACAAGTCAGTTTGAGAAGGGCAATTCCATGCCCTTTTAAGGTGTTCAAGTTTGATTCTCGGACTGGATCCCTTTCCTCTTTCCCCTTGCGTAGATAGATAGAACCGCATAGGCGGAAAGAATTGATAAAATACCAAGTATTGTAGTTTGTTTCTTTTTCGTCTGAAAATCGTTTCTCATTAAAAATTATTATTTATACGAAATCCTCGTACCCACTGCCAAAAAAAAAAAAAAAATAGATGCTGAAATAAACGAGAGCGCCAAATCGCACCGACAGGTTTGTGCAGCTCTAAAATTGAATACGAATTTAGCATGGTAAGTTGGGTTTTTTATATTTAATATGTTTCGATGTTTTCTTCTTTACTATTTTAAAATATTAAAATTATACATTTAATGAAATTAATAATTTTTTTTCAAAATTTGTCAAATAATATCATGTTAAAAACACAAAGATCGATTTACAAAGAGATCGGTGTTTCTAATATCGGATTCCCTTACGAAAAAATAGGAACACCGACTTCTTCATTTTTTATCGGTGAACTCCGTGTTTCTAGCGTCGGGTATTTGACGAAATTTAAAATTTATTGTTATATTTTATGAAATATTTTTCGACGACAATATTTTGGAACAAAACTCCAAAATTTATATTTATCATGGTTTAAAATTTTATAATTTCAATGCATTGAAATTCAAATTCCATTAATATAGATTTTTTTAAAATTATTATCTTGTAATTCTTGTATGTTATCATATGGATATATAGTTGTGTATTTACTTTTCTATTTATTGCTAAATTAATTTAATTTTATTCGAGATATGATTATTTTGAAAAAATAAGATTGATTCAAATAAACCGCTATTTTTAAAACCAAAATTTTCCTTTAAAAGATATTATTAAAAATGGGATTTGGGAGAACGGTGGGGAAAAAATCACTTCTTAAAATTAGATTATTCAATTTATTTATATTGGTTTTGTTTTTTAGATAACAGCTTTAAGACAATCCAGATGGTTAATTTTTTGGAATTCATTAAAAAAATAATAGATTATACAAGAGAAAAATATTATTCAAAATTATATATATATAACAAGAAATAATATTTATTCAACTCGGTCTTCCTTAGGTCTCGCACTTGTTTTATTAAATCATATTAACTTTGGTTACGACGAACCTTTTATGTTAACCATATGGAAATATTATTTTTAAAATTATTATCATGGTATCCTAGCAACGTCTCATATTATAATTCACATTTTTTGAAATTTTTATGTGAATTGTCCAATTTCGAATAATATTATCCATTAGTTCTAAAAAGAATGTTATTATTTTTTTCATTGTAGTCGTGTATTAATTTTTCTATCTGTCAATCAATTAAATAAATTTTAATAGATTTATAATTGCTTTAAAAAATAAAATCAATTTAAAATAAGCCGTTATAAAAGCTTTTAAAACCAGCCTCTTCTAAGAATTTTTAGAAAGCTTAATCACATTTTTAAAGTAGCATCAAAAGTGATTATTAATTCAATAATCAATTTTATTTGAATAACGGCAACAGTTTTCTATAAGCCAGGACGCTGTGGAATTGGAAGCATAGCATAACTAAGATTTTGAAGTCGGGGGAGTCCGAGTCGCTCCATGGGTTACTTGTTACCCCCATGAATGTCTTTAAGACGATGGGGGGGGGGGGGGGGGGGGGGGGGGGCTGGGTAGACTCGGAACTCGTTTCCCTTTCTCCACGGGTAACCGTGACGAACAGCCAGTTCTGTTCGTCCCATGTGTCTGTCCCATGTACACCCGTCATGAATCATGTAAGAATTATTTGTGCGTGGCCCTACAGTTCTAATACTGTAACGTTTATTATTTGTTTCGCCTTAGTCATCACAAACTAATGCCCCCTTCTCACCCAAATATCAGCAGGGCAAACTCAAAAAGATAAAACGGTAGTTGAATAATGAATTTATGACCCCCCAAAAGAAAAACAATTATTCAATAAAGTGTTATTGCTTCTCCCCCATTATTATTCAATAAACGTTCTTTAGACTTATTTGTACCGACTGACTGGCTCTTCACGGCCCACGCCAGGTGGGCCCTCCAGCTCCCGTCGGGGGGTCGGCCCTCTCCTCCATGTCCGACGAGATGCCCATGATGCCCGACGACGCTTAGAAGTGTGCAGACTCGCTCCAAACGGCGCTCGTGGGGAAGAACGTCACCTCCCGCAGCCAAACTCGACCTGCGACACGATACTCTGCTTCTGCGGCATACGGCTCCACCAGATCAGCTCCCTCAGCTGCCCGGCGGCGTTCAACGCGACGACGGGGCTCAGGAAGGCGACGTCGACCACGGCCGTCAGTGACCTGGAGAAGAGCTGTAGGAATTCATCCTACTCGGGGTGCACCAAGTGTCTGGTTGCACTTCAGAAGGTACGGGACGCCATCCTTTCCTTAGGACGAACGAAGGAATGCACGTAAATACTTGCCTCATCAGATAAATTATGCAACCCGCAACTCATGTCACATGTGATAATAAAGTTGATCAGTCCCGGGGTTTTTCTTCCCCTGCAGCAAAGGATGTCTGAATTTAACCAAGCATATATCAATCTCTGCAAAATATTTAGCCAAGATAAACTCTGCAGCAAAGGGTTTCATACCCCCACTTCCCATGTGGCATAATTAATATTGATTATGAATCATGACAACTCCTTGACATATACATGGTACTAGTTTAGTTTAGATGAAACCGGGGCAAAACTAACGAGAGGTTTTATTCCCTATCCAAATGCAACCTTTGCTTTGCAGATTTTCTTCACCCACAAATCCAGTCAACATATAGATTGACAATATTGAAGTCAAGCAGATGAGGCATTCAGTTTTAACCTCAGTTATACCATTCAAGGTGATACTAGTTTATGAATGTAGGAGTTCTGTACCCAAAATATTCTGTTTACGGAAAAAAAAATAATCGAGTAAAGAGCCGGGTGATAAAAAAGAATTTTAAATTTAATCGATTAAAATCGTCACGCTTTTAAAACACCAGTTAACTTGGAGTGAACACTTATAACGTGTTTAAAAAGTCGTTCGTTCTGTAGAGTTGCCCAACTTGACTTGTTTAAAGCACATGTTCACCATCATTGAAACATCCCATCACTCTGTCTGTTCATTCTCTCCAACAATTTACAATTTTATTTGACATCGCACTTACTTTGTTTCATTTTATTGTAAAGCAAGAGAAAATTATGAGAATAATGTCCGGTTGAAATCGGATATTTACATATAAGATATTATCATTCGAGATATTATTTTTAGAATTTTAAAATTTTCTATCATATTTCATAAATTTATTTAGAATATTATTAAGTAACATAACTAAGATAACTAAGATTAGATTTGAAATGGTCGTAATAACTCTATTCGGATAGGGCTGACAAGAAAGAATTCTTGTCACTCCATATAATTGACAAGCAAGATCGATCGGATCGTACCTTTTATTTTTGGATCGATAGAATCAGGTATAATTTAGTAACATCGTGTTGGATCGATAGAATCGGATATAACTGAGTAACATCGTGATAGGATCCTTCTAAATTTTGTAATCGGTGGTATCCTGACAACCCTTCTCCAAACTGTTGCCACCTACCACCGCATGCAACTCATTACAAGACGTCCCTCCCCTTCTCTCATTTCCTCGTCTTTTACTCTCTTTTTTTTCACGGGAAAGATTTCATTAGCTAAAATAAAAACTATATATATTTTACAAATAAGGTCAGTCTTACTTATTCGATCACATAGTTTGAGCTTCTAGAATATGGTGCCCTTCGGGCTTTCTATTTTATTATATCGAAAATTCAAATTAATTGAGATTTCCCTATTGTGCCATGTCATTTCGGAATAAATGGATCATTTATTATAAAAAGGACGCTTTAATGATCGGAGTCCTTGTAAAATGAAACAATGCAATACCAGATACGGGATATTCCAAAGAACAAAACTTTTTTCGAATAAGTCAATTCATCTGTGATCCTGCCGATCCACTCTTTATCCTATTTAAAGATGAGCTCTTCATCTCTGTGTTTTCGTATCGAGAATTCTTTACAGATGAAGAGATGCTCAATATATAAACGCTGATTTATTAAGAAAACATAAAAAAAGTAATTCGAATTGTGGATTCATCGCCAGAAATGGATTAAAACCAATAGTTTATTACCTAATAAAATTTTCAGTTTTAATACTCCATTAGAGAGAGAGTAATTAGTATTTATCCAATTTGTTACTAATTAACGGAAGGCTATTAGATCAAATGACAAATGAATTGTTGCGAAAAAGGTGGCTTTTCTCCTATGAAACGGTGGTTGCTATCTGTTCCAATAACAAATCATTGGTTTAAGTTAACTGAATAACGAAATTTGACACGTAAAAATCGTTCGGGAAGGAAGTTTAAAACAAAAAGGGGATGTCAGAGCGTATCATTTCATTACACACCGCCGTGATTAAGCAACGTTACCTTTTGCTGGGATTCAACCTTTTCCGGACAGTTTGATCTCCTCCTCCATGGCTCTGACGGTCCACGAACGCTGCCAAGTTAGCCCGCCAAAGGGCTCCATTCCTGCCACTACCCTCCCGCTGTCGTTCCTCGACGTGCCGTGGTTCATCTGCCATCCGCTGCAATACATCTATCTCTATGACTTGGTTCATCCCTTCTCGTACTTTACCGACACAGCCCTCCCCAGCCTCAAAAGCACCCTGTGCTCTGCTCTCGAGGATTTCTTCCCCTTTGCCGCAGACCTGCTTATTCCTCATCACTCGCGTAAGGCCCAGATCGTTTACACAGCCGACAGTTCCTTGTCCCTGACGATAGCAGAGTCGGCAATGGATTTCAATCGGCTAGTAAGCAGCTCTCTTCAAGATGCCGCGGACGTGCATCCCTTTGTGCCCCACCTGCCCCCTTCGAGAATCTCCGAGGAGGGTGATTTTGTTTCTCCCGTGATGGCTATCCAGGTGAGGCGGATGGACTACTGCCGAGCTTAAAGATGTGTCGGAGAGCTAATCTGTATCTTTGTTGCAGATAACAGTGTTCCCGAACTCAGGGATATGCATAGGCGTCGAGTTTCTCCACGTTGTGGCCGATGGGAAATCCTTCCAGGATTTCATGAAAGCTTGGGCCGCGATTCATAGATCCGGGTTGAGCTCGAACAGTTCCGACGAGGAACGTGTTCGGCCCTTCCACGACAGACGCATCATTAGAGACACAAACGGGCTGGAGTCTTTCTATAGGCGATTCTTGAGTTCAAACGCGATTCCAACCTCGCGTAGCATCCCTGTTGATAAGGTGAGAGGGACGTTCCACCTGAACAAATCCCAACTAGACCAGCTAAAGGACATGGTCCTGAGGAAAGCCAGCTCGAAACCAAGGCACATTTCGAAGTTCGTGGTGGCGTGTGCTTTCGTATGGCATTGTTGGGTCAGCGCCCAGGATAAGTCGCCCGAGGACGACCAAGCACACCATCTGGTCTTTCTAGCTGATTGCCGGAGCCGTCTAGGCTACCCAATTCCGACCAGCTACTTTGGGAACTGTCTGACGGCAAGGTTTGTTTCGACCAGCAGGGGTACGCTGATCGGAGAGAGGGGCATCGTGTATGCGGCCAAGTCCATCGGAGATAAAGTCAAGGAGGTGGAGGAAGATCCACTTAAGGCCGGGGGGGGATGGCTGGACGAGGCCACGGAAAACATAAAACCCGGGACACACTTAGCGGTAGCGGGGTCACCTAGATTCAAGGTGTACGACACGGACTTCGGATGGGGGAAGCCGAGGAAGTTCCACAGGGTGCACCTGGACGACTCGAATGGATTTGGGATGTCAGACGCGAGGCAAGGCGACGACACGATCGAGATAGACGTAGCGCTGGACAAGTCTACTATGGAGAAGTTTGCTGCCCTATTCGGGAAGCTGCATCCTTGACACGGGATTTATAAGAATACGAAATGTAATGAATCTCCTAAAGATGTCGCAGTTGGTTTATGCTTTTCTTTATCCTCGTCAAATTTCTATATTACAAGTCAGTTTGAGAAGGGCAATTCCACGCCCTTTTAAGGTGTTCAAGTTTGATTCTCAGGCTGGATCCCTTTCCTCTTTCCCCTTACGTAGATCGAATCACATGGACGGAAAGAATTGATAAAATACCAAGTATTGTAATTTGTTTCTTTTTCGTCTGAAAATCGTTTCTCATTAAAAGTTATTATTTATACGAAATCCTCGTACCCACTGCCAAAAAAATAAATGAATGAGAGCACCAAATCGCACCGACAGGTTGTTGTGCAGCTCCAAAATTGAATACGAAATCGTCCTTTCTTTAAATACAATTTCTTTCAACAACAACAGGCTAATTTTCTTTTTGCGGGATTTTGTTTACGGTGAACTTAGGAAACCCGTTAAAAGTGATTTAAGTTACTAATTTAGCATGGTAAGTTGGGTTTTTTATATTTAGTATGCTTCCATGTTTTTTTATCATTTTAAATTATATATTTAATGAAATTAATAATTATTTTTCAAAATTCGTCAAATAATATCGTGTCAAAAACACAAAATCGACGGACTCGGTGTTTCTAACATCGAGTTTAAGGCATTATTTGATGAAATTTAAAATTTTCTCTTATATTTCATGAAATATTTTTTATGACGACAGTATTTTATAACGAAACTTCTAGATTTTATCATTCTATTTATTGTGGTTTAAAATTTTATAATTTCGAGGTATTGAAATTCAAATTCATTTTTTTAAAAAATTATTATCATGTAATTCTTGTATGTTATCATATGGATGTATAGTTGTGTATTTAGTTTTGTATTTATTACTAAATTAATTTAATTTTATTCGAGATATAATTATTTTGAAAAAAATAAGATTAATTCAAATAAACGTCTATTTTTAAAACCAAAATTTTCCGTTAAAAGATATTATTAAAAATGGGATTTGGGAGAATGGTGGGGAAAAAATCACTTCTTAAATTAGATTATTCAATTTATTTATATTGGTTTTGTTTTTCTAGATAACAGCTTTAAGTTTTTGGAATTCATTAAAAAGATAATATATTATACAAGACAAAAAATATTATTCAATATTATATATATATATATATAACAAATAATAATATTTATTCAACTCGGTCTTCCTTAGGTCTCGCACTTTGGTTACAATGAACCTTTCATGTTAACAATATGCAAATATTATTTTTAAATTATTATCATGCTATCCTTGCAAAGGTCTCATATTATAATTTACATTTTTTGAAAATTTTATGTGAATTCTCCAATTTCGAATATTATTAGCCATTACTTGTAAAAAGAATGTTATTATTTTTTATTGTAGTCGTGTATTAATTTTTCTATTTGTCAATCAATTAAAAAGATTTTATAGATTTATAAATCAATTTAAAATAAGCCGATTTAAAAGCTTTTAAAACCAACCCCTTCTAAGAAATTTTGGAAAGCTTAATCACATTTTTAAAGTAGCATTAAAAGTGATTATTAATTCAATAATAAATTTTACTTGAATAACTGCAACACCTTTTCTTCTCTAAGCCAGAACGGTTTGAAATTGGAAGCATAGCATAACTGAGATTTAAAGTCGGGGGAGTCCGAGTCCCTCTATGGGTTACTTGATTATGGGCCGGCCCAAATTAACGAGCCCACTGACTATGGGGGCAGACCACAGGACAATCCCCCCCTGAATGTCTTTAAAACGATGAGGGGGAGTGGGGACTTCTTTTGTAAAGTTTTGCGTGGAAATACGATTAGTTGTAAAAAGAAATTACGAAATACGGTCCGAGTTTCGTAAAATACGGTTTTACCGTCGAAAACGCGCTCCTCAATTTACAAAGTGGGCGCAACTTCAGAACGCGCCCTCCGTGCAGATAGGAAACTCGCCCCTATGCAACATCCAAGGACAAGTAGGGCACATTTTGAAATCGCGCCCTTAAAATCCGCTCCTTCAACACTTGGTGATTTTCGTCACAGGGGCGGGTTTAAATACACAAGGAAAACCCGCCCCCCTCTTAGACATTAATGTACATTTATAAATTATATTAGAAACCTTGTTTCAACAACGCAATAACCAAACAATCGAACTTCGAAACAATCCGCATTATAAAAGTAGAACAATATCATACATAAAACCTTAGAAAATCATACGTAAAGTCATACATAAACGTTTACAAACATCAATAAAGTCCCCTACGTCTCATCGATTTCCTTTTCACATAAGGCATAATGACGAGATCTGGTACGTGAAACTACTCCGACGAATCATCAGGATACAACTGGGTGATCTGAGAAGGTCCTTCTCCTTGATATGAATGATGGTCGTACTTGAAAATGTTATATTAGTTGAGTTCCGAGAGTTTAACTCAAACGAACATGAAAGTTGTAGTGGACATACCCGAATTCTCTCGTGCCTTTAATCGGAGCTCCTGGGGTCGAACTGGAACCAGCTTCGAAGTGAGATGTTCAGTAATCGACCTGCAGGTGTGTCACCTACAAGATGAGCATGTCCTCATTGCCCTCCTCGTCAGATACAGGCTTCTCATATGTAGGTGGCACGGCCTCATCCCCTTCCTCCGCATTCTCCACTTCATCCATGTGAGGATCCTCATCCATATGTTGTCTAGCATGTGGCGGCACGAACTCGTATGCAGGTTGATCTCCCAACCCGTCGGTATGACCATACAATCGAACCGGTGCGTACTCCCTTATCATCTACATAGAATCCTTGGCAAGATAAACAAGTTTGGGCTAGTAGGACCGAAGCTTAATCTTTCTGAAATTCCTCATTTATATCACAAAAAAGCACCACAGAAAAGAATATAGGTTATAGTTGAAAAATGGAATGGAAAAATATAAACGACTTTCCATTGTACCTAACATGGAGCCAGTGTGCGATATGTATTATGTATTGTGCCTTGCATGGTATTTGGAGTATTTAATGCAAGACTCCCAAAGTAGCGGCACGACCTTATCCAACTGATCCTGCCACACTCCACAAACTCTCGATGGATCTCTCTCCAATTGTTTATAGTCTTGCCAGGCAAATCTATTCGATGGAGGGCCTTGCTGGTGTCGCATTGCTCCGACATGAGCTGTTGATCGCCAAACTGTCGGATTACTCTGTCTGGATAATGCCACTCCGCGATGTAGAAGCAAATGAGAGGGACTAGGGCACGCCAAAAGGCTTTTCCTGATCGGCAATACTCTGGAAGCATGACTATCAACTCTTCCGAGTAAAGATGTCAAATAACCTGCATATTTCAATGTGAATGTGTGAGGAAGATACGTCATAATGAAATGAAATTGCTTTATTGAATCGTAAAGTTTACATGATCCATGCTTTGCCTATCGAAGGCCTCTCGATAGGAAGAAAGGACATGGGTAGTCACCGCGCGGACATCCTTTGCAACGGCCTAGTGATAGCTCAAAGGCATATCCTCTACAAATGGGGTTCGATGTCTAAGCGGCTCTATATGTGGAAACCTATCACATGCCCAAATCTGTAATAAGATGAGGGGGCCCTCTATCTGTGATGCCTTGTGGTGGGCCGCCTTACACAAACTCCTATAAAGCCACGCAAGGCAGGCACTTACCCAGCTGTACTGTCCAATCCTCTAAAAGTCTGCTAGTAGAGGCAACCAGAATAGGTGTACTAAACTATCTGACTTTGTGGTGAATATCATCCCGCCAATCAGTTGCAAAATGTATGCCATGATATGCATCTGCACGACCTCCTCAGGGGGTCTATCGAAATCTCAGAAAAAATGGCAGCCAGCCAGCTAAGTCTAATACGACCAGACCTAATGTTGTCACCCCTAGGTACCCGCCTCAACAACTCTAGACAGACTGCCTCTTTAGATACGGAGGTGTCTGCTATCACCACATCACCATCTACAGGCAAATCTAGCTGAATAGCCATAGCCTACAGGGTGACAGTCATCTCACCGTGCACCATATGGAAGGTATGCATCTCCGGCCTCCAGCTTTTTATCAAGGCTGTAATAAGTGCCCAATCCAAGGAAATGAAGGGAAGATTCACGACTCCGTAGAATCCTATCTGATGGAGGTAAACATCAATCCTCGGATCGGTGGCAACTCCCTTGAGTGAATTCTCAACTCGACGGCAAGTTAGAACGTTGTTCTATAAATAAAACACGAATTAGTAAACAATGAATGGATACATGAAAGATAATGAGCTAATTTCAAACTGAAGAAGTTGATATACCACACTATATCCGGCTTCCCATACAACCGTCGACCGATGCTCTCCTTGAGCATTAAGAACGCCTGTCCTCCTTGGCCCTGGACGCATTTTTCTGTAATACAATATAGAAATGATTAAATAAAAACTCAAGTACTTATAGAAATGATTAAGCATAAAAAGAAGAATATATAATTTAAACATTGAATAAGCACTTACAAAGATTCCTACTAGGACAACTACATCGGTTATGACCTTCCTCTACATAACCCACAACTAGTTTTCCGAGATTCCTCATTTATATCAAATTCATTACGTATACGAGATGACCTAGGGCGCCCTTGTGGTCTTACTCTTGTAGGGTCGGGATAGACTCTAGGAAAGCATGACCATTCTTCTTTGCAATCAAAAGAATGCCATCGCGAAGTGTATACGGCCTTTTAACACTCGAATGAGTAGAATGACTAATGACAGCGATATGATCTACATGCATGTGTGCATAACATGCCAAAGCATGCGAACAAGGAATATGATAAATTCGTCATTGTTTGCAGCTGCATTTGCAAGCTTGAAGAAATACATACTTCAGTGGATGCTTTCCTTTAGTTTTCATGTCAAATCTACCCTCCTGTCGATCGAGAAGCACTACTTCATACCACTTTTTCAATCGATTTGAATAACCGATTTGTACAAATACATGTAAAACTTTCGCAAATTTTCAACGTAGAGTCTCCATCATCTCGTCTGGCTATCCAATATGATACGCAGTTATACCAAATTTTCCTAACAGGAGTCGAAGCAGGAAGATTTCTTGCACCTCTTATAACATAGTTGTAACTCTCGCTCAAATTCGTAGTCATAAGACCATATCTATAAAAGCCATCCCGACTCAAACACCACTGCTCTTCATTCATCTCGGCGAAAAACTCGTCAGCTTCTGGCATTAATTCATACAAGCTTCTCATAATGTTCTTCTACTTAACAGTCATCGATTTCCTCGCTGCGGCTATCAACTTCCTTTTACAAACAACAGTTTTATATCTCGTATTGAAATTGCTTGCCACATGTCTAAAAAAAGACCGCCAATGTGCAAATGGCGGGTCCAACCCACCTGCGGATCATTCACAGCCGCTTGAATGCCGACATGTCTGTCAGAAATCAAGTATATTGTGCTTTCACCGACAACATATCCCTTAACGCATCTCAAGAACCAACTTCATGAATCATAGCTTTCTTCATCAACCAGTACAAATGAAAACGGCACAATATGGTTCTCCCCGTCCATAGAACATGCAATTAAGAGTTTATACATATATTTACCATATAGAAATGTGTCATCTATACTTATAACTGACTGACAATGCTTGAATGTCTAAATACACTGTCTGAATGCCCTAAAACATTCTGAAAGTGGAATACTTCCAAATCGCCAATATTATAAATTGCACCCCAATCAATAATTGTTCCGAGGTTGGTAATTCTAATTGCATTAAGAAGATGCGGCAACTCAATATAAGATTCATCCCAATTGCTGTATTCAATTGAAAATCCCTTCATCTTTGCATCCCCTACGTGTCTTCTAGTTACTTCATACCCGAATCTCTCATTTATTACATTCCTAGGAATGACACTTTCACTTCAGGAGATTCTCTAACAAAGGTACGAAAGTAAGGAGCAATAAAATTACAGTCAAGTCGATCATGATCTTGGGAAAGCATTGCATTTAAACATGTATGCGGCTCACCAACAATCGTTATTTCAAACTCATCATCACAAGCACGTTAAATTGTGCGTAATCTCCAAATCAACAAAAAAAAAATAATTGCCCTAATTTCAAATCAACTAAAATTGCGCGTAATCTCCAACTCATCTTTAATTGCCCTAATCTCAAATCAACAAAATCTAATAATTGCCCTAATTTCAAATCAACTAAAATCCATAATTTCAACAAAACACTAATTTCAACAATACCCTAATTTCGCCTAATTTGACCTAATTTAAACTAAAACCTAATGTCAACTGAACTTAATTTCGCTTTAAATTAACCTAATTCTAAAATATACCGTGACGTGCAAGTGTCGTTGAGGGATAGAGGGGGCAGGAGGAGGGTCGGAGAGGGACGGAGGGGATTGAGAGGACGGTCAGAGGGGGACCGGGAAGAGGGTCGGAGGGGGCTGTGAAGGGTTGGAATCGAGTGTTGGAGGAGGGCCGAGTGTTGGGCTTCGAAGGGGGCGTCGGGCGTTTAGGGGGCTAGGGTTTGGGAAGAATGGAAGTCGGGAGGGGGAACCCGAGTTTCATCCAAGGAAGGGGCTGGTTTTCAAAACCCGCCCCTTGTTGATTTAAGGGAGGAGCGGGTAACCCACCCCCAAGCAGAGGCCAAAACTTCCCAAATGTAAGGAACATTTCGCCCAAGTGTTGAAGGGGCGGGTTTTGGGCGGGTTTTCAAAACCCGAAACCCGCCTTTCTACTACTTCCACAAGGGGCGGGTTAAAACTCACCTACTGCAGACACCAAAACATTTCTCAAGTGTTTGGGGGCGGATTTTGGAAACGCGCCCTCATGCAGATCATCGAAGACAACATATTGACCGGTTTTGAAAACCGCCCCTGCTTATTTTTATGGAGGTTGCGTTTTGAAATTGTGCCCTCTTTCTAAATTGAGGGGCGCGTTTTCAAAATGTATCCATTCGACGGTAAAATCGTATTTTACGTAATTCGGACCGTATTTCACAATTTTTTTAAAAACTAATCGTATTTTCGTATAAAATTCATTCCTTTATGCGTATATATTATTTTATAATCAAAATATAAAGGTTAGTCATGGAACTCGTTTCCCTTTCTCCATGGGTAACCGTGACGAACAGCCAGTTCTGTTCGTCCCTATTCGGAAAGAGGGAGGATATCTACGTTTGGAGGCATCTGGAGAGGGTCGTTGCGCTTTGGAATGTTGCTAACATTTTTATTTTATTTTTTTTATTACGGATCAATTATAAGACACAAACAGATACTACTGACTCCCCCCCCCCACATCCCATGTGTCTGTCCCATGTACACCCGTCATGAATCACGTAAGAATTATTTCTGCGTGGCCCTGCAGTTCTAGTACTGTAACGTTTATTATTTGTTTCGCGTTAGTCATCACAAACTAATGCCCCCTTCTCACCCAAATATCAGCAGGGCAAACTCAAAAAGATAAAACGGTAGTTGAATTTATGACCCCCCAAAAGAAAAACAATTATTCAATAAAATGTTATTGCTTCTCCCCCATTATTATTCAATAAACGTTCTTTAAACTTGAAATCTTTTTAAATTAGTCAACCCGTAAATTTCCTTCCTCTCGAGACGACGACAAGAAGAAAAAAGGCCCCCATAAAAGCAGACAAACCAGTCTCTTTTGTGTGTGTGTATATAAGGAAAAAGGAGCATGATCCATCACTACATTTACAGTTTCCATTACAACCTTTTCTCCTCGGGTCAAAGCGAAAATAACATGCGACCCCACTCTCCTTCAACTTCGGCCCTCCCACTCCTACTAACCACACTCCTCCTCTCATGCGCGCCCCGGGGATCCCTCTCTGGCCTCTTGTCCGGGCCCGTCTCTGCCCCCGCCTTCCCCGTCCAGACCCAGCCCCAAACCTGCATGCTCGACCTCTCCGCCGAGCTCTTCGGCGGCGTCAGCGAAGCCTGCGGCCGCACCCTAGACAGGAGCAGGTGCTGCCCGGTGCTCGCCGCGTGGCTCTTCTCGGCCCACGCCAGGTGGGCCCTCCAGCTCCCGTCGGGGGGGTCAGCCCTCTCCTCCACGTCCGACGAGATGCCCATGATGCCCGACGACGCTCAGAAGTGCGCAGACTCGCTCCAGACGGCACTCGTGGGGAAGAACGTGCACCTCCCGCAGCCAAACTCGACCTGCGACACGATACTCTGCTTCTGCGGCATACGGCTCCACCAGATCAGCTCCCTCAGCTGCCCGGCGGCGTTCAACGTGACGACGGGGCTCAGGAAGGCGACGCCGACCACGGCCGTCAGGGACCTGGAGAAGAGCTGTAGGAATTCGTCCTACTCGGGGTGCACCAAGTGTCTGGGTGCACTTCAGAAGGTACGGGACGCCATCCTTTCCTTAGGACGAACGAATGAATGCACGTAAATGCTTGCCTCATCAGATAAATTATGCAACCCCCAACTCATGTCACATGTGATAATCCGGACAAAAACCAATAGTTGTACATCTGTTTTAGAATACTTGCTTTTCTTTTATGAAAGTACACCCGTGGTAGGCCCCCCCAGCCTTTACGTTGTTGTCGTGTGGGGGCTAACATAACAACAACATGGCGTCGAATTCTTCCGGAGGAGTTGTTGAGTTATTATTGATTGATATCCCCTTTTCCCTTCCTAACACAGCTCAAGGGCAGCGGACACCGGGGCCACAATGAGACATCCGGAGACGAGGACGAGGACGGGGGAGGCGACCGTGCAAAGAAAATGTTCGACAGGGACTGCCAGCTGATGGGGCTGACGTGGCTGCTGGCGAGGAACAAGATGGCATACATCCCGACCGTATCCGCAGTCCTCCGCGCCATGATGTACAGTACGGCCTCCGCACGGCGGCCACGGGACCACGGCGGCAGTGGCCACGTGCAGCCCGGACCAGGAGAACATGCCGCTGGCGGTGGATTCCCTGGAACTAGAGAGGTCCCAGTCGTCGTCGTATCGGCCGTCCATTAATGCAAAGGATTCCCATGACCGTTGGATTCGGACAATAGTACTCATCATGATTGCGTCGTCCTTTTAGGGACAGGAGGGGGGATCAGATCAGTCGCTTGTTAGACAGAATTTTTATCTTTTATGTTTATTTTATATTACGGGGGCATTGTGTCAAATAGTTTTGTTGTTGCACGATTAGCTGGGAGCTGGGGGGGAGTCACGGGCGAGAGAGGGTAGTGAAAGTGCTGGTGCTACTGTGGACAAAGATACAGTCCATTATTATTATTATTATTTGACTTGACCGTACAATTTCTGATCTTTCTGTTCATCTATTATTATTATTGATTAATTAATTAATTTAGGAGGAGGGACTTTAGGGGGAGGACATAGGGAAGCGTAATTGAACACGACGGGACAAGATAATCCAGCATCCCTGATTAATTAATTAATTAATTTTGTTTGTTTTTTTTTGTCGTCGTCCGGAATAATAAGGTGTTGTCGGTCACATTTCTTGATAAAGGAATTAAGAAGAAGCAAAACAAAAAAAGCTCAATTTCTTTTTTTTTTCTTCAGTGGCTTCAAAGGACGACTGCATTTAAAGAATTTTATTATTCACAAAAAAAAACACAAACAGATGGGTTGGTTTTCAGTGTTTTTTTTTTAACTTCAAATACGTGCCAACCCCACCCATTTATCTAATTGTCGTCTTACCATTAAAATCCAATGTTAATCTATTTAACTATTTTAAAATAAAAAAATTTAAAAAATATAGTATTATTAATAGTTTACAACATCTATGAATATTCATCACTCAAGATCTTAGGATTGGGTCCTGTCTGTCCCCCCCACTTCCTTCCTTTTTCTAACTTGGGCCTGGGCTTGGATGGGCTCCGACTTTTGTGTCTGAAGCCCATAATCATTAACACTGGATGATGTCCCCCCACCTCTCGAGTTTTAGTGGAAATCAAAACTCAACTCGCTTTCTACCGTATAAAACTTACCATTTGACCTACAAACTTATTAGGTTAGGTGAGGATTGGTTAATATTTTGGAATTTTTGCATGCGCGGTATTTGAACCCAGAACCGCTAGGATAACGTGTAGAAATCTTACCATTTGACATAAAAACATAAACTATTAAATAAAGCTAATGCATTATATAGTTTAACATCCAAGGAAGGAATCACAACTTGGGTATTCGTTCCCCCCCCCCCCCCCCAAAACAGCTTGAGAAGTGTAAAATTCAAAAAAAAAAAAAAAACTCACACATTCCCCTGCCCCGAGGAATTTTAAATAACAACGTCCCTCCCCCACTTACCCATGATCGGTTCCCAAACCCTCGATTCGAATTCGGAAGCGAACATCAAACCGAGCTCCGCTTACGGGCTTACGTGCGGGGTTTCGGTGTGGAAGAAACAGTAAACGAGGAGGAGGTTGTCGGGTGCCTCTAACTAAAACTATACGTCAACGATGTCCGGGAGAGAGGGGGTTTGACTAGTGTCGCTTTTGAAATGAGCTTTGTTTTGTGGGATCGAGGGATTTTCGGTATTCTACCTGCCTTCCGTTTTTGCATTGAAAGTCGATGGCATGATCAAAATGCAAAAATGGTTCTTCCACCCAAATTACTGTATCCCAATTTATCCCGTGGAATTTGTTACATGTTTATGACTACGCAATCTATGTTCACTACACAAAGAGAGGATATAAGTGACTCGCCAAACAAACAAAAACAAAAGAGAAAAAGTCACGGAAAGAACCATCCCATGAAAGAAAAGGAAAACGTAAACAAGAATAAGAAGAAAAGAAAAGCGACCAAGATGCCTACTTTTATCATCACAAGTATCATGTTTTCATCTTTTGTCTTGTGTTGTGACTTTAGTCTTTACGATGACATGTCATGTGCCCCGAGATAGATCGGTCACTAGGTATTTACTGCTCGAAAATAAAAATATTTAAATTTTTAAAATTATTAAAATATTATTTTTTATTCGCTATTTCAAGCACCCACTGAACTTAAATACGATATTTTAAAAATTCAAACCATATGAATTGTTATTAGTGAGAAACGTACAAATCTCCGTGCCACAACCTAAGACGATGTTTCGATTTTCTTTGTCTACCGTAAAATCTATGGAACTAGTGTACCCTCTGTATGTGTGTCTGCAAATGTGGGGAATAATGGGAGGGGATTGAAACATGCGAAATCATCACACCGCGTCCGTCTCAGTCTCACTACCAATAATAATAATAACAGCAATAATAACAATGGCGAGACACATCCCCATCAAACATCTCTATCGTTAACTAAACTCTGAGGCTATATTTTTACCATATTTCACGAATCATAGATATGATGGATGGTACGTCCACCTAAACCTTCCAATTTGACCGCTATGACAAGGAAATCCCCATAAAGAAAAGAAAAGAAAAATTATTCTCCCCTTTTCTGCTTTTTGTGGGCTTTCTCTCTCGTTTCGATGCAACAATAAAAGAGAAAGAAGAAGAAGAATATCCATTGCTTGCCTCGTCGTCAAAGTATTTCCCCGGGTGAGAAAATGGCAAAAAAAAAAAGCAAACATAACAATAAAAGGAGGAGGAAGAGGAGACGTCGAAAATATGAGTTACTGAAAAGAAAAGGTAAAATAATGGAGATATCGAGGACAGCAGTAGTGATTGTCAAAACGCTGCTGTATTAGATGTGAATTTGGTGGGGGGAGACAGAGCTAGCTAGGGCTTATTTAACCCGATCACTTGGACCGAGTCAAAATCTAGGACGAAGGAAGAAAACTCCCGACGTGTCCTAATAACTAGAAATAATTTAAACAAAAGAAAAGAAAAGAGGAAACATCACTCCGGTCATCATGACGGACCCCCCCACCAAAGAAACAAAAACAAAACAAGGTTATGATGATTATCTCTGTCTGTCGGTCGCCAATTATATCTCCTCCTCCTAAAGACTTGTTTTGGGGGGGTTCAGTAAACCTTACAATTTCGTGCTTTTTGCAAAGGCAAGTGTTGGCGTTCCCACCACATGATTGGAAGGAAACCCACGAAAGAAAAAGTAAAAGGGTGTCGGAAGGAACAAAAGAGAAGAAGAAGTAGAGGAGGGTGGGGCTTGCTTTGAGGAAGCTTCAAAATGAAAACCATTCCATTGCTCTAACTCTCTCTTTTCTTTCCTTTTAGAAGTCCGATCAAGTTTCTCCTTCCAACGTCGTTTAGCACTAGCGACGATCACAAGTATGCGATTAACTCCCACATAATTTTACATTTATCTCTAAATCACCCTTTTTCTCTCTACTTGCCCTCCTCCTCCTCCTCCTCCATGTGAGTTGGGTCAGTTCACTTTACATGAATCCACAGAATGGTCAAACACCCCCTGAGTTGATTGGTGAATCATTATTTCTTTTTCAAAAGTTAGGTTTGCAAGGAAAGAAGAAAGGACGGAATGGAAGTAATATTAAGGAGGGAAGGGGGGGCACCGGCTTCTCCTCCTTGCAACCACTCCTCACACTTGTCCATCTCTATTTAAGCCCCGTGAAGGGAAAAAAAAAAACCAATTCCTTCGTTCCCGTTCGTTTTCCCATTTGGGATTCGCGATTCGGATTGTATAAAACAAGGACGTGGCATGGGAAAATTCTGTGATCCCGGACGACACAACTTGAATGCCGAGATATTCATTCATACACAGAAGTAGAGACAGTAGTTAACATGTCCATTTGGCTTCACAAGTCACACCGTTTGTTGTTCTTGATCAAACATATCATGATATTTTAAGAGGAGAGGAGAGGAGAGGGGGACAAAAGGGGATTCTCCCGTGTCCCTCTAAATTCGTGCAAGTTTAGGTAAACATCAAACAGCAAACCTCTAAAGAAAACAGACTGAATGGGGGAGGACACAAGAATTCAAACACAACCCACCAAAAACTTGACCTTGTCCCTTTCTATTCCCTCCCCCCTCTCTCCTCTCTCTCATTTTGACCTTCTCCTCACAAAAGAACTCCTCGAAAATGATCCACGTTGGACCCCCCTAAGAACTAACTAAAATACCCACTACTACAAATTTCCGACCCCTCCCTCCCACCACCCTCTATTACTTTAAGGAGAAATTCGAGATCATTAGTTCATGCAAGAAGTAATGCATCATCCTCCCTCGGTTTGCATGGGGGAGTATCTAAGGTTCTTATTACAAGGACAAGTAGACAGACAAGATTCACATGAGTAGATTTGTTTTGTTTGTATCGTCATGGGTTGAGAGGCCTTCTCCTGTAATTGGACAAGCAAATCCTTCCATGGGGGGTGGTTGCATGATTTGATGTGAAACGATGCAACGATTCAAAATAACTTTGTCATTTTCCCCCACCTATTTACTCATTTTCCTTTATTTACTTGTTTGTTTGGACATGGGTATGCAACAATAACTTACCTTCTTTCTTTTTGGGTATTTGGGTTGGGTATTAAATATTTGTTTAATATTATCCCACACCCCCTCTGACTAGTTGAGTCCTCTTTCCCTGGTGGCCATATCTCCCCAATTGTCAATGTTCTGTAAAACGTGATTTTACCCAAAGATTCTTCCTTAGTCTAAAGAGAAACGTTAAATGGGTTGGTTTCATGAGCTTATAGTAAGAAAACGCGTCGCAGGGGATGAGTAAACCCTGCAGTGCCACTGATCAAAGTGTCGCATGAAATTAACAACTATGTTGATTAATATTAATTTAAATGATCGCCCAAATATGTGCATAATATTTTGTTTAAAAAAAGTAGCTCGGATTAGTTTAACCATCGTTTTACTTAAATTAGTAAAATACTTTTTTGCGGACCCGTTCTATAATTAAAATAAAAAAATTTTTTGGTTATTATTTTTCGAGACGCCTTTTATTTTATTTATTTTTAATCTCCCATCTATATAAGTCATCCTCTTCTTCTTCTCGCTTTCGCACCAGTCGCCAACTCTCTCCGGCTGATGCCCCCCGGGTTCACACCATTAACATTATTGATTTCTCACCCCACTCCCCCAATGGATTTCACACTCGACAACCCCTTGACCGGCGACGGCAACTGTCCCTCCGCCATCTTCCTGATTGAGACTGACCACATGACTTCCACTGCTTACGTTGAGAGTCTCCTGCTAGGCAGCCCCGAGGCCTCCGTTCGCCGGGATACCGTCTCGTCGATCTTGCAGGTAGTGTACCGGTAGGGTCGTGATCGGCTTCGTCGGAGCTATTGGTTAGTCGTTGACCCACCCTGTTTTGGATTTTCGTGCAGTTATCTTGCGGACTCGATCCATCGTTGTCGTACCTGGCCATTAACTACCTCGATCGGTTCCTGTCCAGTCACCGCTTACTCGTAAGAAAAATAAATGCTGTAAGTTATCGTCGTCATGGTTGTGGCCTCTGGGTGACTGATTGATCGGAGCTTTGATGGTAGCAGGCGCCGAAGCCGTGGATCCTGCGGCTACTCGCGGTATCGTGCATGGCTCTCGCGTCCAAGATGCTGAAAATGGGAACTCCATTCGCAACTCTTCAGGGCGACAACGGAGGCTTGATCCTGGAGGCGTCGACGATACAGAGGATGGAAACCGTCATCCTCAGCGCTCTCAAATGGAGGATGCGATCTGTCACTCCATTCTCCTTTATTCCCTTCTTCATTTCAGGGTTAAAGCTCGAGAAATCGTCATCGACACGGACGTTGAAGGATCGAGCGTTGGAGATCATACTCAAGGCTCAACATGGTAACCATATCTATCTCTTTCGACGGTTTTAAACTTTGCCACAACGGGATTTTAAAATTTGCGGAATTTTTCGCGCGGGAAAAACAGACGTCCGTCTCCTGGAGTTCAAACCATCACTAAATGCGGCATCGGCGCTCCTCGTCGCAGCTCAGGAGCTTCTCCCGTCCTTATTTCGGGTTTTCGAAACAGATATTCTGTCCTGTTCCTTCGTAAATAAGGTAAACCGGCGCGTCCCCGCTTGGTCCTTATAACTAATTAACTTCGACTAACAGACATCGATCCTCCACGTGCGCACAGGAAGAACTGTCGGCCTGTCTGGAAGCAATGCAAGACTTGGCGACTGATGGCTACGAGTCGGGAGTGGAGGACCAAGACTCCAGCGGGGATACGCCGACCACCGTGCTGGGCCGCCGCCATTTCTTGCTCTCGGACAGCGAGACGGCAAACGGGGAAACCGAATCCGCCCCGACCAAGAGAAGAAAGACGCAATAGAGAAAAGAGAACTAATCGAAGGGATTAGAGAAAGAAACTAATAAAATCATTTCTTCTTTGCAAGAATCCGGTTTGGACAGAAGAGCGAGCAGGCTTTTGTTTTTAACATGTAAGAGAGGATGGAGCTCTTTGGTCGGAAAACATCCGGATCGGGGAGAATTATTTGAGCCCGGCTGATTGCCACATCCCTTCCTTTCGTTGAGAATTCTCTTGCAAAATTCCATGTAAATATCTCATTAAATTTTCGGACTTGTGTATCTGGCTGGCTCACTTATCATTGGAATAGACAAGGGAACAGCTGACAAACAGCCCGAATACTCCCACCGTAATTAATTACGGGGGAGCTTTATATATATATATATGGAAAAAACATAAAAGGAAAAGAAAGGGAACTCGGAGAGCAATCATCGCCTCCTTCCCTGGATTGAGATTCTTACTGATAAATAATACATATATGGTTGTTTTTTTTTTTTAATTTCCCTATTAGAATGACGACATTTTCGGCCCATCAGGCCCAACCACTGGCAGCCCATTTCGCACCCCACGTGTCACCCACCCCCACCCCAAAACCAACGAAACGTTGACATTTGGTTAAGACAGATTCATTTAAGACAAACACATGGCATTTGTTCTAGACCGTTGCTGTCTTTTTTCCGACCTTTGTTCCACTTCGTTAAAAGAAATATTTAGCGAAATAAAACTATAATTTTTAATTCGATATTTATGAAAAATTAAAAACTCAATTATTCAAATATCGGGTTAGATAAGAGAATTTAGTGAATTTTTATTTTTTACAAAGCATCTCGATGTTACATGAATACGACGATCACAAACAACTCAAGGAATACGAATAGAGACTGAAGAACTGGACAATGGAATACATAACAAAGGAGTTGTACAAGATCGAAGTTTCGACCACCAGAACAGTACAACTAACAAGATAATTGTACAGGGTCGGTGAGAGACCAGGAACAAGCTCAAATACAGAGAGTGGCAGCAGAATTACAAAGACAATTTAGAAAGAAATCTTATAAACAAGGAGTTCTAAACATCGTAGATGACAAGTAGAGATACAACGGAAGGGTTTCAAGCAGAATTCCAATAAAGATAACATTTACGGTACCAGATAAGAAACCTACGATACTGGACATGATATCGAAGTTTTTTCCAGCAGCGAGAGTAGGGTGGATCATATGGATTGAGGTACCAATTTTTGTCAGGGTCTTCTAAAAGATCAAAAACAAGGTGTGCATGGACCTTTTTCTCAATGCATTTAATGGTCTTACGCTCTATGTAGCTGTCTAACCACCGGATGTAGTAATGGACACGTTTGAGGTGGGTTGGACACTTCCAAGGAGGCTGCTCTCTTTCCCTGTTACTAATCAGGTTAATAAAATGGTTATAGAGTCTCCAACTATCAAGAAAAGGGGGTCTGCAGAGGCATCGTCTTCTGGGTGGAGGTCTCATCTCTTTACCTACTACTAGCCTCAAGCCACGACCTGTGCCTGACAGCCCTCCTGGCTTAAGCGGCGAGTGGTCCTTCTAGGGCGAAGCCGGTAGTTTTACGGTTCACTAGATGTTACCTTACTTTGAAGACATATTTCTGTAGCAAACTCTCTTAATCAGATAGCGTAAACTTATAACAAAGCTATTACCTCTGGTTAGAATTTAGGAAGGAGAAATGCCTGAGAAGCTTTGAGCACGAAAGAGCTTAGGAGCATAAGACATCTAAGAAACAAGATATAAAAAAGAATTTTTTGGGTTTTCTGAATTTTTTGAATGTTTTTGGAATTTGTGATTTTAAGATTTGTTATTATATTTTATTTTGAAATAAATCTATCCTTTGTCCCCCTTTTTTTTGTCTTTTTATCAATATGTACATATGTTATATTTTTAGTGATGATAATAATGGGGTAGTTGATTAGTCGGACCGTCAAACTAAAACTTCAGGCGTTTGGTCATGTCCGATCCGGCCCGGATGACAACAACCGATCAGCGCAGCCCCATCGGGAGGAAGATCGGGATAGCGGTCGACCTCAGGGAGGACAACGACCACGCCGTCCGCTGGGCGGTCGATCACTACCTCCGCCCGGGGGACACCGTCGTCCTCCTCCACGTCCGGCCGACCACGGAGCTCTACGGGATGGACTTTGGATCAGCCGTGAAGGAGGAGGAAGTGGAGGAGGGAGGAGGGGATGGGATTGAGGAGGAAGGATCGGGGAGGCAGATGGAAGAGAGGGCAAGGGAGATCGGGAGGGCGCTCCAGGAGGCGGGGCTTGACTACAGGGTTAGGATCGTCAAGGATAAGGAGATGAAGGAGAGGGTGTGCCTGGAGGTGGAGAGGCTCGGGCTCTGTGGCCTTGTCATGGGACGGGGAAGGCGGAAGCTCGGCAGCGTCAGCGGGTACTGCATCAAGCACTGCGTTTGTCCCGTTGTGGTCGTCCGGGACGACGAGGCGGGCGAGCTCGGCCCTGTCCCTGAAGAGGAAGAGGAGGAAGCTGCTGCTAAGGTATGATCTGATGGGCTCGTTCGTAAAACTTGCCGCGGACGGAGACTGTCGAGATTCATCAAGACACGAATGTCCTTCCTTACATGTTATGTGTTTACTTTAACCATCATCGATCAAGGCTCCTTCAGTTTGTGTATGAATTCAGACATTGCGTCAACGGGCAAACTTATAACTTAGAAGAAACCCAGAAAGATCACCGGTTCTTGTCTCAAACTTATTAAAGCCTTTTTAGGAAAACAGACCATGTTTGTTGGACCGCCGCCCTTAGAGCACCCCTAGTGTGCCTTCGCTCCTGCTCCTGCGCATTGAGAGATCCGGTTTCAGGCTCCGCAGCTTCTCACCGAGATCAAAATAGTATTGCTGGGACTGGTGATGAGGAGTTGGTCTGGTTGCAATTGGAGGAAGGCGGCTGTGTTTGGTTTTCGATGACAAAGCCCCTGCCTGACTTCTCCGTGAGTGAGACGAGGGCGTGGGCTTGGTAACGATGCTTTGACCACCCTTCTTCAAGGTTTTGGCGTCCGATCGAAGGTTTCGGTCGAACTGATATGAACTGCTGCTGCCAAGACGAACTGCCCGTTCGGAAGAGTCCCTCAATGTGCTGAGTTTCAACTGCTGTTTATTGTAGTAAGCCAGGTGAGGAAGGAGTCCCTGGAGATTCTTCTTTAGCTGCTCGTCGCCCACATTCTTCTGGGCCGGGTTTCCTTGCAGACTGATGGATTGCAAGGAGTTGTAGTTGGCGGCGAGCTGCCCGAGACACTTTGCCGTTGATATCTTATTGAACCGTAGGTCCAGCACGTTCAGTTTCAGAAGGCGATGAAGCCCTTCAACCTCACTTATTTTGTTTCCAGCCAAGTATAGCTCTTTTAGGGAGGAGCAAGAAGCCAGCCCTACCGAAATCAAAGATCGCATAAGAGGAAAAAACTCGATTCAATCTTAAAATCTCAAAAGAGTTAATACATACCATGACCGATCCTGAATATGCGATTGTAGCTCAAGTCTAACACGCGTAGTCGAGTCAATTCACGCAGGCCTTCAATGGTAGAAATGCAGTTTCTTGACAGATCCAACACGTGAAGCCCCCGGGGTAGTGCCCCAGCAGTAATCCTTACTGGAGAAGACATTTAAAACCGATTAGAATCATTTAAGAATAAGCAATGAAAAATCTGAGACTATTTGATGCATAACAGACCTATGTTGTTTCCAGACAGATTCACCACCTTCAAGCTCGCAAAAGCGCTCAGAAATGGAATCACTTCTAATCCATGGTTTCCGAGATGACATGAAGCCGCTGAAGAACTTAGAGAAGATATGTATCTTTTGGCTGCTTCCATTCCAGGAGAGACCTTCATACCGGCTTTCACCTCGATCCCATCATTGATTGTGTGATCAGCAACTGCTTCATCACCCGTCTGAAAGGATTCATCCACAACCTCTGAAGGGATGCACGGTTCGAGATCTATAACCCACTTTTGTATGCGCTTGAACCTGAAATCTTTCCCTGGATAGTCATCCGATGGAAGTCCCACTTCCTGGAGGCTTTTCGGTAACACCTCATCCTCACCAGGTACTATCCTGTCCCCGGACTGAACATGGTAACTAGTATTCGGATAGCCATCATCATCCCCGTCATACTGGTAGCCTGTATTTGGATTGTCAAAAGCACCACCATCTCGTGGCCTCAACTGCATTTTCAACTCATAATTTGACGTATCATTTTGCCTCATGCCAAGAATAATCAAGTCCTCGGAAGATCTCGAACGCTGACCGAATTCTCTAGAATATCCCATTGATACAGACGACAAGGCACCAATGTTGGGCAGCGAACAGGGCCTCACGATCAATGGAGGAGTGCAAGGTGTGTGATCTCCAGAATCCTCGCCAGCATGATAAGGAGGGAACTCAGCATCATGATTTTCATGTTTTCCATTATCAGATGTATGCAGTTCTCCAATTGAGAAAATTGGCAGCTTCTGGATTAGCTCCCCTGCAGATGGAGGACTGCGTGCATTCTCCTCCATTGTCATCAGTCTTGTTTTTGCGACGATCTCATCCAAGAATGCCCCATCAACCTCGTTATCCATATGGTCAACAATTGATTTTCCCTTATTTTCCAGTCCACTTTCAAGAGATTGACTTTTCTTGAGCCAGATTTGCCCAGCGTCCATTGTTTTCATTATATCATCAGATTTCCAACCACGTTCGATCAGGGAGGAATCCTTCAAACTGGTTAGGTTTCTGTCCTCGTTTTGCGAGGTTGAAGGCACCTCGTTCTCAGCTGATGATGCAGCCGCTTTCTACAGGAAGGGAAAATTTCACGTAAACACCGGTTTTAACACACAAAAAAATATGCACTGCTACTTTTGCTTACCTTTGATTTGTGACCTGTTAGATGACTGTTGAAGCATGAAAAACGAACCATTGTGGCAATACCAATTTGGCGACATCCACGGTCACTCCTTTCACCTGTTAAGGTACTCCCTGTTCTGTAGCCAGAGATTTCTCGAATTGAAAGGAGACCGACCAGAATCTAGTCACAAAAGCCTTTAGCCGTAATCAAGCGACAAGCCTTCCGAAACACGGCACAAAATCCAAGCATGTGAGGACCTGGATCTACTTAGAACGCAGAGGAGAAGCGGTCCT
Organism: Melastoma dodecandrum; assembly: GCA_029817715.1. Classification (NCBI taxonomy): domain Eukaryota; kingdom Viridiplantae; phylum Streptophyta; class Magnoliopsida; order Myrtales; family Melastomataceae; genus Melastoma; species Melastoma dodecandrum. Next base: position 580,072 of record JARUPY010000605.1, read on the forward strand.
TCCTGGACATCCCACACCCTAACCAAGGTGGGAGAATTGGATGCAGTAGAAGCGGCCAGAGTGAAACAAATTTCGACAAGCTAAAGGAATTGAACAAGAATCATATACAGAAATCCCTGGCCTGCTGGAAAAGAAACTGAGCACGCGTTACTGCTAGGAGAGAATTAAAAAGTCAGGCCAAGCATCACAAAAACGAGGCCAAGTAAAAATCATAATCCCACTTTACCAATGAAAAAGGAGGGGATCAAAATCACAATAAACCTGTAAATCCATTTGCAACACAAAAACGAGCAGGGTGTAGTAAATTACCCATCCAAAGCAGTAGATAATCGGCCGATAGCTGATTAATACTAATTCCCCATCACGCCTACTCAATTCCAAAAAGAGAAAGACAACAACCAAAGATTCCAACTTTACTCGGAGAAACGCATCAACGACAGCCAATTCTCAAGAAAGCGCAGATAAACACCAAATTCCGATTCCCTATTCGCGTACATGGAAACAAAATCAAACCCAAATAAAACAACTAGGGCCGGAAAAAGGACGAACATAACCGTAAACCCTCCGATGGAATCCAGAAACAGAGTGGGAAATTCTTTCAAAAAGAAAAAGATCCGACCTTTGCTTAGATCGCTGCACGACCCAGAAACCCAAATCCTTCTTTTCCCCCTGGATGAACACTATACGAATTGGGTAACCTTGGAAACCTTAATTCCCAGAAGCCAACAACAAGGGGGAAACCAGAACAGGGCCAGGAGCTCATCCGGCAACGAAACCCCGAGATTTTGGTGGGATTCCTGAGGCTAGAACAGAGTTTGTTCAAGGTGTTTAACGAGAACAAGAACGAGAGGATGACAACTGGGGAGACGACGAACAGGAATGCAGGGAGGTGGAGGCTAAGCATAAGCACACAAGGGAAAGCAAACAAAAACAACCGCCGCTAAATATGCCACCCAATCCGATGTTATCGTTCCGCACTCTCTCTCTATCTCTTACCACCAGAATTCTCTTTTTCAAGTGGATACTAAAAAAAATTCGATATGATTTCAAGATTCAAGGTGGATGGTAAAGCGGGGGAGATTAAAACGTGATAATCTACTATTCTCGGGGAAAACACCCCACGCCAATCCAATGACACCCCCCATCCATCTGGCATTTGGAGTGGAGGGAAAACAATCAAAATCCAAAATTCTTCATCCTAAAGCAATCATCAATCTCCCATCTCGATTCTTTCCTTTTCGTCCAAATTCACCTAAACGCTTCCTGATGCCTTCCTCTAGCCTCCCGGTTTCATCCCCCTGTAAATAAAGTGGTCCCCGAATGCATAAGACCCTGGCCCAACTAAAAGGGCCACGAGTTAGGACTATGGGCCTAGGCCCATGATACATTTGGCCGGTGCTAAGGAGGGTGCATTGGGAAGTGAGTGGGATGACAGAAAGTAACTGGATAGGGTTTTGTTGTTGTTTTTTTGTTCTATTACGATCCCATAGGAGGGGGCATGGGGCCACCGGTGTCCACACTCGAACGATAAACATTACAATTCCTCAATTATTATTGTTATGTAGTACGGAATCTCGAACGCCTAGCCAAAAATTATTTCCAAGGAGGGACCTCATCGTCCTCAACAACTACTTCCATGGACGTGAGAGTTGTTTTCATCATTTTTGGAATCTCCCTCTCGCCCTCTTTCTCTCCTTTTCCTTTTCCTTTAAATAATAAAAAAAAACTATTAGCGCTTATCGTAAATGAAAGATTTAATAAGTGGCACGCGAAAGGAATCGGCAAAAAAATCCGGCCGAATCATGCTTGGAAGGCCAAAGGAGAGTGGGGCCCACCCTTTAACCTTCCCCCCATCCACGACCAACTTAGAAGACCGCGTGGAGCCCACGCACGTGGTCGTGGCCTTGCAAATAGCCACGTCAAACGATCCGTATCTCCTGCAAGTCCCACGTGGCATCTTCCATGGCATTCATTGTCCCAAATTTAATTGCCATCATCACCACCCACCAACTATAGTAATTTTTCCCATTTCCTGAAGACTATTAAGTATGAAACTCAAACTATTGAAATTAACTATATTTGCATAACTTTTATAAAAATTCATCGGAGACCAAAAACATTTGGATATAATTTTTTTTTTATTTTTAACAATGAAAAGGGGGGAAGACCTTGTCTGCATGAAACCTGGCTGGCTATTCTCAACCGCCCCACTCCTTTCTTACCGTTCTCTGTCGGTACGCTTGATGTCCGAAATGCCCCTCCCTTAAGCAATTCCGACTTCTCTCCCCCGATAACACTCACGTGAAAGACCCTCTTCTTCTTTTTTTAAATAAAAGAAGAAAATTATCTCTCCACTTGTATTATAATTTGCTTCTTTTTAACGAAATGAAGTGGATAATTAAATTAGAGGGGGCCAAAATTGACGTCAAATTTGGGAGGGCATTTCGGTTATTTCGCGTCGTCGAGGGAAGAGTTTATCCGAATCCAATGGTGAGATCGTAATTTGGGACAATCCTCGGGCCCTTTAAAGTAAAAGCGCTCCTCAACCTTTTTTTTTCCCCGTACGTTCATCTTCATCTTCTTCTTCCTTGATCTCCTCTTTTCCAAACCCACACCATCACCAACAAACTCGAGCTAACAACTTCACCGGCGTAGTCGTCGAAAGATCTAACCCCCGAACGACGTCGTTTTCGAGGGAAGCCAAGATGAGGGCGTGCGCCCTTTGCAAGGAGACAGCGAGGGCCTTCTGCGAGTCTGACCAGGCCAGCCTCTGCTGGTCCTGCGACGCCAAGGTCCACGGCGCCAACTTCCTCGTCGCTCGCCACTCCCGCACCTTGCTCTGCTACTCCTGCCAGTCCCCCACCCCTTGGAAGGCCTCTGGTCCCAAGCTCGGTGGGCACACCGTCTCCTTCTGTGACTCCTGCCTCCAGCGGAGGGATTCCGAGGAAGGTGGCGGCGATAACGAGGATCGCGACGATGACGACGAGGAGGAGGATGAGAGGAGCGACGGCGATGAGAGTGGCGGCAGCGGAGACCAGATGGAGGAGGACGACGAGGACGAGGCAGAGGAAGGGGATAACCAGGTGGTTCCATGGTCGTCGTCCTTTTCCACTTCCACTCCCCCGCCCCCAGCGAGCTGTTCGAGTAGCGAGGTCGACGAATTCGCAGGCGTAGGCAGGTCGAGCGGAGGCGACGAGTGGGAGGTCAATGATGCAGGAATGTCATCCCAGGCGTTAGATTTCACCGCTCCCCGTTATCAGGTCCCAGATTCCCTCCATCAATCATTCCCTTAAAAGTCTGCATAATTTTCATTGTCTTTGTCCTGGTGTTTATGCGCGCGCATTCTGCATCGCCGCCAGGAGCTACTTCGTCCAAGGATCCGACGGAAGAAGGCAGCGAAGACTCATTCCTGGGACGACGCCTCCCTCGGCTCATCGCAGTCGGTGTCAAAGTCCCTTAAGGCCGGTGGAGGACGGGGCGGGGTGTGGTTTAGATGAAATCAAAAGTCCCATTTGTTTCTGGTAATTTTGATCGATGTGCTGCCCCCCCCCCCCAAAAAAAAAAAAAGAAAATCTTATCTTAAATCTTAAATCAGAGCTTTGCGCTCCGATATTGTACCCTACTCCCATCGTTACCCCACTCCTCAACCAAGCATGCGTGTAAGAAGGTCAAGGGAGTTGGGGAGAGGACACAACACTCTGACGTTGTAAGGACCACGAGTGGGATGCAGATGCCAATGACTAGGAATGAATGACTTGATGGTCTCTTTTCCTGGAGCACAAGGGAATCCACCCTCTTTGGTTCTTTTTTTTTTTTTTTGTGGCTGGGAATTGGGTTCTTTCTAATGTTTTTGTCGCTTTGTGGCGCCGTTGCCGGTCTCTTCGATTCCCGCAGCCAATGCTTACTGGACACGCGCACGAAGCTCGTATTACCGTGAACTCGGTAAGACCAAAACCAAACAAGAAAAACAAAAAACTATGGGCCATTTAAGATCGTCCGCCCTCAATAGTTGATATTTTTGGGTGATTTGATTAAATTAAACAATCAGGTGTTTGTTAGTATAGAGTGATTCATGGTGGTGGCCGGTGGTGGGGAATTTGTTTGTTTGTTAAGGCTGATATTTTGACTATTTTACTAGTTGCAGCAAAATATCTGCGGCTGCGCGACAATCGTGGGTCGATTCGTTTGGATGGGGATGGGGATGGGATTGGACGATTTCTTTTAATCAAATACTCGGTCGTTCGTTGTCCAAGGGAATCGAATTTTAACTACGTCGATAATTTCACTTCTTCGTTCACCCTTTCAGTAAGGAACCAACCATTCTTACAAACAATTGCTGTTTTGTCTTTTTTGGGCACGACGGGAGATTTGTGGCCGGCCATCATCCATGTCCCACCAAATTAAATCCAGGTTGTTGGGAAATCTCAGCCATACATAAAAAACCAGTGAGATGACTTGACAATGTAAAAGATATATCATATCATACATACATCCATGCATTAAATATGAAGTTAAGTCATGGCAAGCGTGAAGGTAACGATAAAATAATTGGGAACGAATGCGTAGGAACCGCACAAGGAAATTGTGGATGTAATGGAAAGGAAGGGAGGAGAGTGGGGTTGGGCTTATACTTTTTGTCAAATCAAAAGTTAGAGCAACTTGTCATTATTAAATTAATTGAATTACTCGTTGGGATTGGGAACCCCGAGATCAAGAAACATAAACAAAGTAGAGAGGAGAGGTGGGGAGTAGGGCTCTTGTGGTGCAGGTTGTTGGGTTCTTAGGAGTTGGGGATATTTCTGCGGTGGAGACGGAAACTTTTAATGGGCTTCTTCCCTTTCGGTTTTTGGCCCATGTAACTTGGGCCTACTGAGGTTACTCGTTCGAGGCCCAGTACCTGGGTGGATGAAATTAATTGTTAATCGAACGAACGGGTGGGTAGTCACGTGATAGTCGTACGGAGACGGTACAAATCTTAAACCACATCAATTATTGATCCAACCTCTCACATGCAATGCCACAGAGCCTAAAAAGATTTTCGTGTGGGTGTGTGTGTGTGTGTAGTGTTTGGTCCCGCGCAGCACTGGATTCTACAAGCACGTACATATGCTAATTGAATCGTACCGTGTTTCAAAATGCTGAGTTTTATTCCTAAATAGTGACAAAATATTTTTTCTATTTAGGCATAATTTTAAAATTAAATAGAGAACTGGGTGTTGCGACCAGACAAACCTCGTCGAAATTCCTACTAGTCGGAAGCGATACGACGTTGTTGGATTCTTTACCATTTACCCAGCATATGCTTGCGTGGAGAGAAAGATCATATCAATTTCGGGTAGGCCCCACGTTTTCATCATTTTGGGACTAACTGGACATGACTTAGTGGGGAGATTGGGAGTGGGACCAGCACAAAGGTATATGGGATTGAAAGACATGTGGGTTTGGTTTCGCTTGTCGATGTCCACATTAACTCTAAGTGGGTCAATTCTCACTGGTTTAGTGGGGGGGCTGGTGAATCACGTCTTCATACTTTCCGAGACGAGCCGGTATTCAATAACAAAAAGAAAACATAGCCGGAGAACACATCTAGATTATTATCTCTTACACAACACCAAGAACAAAGCGGAAGCACGTGGATTTGGACACAACATGGAGGGCATGTTTACATGGTTCGATGCGATCGGGATGTTTGTTCCCTTAGTGGCGGTGGTGCTCGCATTCGGCAGGGGTGACAGGGAACCGGGCCGAGTCGGTGCAGTAGTCGTAGATCATGTGGTTAGCTCTTACCCAAAGCAACTGGTGGTTCTGATGCAGGTTTAGTTCTGCCACCGTCGGCGCGTCCCACCAGAACTGCCTCTCCGCACTGCTGCTGCATTTCTTTGAGTTTTCCGACCAGGCGACGGTGTCGTTGCACTGGCAGGCATTGATGTCGAACCCTTGGTAGGAGGCGACGAATGGGGCGTGGCTCCAGTCGGTCTTAACGCGTCCACCTTGTGTCGCCCAGTCGTCGGCATTCCAGATCGAGCTGTAGACCCCCATGGGCTGGTCCTTGGGGTAGGGGATCCCCCTGTGTTCCAAATTGGAATGCACCCTGACTGGAGTATCATCCACTAGGAATCTTCATTAAGGAAACCATGAAGCACCATTAGAACACTACGAGCTCGAAACAATTATAACATCTGACACGGCGAAAATGGTACTCCGTCGGACCCATGAGCTACTACTACTACTACTACTACTGTTACCAGTAGTACTACTCACACGACTTGGCGCTGGTTCCAGAGGATGGAATAAGAGTGGAAGTCCTTGGTCGGGTCGAACCAAAGGTTGAGCCGTTGCTCCCTGTTCCCGACACCGTTCACGTAGATGTTAGTCTGGACAAGGTACGGCTCCCCGGATGTGTTCCCTAGGAACTCGAAATCGAACTCGTTGTGATTAGGGCCATCCGAAGACATCTGTCATGGCAAAAAACACGCACATTAACACTGTATCAATGAAGATCCGCATAAAAAGTGAAATTTTCCCATAAAGTAGTTCACGGGAATGGTAATGAAGGAATTGGACAGTTCAATCAGATCAATGTCCGACGGGATTCAATGGACGAAGACATATCATTATTATTGATTGGGAGGAGAGGAGAGGAGGGGGGACCCAATGTCTGAATGGACTTTTCCTCCCTCCTTTGTGGATCCAGCGAAGCAAATGCTGTGTGTGACTTTAATTCCCCCATCGAAATGCTTTGCAGGTTTTCCGTGGTCCATCACCAGTCACGAGTTTCAGGGAACTACTTACGTAGAAGGCGGTGACTGTTCCGGCCGAGTCTCCCTCGACGAGCTTGATCTGAACGGTGACTTTCCCGAACATGTACTTGTTCTTGGACGCAAAACCCGCACCTGCACGGGATGTAAGCGGGAACGGGTCAAGTTTGTTGCTCGGTATGTTTCCCGACATGACGTGGAAAGGGAGAGATTGCGACGGAGGCTGTACCCGAGGACTTGTCGAGCTTGAGCCTGAGGACATCGCCCTCGTACGTGAAATGATCGGTGGCCCAACTCGGCTGGAAGAGCTCGTAGAACTTAGCGCCGCTGGCCAGACCAAGGAGGGCGGAAAGCCCCAGCAAGACGCACATCATCTTGGGGTTGAAGGCCGCCATTGGGGAAGGAAGAACGGATACGGGGCAGAGGTTAGAGGTAGAGAAGTTAACCCACCGGGCACTGTTTGTGCTCTTTGGGAACGAGTGGGGGAGATGCGCGGCATTTTATAGCCCCGGAAGCACGCGGCTTCCTTCCCTAATTCATTGTCCGTACGAGGTGCCATGTCGGACTGGCCTCGTGCCCGTAGGATCGTATCCTTTGCCACGTCATGACGGGGATTCCCCCCGGATGAGTCCGGTTTAACAAACAAGGGTAGTTCATTTATTTGTATGGATTAATAATAACAACTTAATCAATAACAATAATAACGACATAAACAAACACAATCGCTTGCTTTGCAAAAATCTTAGTCTTTTAGGAATTATCCTAAATTATACTCTTTATTTTTTCTTATATTTCGAATACAAATATGGGGTAGGGGGTGGGGGGGGGTCACATCTATTTACGGGCGAGGGAAAAAGACAAGAGAACTCAAAATTATATAGCCGTTGAGGTTGTTGCCCACCCCGGATGAGCTGGCGGAGAGGATAATGGGGGGTTTAGCCCCGATTCTTAACCAATAAGATTACGCCTCGTGGCTCTCGGACAGCTGTTGGTATGGACTGTACAGTTGTCATGAGTTAAAGTCCCGCTTTTACGCTTTTGTTAGGATTTCTTTTACGAAATATTTAAAACTATTCATTCACAGAGTGAGAGGTAGGAGAGAGAGAAACAGTACAATAATTGCAAGTTTTTTTTTGTTTTTTTAATTTTGTCGTCTTCACGAAAATGCAGGGGGTAATGTCTAGTGGCAATGTCCAGCTGTCGCTTTTTGTTTTTCAAATTCTTTTATTCATTTTGAATACCCGACTAGGAGGGTGGGTGGGTAGCCGGAACCTAATCTAACAATCGGTTTCTTATTTTTATAATTTAAAATTTATTTTATGATCTAAAAAATTATCCAATAATCAACTCGTCTCGATTCTGGCGGTGATTTTGGTACCATGTCCACGCTTCCACGCTTATTAATCCCTCGACAACTTCTCATCCAGAGCCCTTTCCACCGCCCCGTGCGATCCCCGCCTCCTTCGTCCGCCGCATGCCGCTCCCTCTCCTCCACCATCACTGACGAGAATGTCAAGGTTGCTCGGGCGCTCGTCTCTCGTACGATCCCGATGATTGGTCATCCTCCCTCTTTGGCAACGAGGGGAACCGGCATGACTCCGACCCCTTCCTAAGTAGCCTGTGACTTCACTCTAGGCGATGCAGTACTATGCCGAGCACGACCCTTCGTCTCCGAACTTGGTTCTAGCTCAGTCCCTCATGCGTACTGCCATGGTCCGCCTTGAGGGAGAGTTCTACCGGGTTTTGTCCTCAAACCGGAGCTACTTAGATCCTGAGTCAGTTTCTTCGCGGTCGAACCGGTCATCCCCCCAGGGCGTCGGCGGGTCCATCGTCGCTGAATCTAATTATTGGAACTTCTTCGATGATGAGGCCTCCGAGGATGACAGTCTGGGGTCAACGGTTGATGCCACCTCCGTATCTGAATCGGCCCACTCGAGCTCTGGCTCGGTGATGTTTGATCTAAGGGTGATTGCAGAGTGCATGATCGGGGCTGGGTATGGAAAGGTGTGCATAAAGATTTGTAAATTAGTGAGGAAATCGATAGTCCAGGAGGCACTCTATAATGCTGGTGTTGACCAGATGGTCACGAGCTTGAGGTACAGAAGATGGAGTGGGAAATGCTCGTGACAAAGGTAAAGAGTTGGCTCAAGGCGTTCAAGTTTGCCATCAACTGTGTCTTCTACGGGGAAAAGATTTGTGTAATTAGGTGCCGAGAGGAGAATCGGAACCGGGTTCGGTAAAGTAAAATTTAGGAAGGGTGGGGTAAAATTTATGAACCTGAAATTTGAGTAAAATTTAGGTTAGGTTTCAAGTTCTCTGGATTGGTTATAAGGGGAGAACCTGGAACCGTATTTGGTACCGCCGATTTTTAAAAATTTAGAACCTAGAACCTACCTGATCTATTCGACAACATATACTGACACCGACCCTATAGTACCGGTTCCGACCGATTTCCAATTTTACAAAATCTATACTCACCCCTGTATCCGATAGTAAATTTTTTTATGCTTATTCTTTTATTATAAAATATTTATTTGAAAAGTAACAACTATCCGCACTAATCATACGAGCATTTCTCGATTTCCATTAGAAAAAATAACTGTGGTTATTATAGTGTACATCTTTTAGTGACACGTTAAATAACTTTAAATTTAATCTTGTAAATATGGATTTTGTAATGACAGTTTCTAAAAGCACGTAAACAGATTTAAAATCTTCCACGTAAGAGCTTTGTACATAATTACAATTTTAGCTCGCACAAAAAATCGTAAAACACGATTTCAAGAAATCCTAAATATCGTTCTTGAGTAGTAGTTGAATTTTCATAAGACAGCAAGAAAGGCAAATTACTTGCAGATTTTTTTACTAAGTATGTCTAAGTCGGTATTTGAAACGGTCACTTTCGTGTGACACAAGTAAAATTTCACACTCGAAAGTACTTTTTCAAGTAAGGTAAAGTTGTGAAACTTTTATGTCAAAATGAAAATTATGATTTAAAATCCAACTGAGGAGCGACACTATTTTCGAAATTAAAACTGTATTTCGTAATTTTTTTTCGGAACTATCGATAAATTCATAAAAACCTTTTAATAAACATGTCCGTGTTGTGTTTTTTTTTAAAGTTACATAATATTGGTACGTAGAATTGTTTTGATATGTATAATAATAAAAATGCAATGGACAGTCGACTTTTGGAGTGAATATGTATATATATTAATGGAACTTTATCTTGACGGAGTCTCGATGCAAATGTTTTATGATTCATTGGGGGGTGGACCTAGAGATGCGTGCCCATATTACTTTTTGCGTTGCTGCATAGTGGGGGATGCCGAGACAATTCTCGATAATTGTACCTTCTTCCCCATAACCAATAGTTGAGGTTGGTTCCGAGGCGTGACTATGATTTATTTGATTTCTGCGGCTTGTGAATTATTACATTAAACCGCCGGTCACGCCGAAGAATATTTCGCAACGAAAGTAGGTGAATCGTGTGAATGCGGTCGCCGGTCGATTTGTAGACAAAATCGACAAAGTACGGTCGGTGATGTGCTCCCGGCCGGACTCTCGACGGGAGCGTACATGGGGACGAAGAAGGCGTCAAGTTCTTAGAAAATGAGATGAGAGGGCGGTTAATGTTATCCTTGTTTTTGTTTTTATGGACAATGATGTTGAACTCCCTGACCAACCATGAGAACATGATAAAGAGTGATTTAGGCTCCTGTTGAATGAGGCGTGAGCGCCTAGTTCCTGCGATGGGAACGAGAACGAGAACATTTCGGGCCAAAGTGCCAAACACCTTACATCAGTGGCGGTAAAACGATAAGGGAATCGGATGCAGATAGAGAGACTCATCATGTTCGCCGACGCCATTGTCGCTGCTAACTAAAACTAGGCCGAGGTCCACCGAACATATTGTCTGATAATGTTGATGTTTCATAATTCATAATAAGCGTTTAATACACGGCTATTTATGCTACTATGGACATTTATTGTTAAGCATGCTAAAGGATTCGTAACTATTGCACATTATAGCTCATAGTATGCTTAAGGACATGAATCGTTAACTGTCGAACATTTATGGTCAAGGTGGCTGTTTTTATGGCTTGCATTTAAGGCCGCGTCTCCTCCTCGATCCTCTCGGGCTTTCGAACAGCTTGTGTCTTCGAGCAGTGTGCATCCTTGATCGACTTGTACCTTGATGTGGCTTATATCTTTGAGTAATTTGTGTCTTTGTCTCTTCGACAGATTATCCTCAACTTTCCGGCAGAGGTCGTAATCCGTTTTACGCCAATGTGTCGCACAAGGGTCCTCGATCTGCTGGTTTTATCTTCGGACGATCCCGCCTTCTCGGATGTTCTAATTCTCTCGACCTGATCGGGTATCTGAATTCTCATTCGAGCTCTAGAGATACCTTCACGTAGGTGGCCCAACATTCATCTTCTTCTTATTCTAAACCCAATTGGATATTGTGTTAAATTTTTGCTTATATAAACACACAATTCCGCGTCATTGAGGTTTACTACGTGACGATGAGGTCTTAACCGTGCTGTTAAACCATTTTCAGGAGAGCAAAAACCCAAAAAAACACATCAGGGGTGGGAAATTTCCAACTTCAAGATACGTTATTCATTGAAGGTTGAGGTTTCGGTTTAAATGATGGTTTTATTTTGAGGATGTAAGCAGGTGAGGAGAAATATGGTGGTGAAGTGCAGTTCGAAGGTGATGGATGATTCCCCAGCTGAAGGCTTGGAAGTATTGGATGAAGGAAGAAAACGGTGAACTGGGCTGGAAGTAAAAGGCATAAAAGCTAATGTGGAGAGAAAGCCCATCTGAAACCCAATGATGTAAATGAAAGGGGCAGAATAGTCATAGCATCATAGGTTGTTAGAAAGTTTTTCTGGCGTAAAACCCCATGTGACAGGGGCGCGGAGGTTGTTGTAATTTTTGCAGTAAGAAATGAAGAAAGGTGGAGGATGGAGTGGCTATGGAGTTCGCCGGAGCTTTCCTTGAAGCAATCACCCTAACCCTCATGGTATCGGAGCGATGACGGAGGTACAGAGGGTGAGAAGCAGTGAGATGGAGGCGTTTGACAGTCCACAGTCACCGTATTTCCTTAATGCGACAGACTTGCAGACAACGGCGCTGGTATCTCCGGAACTTTCTGATGGAAACTACGTCTCATGGAGAAGGTCGTTCGAGTTGGCCCTATCGATCAAAAACAAGATGGGGTTTGTTGATGGGACAATCCCAAAGCCGGCACCTGGAAGCAGCCACTACGGAGTTTGGAAACGCTGCGACAATTTGGTCAAGGCATGGCTACAGAAGTCGGTGTCGATACCAATAGCTGCGACTATCTTTTATTTGGACACAGCTAAAGAAATATGGGACGAGCTGAAAGAGAGGTATGGAGTTCCTGACGATGCAAGAATTTGTCAACTACATTTACAATATTCTGCTCTGGTGCAAGGAGTGAAGTCGGTCTCTGAATTCTATGGTGAAATGCTGACGTTGTTGCGAGAGTTACGGGTCTATCGACCTTATCCTCGCTGTGATTGTGGAAACTGTACTTGTGGTTGGCAGAAGCAATATGTTGAACAGCAGGAAAAGGACACTGTGTTTAAGTTCCTGAATGGACTAAATAAAGAGTATGCAGCGTTGAGGTCCCAAATTTTAATGAGAAAACCTTTCCCCACACTTGGAGAGGCCTTCAATATAATCCAGAGGGAGGAATCGCAGTTTACCCGGGGATCGTCTGAGAACCTGTTTTCTGGGAATCCAATTGCAGCATCAGTTCTTCAGAACACAGGTTCTGCGATGTCAAGAAAGGAGGTTTTGGATAAACAAGTAGCATTTGTGGAGAAGAGAAGGTTTACAGGGGAACTGTTTTGTGAGAATTGCAAGAAGAGAGGGCATACAAAGGACAGATGCTACTTTCTTGTTGGATTTCCAACAAATTCTAGAGGAGGACGAGGAAGAGGTTTCTCAGGAAGGTTTTCTCAAAGGAATGAAGGACTGATGGGGGGACGAAGAGTGAACTGCACAGCGTTAGCAGAGGCTAGTAAAGTGCAGGAAAGTACCCCTCTCATGAATCTGACAGAGGAGCAAGTTCAAAAGCTACTTGCGCTAATCAATGTGGACACATCTGGCCAAAATGCTTCTGTGGCGAAACAAAGGGATATTCCAAACACAGATCTTGACTTACTACAGCCTACTCATTTCTCAGGTACCTTATCTAATTTCCAAAAACCTACTCATGCAAACATAGCCCTGTGGATTCTGGACACAGGGGCGACGGATCATGTAATCTCTTATCTCAAACACTTTACCACATTCTCTGAACTGACAACTCCTATCTATATACAGCTCCCAAATAACTCAAAAATCCAAGCCACACATATAGGGGAAGTCAAGATCACTGATACACTTACTCTTACACAAGCCTTATTTGTTCCAACCTTTTCGTTCAATCTCATTTCTATTAGCAAACTGACAGAACAAGGTCATGTTTGTGCTGTTTTTTCACAAAATTGGTGTCATATCCAGGATCCACTCAGCTGGAGGACGATTGGACTTGCTAGAAGAGATGGTGGCCTATATGTGCTTCAATGGGAAGCTGGGTCAATACTTTCTGGGGCTCCCAAATCAGTTAGGCATACTGCTCATTCAGACATAAACACATTTCCAATGCATAGCGTCGGCACTATTAAGCATCATACATCTTCAGATGTTTTCGACTTATGGCACTTAAGGTTAGGACATGTACCGGTTGATAAACTATCTGCTCTGCAAACAATAGATGCATCTGTGACTCTGTTATCAGATAATGTCTGCACTACCTGTCATGAGGCGAAACAAAAACGTTCCATGTTTCCAGTTAGTAATATTCAGACTATGAAACCTTTTTCTTTGATCCACTGTGATATTTGGGGACCCTGTTCAATAGTTTCTTTGGGGGGTTTTCGATACTTTCTTACAATTGTGGATGACTTCACTCGAGTTACCTGGATATTCTTGATGCAGCATAAATCTGAGGTAAGCAGCTTAATAAAACAGTTTCATGCTTTTGCATACACTCAGTTTAGCTGCACAATTCAAACAGTTAGGAGTGATAATGGACTTGAGTTTCGCTTGCCATCATTCTATAAGGAACATGGTATAATCCATCAGACTACTTGTGTTGCAACGCCGCAACAAAATGGAATAGTTGAGCGTAAGCACCAGCATTTGCTGCAAGTTACAAGGGCTTTGCTGTTTCAGGCTAAATTACCTGGTTTCTTATGGGGATATGCTGTATTAGCAGCTGCCCACATAATTAATCGATTACCCAGCAGGATTCTACATTACAAAACGCCTTATGAGAAGCTCTTTCTTAGGAAACCTACATATAAGCATTTGCGTGTGTTTGGATCGTTGTGTTATGCTTGCACACTTGAACAAGGTAGAACTAAGCTGGATAAACGTGCAAAGCAATGTGTTTTCCTGGGTTATCCCTTTGGAATCAAGGGCTATTATCTGTTTGATGTTCAAACACAGAAAGTATTCATCTCTAGAGATGTTGTTTGCTATGAACATATTTTTCCAGGTTTAAAGGACAGTCATTCCTCCATAGCCTCTCAATTAGTCTTGCCATCATTTCCAATTTCATTCACAGACAGTAGTGATATGTCTACATCTGCATCAAGTCCAGTGGCACCTTATACATCTACATCAGATTCGAGTGGCACACATCATAGTTCTACATTGCATGAGCATACTTTAGATAATCTAGACACTACAGTGCATGTGTCTGACCTAAGAAGGAGCACCAGAGAACGTAGGACACCCAGTTACCTTGAGGAGTATCATTTGGGCTTATCCACTCAACAAGCGAGTCCAAGCGTTTCCAGCAGGTCTGTGCCTTTTCCCTTGCCTATGTCTTCTTCTCAACATCCCATTGAACCTTTCATATCATATTCTAGACTGACCAAGCCCTATAAGACTTTTCTTCTATCTCTGGAGACCAATGTTGAGCCACAGAACTATAACGAGGCTAGAGGTGTTTCACATTGGGAAGCTGCAATGGCAACGGAATTAGCTGCTCTGACAGAGAATGGCACTTGGGATTTCGTGTCTCTCCCACCAGGAAAACGGCCGGTTGGCTGCAAGTGGGTATACAAAACAAAACTCAGGGCTGATGGAACAGTGGAAAGACATAAGGCTAGGCTGGTGGCCAAAGGGTATACTCAAAGAGAAGGCTTTGATTACCAAGAAACCTTCAGCCCGGTTGCTAAGCATGTTTCCGTTCGAACGTTTCTCGCAATGGCTGCTATGAATGGCTGGATCTTAAGGCAATTTGATATACATAATGCCTTTTTAAATGGGGAGCTTGATGAGGAAGTTTATATGGACATCCCACCGGGCTTGGTCATTCAGGGGGAGTTGCAGGATACGTCTACATCTGCGCCAGTCGTATGCAGACTCAAAAGGTCACTATATGGCCTGAAACAGGCCTCGCGACAGTGGAACAACAAATTGACAAGCTGCTTATTGGAGAATGGCTTCAAACAGTCGAAGTCTGACTATACTTTGTTCACGAAGCAAGCTACAAAGGGGTTTGTGGCAGTCCTGGTGTACGTAGATGATATGGCAGTAGGAGGAACGAGTGAAGAAATGATTCTTGAACTCAAGAATGCTTTGGAGCAGCGTTTTAAGGTGAGAGATTTGGGTACCCTGAGATTCTTTCTAGGCGTGGAGATTGCGAGAACTGGAGAAGGTATCTTTATCTCGCAAAGGGGATATTCATTGCGTTTACTGGAGGATGCAGGGAAGTTGGCAGTAAAACCGAGCTCGATTCCTATTGTACCCAATCACAGATTGATTAACGGAAGTGACGAACCAGTTGTGGATGCGAGCAGCTACAGAAGGTTAGTAGGGAGACTTATTTATCTAGGCTTAACACGCCCGGACCTGGCGTATGTGTTGGAAAAGGTTTTGATGATGAGCCAGACCTCTGTGCCACAGAAGGTCGAACATTCTTGGCTTTGATGATGAGCCTGACCCTCTGTACTATAGAAGGTCGAACATTCTATTCTACAGAAGCTTCTTATGTTAAGGGCTTTATGTAAGAATTATTCTTGTAATTAAATGATTACTTATCAATTATTTAATTACGAAATATATATTATCTGATTAAGATATTCGTCTAATCAGATTACCATGATTTGATTTTCAAATAATCATATTGGAGATAATATTTCTTGTAGAAGGAAATGTATCTTCTATATATGGAAAGGTTCTATTATTTGGTCTACAGGCTTCTGTAAGCTTACTTGATCAATATACGAACATTATTTGATTGCAAATCACCACCACCTGTCCAGATACACTCTCACGTGTGTTTTTATCAGGATGGAATTGACTTCAAGTCATTTGGAAACAAATCAACGATTGTTTCCACCTGTAGAAGGTTATCGAGCAGAACCTTCTGCGATACCTTCTGTGGTGCACTATTCATGGAAAATATATCATAATCTTATTCTGATTCATTTTCTATCTGAATGTTTGCACGTGTATGATATTATTCAGATTAATTATTTCTTCTTTTGCAGATTACGCATTTATATTTTCCTTCTTGCATTTTCTTCTTAGAATTTTGTGTATAAATAGCCACGCCCTCTCCCATTGTAACATCATCAGACAATTCTTTTCTCCCATCCCATTCTGATCAGAGAGAGCGTGTGCTTGAGCTTGCTTTAGTTCTTTCATTCGTTCGAGTTAGTCACACGAGGAGCACTACCGGCGGAAGTTGCATCGTTGGTGAAGCCTTTTGGGAGAGTGACTCGGGGGCTCGAGGGACTCGGTTGGAAGCTGCAGGAGACGTTGTTGGAAGCGTGTGTACGTGGGCAACGTGCAGCGGGCCGGAGAGAAGGGCTGAACCTCGGGAGCACAGAAGGTGAGGGACTGACCAGCTTCTGTTGTGTAGAACTCTGTGTGCAGGAACCTAGGACGGAGGTTGCCGTCTGCTTGCGTGGGGTTTGCCACGTGCTTGCGCAGGGTTTGCTGCGTGCTTGCGTAGGGTATGCTACGTGCTTGTGTGGGGTACGCCACATAGTCGCTATCTCGAGGAGATCGTGCAGGTCGTGTGGAGCCGCCGGAGGGAAAATCCATCCTTGAACAGGGGTTGCTGTTCGCTTGCGTGGGGTACGCCACGAAGTTTTGTGCATACATTTTCCTTGTCACTTTTACTACAGAACCTCACGGTCTGTTCAGTAGAAGGTCGACTACCCTTGGTACAGAATCTTTCAGATCTGTGCTTTCCATCTAGGTCATTTTCCTATACAGAACCTTCTGTTGTGGATTGACATACTCGGTACAGAACCTTACGGTCTGTGCCCTACCTTCTTCGACACAGAACCCTCTGTGTTGTGCCTACCTTCTTCGACACAGAACCCTCTGTGTTGTGCCTAAGTCTCTTCGACACAGAACCCTCTGGTCTGTGTTGTGCCTAAGTCTCTTCGACACAGAACCCTCTGGTCTGTGTTGTGCCTTACTCTCTACGATACAGAACCTCCTGGTCTGTATTGAGCCGAAGTTACTATAGTACAGAACCTTCGGGTTTGTGCTACATAATGAGCCTCTACGGCACAGAACCTTCTGGTCTGTGTTCTGCCACTCAAGCCTCTATTGTACAGAACCCTACGGGTTTGCTTTTGGTTGCTATCACTTGTGTAATTTGTACTGAGATACATTTGAGTGGAAACCATCCAAATATCTGGGTGAAGAGTGGACGTAAGCAATTTGCTGAACCACTATAAAAATCCTTGTGTCCATCAAACAAATTTGCGTACATAATCAAACGTTCTGTCTTACAGAAACTTACAGGCTCTGTTGAACAGAAGCTTTTCATTCCGCTGCGGGGTAAAACGAAAAAGGGTTAAAATCCAATTTTGGAGATTAACACTAATTCACCCCCCCTCTTAGTGTAATAGTATGCGGTGCATGTTTTGGCACAATTTATGGATCGGCCCACGAGGAGACATTGGGATGCAGCGTGTTATGTGTTGCGATATCTGAAGGGAACGCCAGGAAAGGGTATTTTCTTCCCAAGGAGTGCAAAACCGCAGCTGCAGGCCTATTCAGACAGTGACTGGGGAGGCTGTGTGTCGACGAGGAAATCAACGACAGGTTTCAGTATTTTTCTGGGAGGATCTTTGGTGAGCTGGAGATCGAAGAAGCAAACGACAGTGGCTAGAAGCTCAACGGAGGCGGAGTATAGGGCGGTAGCGACAACGGCAGCAGAAATCATGTGGTTGATGACTTTGCTGAATGACTTTGGAGTGACTCTGAAGAAGCCGATACCCCTATACTGCGACAACAAGTCCACGATCCATATCAGCAAAAACCCGGTGTTCCATGAACGCACCAAGCATCTGGAAATTGACCTACACTTCGTGCGTGAGAAGATTGAAGAAGGAATCATTGAGGTGATATACATACGAACTCAAAATCAGATAGCGGATGCATTCACGAAAGGATTGCATCCAGGAAGGCTGAATTTTTTACTCGACAAGATGGGAATGCAAGATATATATAGTTCCCATCTTGAGGGGGAGTGTAAGCAGGTGAGGAGAAATATGGTGGTGAAGTGCAGTTCGAAGGTGATGGATGATTCCCCAGCTGAAGGCTTGGAAGTATTGGATGAAGGAAGAAGACGGTGAACTGGGCTGGAAGTAAAAGGCATAAAAGCTAATGTGGAGAGAAAGCCCATCTGAAACCCAATGATGTAAATGAAAGGGGCAGAATAGTCATAGCATGATAGGTTGTTAGAAATTTTTTCTGGTGTAAAACCCCAGGTGACAGTAGCGCGGAGGTTGTTGTAATTTTTTGCAGTAAGAAATGAAGAAAGGTGGAGGATGGAGTGGCTATGGAGGTCGCCGGAGCTTTCCTTGAAGCAATCACCCTAACCCTCAGAGGAAGATTGGAGAAATTGGGGCAGTCGTGTAGAGGTTTCATTGCAGCTGTCGGGGAGGTCACAGGCCACGACATATAAATGAATGACAGAAAGAGAGGAGGGACTTTGGTTGGTCATCGTGTCCAGACCACCTCCCATCCACTTAATTCGGTGGCCACATTTTCTATCAGATCCTTCATGCAACACGCCTTCCTATATATTTTGTCCCGTGATCATCACCTGACGTCATCCTTCCTTTCCCCCAAACAGCAGCCCTGCAGCAAACCACAATCATTGTATCCATCGAGAATCGCGAGGGACTGATGATGCCATCCATTGGCGTGATTTCCATCGAGCGCTGTTAAATGACAAGCCGGAGGCTGATTGGGGTTGAAGTTGTGGTTGTGGGTGAGGAAGGGGCCGTCGTGCATGGAATAAAAAGTTAAAAAAAAAAAAGAGACAAATAAGAAGAGCTCCTCGATCGACGGCCTTCGTTCTCACGTGATTTTATTTACATATATACGATTGTTTGATTACATTGTGCTCCCATCCCCCGTGAATACTTACTACATTTTATTACAGGGAAACCAGTGTAAGGAGAGTGAGATGATCTCCTTCCTTTTGAAAAGCCCCCACAAAAGCCCATTACTACGATAAAAGCCCGTAGAGGATATTAGTTCTAGGCCCATCACGAAAGGAGGCCCAACACGGCGGCGTTTGGAATTTTACTCTTTCTATCCTTCCCATAAACCGACCAACTCCCACCAAATCCAAATGGCGTATGCAATAATTATATTAAAATCACGAGGATTTTTTTTTTGGGGGATTGGAGGTGGTGGAGATTTCATGGAGTTTGGAAGTGAAGTGGCGTTCAAGCAAAGGCTGGTCTCTCCTCCCATTACAACTGGGGATAGCGAAAACTACATGCGGAATGCCTTGATTTCAGCAAAAGAAAACTCTTTGGATCCTCTAGTTTTGTTGGGAGTCTGGTCATATCTCCACGTAGATTCATCGCCCCTCCCTATTACGCAAAAGGGGTTATTGTTCTTTCTTTCTTTCTTTGTTTATTGTACAAGTCTACATACCTACAAAGTCAATGTGGTCTGAAATGATTAACTTATATATACCATGTCTAATGAGATTCCCCTCCTATTTGGGGGGGAGGAGGGGGATTGCTTCCCGTGATCATCGCCTGCAAGGTCCGCCAAATTTTGGTTGTATTGAGGAATTGGAAGTGTATTGGGGGGTACCAAGAATTTTCAGACCTTTGTCTCTTCCCTGTCCGATTCTGATGTTAACTCATTCTGATATTCAAGATAATGGTACCCTTTTCTTTTCTGTCTCTGATTCTTGCTGCTTTTGCTGGTCTGGTCTGAACCGTCATGGATCAATCCTTTTTGCCCCCCTTTTTCGTTTTTTATTCAGCAGGACAGGAGGTGGTTTCGTGGTTCTTGGAGACATAAACAAGGGAAAAGGACATGACCATGGGGCGGGGGAGACATTTAAAACAGGACCATGCACAAACGCATTGCCTTTCCTTTTTCCTTGCTGTCATGTCTGGAACATGCATGATCGAAACCTCTTCCTTGTCCTTTGTGTAACTGTACAGTAGCATTACATTTTATCTTTGTCTGAATGAAGACACAGCTGCTGCTGGTTCTTATCCCCCCACATCACATTCTCGTTTCTCGATGAAAGAAGAAATGAAGCGGTATTCAATTCAAATCGACATAGAATTCACTAATTCTTCAACTTGTTATGTACAAAACGACTTCGGACTTTGTTCACCGCTATGAGCATAGCCTAGGTAACGACCTGTTGTGGCTCCCGACCCTCGACTTGAACATCTTCGACATTTGGTTCTGCATCTTCCGGCACACCTTCTCCAGTTCGGTGACCCGTGATTGCATCCCTCGGAGCTGTGCCCTGAGCTTCTCGTTGTCGGACTGGAGGTCTATCCTGCTGTTGTACAGAACGATCTGCTTCTGAGGATCCCCCTTGATGTTCTTTCCCTTGCTATTGATCCGGGTCGGGCGGCAAGGTGAGCAAGCTGGGGGGAGTAGGGTTTGGAACTTGGCATGCGGGGAGGTTCGTGCTTGGGTGAGTTGTCTGGATTGGAATTTGGGATTCTGGGAGATGTCCTTGTATGCCTCTTCTGATAGCTTACCATGGTTCAGGGCATTACACATCTTCACCTTGTCTTCTTCGGACAAACCCGCATGAACCTAACAAGCAAAAACAAAATCAGGAATTTTGGCCTAAAGATTGATTGACGGCGATGAATGGAACGAATCGAGCAATTACCTCCATGTACATGTCCATTGCACGATACATGTTGTCATAAGAAACTCTTGCAGAATCTGGTAGTGAGGCAGCCAAAGCGAGAAATTTCGATGGCTTCAGACACGGATCAGGGGCTACCTCTGTTAAATATGCATCCAGCAGACTCGCTACCTTTTGCAGCCGTATCGGGGAAGCTCGATTGCTTTGTGCCTTCAGGAATCCATTCAAGAGCCGTAAAACGAGATCCACGTCATACAAATGGTTCAGTCCAGAAGGAGACGGCATCAGCAGATTGTCCAGAGTCGCTTGATCCATTTGTGAACCGATCATGATCTCCAACTTGTTTCTGCTACATCTGTCTATATCAAGAGCCAATGTCGTCCTCAGGACACCAAACAAGCTCTTACATGAAACAGATCCCCGTTCTAGATTGTTGAGTAAGTCAATCATGACATCCATGATCTCGCACTTTTCGTGAGTCGTGACTGACGGGGATTTTGACTTGTGGTAATAGAACAGGAATTTGCTAATAAGACTGTGGTCGAACTTATGCGAGATCATGGCACGGACCAGACTCTCGAGCAAGGCAGGGTTAACAAATAGGAGGTCATCGAACCACCAAGTAACTCGAGAGAAACTGCTCTTGAGGCTTTCGGAGGTGGTTGTGGTGGTGCTTTTCGCATCACAGGAAAATCGCAGGCCTGAGCTTTCTGAGGAAGAAGTGGAGGGACTCGGGCTCGGTTCGCTCGACAAAGCCACCCTCCCGATGACCGAGTCCAAGCACTTCTCGAGAAAGCTCGCCCCGCTAAGGGTTGCGACCATATTCAACTCCTGACACTGCTTAAGCAATGCGATAAGGTCAGACCACGTCCAGTACTTGACCTCCTCAAGCGCCTTCCTCGTCTGTCCAACCAAATTATCGGCCCCTCCCGAAACAGGATCCCTCATCTCCATGTAACGCGCAGCGGTATGCAGGAATGCAATGTTGGAGGGACTGATATCTACCTTACCGTCATTGTAGCAGAACCTGGAGACGAGCTCGAAACTCTCAGGGCCGCCAGGGAAATCATTGAATATGACCTTGAGGCTACGTGCATCACGACTTGATGTTGCCAGGAACAGTCGGCTCAGTTTGCCCGAAAACGAGCAGACAATTTCCTGCAAACGAAGTGGAATTTAAAAATCAAAATCAAGATGCCTGCAGGAAACCAAACGAAGTCCCGAAGCAATTGGCAGTAAATACACAGAAACAGAATCAGAAGGAGGGCATGAGAAGCATTTAAAACACTTTCAACCTCTCGAAATTAATGATGGCTCGCAAAAAAGCAGGGGATCCCAACAGAACCACGAGAACATTTCAATTTTCCTCATTCATGGACCCCCCAAACCCAGCAAAACATCATTCGTAACTGCAATAATTTAATGTCTAACAGGGTAAGAAAAGGAATTTTCTGGTAAGAGAACTCATTTGGGCATCATTAAAGTTCCCGAACTAATCCAAAAAAAAAAAGAAAGAAAGTAAATAAACATCCCCCCTCCCGCCGCAGTGTTTTTGAATCTGAAGAAGAATTAGGAACCCAGCCTAATTTGACAATCTGGGAAGAAAAGGAAAATAAAACACTTGAAGCAGAGGAGGTTGTTGTTCAGGGTTTCCGCAGTACCTTGTCAACGAAAAAGGTTTCTTCCCCATTGACGTCCACCTCAAGGTAACAACAGCTGCAGGAGGAGGATGAATCCATCGACACGAATCAGTCCAAAAAACAAAAGCCAGCCCCCCTTCCCTCCCTTAAAGATTGAAACTTTTGGCCACAGATCGAACGAAAACCCAAAGCGAAATTCTGGGTTTTATTATCTCAAGATGGGGTTGAAGAAAGAGGGGAGGTGTATAAATATCCCATGAAGAAAGGAAGGTGGTGGGAACAGAAGTGATTACTGCCGCTGCTGCTGCAGTTTGTAATAATATTCTCATGAAGGGGAAGGAGACAAGGAGCTAAACGTCCAAGCAAGAAAAGAGAAAGTCTGTACTTTGGGGGGGGGGGGTTAGTTTTTACGAATCTCCACAATCAATGTAAGAAAAAGCAAAGAATGAGGAAAGAGGAAAGGTGGGTTTTATTTTATTACAAGGAGATGGTGGGAATTTTTTGGGTGTGGCAACTGTGAATGTCATAGGGGGTTAAAAGAGAAGAACAAATATTAAAACTTGCAGTAATTGATTGATATGGGGATATTGGATTTGCTTTACCACGTGATTAAGATTAGTTAATCCAGAGTGGAATTTTGGGGGTTCAAGATCCATATTGGGGGTTCAATTGTGGAATTTTGTTACTTCTTTAATTATCCTCAAAAGGTGTGATTTCGATGGAGGGATATATTTCATTCCCCTGTAGCTTTCTTTCTGGGGGAGGGAGGAGAAGAGAAACAAGTTTGTATTGCCAGGGTGTGGTGGGTTTTTTGTAATACCCTTTTGTTGCCCTTATTAAGTCTTATTCAACTCTGTCAAGGTAAACAGAACACAGAGTGTTCAGGATATCCCTCTCCTCAAAATATTCCTTATTCATCCTCCTCCAACCCCTGAACATTCCCCCGTTTCTTCTTCTCTTTTGTGGGTTTTTTTTTTTAAATTATTATTATTAATTGCCCTTAAAATTTTATCATAAGGTAAAGTCCCTTTCATTGCAGCAAAAAACACCCCCTCCCCCCCTCATTTAATTAGATTAATTGTAAGCTTCTTGGGGGTTGGTTTTGGGTGGACATCTTTTTCAGACCATATTTAGAAATGTTGCTTAATTTTTGCATCCATTAAAACCCATAAAACCAAATCAATCATAACACCTATATATGTGTGTATATTGGAAATCCTTATTTAAAAAAGATGTCATTTTCTCGATTAAGACATTGCCATGATCCCCAATTCCATAAAAGTTGACTTTTTAAATGGGGTTTCCTTTTTCTTTTTGCTTCCACACCTTAAAAAAAGTCTGCCAATCACAATCCTTTCTCTTTTCTCTTTTTCTTTTCACCCTGGCTTAACCCGACTCGCAATTCATGCTGTAATTTGTAATCACAATAATTCATAGTGATTAGAGATAGTACTTTCTGGTAGTCTCAATGATGGGGCTATCGCCATTAACAACATTCATGATTATGTCTTCATCTTTTCTGTCCTTAGGAAAAGGGAAATTCTTCAAAATCATTGGCCAATGATTTTCATTTGGTTATCCCTTTTTTACATTAAATTCCCCGCCCCCATCATGATTTTCATGTCACTTCCCGTGCCCTGACAGGCATCCATTTTACTTTCTTTACTTACATTTTAATTTGAATGGTGTTGCTAGATGTCCTTTGTCCACACTCTTCGTAATTATTATTATTATTTTAATTTTTTTTGGGGGGAGATCTCGGAGGAGGATCTCTTAAATTGGACTTGTCTGTATGTGGCGACATAACGTACTAATCACTTTCCGGGGGGGGGGGGGGGGGGGGGTGTTGTCATCCATCATACATTTGCTCAAATTCAATCACGTAAGATTTGTTTCACAACTTCAAGAAAGGAATTAACTTGTTGAATTCAATGAATGTCTTAGAACAATAATCAAATTGTTGTTCCTATTTCTCAATCAATCGCATTTCACTTCCCTTATTTCATCGCGTTGACCAAACCGAGTCACTGTCGATATGGCAACGTCATAGTAAAATGTATTAATGGTTCGGTGGCCTCGAATGCGTGCTCCGTGACGAGAGTTCGGCCTGTTACTTTGCGGCGACGTTTCCCGAATAGAATGGTGAAGCATTCATTTTGCCTTGTTTCTGAGTTTAGGGATTTTGAAATAATTAACCTCCGCGACTTTGTTGGGCCCTTATTTGTTGGACCTGTTTAAGTTACCAAATATGGGCTTTTGGTATTTGGGCCTGTTTTTAGAAAATCAGTGTGGTGCGGCTCACATGCGCATGTGGGACTTCCCTCTATATAAATTATGAGCATTTTATTTTATGAAAGGCAGGATATTTGATTCCAACCACAAGAACCTGGTAGTTATGACCCGGACGCTACCGATTTGTTCGGAAGAATGAACTGGCTTGTCCCTTAACGTCAGTTCAAGATCGAGGCATGAAGGTAGGAGCTGGATGGCGAGGGGGACAACACATTGCCGCCGCGGCTAGGTCCCGAATGAGGCAGCAGTGCATTGCTGTGGTGGCTAGGTCCCGAAGGAGGTGCCGGAGTATTGTCCCCGTGGCTTGGTCCTGCATTTTTATCTTGATCTTTTTTCTTCTTCTTTTCAGATACGTGAAAGCAGTAGATGGTGTGTTGTTGATGTGGTTCGAGAGGTCGAGTGATGCCTATGGTTGTAAATGATCATAATGGCTCGAGAACGGTTTGAGAAAAACTCAAGATCGGCGAGATTATAAACTAGCCAAGCTCGAACTCGAGCCATTTCTTTGTTAAATGAGCTCGAGCTTGGAAATTTTTATTCAAACCGTTCGCGAGCATAAACAATCACATGAAGTTTGGTAGTGTCCGCATACAGGATCCGAACCGAACAACTACATCTCCAATTTTCATTTTATTTTTCCTTCGGGTTTCACCTCTCTTCTTCTACATATCTCGCATCCACGTCCAGCCCAGAGCCAAGAAGCCCGTGCTCGCTCGTGGGGCTTTGAGCTCCCCAGCCGTGCTGTCAATCTCCGTGTCTCGCCCCACTGGTCTGGCCGATTCTGGGGCCACCATCTACTCCTTTGATGCAACAAGGACGCGGCGGCTCCCTCCACTACAATGTCAAGCCCCATGACCCTCGCCGAATTTATCAAGCTCGAGCCAGTTCAACTTTATTGAGATCAAACCCAAGCTAAAGCCAACAAATTTCCGTTGGCTCGGGTAATTTACACCCTAGATGCCGCAGAATATAAAATTATGATTTTTTTTTTAATTTCATGATAGAGTAACGTCCATGCAAACACTAACACATACTCCTGCAAACGAATGGTCCAGAGGACTATGAAAATGCAACTTCCAAATCTGGAGCCTCATTGTGGCCGGGGCTTGGTCCGGAAGGAGGCACCGGCACGTGGGCTACGACAAAGAATATGGGAAAAGGAATAACGGGCAGGCAAGGTATCCTGCGAGCCACATTATATTACATAACATGGACAACTCAACGAAGGGACCTACACACGAGCACAAACAACAAGTTCCCACCCCCCATCGCTCCATTTTAGTTGCTACGGTAAGCTAATTAAGATGAATATTTCAGACAAGGACACGTCGATCCCTCACTTTTGGTTGCTACTCACTATCATTGCTTTGTTATCCACAATTTCATGGCAAGTTCTAACTTTTGTTGTCCTAGAACCCTTCACTGGCGGTGATCCAAGCAGTGGCAAACACGGAGCTGTGGCCTTTCCATGTTAGGACGAGCATGTCCTCTTCCCTCTTCATCCCCCAGCCGCTTGAGTGCTCGTCCAACAGCGACTTCACCTCATCAGCCGTGTCGTCCCCAAAGGGTACCCCAGAGAATCCTGCATTCCTCATTCTCTGGCTCAGCTTCGCCCCCACCTCAGGCCTCTCTGTCCTTTGTGACCCTTCGAACGCGATAACATTGTCGATCTTGTGACCGAGGTCCGACTCACAGTCCATCCTCTGCTGGTTGTCCTTCGAGAGGAAGGTCTCGAAGGCGTCGAAGGGTATCCACAAGTAGTTGAAGCAGGTCGTGATCCTCTCCGCGAGGCTCGGAGAGCTCAGGTCGACGTCCTCGTCCACTACTATCAGTGTACGAGGGTTTAGACCCCTTATTATTTCCAGGAACTCGTCTCTCGGCGTAGAATCTTGAAAGTTTACCTCATCTGGTTCGTCGCTCAAGTATCTTAGCCAATTCTGGCAATTGATTATCAGAGCCTCATCGTCCTTAATTTGAATATGGCCTGAAGTGAGCTGGCTGATAAGAGTATCGAACCGGAATCCGGGGGACAATGGCGGTTCTTCATAATTCCGATGTGCTTCTTCGCATGAGGACTCGTCATTGCCCAAGACATTAAATTCAAAAGGCACGTTCCTAAATTTAGCAAAGTTACCTAGACGGAAGCCGATCTCATCATTGCACACATTGAGGAACGGAGGAACATTGGGACGACAAGAAGGCACCGTAATCCTGAGTGACGGAGGGCCCTCCGGCGTCTTAGCCAGTGCATCGATTAATGTAGGCCATTGCATGCAATGAGTGATGCTGAAATCTAATACGTGTACTTTCGAGTAACCCTCGATGGCCCCAAGGATAACACTGTTGGAGGCGGAAAAACCAAACCTGTGCCAGGGGATCAAGTCAACGTACACAGCGAGCTCCGTCACGCTCATCAGCCTGCTCTGAGCCTCGACGCCACCATTCAAATTCAACGAGGTGGGGCACAGCCTGGTGGCGCGGTTGATCAAGGCTTTGAGGAACCACGAGGTGAGCTTCTGGTTAGGGTCGCCTGTGGCAGATGCCACGTTATTGAGCACCCACATAACCTGCTGGGCAAGGGTGACATCATTGCTCTCGAGGGCGCTAGCGCAGTGAAGAAGGAGCTTCTCTATGCACGCCGCGTCGAGGCTCCCCAGGCATCCCTTCAGCGCCCCTGAGAGAGGATTGGCAGTACTCCCACCGGGAGCACTGAAGAGTGTCAGGTTCTGGAGGTAGATGGATGCCGCAGCCGTGTTCCCCCGCATCCCGGCTTTCAATGTTTCCTTTTCCTTCTTCCTCGCAAACAACGAACAGATGCTTATTACTAGGGTTTTGGCCCCTCAGCTTGCATGGAAACACTTCATACAGGGGTTGAGCCGGGAAGAGGTCAAGGGTGTCGTTCGACAGGTGGCTTGTCCGAACTGGATTATAAGAGATGTGGGAGGGAGTAGTGATTTGGGTCTTTAAGGAGAAGAACTATTTATAGGAGGGAAAGAGAAAGGCAAGTCCTTGTAAGAGACTTTTGTTCACTTGCACCTTTAGTAAAATCAAAAGATTCCGTTTTTCGAAAGCCGAAATCATTTGGAATTTCTATTGGGAGGACCTCGTGTGCATATCGCTTATATATTTGAATAACCCTAGGAAGCTGCTAATGACTACCATATAAGAGAGAGTACACGCATCCTCGCGAAGGCAGGCCGTGGTCATGCTCGCACGATCACTTGCCGCACCTTGAGTATCAAGAGGGTACCACCATCGGTCGGTCGAAACGGTCATCGCTACGAGACGTTAGTAGTAATCTGGTATGGTTTGGAAGGTTGCTCGTAGACTATTTCAATTTTTTGCTGAGGTATACTATTTCCAGCACAAGATTACAATCAGGTACTTGTTCTTGGTGGGGGAGTGATTGTAAGAGAGTAAGGTTAAAGGAGCTGTCTTAGCCGGCCACTAATTTGTCCGGAGTGAAATCCCGGATTGGCCCGATTAAAAGACTAGGCCATGCCATTAATCTAATCACTTTGTTGGCGTCTGAATACTGATTAAAATACATGCGAGGGATATTATATATTGAGGAGTACATTAGAGAGGTTAGTGGATGTGATGGCGACCCCTCGATTCACTCCCATATAAAATATATAACCATGATTGAGTGCCTCCAGGGTGACGCCAACACAAGAGACAAACTCGATCGACCCTTTAGGCTTTTTCCATTTAGGTCGAATATGGTCGCTCACCTCTGGATGTGTTTTCAGTGGATGATACATGACAACACTCTCTCTTCTCCTCTCTCTCTCTCTCGCTGAGCTTGATGTGACTTCCCGAAAGTGTCCATGATCCCGAGTTCATAAATACCGTAACGATAGTAAGAATCGGTAACAAAAAGGGCTGTGATCAATAAGATGAGTAGTGGGATAAGTTTATGTTGGGTTTCGTCCCGTCTGAAGAACTGATTATTAAGTTTATGACATTTGATACTAAAATTTCTTTTGATATTTAGTTTTACACCCCTCAAGACAGGATAGCCGAAGAAACATGTCAAGTAATGACAACAATAATAGGAAAAACAGAGGTTTTTTCTTTTTGGATGACATATCGAGCCACGGCATGCTATTGTACGATGGTTAAACTAAGGTTTTTGTTTCCCTGCCCAATCCCAAAAAAAAAAAGAGAAGAGCAAAGAAAGAAATGATGGAACGACATCAAACAAGTCGGCACATCCTTCCTGATTCGACCTTACAGCTCGCTCCCTTACTGTGGGGGTGGTGAGAAGACTTGTCCCTGGATAATAAATGTATTCTTTTCTCCAGAAAAATTCAGTGTTTCGCTTTCACCTCATACAAAAATTCCATGGGAGGGGATGGATCTGTTCTAAGCCAAGTTATTAAAGAAAGAATTATAGTAATCTCCGCCCTTACCCCCCATCGTGTTAGTCGCCGTTACATTTTGGATTTTCTACGACTATTCTTATCAATCGAGATTTCACTGTGTCATTACCTCACTTTAAGAACGTTGTTTGTCCCCCTTTTCTGCATCTTAAATTTGAATAGCTTCTCAAAATCATCTACCTACGCCACTAATCATAATAGGCTAATATAACCCAAGAGTGCATCTACCTTCACTTCCTAAAACAGAAACGAGGTAATCACGTTGCGGACATCACTGTACAAATTTTGATCGCTACCCGAAGTCTTCGCAAGAACATCCGGGATGCAGTAAACTGATGCTCTAAGAAATCGTGGAAGACTCGACATGTGAGGAATGCATGCTCCCCTTGTGCTAAATAATACTCCACATCCTGAGGGGGTCGGACGTTGTTTCCTGCTCAGAAGTTGTCTCTCCCGGGGGCGGGCGAATGTTAGTATCGCGTTTGATTGAAACTCGTCCTCTATTTCCGGTGTTTCTCTTAAGGGCGAAAGGTAACAACACTTCCTTTTGATTGAAAAGTGTGTTTGTTTGTTACTGTATAATCGAGTGTATAAAGAATTTGGGATGGAGTAATTCAAGCTGGTATTGTTGTTTACTTGGATAAAAGTATTGTTTACTACCCAGGCGGGCGGGAGGGCTGCAGTTCAATTGAATGATGCAGGCCGGCATTCCGTTCAACTATTTGTGATTTCCTTGGAATGAAGTGGAATGACGACAAGCCCAGTAACAAAGCCCATAACCTCATGGCCCAATCACCCCCTCCTTGGGAATCGGTGATTTCATATAATTGTCCTTAAAATCAATGGTAATTGTTTTCATTTTTTTTTTAATCACATCCCTATCCTCAATGAGAAATTTTTTTAAGCTAACCGATTTATCAATAAAATAACATCTAAATACAATATACTACTAACATATTCGAAAATTATTAAGAATAATTGTAAACATTAACATTTTATTACTGTCGATATAATGTCATCCGCTCCAAAAACCATATTCGAACAATATCATATAAAATATTTTGCATTGACGTTAATCCAAATTATCGTTATTAATACATAGTAAAAATGTGGAATATAAATACATAATTGATTCTAATAAATTATAAGATGAGGAAAAAAAATCATACATAATGTTCACATAAATTATAGCAAAAGTGGTGAAGATGCACCTGCGGTAGCACCCGTCGTCGCACGAGGATTGGATTCTAAAATCGATAACATGTATTTCAAGTAGGTTCTTATGCATAGGACCATTTCATAATTAAGAATTGAAGAATATAGTGAAGGTTTCATATTTTTTAATATTTTTATAGTTTTATAAGGGGAGCAGAAACCTTGAAATTTCAAATACCGAATCGAAATTTGGGCAATTTAGTAATTGATACTTGGTTCCGCGGTAAGTTTACAAATATTTGAGTATTCGATATTTTGTTTTAGAAAAAAATCGGGATACCAAACTAACCAAATTTTAATTGTGTCGAATCTCCTCTACGGCTGTTCAGGTGAGGTTTTAGCTTTTGTGTTTGATGGGGATGTCATTATTAATCAGAGGGTGGGAGTTTGTAGAGTTTTTCTAGTAGTTCTGTGAGCTTACGCCGAATTCCGAGCTTGATTTTAATGATGAAGATTTTGTGTTATGGAGTTTTTCTTCACGTTTCGTTTGGACTTGAGTAATATGATTTGAACTTGAATCTCCTCAAGGACTCTGGTGCCGTGATTATAAAAAATGATGATGCCGTGGTTTACAAAACGAGATTTTCTTTTGATGGAAGTACAATGTATCATTATACGTTCTATTTGCCATTTATTATACAATGTTTGTTAGACGGATATCATTATCTCACTAATCTGTATGCAAACTTAATGCTTTTTAGTTCTAACACACGAACATTGAAGTTGGTATAATGTGAAGAGAGAAGTTTTCTTTATGTTGCCCGAACTCTCAGCTACTTGTGAAGCGAAGCCAAACAAAAGGTAGGTGGTGTTTCTGGCTTATGGTGTGTATGATATGTTTTTGCTTGAAATCTATCCCTTTCTCTTAGATGAATAGTGATTTCGTACCAAACTAATTTTGTGAATGTTAGTACTTATTACTTACTATTTATATGAAATCAATCAGTACTCTTATATCGTGAATGTTAGGATAGTCATTGGAATAAGATTTGTTGCATTGGGGGTTTCAATCTCTTGCGGCCTAAGAATCATGATTGAAGGGCCTTGTGAAATTTAATTTAGTTTCTATTTATCGAATGTTAGCTCGTGCATTTAAAGTTTTTGCTTTTGAAATAAGTGCTCGGATGTTTTATTTTTTTACTATGGCTCGGATATTTTATTTTATTTTCTACATGCTCAAAGCATTGATTCGCCACAATTCAAAATCTGAAATATCTAAAAACGAACTGAAATCTAAAATTATATTAGTATTTAAAACTTGATATTTTGATATTTGATATTTTGAAGTAAGAACGTCCCTGCTTATATGTATTGATATTTAAATTATGGGTACCGGAAATAGTGGGAAGAAGAAGTTGTTTCTTGTAAGTAGTAGGTTTTGAGGAACCTCGCTTGGGTTGCAGATGGTTAGACGTAAACCACACCTTAATCACTCCTACGGTGGAGATTTACATTAGTAGGGTGAGATTTTTAGTTTCCTTTCTTTTGTTTAAACATAAAGGAGGAAAATTAGTGATCGTCCATGGAGTCACGTTTGTTTTCGAACACGAGGGGGGAATTCAAAGATCCCAAGGATGTCTGGACCGCACCTTGAAACGTTTTGTGCAAACTGTTGTTGATATTAACACCCCCTCCCCCCCAAGTGGGTGGCCACGGACACCCCTTCCACAGGGAGATGTCCACGTGTCATTCATTCCCCTCGTGGGCCATCTTTTCCTTAAGACCGGAGAGTTCTCATGTCACCTCCACCCAAAAATATAAATATAGATGAGGAAATTTTCAAAGTCGTATCAGATTCAACCACATCACTCCTAAACACCCCCTCCCCCATTCCACACCACACCCTCCCCCTTCTCCTCCTCTTGAATGGCTTTCAATTCTTGGCCACATGATGAAACCACACACACCCATCTCTACATATCCTCTCTCTCTCTCTGTGTGTGTTTTTCGAGGAAATTCAAATTCAATTGACTTGTCAACAACTCAACCAACCCCAACACCAACACATCTAAATGTTTTGTTAGAGCAAATCGACACAACAGAAATATCATCATGTCTCGGAGAGAGACGCACAACTCAACACTGCTACTACTCCCTTACACGTGTTGGGGGCTCTCCCCTCCAGATTGTGACTGCGTCTCTCGTATTACTACCAGTACTTGGCTTCAATAATGTCCTTCCCCCCGAAAAAGAATCAATCTCATCTCGCTGCCTTTGGCAAGAGTTTGGTTGCGTGGGAGTGGGAAGATTCCGGTTCCGTCCAAAATTTTGGAACCCAACTGATGATAATGATAATAATACTGGGCTGACATGACAGACACCTCAAGAAAAGGCAGCGGCCACCCCCTCTTCTCCATCACAAGTTTCAAAATCAGAAGGGTGTAGGAGTAGGAGGAAGGTGTGTGGGTGTTTGCGTTCTTACACCACAACTAAACGACAGGTGGAACGTCATCATCACATGTCATATGATTAATCCCTAATGTAAGAAGAAGCTGAGACATGGAAAATAAAAATGAAAAGTCTGGAGAAGGAACCGCACAACATCTCGTTCACACAAACACGTTTCATTAAAAATTCCAACACCCCCCCCCCCAATATAATATCTACTCCCAAGTTCCCATCCCTCTTATAAATTCCCTCCCCCCAGCCAAACACTTCCTACAACAAGACCCTCCTTTGATCCCCCCCCCCCCCCCAAGAGCCTGCCTTGTACAGTCCGCGACAGATGTGCAGGGGAGTTGTTCGCGGCCGCGGCACCGAGTGCGCCGTCTCCCCGAGAATGAAGACCGAGGCGATCCCCTGTGAGCTGTGCGGGTCCAGGGCGAAGGTTTACTGCCAGGCGGACGGGGCTTACCTCTGTAGGGAGTGCGACGGGAGGGTTCACGGGGCGAACTTCTTAGCCGGCAGGCACGTCAGGTGCTTGCTCTGCAACCACTGCCAGAAGCTGACGAGGAGATACGTCGTCACGAGTTCCCCCGAGGGGGAGGCCGTGGATCCCGCGAGGTTGGTTCGGCTTGGCGACTCCTCAAAGGCGAAGGCCACTGCCTTCGGGACGCCTTTCTTGTTCATCTGAGTCTGCCGATCTCTTCTTGTTTCTTTCGATTTTTTGAAGTTTTAGAATAATAATAATAATATGGCGTAAGATCTTAGAGATACATGTAGAATGGAGGAGATGATCCCGATGATGATGGATGATGCAAAGTTTGTTTTTTTTTCCTCTATGGTTTGGTTTGGTGAAGTTGACGGAAAAAGACAATCCCCTGGATCGATGACCAAATTTGGACTCTTTTTTTTGTTGTCGTCCGGAAACATGTGGTAGGAATTTGAGATCTCGCTGCCGAGTGAAGATCGTAATCAAATCTTATCCGAATGATAAGCAAGTTTTAGTATCTAAGTTCTTGATTTAGTAGCCAGATAGAAAATAGACCGACTCGAGGAAGAAAAATATCTACAATGAAATGTACAATATCCAGGGGGCGCGTCATCGTCGGATCTGAGAAAACCTAAACATCAGGACTGGAGGGATTCAGAAATAAGAAAAAAAGCTATCGTGATAAACATTAATGGCATGACGTAGACACTGTGAGATCATTCGCGGGATACATCCCCATCTGTGCCGGGATAATCATGGTCGGATGCCTCTTTCCGAGACGCTTCCCACAGTAGCTGTTCGATGCTCAGCTTCCGCAGCTCTAGGAGTCCTCGCTCGACTGCATCAAAGACGTAGGATTTTTGTCGGCATGATGCCATAGGGGATGTGGCAGAAAGCTGAGGGAGGAATTTGTCTGCATTACCGTCGACGGCATCGTGCGAAGTCGGTGAATGCCCGGCTCTGCTGATCCAAAACTGGAGACGCTCTTCTGCGATGTCATCTTCGACACCATGAACCAATGCCCTTCTCCAAAAATATGTTAACCATGCCTGTGGAAAAGGAACAATGGGGGCAACTCAATTGAAATTTTCAAATTAAACTCTTCCTGAAGGCATTCCGGTGCAGGCTCTCAACCGTACGCGAGGGAATTCCTAGATATTGGTTGCTTGTGCGATAGTGAAGCAAATTGAAGCCCAAGGAGGTGCAGAGTTACCTGCTTAAATAGGACATCCTCAGCCTCTTCCCGTCGCAGCTCTGCACACCAAAGTGAATATCTACTCGTTACCAAAGTATATCATTTTTCCTTTGAGTAGGATGAAATAAGGGACGGCCACATTTCTTTTGAAGACACACAGGGACAGCATTTTCATTAAACACGCCCTGACAACAAACATGGCTTCCAGGGACTCGATACACATGATTCTTGACTTCCCATGATCTATCATACATTAAAATTCTTTAATTCATAAAGGTTGAGTTTGTAGTCTAGAAAAAAAAATTATGAATACATTCGAATTTCCAAATAACCACAAGTCGTTATACACATGACAAAATCACTGTATGTAACAACGGCTTTAAGAATAGAGAATTTCTCTAGATCTTCCTAAGTTGCAGTGCCCAAATTATGGCAAAAAACAACGATTTCTTTGTAATTGAAAGTCGTTATCCCAAACCACTATTTAAAAGCAGCATTTTGGGAGTTTTGGAAAATCGAATCCTATTCCGCAAATTTTTCTTCGTACTAACCTTATATCCGTATAAACCTCAAAAAAGGTTGGAATTTGATATCCCCAATAAATATCTATGCCGAATGTCAATTTTCATGTCTTGCACGTCATGAAACTTTACCAGAGTTTCACACTGTCAAAACAACCATACACATAAAAGAGGTACACCTGTGAGTAAGAAAACTAGCATTACCAAACGCCTCGAGAAGTTTTGTATCATTCCGTGATTTGGCGTCAGCAACATCTAAAGCACAACAAGACCTATCAGCTAGGTCAATGCAAAAAACAAAACAAATGGAGGACAAGTTTTGGAATACCTGTCCGCACCAAATTTAGACGTCTTAGCCGTGCTATTGCGAGCACAACTGCATCTTCAACCTGAAAGCGCCCATTTCATATGAACGTAAAAATTAAAAAGGATAATGCATCACCTTGAAATGACAAGCTTTCATTGGTGAAGCCGTCGGCAAAACTAATCTCAACAGATAGCTAACCACGGGTTATCAAAGAGCATTGCACACTCTTGCTACCCCATAAATCATATGTTGCTGCACAGAGCATGAAAGCGGCAGCTCACCTTCAATGAAGCTAATTCACGCAGAGCCATTTCGACAGAAAGCATACTCTCAATGTTCCCTTCTCCAGTCAGATCACCTATGTCTCTTGCAGATTTACCATTACGTAGGTCACCACCTTCCGACATTGCCAATTAAAATAGAATTTGAGATAACCTTGAAAACTGTAACAAACTAAAATGAAGAAAAAATCTCAAAGCGTGTATTAACTTATTTTGATGCCCTCATCTTTAGCTTTCTGCCCAGCTGAAATGACAACTTCAAATGGTAGAGGAGCAAGCGATGACCAATGCTCGTATTTTGATGAGGCAATATCAGTGCAGATGCCTAGAAACAAAATCCCAATTAATGTATCATTAAAATATATATCTCCACATCAAATGATGTTTTTCGAAAATGAAAATGCATATATAGTAATCCCAAAGAGGGGCTGCTTTCTTACTATACTTCCGTTCAGACACAATTAATCCATCTGTATATATTCATATTTCTTCTCTAATGGGATGATACCATCAAGAGTCATACCCAGGTCTCCATGATGAAAGATCGTAATCAAATTCTTCTATGTTAACATCAAAAGATTGGGAAAATTTTATTTACCATGCTGCACAGCCAAACCCCAATACCGTGCAAGCCAGCATCTTTTGAGAACTACTTCCTCCTGCATTTAGTAAAATGAATGTTACGACTAAAAACTCATGTTATCACCTCCCCAGCAATTTCTACAGGTTACCATTTCTTCCTGAGTCAAGATCATCCGATGAGTCATCGATCGCAAAGCCTTAGCTTCCACCTCTGCTTCTCGAATCTGTTCAGAGCATGCTGCTGCTTTTTCTTTTACAGTCTTCATATGCACAATCAATAAGTTCAGCAAGGGAACAACTAGCTCCAACTATAATAACCGTAAACAACGGAAGACGGGCCTTGCCTGTATCTCTGAACGGAGTGCCGCAATATCCTCATCTTTTCCATCTCTCATCTGGCTTGCAGCCTTCAAAGCAGCCTGAAACCAAGAATTCATACAACAAAATGACAAAAAATAAGAACTTCCTATAGCATCTGTATCAACATCCGCACCCCTGTTGCACAAATCGCTATCTGACTGAAACTAAGAACTTCCTATATCTACCTAAAACTGGAAAACCACAAAAAACAATTCCTAATTACCAAAACAGAAAGGCATACCTCTCTTTGACGTAGAGCTGCTTCTTTCCTACAATAAATTAAAGAAACAAAATTGAAGCATTTCTCATAAAATGGATAAACCAAACAACACATGCACGTGAAGGCTGTCAAAAAGAACATACATACCTGAGAACCCACTTGGCTTCAAGAGAGACACCTTCGCCTAATGCAACCACCTGAGAAAATTAATATAATTAAGAAAAGCTCCCATCTCCGATTAGATCACAGGATTGTGACCACTTGTTCAAGAATTGACTGCATTAATAACCATTTGCATAAAGTTGCAGACTCTTGAATCAGCTCAAGAAATTAAGCATAACAGGTGCCAATTGGCATCGTATGAACTTTAAAAGACTGCCATGCTACTAATGAAACACTACAGGAGGTAACAGAAGAGCATGTCAAAAACATTGCCTGTTTCTCGAAATCACTTGCTTTGGCCTCTGCTTCCCGACGTTTTTCCTCAGCCCTCCGAAGCTGTATGCATTAGCTTCAAATTATTTCCTATTAGTGGAAAGCTAATATGATATACAACAGAGCCCCTTCTAAACAGTTCCATTTCTCTAACTTGTGGTAGCATACGCCATTTCATGGTCTTATTTTCATTTAGCAATACATGGTCTCCCAATTGGAAGTAAAAGATCATCAAATGGCTGCTATGCAATTCATATTACTGATCAAGAATGTTGAATAAACAAACCTTCTCGAGTAAGTTTTCGTTTTCTTCTTGCAACATATCTAGCTGCAAAAGAGAAGCTAATTAATTAGAGAGCTCAATTAGTAAAGAGGCATTCAAAACAATCAAGTCTACACCAATGTCGCATCAGGTAAAAAAAGAAAATGTTGCATCAGGTTTATCAAGAACTTAAAAAACAGTATCGGTAGCAATATGATTACTTCATCACGAAGAGCAGAGGCTTCTCTGTGATCTCCAGAATCTTTCAACTGTGTTTGATCCATGTCCAAAGTGTACCTTGAATTTATATTAGCAGAAACTAATTAACCCAGAATGCCTGAGCAAACAAAAATAAAGGAGCACACTACAGAATCTTTTTGAAATTTCTCAATAAAATGTAGTAAAGAATTAATAGGGAAGCTTGCACCCCTCCCAACCCTCTTTCCCCAAGAAGCACAACAATTATGTATAAATCCAAAAATTAAGGGGTAATAGTACCTTAAGGGTCGTCGATTCTTTACAATAGGAGGCTCGATTGGAGGAAGGGATACTGCAGTTCTTAAGGTTGATTTGCTGGGTGGTACTACTGGAGTGGAACGAACAGACATAGACGGCCGTCCAGCTGAAGTTGAACGAACTGACATGCCATGATCTGTAAAGTTCCGACCTAACTAAGCAAGGCAGTGGAGATTCCAATTAGCAGAAAGCTCAATGGAAAACGTCTGGGACTTGCCAAATTGAATTGGGACAATAGCCTTCTATTAATACTTCCGAGTAAACACAGAGTGGGAAAATGGAGAAATTACCGCAGGGGAGGGGGATCTCTGTGGCCTGGAAAGCGAGTTTCTAGGGAAGGCAGTGGTTGCTGAATTGCTATTGCTTTTAATGTTGGTGGAGTAAGATGAAACAGGAACAGCAGCCGCAGCAGGAACCCTGAATCTGAACCCCATGTCGGCATCATCTTCATCGTCGTCGTCGTCTTGTGCAGTTTGAGATGCCATGACCTGAGCTAAACGCTGTGCCGCAGCCTTAGCGGCAACATTCTGAGTGCGCTTCACAGTGGAAATACCCTGAGGGAGCCGAGCATGCGGATGGAGGGGAGACATGGCCGGGGACGAAGACCCTGTGCTGCTGGCATCCCCGCTCCACTGCCTTCCATGCACCGGGCTCGCACTTCTTCTCAAATCCATTTTCCTTTTCTTATCTAAATGATACAAAAAAATGGAGGAATTCATATAGGAAAGCCAGATTTAACACGTTAGATTTACAGGCTCGTACATCATCTCAGTCAGTAACCCCCGAAATCCTCTCATAGCAAGATACAATTTACCCTTCGCCTATACTTCCCCATCGCAACAAGCAGCAGCAACAGCACTCAGCACACAACTCCGTCCAATCTCCCTCCCTCCAACGAGCAACGGAATTCATACTCACAAAGCAAAAAAATCACCTTCGGCAGAAAAAGAAAATCTCTTCAAGCTACCGAAAAGGAGAAACAGCATACCTGCAAGCGACAGCTAAGCACTGGACTTCGCTCGGGTGGTGCTCGATCCAAAACGATCCAGCGAGTTCACCAAGAAAAAGAGGCGGCGGGCCGGAGCAGGGGGGACAACGGCGGAGGGGAGGGTGGCAGATCAGTTCGGCGCTGCGTCGACCACCGATTAGTGACTGAGTCCGTGAGCAGAGAGCAGAGAGTGCCGGAATGGAAGGGCGTAGGAATGCGGGCCGACAAAGACGCCGTTAAAATGGCACTTGCTATATATTTTTTTATTATTAAATAGCTACTTAATCAATCAGATTTCGACGTATCACGAGACATGCCTCAAAATTATGCAGTAATTACATACTGATGATGTTACATTACAACTACAAACACCTGAAGTACCTGTAAGGCCTAATTTGTGTGGACTTGACTTACTCGATCTTAGAACAGTCGGTCTAAGAAAATGTACTAAATTGGACAAAATATTTAAATCAGTCCAAGAAACTCTTAGTTATAAAAAAAATCATACATATAGAGTCTTAATTGCTATTTGTTAATGTTGTGTTATGTAACTATTTTCCATAAATTATACATAACAAAGTTTCTTCATTCTGTTCCAAAAATGTATTCAAATATTTGATAACAACTTTTTGGTGCGACATGCGTGTCGAATGGACACCAAAGCCACTTTCTCTCCTTTTCCATAGGTGGAGGATGATGTTTCAGAACCACTTATTTTATCTATTTATATACATCTTAACTTTAAGAGTTTTAAGTAAACTACATAAAATAATTTCAATCAAATATTACTAAAATTCCTAAATTTTTAGGCTTAAAAAAAGGACAAAACTTAGCTTCTTCGAGACATAAATATCGCGTGCTACGATTCGTGGAAGGTGAATTTTATATGTATTTTCAAGACATACTCGGGTCTCATCTCTTCGTAAGTCTCGAGTAACCTATGTATGGAGCCACCCATGTTTGGAAGAGCCGCTCATTATAGTCATGTATCTTATTCGAGTCGAGTTCGAATTAGTTAGTCGGAATGAAACTCTCGAAATCGGACGGAAAAAAAATATATCGTGTACTAGTTGTGGGTGTAAGTAAAGGTTGAGCCAAGTTCCTTTATGTCGGAAGGAAGACTTGAAGAAACTTCTCCGTCAATTCGAATTCGACTAGGATGGATAAGCTTCGTTTTGATATTAAGTAAATTAATTAATAATAATAAAAAATGCCCGAATTGATAAGGTTAAATACTTAGTAAATCCGGAGTAAACGGGATCTCGACATGATTTCAACCGAGTCTTTCGAATATTATCTACTTATTTAGATTCTCATGAAATTAAGTTTGATGTCCATGCGTGAGATTCCTACCCTAAAATTTTGGTCCTGTCAACATATAAAATTTTGGGAACATTCCTGTTAACACACAAATTTAGGCTCATTTATCGTGTTTCAATTTCGAGGCAGAGAATGCCAAGAGAAGCACGAATATCTTCTCGAGATAAGGCTTAAAAGGTTCTTAAGAAAGAATATCTCAAGAAAGTAGTCGAGAAAAACTTGTAAAGTTATGGCCAGAAAATCAAAGCAATATCTGATCTCGAGATCGGAACCTTTGCATTCTATTTCTCGACAGACAGGCCATAACGCTTCCAAGACGATCTCAAATCAAAAAGTACAAAACATAAAAGCTCTAGCTCGAGAAGAAAAAGAACTAACTAAACTTGTCTTGAGTTAATCTAACCCGTCTAGCAAAAGTTATGATTAAAAGACCGAGTTCTGATCTCGAGATAGATCTCGATATCAGAATAGTGGCGAATTCGACCGATCATAATACGTCTAAGATGACCTCGAATCGAAAAGTATAAAACATACTTATAGATCAAGAAGAAAAGAGATCAATCCAACTTGTCTGGAGTTAATCCAATTTTTGAATCAAAAGATATGCTCAAAAAATCGAATGAGTATTCTCATCTCGAGATCAGGACAACTACGACTTCGACCAGCCATAACACGTCCAAGATGACATCGAATAAAAATCTCAAAGTATCAAAATTGTAGAAAAGCCATAAAAAACTATCTCAAGGGATCTCGAGTTAATCCGATCTCTGTAGCCAAAGTTATGATGAAAATACTGGAAGAGTGTTGTTGACCTCGAGACCAGATCTCGAGAACAGAGGAGTTCCGATTTCGAATTATCAAAACTCAACCTAGATTGTCTCGAATGAGAAAACTCAAAACATGAAAGTTGTAGAAGAGCTAGAGAAAGAATTATCTCAACTAATCTCGAGTAAATTGAGGCTTTGTGGCCAAAGTTTTGCTTAGTCGACTGAAACGACATGTCAACTTGAGTACGAAAATAGTGTATTCTTTATTTTAACTATATCTCGGGCTATACACGCTCGATTCAGACGCACAAACTATCCACACGACTGGAAAATAATAAAAAAGATGATGAATCTGACTTCGATGGAGTTCGTCCGGGGATGGAAGAGTAATGCTCTAGGGAGTGGACTGCCAACTCCCCGCTTCATCTTTCCATCATTCGGTCGTACCGAGCTCGTGGGTAAGCATATAATCATGCATATTCACTCTTGAACCAACGATCTATGGCAGTTAACATCCTTTGCCCATATCTTTTGGTAGTTTTCTTGTGTTCTCCACTATCTGAAACAATTACCCACGATGTCTTGATAAATTTATTATAAATATGTATTATTCCCCTCATTGAAAGACACGATCAATCACTAAGTCTAAACAGGCAGATTGATATCCAGCCTTTGCTCTCTTCCCCAGCGTCCAGAAAAGCGTCCAGAGACAGTGTCCTGAAACCAAGGTAAATTCCATTAAAGGAATTTGTCATAGTCGTCGTTCGTCCGCTTTTCATTGTGTAGACCCGTCGTCGTTCTTTTTTTATTTGATCATTTCGTTATATCTGTAAGTGTTATAAAAATCCGAACTTTTTGATTCTGTACCGTTCAATTTCAATTCAAGTATTGTTTTCTTATCAATCTGTATTCTTATGGCAATCACTGTAAAATTCGATACGTGTTGCGGGAAACATATTCCGTTCCAACAATTCCTAAGACAACACGAGACAAACGGGAAGGGACAACTCGTATAATCGGAAATTGGGCTAGAGTTGCCGTGTTCTGGTAATTAACAAGTCCGACTCTTTTGAATTATATATGGGCTATAGCACCTTGTTTGGGTCAGGTCATTTCCACATCACGGGATAGTAAATCCCCCTTATACATACAGATGAAGTATTGATAATATTATAATTAAGTAGAGATTTCACAAATTAATAAAAATATTTTACCAAATAAAATATCTGGACACAAATCTTAAATTATTCGATAGGATATTTTGTTTCGGATCCTAGCTTTTGACACGACACGTCGATGGTTTCATAGTATTGCTATTTATATTTTTCTAAAAAAAATTCGGAACATATTTGTATATAAAGTGTTTTGCTAAAATTAATATCGTAGGGCCTTGTATCCGGACGGACATCGTCGTAGCCCAAGGCCCAACTTGACTGCACTTCCCCTCCCCCGTTTGAAATCCCAACCCCTCCTCTTATCCACCTTCTCTCCGTCTCCTCTCGCACATGCGCGCGCGCCTTCTTCTCGTTCAAAGCACGAGCACATCCATCGCTGCACTGAACGATGCGCGTAAGTCACTCTGCCCTTCATTCCAAGTCTCCGATCTTCGATTCCGTCCCTTCCCCTCCGGTCCTATCCTTCAAGAAACACAGCAGGTCTCCTGAACGATTTCTTCCCGAACAGTTGCGGAGCGAATCCTTGGTCGAATCGGTAGTTCATGTGTGTTCGTTTGTATTTGTATGGGTGTAATTAGCGGTTGTCGACAAGTTTTTTCAACCTGTCAAGGTCAGCGTTTATGAATGGATGAACTCTTACCTTGAATTATTATTATCTTTTTTAAGTTTGAATTAAATCTTACGTTTTCTTTCCTCCAATTTTCAGCCTACGTTGGGGCAGGTAGTGAGGCAAAGATTGAGTGATGGCAGAGAGGTTATTCTAACTCACTGTCTCATGCTTCTTTTCACTCTGTTGTCTATAGTTCACGATGCTTTTTCTAAGGTTTCTCATGGTTGAAATGTTTGTCTTTAGGACGCAGATAGAGTTTAGTATATCAACGACTAGGCGCAGAAACTCTGTTAGATGATCGTTTTCGGCACTCTTTAGTGGGTTCTGGAATATACGTAGAACTTGTTCGGAGGTCATAAATTATTTTCTATGTTCTTGATCCATGTAGGTGACATGCCGTTAGTTAGGAGTTATTCCTGAGGAAACCGACCCTGAGGAACTTCTGGTAATAGATGTTCTCTTGTATTCCAGTTGTCCTTTCAGTTGAGGAAGAATATTGAGGCCTTGAGTTGTGCCCTTTATTTTGACTGATAAAAGCAACTGTCAGGTCCTCTGTACTGGAAGTACTCCTGGAGATCATAAAATTCTGTGATCTATATCTCATGGAAAGAGTTGTCGACGGCGAGAGTGAGGTATCTGATTTGTTAATGCCTGATCATCACTTCACGGGCCTCTTTTGGAAGCCGATTGGTTTAAGTTTTCACATTTTATTCTCTAGATGTCATACCCGGCATGCAATCACCGTAGATGTCTAAATTGGTCTCACATGTTTTTCTTTTCTTTCATGCAGAAGAAGGCTCTTCTTGCGCTGGAATATGCAGGGATCTTCACATCTGGCGGTCTAGTAAATGACAAGGTAAGAGATTGTTAAAGAATTATCGCTGACCGCAAAGTGGTTAGGGAAACAATTCTTAATCGATACATATCTAGGTCTGCGATGTTATGATATTTGTGATAAGATTCCTTATAATTTGCATGTAGGTTCTCTTTTGTAGCACGGAGAATGGGAGATCTTCCTTCGTACGACAACTAGAGCCAGATTGGCATATCGAATACGAATTCTGAGATCACATCACAGCTGGCTGTGAGTTTTCTGTGGACTTATATCCCCACGAATCCCACCCCATTACGGCCTCTGAACTACATGACTATTTTGCAGAGGTTCATCAAGGACTACATGACTGTTTAGTTCGCCTTCTCTGGAGCTGTTCTTTGGAAGCAATTAGCTGCAGCTTATGAGTTCTATATTAGCTTCGAGTTTTGTCGCCTTCTCTGGAGCTGTTCTTTGGAAGCAATTAGCTGCAGCTTATGAGTTCTATATTAGCTTCGAGTTTTGTTCTCAATTTCGGTTAGTTCCGAAAATATTTTCGGTTTTATGATTGAAATTTTTAAAATTATCAGTTTATAGTGCCGAAGTCGAATTCTTTATAATTCGACTTCGATATACAAGGAATAGTTCGAATTCCTTTACTTCTTACAGAAATCGAACTCTATGAGTTCGAACTTTAAAGAAAAGGGGGAAGACGGGACGGGAAGAGACGAGGCAGAGAGAGGGGTGGCAGGGGGCAGAGGAAGAGGGTGGCAGGGAGGAAGGCGGCAAGGGGCGGGCAGGGGGGAGTGGAGGGGGCCGAATCTTTTTTTTAAAAAAACAAAGAAGTCGAACTCTTAATATATGGAAACACGATATTCGAAGTGTTGGGTAATGGCCTAAATCGAGCTCATAGAATTTAACTTCTGTCTCATTTGCATGAAGACGATGAGTTCGTCTTATATATTTTTAATTCGTTCGAACTTGAGACGGTAAAATAAGAATTTTAAAATTTTAATCGTGTTTTTAAAAATATTTTTTGAATAAACGATATTTCGAAACAAAGCTTACGTTCGTAGGTCGGGCGATGTTCTTATACGGGGTTTGCCGCGAGCCCATCACTTGGCTTTCGTGTGGAAGTGTTTCATTTGGAACCACGCCCGACAGGGAAATCTGAAAACGTAAA
Source organism: Melastoma dodecandrum (assembly GCA_029817715.1). Lineage (NCBI taxonomy): Eukaryota > Viridiplantae > Streptophyta > Magnoliopsida > Myrtales > Melastomataceae > Melastoma > Melastoma dodecandrum. Next base: position 624,979 of record JARUPY010000605.1, read on the forward strand.
TCTAATTTTTGAAAAGTTTTTCTTTGTGGGGGTATTTGTGTGATTTCATCCCCGACGAACTTTTTCTTCTGTTTAAGGTTCCAACGTATCAAAAGAAGGGCGCCGCCGCCGCCGCCACCTCCACCTCACAGTGGTTTTGGCATCCCTGCCCCGATTTCCCCCGCTTCTTCTTTACTATCCATCCGCGATTTGGTCGAGTGGTAAGATAACGGCTGCCGGTATGGACATCTACTGCCCGGTCGACGAGCGGTGCTCCGCGGTGATATCTGCTCTCCTCGAGCCGCTTCCTCCTCTCAAAATCCAGGTGATCCGAGCGCATGTCCCTCGACATTCCGACGCGACCAGCTCTACGGATTGTATTTCACTGCTCTGTCCTCATCATCATTCTTGGATTCCGTGGCAGGAGTACTACGAGCGGCTCCTAGCTTCGAGGAATTGCAGCACAATCCAAGTTAAGCTGGATGGAGAGTTCGGTAAAGGTAGTGGCGTCGGATTTTTGCTAATCGCTTTATTTTCTTTTTGTTTTTTCTTCAACCGGTTGTTTCGGACCCGCGTGCTTCACGATTCGTTAGGGCTTCAAGATTAGGCGGCGCCTCTTTGTATCTTTCCCGAGGTTGTCCTCCGTGTGATAATTGAGAACCGTTGCCGTTGTGTGACCAACCGCTGCCTTAAACAAATTCAACTGCAGAGTAACTACAATTTATTCACAAACATCCCTGGAGGTTTCTGATAGACGGCTCGAGTGAGATTTTTCATCTCTAGGCCTTTGGTCTGCTCTGCATTGTTTGCTGTCTGATTACACTACAACTTTGTTCTTAATGAAGTAATGGTTGCAGTTGTTACTTTTTTGTCAAGGTGATTAGGTATTGAGGTGTGACAATTGTGGAGCTTGCAGGCGTGTATGCTCAGCAGGACTTTGCCGAGGGCGAGCTAATTTTTCGGGATCAGATGCTTTTTGGATGCCAGCATCCCTCAAATAAGGTTTATTTAGGTTTTTTTTTATTAAATAAGTAGTTTGTTAAGTGAGCAATATCTGCTTCTCATCTTTTTGCCACATTGAAATAAGATAAAACAAACTGAAGGCTGTCTGGTACAGATTGAGTGTATGGTGTGTAGCTCCTGTTTTCGCTTCATTGGGACTGTCGAACAACAAATTGGGAGGAGATTATATCTTCAAAGTTTAGGCCTTTCTTCAAGCCACGGATGCGACGCAGATGAGAAGATTACTGATGCTGATGTTTCATCTGACACTTCGGATGATGAAAACATTGGTTGGGGGGAGAGTAATGAAGAACCAGGAGGAAGTGGCTCCAGAACTGGAGAAAATAAAAAATTATGTCCTCCTAAGGAGATGGTGGAGACACTGATGAGAGGTGAATTTCTGCTGCCACACACGGACAAATTTTTGCTCCCACCCATTGTTCCATGTCCAGGAGGATGCAAAGAAGTGTTCTATTGCAGGTACTTCGCTTAAAAAAAATTTCTGACTTTCTTTTCTTCACAGTTCTTTTTCTCAGTGACTCCAGTTCTGTCATTTTGTACGAGCTCAATACGCTAGACTACTCATAGATGGCTCTACACTCCCTAGCTCCTTCAAAGCTTGTTCATTCAGCTTATTAGGGTGTCTAAATAATTGAAATGGAAACACAATGCTGATGAAAAATGGGATATAAAGAAGGAACCAAGATGACTATATGGAAACGTCAAAAAAATGATTATGTGTTCTTTGTGCCGCTGGGGGTTATTGTATACTCAAATTAATAGTCCATGCCACTCAGTCTGCATATAATCCTCTTACGCAATCATAATATTTTTTTTCTTTTGAAGAAGTGAGTTTAGCATTGTATTGTAGTAAATTATGTGCAGATGCTGATTGGGACTCGTGTCATTCCTTGCTTTGCCTTGGGGAGAAGTCAAAAGCACCTTCTAGGGCTGCTCTTGACAAATTTACGCAACATGCTAATGGTAATGCTTTAAGTCGAATCTCCTAAAGATGATGAGAAATATGTGCAGTCATAAATGTACCTTACTCTTCATCTTTATTTCTGCAGAGACAAATGATATTTTCCTTCTTGCTGCAAAGGCATGTAACTTTTTTTTATAGTTATAGTATGGAACTTTTCTGTTCCCAGGTCAGGGTTTTTTTTTGAATAACAGAATGAGGTTTACATTTAGTACATTGCTTTTCAGGCAATCGCATACACCATTTTAAGGTACCGGAAGTTAAAAACTAGTTGTGAGAAGAAGAGGAAACTGCCAGATAGTTCAGACTGCTTTGACCTGTCTTTGCTTCGAGAAGCGTGGAGACCCATATCCATGGGACACAAGAGAAGGTAGCACATTCGAAATGTTGGACACGGATGTTGTTTTTCTAGATTTCACGTATGTACATGGTGTCATTTCAAACTCTCTCTGTCTTTTTTTATTTTATCCTTGACTCAAGGACCTTGAGATAAGAGCAAGTCCTTCTGTGGATAGGACAGTATAATTTAACCAGTTCTGCTGGAAACATATGTGGAATAAAGGAACTTTACCACGTCTTCTGTGATTGCCATAACTGTACTTTATTTCTTCTGGGTTTATATCAGTCGCCCTGATTTAGGTGGTGGGAGTGCATGGCATTGCCCGAGGATGTTGATTCTTCTGAAGAAGTTGCCTTCAGGATGCAAATTAAAGAGCTTGCATTTCAGGTAAAAACGTCTCTCTGGCTGAGCTGTGCATAACTCATGCGCATAGCATGCTCATCAGTTAGGAGGTTCCATTGAAGGCATATTCTTTTCTTGGTGATATTGATGCTTCAAATGTAATCTGACAGAGAGGTTTGTGTTTTTCAGTCTCTGCAACTTCTTAAGGAAGCCATTTATGACAAAGAATGTGAAGCATGTATCCTTTACGATGGCAAACTGTTTTTCACATCCTTTACCTATTGTGAAGATTTTTTTATGACTATGAGGCTGGATTCTTGACTTCGAGAAAGTATTCTCCTTGGAATTATATGGACAAATTATTGGCATGTTTGAACTGAACAATCTGTAAGTATTTTTCAACATTTTTTCTCCACTTTTGAGATTATGTACATGCGTGAATTGAGATGCTGAAAACATTTTGAAGGGATACAAAACTTGGCTTCGGCCTTTTGTTCTTTTATTTTTCCCCTTATCTTGGCTTTCGCCCTATCCACAATGATGCTGGAAAGAATTTAATCACTGGTTTTGTAATGGTGCATTGCAGCGATCTCGTTGTAGCATCTCCTGTGGAAGACTATTTTTTGTATATAGATGATCTACATTCTCCAGAGAAGGTATTCTTGCCTACCCTCTAAATTGCCTTTTACAAAGTTCTATCTAATTTTTTGTAATTGGCAGGAAGAAGTGGAGAAAGTTTCTCATCAGTTTCTGGATGCTCTTGGTGAAGAGTATGCAGTCTCTTGTCAAGGTTTGTGCTGTGTACTCTCCATTATTTATGGTTTTGTTTTCCGTGTTGCGGTGGCCTTATTTTGAGAGAAATCTTTTTTCATTATGGCATAAGTGATGAATTTTTCAATTGATGAAAACGCACCTTGAAAGAATTTCTCTCTTTTCCTTTTCATAGTCAATCTCTCGTTTCAGCTGGGACAGGATCCTGTGTAAAATGCATATGTTGGTAAATTTTGTTGAGTTGTGCACCTTATTTTTTCAGTTCCTGCAAATCCATAAATTTTGACAACCACCATTGCAAATTACACAAATATAATTAGAACTTATTCGAATCCTGGCTGCCACTTGTTTACTTCTGAACTATCTATTCAGATGGGCATGTCTTTGCGCTCATTTTCACAATACATTCTGGTCTTAGTGGAATGACTAGAAAAGAATTAATTTGCTGCTCTAACTTTTTCTTAGGCACTGCTTTTTTCCCAATACAAAGCTGCATGAATCACTCCTGCCAGCCTAATGCCCGGGCTTTCAAAAGAGAGGAGGTAATGCATGTTTATGACTAGCATTATATGATATTTAAGACTTAAACTATCCTGGCAAAGCTAGCTTGGTTTGTTTTTTTTTCCGTCATGCCCATTGTCTTAGGTGGATGCTGGAAACTGATTTGCCTCTTGTGTTCTGGTTTCTAGGATCGAGATGGAGAAGCTACAATTTTGGCATGTAAACCCATACATAAAGGAGAAGAGGTAAGAGTAGAAAGTTTTATTCTGCCCTTAACCTTGTGTTAAAATCTTTGGCATCATTTTGTCCCTTGAGTAAAACATATGTCCCTGCATTTTATTCCTGCATGGCATGTGGCTAAAAGCTATTGCGGGTTTATGTACAATTTCCATATGGGAGTTTGCTTTGAAGTTGAGACTAATCGTTTGGTTAGGCATTCAAGGAAATGCGTTACTAGGTTTCTCAAGTCCACCACTAACAGATTGCTTTCTTGGGTTATTTCAGATAACAATCTCGTACATTGATGAAAGCTTGCCGTTTGAAGAGAGGCGGGCGGCACTCGCAGACTATGGTTTCACGTGCAGGTGTTCGAAGTGCCAGGAAGAGTCTTGAAAGGTATACCTTTCAGAAAAACATTGGTTGCAAATGGTTCATGTTCACCCACCATGCCCTAAGTTTCTTCCTGTTCAAATGGTTAGGCTTTTTGTAATTTATCAGTTTATCAGAGCACCACTACCTGAAGGTTCTTAATAGTACAAAGGAATCATATTAAATGCCACTTTGGAGATTGTGGATTATCAGTGGTGATTCCCCGGATCATTATTCGGAGAACATGGGTGAAAAGAAGTACCCAACCATGCCTTAAAGAGACGTCCCAAACAAAGCTGTCAAAGCTTGCTTTTTCAGTGCATCGAGAAAACAAGGGCCAGAGAGAGATAGTAGTAACCTCAAAAGGAGACCCAGAATATCAGACGATTTCAACATTCTCAGAATTCTGAACATCCTGGGCATCCTCTGCAATGCCTGATGGAAGAGATGCGGCTGCCTCAACATTCTCCTCAACACCAGCAAGTTCGTCACTGGCATAAGCAGCCATGCCGGTCGGTGGTATAAAACCGACACTAGAAACCTTGGACTGCAATATTCTTCAACCCAAAATAATAGGGTTTTATTGGCAGTAGGCAAACCATTGGTCGACTGGTAACAAAATCATTGCTTTTGGATGCAGAAATATGAACCTTATCCCCAGCGGCCACCCCTGACAGTAAGCCTTTGTCTTTCTTGTGTCTGGAATCCCCGTATTTTCCAGTACCAAACCTTTGCCTATCCATTGCTTCATGGCAGATATGCACTCTCAAGATGGTAATTCAGGTTCCCTGTTTCATTAGTAGCTCCTATTAGATGGACCCTCAAGAGATTTCCAATAATTGGTGGGCTATTAACCTCTGATAAATGAATCGCTAAGAGTTACCTTGTGGTCTTCGTTCTTCAGCTCCTCCGTCCCATTTAAGGCCATGGTCCTGCCTGCTATTCTGTGCACTGCTCCTGTTTTTTGCCCAGGGTTCTTCGTCGCTGAGTATATTAATCTTCATTGGTGCCAGCTCCCACAGCTTCCTGCCCAAGCTGCTCTCCTAGAATTGCGAGTTGGCATTGTGATCTGCATATTTTGAAAGAGAACGGGTTATCCAAAGGCTAATATAATTACAACATGCGGCAACCTACGAGGATGAGAAAGACTTTGCCTCTTTAATTCTTCTTGTAGCTCCACGTGTCGATTATGAGCCCGGATGAATTTCTTGATCTTCGAATTGACCCTGACAAGTAGGTAGATTAATGCGTACAACAGAAGAGCATTCATCCATCATATATAAATGGTTAAGAAAGTAGAGAAAAGCTGAGGTGCTCTTCCCAACCTTCTACATTCCTCCTCCTCCAGATATAATTGATCTTCAAGTTTGTGGATTTTAGAGGTAAGACTGTCCGCTTCCCGAACTTGCTCTTCCAGGTAAATCTATGAATATCGGCAAACAAAACATTAATTGATTTTCCAGTCACCCGAGGAAATGCTAAATTATACACATCATCGAGCGGTCATCAACTTAACAATCGATGCAAGGCTTTTTCTCCAGTGAAAAGGCAACGCTTCAACTAGCAACCAATGTGTGACTGTGAACCTAAATTTTTGAAAATGGTATCCAATAAACACCATCATTACCGCTAGTTCAGATCTCCGAGTCTCAAGCATTTCAACATCTGTGCGTAATCCCCTTAGCTACAACGACAACATTGTCTGAGTTCCAGAGGAAGATTCCCAGAAATACCATGAAGAGTGCCAAACCTGCTCCAGAAGTGCAGGTCCAGACTCAGACAGTGCAGGTTTCCCTCCATCTACGTGATCAGAAGGCTCTTCTGAGATTCCGACATCCGCTGAGATATTATTACTTTGACCATCCAGTTGTTGCCACCTCCTACGCTTTCTGTCACAGTGACTTGAGTGTAGAATCAGATGTGATTAGAAGAGGAAACAAACAAATAATTTAAGGTAATTAGACAGTATCAGACATCAGGAAGAGTCTTCATTGAAGTCTTTGGAGAATTAAAAACAACATAATTGGAACACAACTCTATTAACAGGATTTGAAAGAGCTTACGGGCTTTCCTCAATGGACCTCACAGGGCTATATCCTACAGTTAAATAACAACATTAAGACACTTTCAGTGATGGTTATCCACTGTTTAGATGTTCTCAACTACTGTACTTGTTCACATAGCTACTAAATCTCTGACCTCGAATCAAATGCTGACCTCTAGCATCTCTCCCAGGAGAATATCTTCTGGGTGAATACCTCCTTAGAAGTCTGTCCCGCAGATCACCACCTCGATGGTCTCGCCTTCCTGGACAATAACGACAAAAAATCCAGTGAGGTAGCAAGTTTTCCTAATTGATTGACTAACAAGTCAGACAAACATACGTGTCATCACGTGTTAACTAATCTTACCCATTCACGTTCAACACTATGATTAACACTAAAGTCAAATATAAATATATCCTCTCTTCCATTCCAAGGTGCATAGAAACAGAATTTTTGTTGCACGAACGGTTTAGAGGACCCATTATTGGGATGAGGAAAGGAACCACTCAGAGGCATAGCATGAAGAAACAATTCAGGAGCACGAGAAAAAATCTCGATCCTTCCTCACGTTCAAATAAATTAGTTCCTTGAAACCATTACTCGACACTAGTTCCATAGTCATCCCTCTGAAGATTCTCTTCTAAATGTCCGCACAATGAAAGTTGTAGCAAATAGATGAGCTCCATCCAGGGATAGGTTGAACAGTAAGTTGAAAACTCCTCGCGTCTGATGGAATAAGGAAAGACGAAAGAAACCAGGTGATAATGGCACAGCCACATTGCATATGGCTGTTCGACTTCGGAGAATCCATTTTCTAAAGCCTGAAGCTATATTGACATAATATATGATCACCGGGACTTAATCGAATAAAAGGAACTCCTCTTGGATGATCCTCATAAGCACGCATATCAGGGTGCTTCCAATACAATAGGTCGCCCCAATAATCAGGGAAGTCATCATATTTATGAGGACATGTAGCCATTATCTTCATATAAAGAAATCAAGAGATACCCCTACAGGATGTATGCACTATAGATAATATATGGCTGTGCTGTGCTGTAAGTATAGAAAGCACTGCTGCAAAAACGCGCAAAGAATTGCACATCAAGTCGCAATGAAAATGCCACCAGAAACGACAAGAATGAATCGACACAAACCCTCGTTAGTCTGCATAAAAGAACACTGTCAGCTTAAAGTGTTCAAGAAAGTGTAGGGTGTTTTCGAGAAGCTGGGGGAAGCAATTCGGCTTACATGTTCTAGATTCTCTACCCTTTTTGATATAACGAAAGGCTGCTGCTATGTGGATACATAACTAGAAAAGGCAGAAGCTTGGAGAAACATATTTATATTCACCATCGTAGGAGCCGAAGACGCGTCGGAGCTCAGATTCTCCATGAGCGAACGAGCAGCTCTGCCGATTACAGTGACCTCTCTGATACAATATGCATAGCTTGGTCTTGAACAGCTTCCTATCAGCCATTGACCAATAACCGATCGGGCGAAGCGATCCTCAGGAACAGATAATCACTCGGAGCATCCGGTAAGCATAACCGAAATCGATCGAAGCTGAATCTCAAGTCACCATATCCGCACCGAGCAAGAACGAGTACGACGAGCTACCGCAATCGTATCAACCAAACGAAAATTTAAAAACAAAAAAAACAGACTAGAAAAGAAACGAGAAACGCGAGCGGATTGAGAAGACGAAGAAGGCGAACCCTAGAAATGGCGTGACTTTGGCGGAAGATTTCGGAGACGACGAACGAGAGAAGCGTGAGGTCAGCGCTTTTCTATCCGGATTTGGGGTTTGGGTTTTGAAGGTCTAGTGGTAAACGAAATCGACCTGGATTTATGATTTTGATTCGTTTTAGTCCTCCATCGTTCTGACGTTCCTGACACGATCAATCCGACTGCAAATGGCAGACGTTTCCCTGTCCCGCACTGCGTCGCAACCGCCGTCACCGTCGGCCGTGACTCGTTCGTGAATCGCCTGGCTCGTTCCGTTAAAGCTACTCGAATCGGCAGCCTTCTCGACTCTCTCCTTATCGCCAACGCCATCCCTCTTCCGATTCAACCGACGTCCATCCTCCTTCGTCCTCCGGACTGCGAAAACCCTCGGGTCGAAGCGTTCCCCGTTCATCTTCTCTATGGACCACTCCTTCCCGCCCGACCAAGGAGCTGCAGCGGCCGAGGACTACATCCACATTGAGGATCCTAATCGCAACGCCGAGAGCCTTGGTGAGAGCTTCGTCGGCGTGGAGGATGACTCCAGGGAGGATGAGGATCTGGCCGCTTCTGTTGCCGCTGTTGCCCCTAGCAAAGGCTTTGATGGGGACCGGGAGATGTCGGATTGGGGCAGGGCTGCACTTCCTGAGGAATTATCCAGGAGCGTGATGATCCTTACTTGCGAGAGCTCCGCCCCAGGCGGCATCTGTGATGTTTATCTCGTCGGCACGGCTCACGTTTCCCAGGTGAACTGGCGAGTTGTATTGCCCCAATTGGCTCGTGGTTTGGTTTCTTTAGCTTCATGAATTGAGCTTCTTTGTGGAGGATTTCGTAATTGTTACTTATGGTTTCAGGATTCATGCCGAGAAGTTCAAGCCGTGATAAGTTGCTTGAAGCCAGAGGTGCTCATTTTGTTCCACGGATCGTCAATTCCTGTGAGGATTATACCGTTCAGGATTTCCTTTTTTATCGTGGTAATGAATGACAGGTGGTCTTTCTGGAATTATGTGCGAGCCGAGTCGCAGTTCTCAGCCCTCAGAATCTCAAGGTATCAGACTGCGCAGCCAGTTCTTATTACTGGAGTAATTGGAGCCCCTTGGATCTTACTCCATTTGTTTCGTGTACTGTTTGATAGGTTCCCACGATGGGAGAAATGGTGGATATGTGGAAGAAGAAGCATAATGCCTTTGGAATTATTTACAGCTGGTTTCTTGCCAAGGCATGTTTTTCTCATATCTTCAGACCATGTCAATGTTCACGATGACTTATTGTTGAGTGCTCAATTATGCGGGTTTCAATATGTTCTACAGGTTGCACAGAAGCTGGAGGTTTTTCCTGGATCAGAGTTTCGTGTGGCATTTGAAGAGGCAATGAAATATGGTGGAAAGGTTATCCTTGGTGATCGTCCTGTGCAGGTCCATCTTGCTGCTTATCTGAGAACCCATTTTTAATGTTGTTGTTGTCTCTGCTTCATGAAGTTTTTATGGTAATTTCTTTTACACATCCAATCGTTCTGTACTGGTGATGTTGAAAGCAAGGGACCCTTCAGCAGAAGTGGAGTCTTTTCTGCATCATTTTTTGCCGCATTCATTTGACAAACAGTAGTGTATGTGTGCGTGTTGACAGAATAAGCAAGATAAGACAAGTACATTATATTTGAGTCATCAGATGTGTAATTTTCCATGACCTGTTGTTTTCTTGACAGGGACATGAACAAATCATCTCGTGTTTTTAATTGCCTTTGCTCTGGGTTGTCATTTTAACCTTTGGTCTTGTAACCTTAATCTGATCCTACATATGAGTCCACAGGTAACCTTACGGAGGTCATGGGCGAAAATGCCTCTCTGGCATAAGACAAAACTAATATACTCGTTACTGTTCCAAGCTGTCTTTTTACCGAGCACTGAGGATCTCAACAAAATGGTAAGAGCAACTTCTCACATTCTTTTGCCACAGAAAATTCGAGTCCTTTTGATGGACTTCTTTACTTTTGACAGCTCAAGGATATGGACGATGTTGACATGCTGACTCTCTTGATTCAAGAAATGAGCAAGGCGTTCCCTACTCTGATGGATACACTTGTTCATGAGCGAGATAAGTGAGTGGGCCCTTTTTGTCGATGGACGTGCTTTTTCCCCATGTGACACGGATTCTAGTTTCATGGACATGCTTTTCCCTTTTGTGATTGGAAATGCACCTCCATCTCTGGTGTTACAGATGTTTCCCCGAGCTTTCGCTAATAAGGCTTTACCTTTTTAACCTTTAGACATGCTCTTAGTCCTGAATTTGCTTATCTATTTCAGGTACATGTCTCATACATTGCTAAAAGCTGCCAGGCAGCATAGTTCTGTCGTCGCGGTGGTTGGCAAGGGTCATCTTAAAGGGATTGAGAGGCATTGGAAACAGCCCGTTGAGGTTCGTTGTCATATTAGCACCACGACCCTTACAATTGCCCGCCTGCCTGATATCATCTCTGCCATCGGCCTAATCTTTTCTACTGTAATCTTCTTTCTTCTCTCCCCAGCTGAAGGATCTTCTTCATGATCTGCCCAGAAAACAAGGTGGTCCATCTACTCTAAAAGTGCTGTCCTCGGTTGGCGTAGCAGTCATCGGGGTAGCAATAGTAGCTGGACTTTACGCAGGGTGGAAGAAATAAAGCGCGACAAATCAATTCTTTCCGGCAACATTGAGGAGGACCCGACTGATAATATTGTGTTCACTCTAGGAATTCTATGTGTCCACAGTTGATTCTGATATCATACTTAAAAGTTGTTTTTTTTTTTTAAAGGAGATAAATACTTGTCAGGGAGATGAGACCGCGTTGTGATGAATGTTAAAGCTCTTAACAGTGTTGTTAAGGCCCGTAAGTCCAGAAAATCTGGGCCCATAAAAGGCCCATTTTCATATTACTGGGCCGTTCAGGCAACTTCCCTCGTTTTTGTTTCAATCGGACGGCCACAAGACAAAGCCCCTCTCCATCGATCCCAACTGTCAAAAAGACAACCTTTGCCTTCAATCCTACGTTTTATTCGGTTAGAAAAAATGGCTGGAGATGGGAAAGAGAAAAGCAGAGACAGAAATAGAAACAGGGGAAGAACTCCTGTCCCCCAACCTCCCCGAGTTTCGCGTGGTCGGGAGCGCTTCGTTCTTCGCCTCGCTTTCATAAAGAAAGGCGCTCCCCCCTTCCCCTCCCGCCAAAAGGTTATCCCTTACCCTTCCAGTTCTCGATCAGTACCCGATATCTGTTCTTCAGGTAGTTCGTCGATTCGATCGGTTCTTTCGTTTTATTTATTTATTTATTTCTGGGTTTTATTGGATTTTGCTTTTTGGATGTTGGGTTTGGTGTTTCGATTCGATTTTTCCCGGTGATTGTGATGGCGATGATGATCGGAATGCTTTTGTTTTGTTCTTAAGGGTATTCTTCCTTTTTTATGAGAGAATTTCGTTGCCTGCTGGATCGCCTGGGATATTGGGATGTTAGGCCATGTTGGGATCTGTCATTTTTTTGTATTTGTCCGATGGTTGGTCCAATTGGACCTTTTTTTACCGTTCTTTTGTTCATTTGTATGCTGCTTAGGACGATTACTGTCCCGGACAGGGTGTTTGATTCTTGTTGCTTAACTAGATCCTTTGAAGAAACCTATGGATTTGCTTATGTAATATATATGCAGACGCCTTTACATCAATCGATCAGAATAGAGCACTTTTGCCAGATGTCTGTTTTTTAATAATTTCTCGTGGATAAGTGGAGGGAGGGTCATGAGAAAATTGTACATGGGTGTTGATTTCTCAAATACCCGTTCTATCTTGACATCTCGACGACTTTCTGCTTGTTTCTGTTGATGTGTCTTTACTTTGAGTTTGTGTTCTGAATCAACGTGGGTACTGGAAAAGTACATGGGAGTTCCAATGCTTGGTTGTTAGTTCTGAATTGGTTTTTAACTGTTGAATGTTATTGATCTTTTTACTTATATTGAAATTTTTTTGGTAAATTCCAGTTTGAAATCGAAGCAGAAGTTCATTAGCGGATACTCTATTTTCATGTCTGAGATCGACATACAGATTCCAACTACTTTTGGTGGGTTTCATTTGCTTGGTAAGAGAATTCTGGTGACTGAGTTTTTTATTTTCTGATCTTGCAATCTTTCATCATGCAGATCCTTTTGCTGATGCGACGGCTGAGGACTCAGGTGCGGGGACTAAAGATTACGTCCACGTGCGTGTCCAACAACGCAATGGTAGAAAGAGCCTGACGACTGTTCAAGGTCTGAAGAAAGAATTCAGCTACAACAAGATTCTTAAGGATCTTAAGAAAGAATTTTGCTGCAATGGTACAGTAGTTCAAGACCCAGAGCTAGGACAGGTTTGAAGTTTAGTCTTCTCTGACTGGTGGGAACATTTGTTTCCTAGGAACTTGCAACATATTCATGTCCCAGTTGATATTTTCGCAGGTCATTCAACTGCAAGGTGACCAAAGGAAGAATGTATCAACATTCTTGGTGCAGGTTAGGTGTTGTTCTGTCGAAATTTGCAACTTTATCTATCCATTTCGTGTTATCTACTAAAGGACCCGATCATTGGCTGGCAGGCTGGCATTGTGAAGAAAGACCAGATCAAGATACACGGTTTCTGAAGCTGGAACTCCGAATTGCTTGATGTAGTCCGCGTGTCTGTCCGTGGGGCGGTGATGCACATCATATGTCCTTGCAAGAATACATATATGTATCATCACTGCAGTCTTGTTTAGCGTGAGATTGTTGTATCGGTGTGATCATAAAACACTGCTAAGTCCAAGTCTGTGTGTATGTGGACACTCCATGGCTTCTCCTGGGATTGAACACGGCACCTTTGTTCCTGTCCTGTTGAATAAATATGGTTTATGGTTTAGCACTTGCTGTTGGAATTTCATGGATTTAATACGTTCTTCTGGCCGCGCTTAATACTAATTAACCGAATACCATCGAACAGTTAGTTCATCAATAATGGTACAGAAATCCTCATGGGAATTGACAGGATTCTCTTTGTGGGTCATGGTTTTGTCCGGAGCTGTCTTCATTACATGCATATTTAACGTGAGATCAGGTGAATTCATTGTATCAGTACGAGAATATCAAATATCCTTTCCCTTTCCCCCTCTCACCTACCAAAATGGTTCCAAAGTCAATACGCCTACAACTACCCATCAACGCTTCTTGTCCGGACGGAACAACTGCCATTCTTCTCAACCTCCAGTCTTCTTCTTCTTCATTCACACACACACACACACACAGGCCGAAGATCCCAATCCTTTCACCCCCACCTTCTTTCCCATTTACAGCTATTTATTGTCGCTACAAGGTTTGAACATGTAGAATAGAAAATTCAGAAACTGGGGCGTTGTTTTTTTTATCATGGCTGACTCGGATCACTTCAGTCATCGCACTCCTAGTACTACCCCTACTGCTACTACCATAAACGCTACCACAACCTCTGTAGATTTCGCAGGTACAAACCCATGTTCGAGATTTGTATATTAACTCGCCAGTTCCCTGTTCTTTTCATCGTTTCTTGTTGATTCACAAGGAAGGAAGGAAGGAAGTGGTTTGATTTGTTCATCTTCCTGCTGTTGCAGATAATGGCGACCAGGACATGAAGCCGGAATTCTCCGAGGACGAAGAGACCCTGATCATCAGGATGTATAACCTAGTGGGTCGGAGGTAATTTCCGCTTCAGTCGATTCGTTATTGGATCCACAAAACCAGTCGCCTCGCGAGGTCATCGCTCAGTTTCATGGGATGTAAAAAAAAACTGTAGATGGAGGCTGATCGCGGGGAGGATCCCGGGAAGAACGGCGGAGGAGATCGAGAAGTTCTGGACCAGGCGACATCCAGTGGGCAGCATTGGTTAGAGGTCTTTTGGTAATTTGACGCTCTTCCCGGGATTGGTTTTTCTTTTGGGTGTCTTTGGGGCAAAACGAGAGTATGAGAAAGGAAGGAGTTTGTACTTGTAGCGCGCATACTGTCGAGCTGCTCTGCTTAGTCTTACGACCAAAGGAGATTGCAAGAACATGCCGATGTTTTGTTTTGTTGGGTCTGTCGGTTTGGTCCTAATCCCAATTCCGCTACAATTGTTTTTATAAGGGCCTCCGTTGAAATTCCGTTTCTTTTTTCGTCGTCAATTTTGGGGCGAGCCTCCAATAGATGACGTGGCATATTATCCACCGTCGAGATCAAAAGTAAGGTCGGTCGGGATGATTCAGTATAAAAAAAGTGACGGCATCTCACTTTAGCGCATTCTCGCCGTCTCCAAAAGTAGTAAAGCCTATTTCAGATAATCGATTTAGTAAAATTATTATTTATGTGATTATAGTTTGATTAAATATTTATTATAGTGATTATATCAACATTATATTGGGTAAAATAATTAGGACATGCTTGAACGTTCATTTATGCTATTAGAAATTAATTAGAATCATTTATGTACCATAATTATGATATCTTTGACTAAATTAGCATGTATAATCGTTGATGAGTATGCTCAATTGAACTTACTGGTAATGTGCAGAATATTATTACGTTATTTGTCGGCACGCATAAGCCAAAGAAAACGTGTCAAATCGGATCCTTTCTCCGGTCTGAAGTTGAAGGAAAATAAAAGAGACACGAAGAATTTAGTTGGTTTAGTCAGCTATATATATATGTGTGTGTCTACGCCAAGAAGAAGATAAGAGTGTAAACTTGAAACTTTTTTAATCACCTTGAATCACCCTTTTACGAGATCTCGGCTTTTTGGTAATAAATAATTCAAAGTATTTTTCGTATTTCTCTGACACACCGTCCTATTTACACTCTTTATTATTTTGACTATGTTCTCCACTTTTGCTATCTTATTATTGCCGATTTGCTTCGTATGATGACACTTATTTTATAGGAAAGTTGCATGCATAGATATAAAAAATCTTATATAACAATAATTAAATATATTAGTAATATATCTCCACTAAAGATGCATTCCCGCCTTTTTCTTATATTTCACTATCGAATCCAAGATCTAGCAGTTTTAATAGCAACCACACAACTCATCAGCCCTTAAATTACTTTCGGTCATCCATAACTGCCTTCTTCGGCAAACATTGATAACTCCACCTATAGTAGAAAAATTATACCGCGTGACTTATATAGCACACCAATGGAAACAGACATCTGCCAGCTCTATCACATCTCCATGCGACATCTAAGTCAAAGTATTCACACACCCGCAACCCTAAACTTGTAACCGTTTCTCCACCGCACTTCTCCACTTGTACTAGAACAATATATGGTGAACATCGCTCTATGAGGACTCATGTAGAAATTACTCCCTTACCCGAGAATCCAGTTATTGTTAAATGGTTTCTCCAACTCGGTTTCAACAGCATGTATCTCATCTCGCTAATAACGAGCACATCTTCGGTATCACTGTCACCTATGTACATGGTAACCTTTACTAACGCTTACAACCTTTATCCTTCCATGCAAGCTTCTTGCAGTTTTTCTTTGTCACTTCTTACTTTAGTGAAAACACCTTACACCACCGTTACCTTTAGATTTTGGTCATACTTACCGGTAATACCTCCGTCATGGGTCATCATAATTCTCTTTGTTAATCAAATGTTTAGAAAAAAGAGCAAACAATATATCAGCACTTCTCTCGTATAAGATTGTCATCCTGAAACTCTGGTATGAACAGGGCAGTAACCAAATAACAACATTGCCTAAATTTCTTCATCGTTCTTATCACCGATGTTCTTCAAATCCAAATATGTAGACATCCAATTATTCATGTAGGATTTGATAGACACTTTTCATCATTTGAGCACGATGAACCTTGATCTAAGGTGAATTTTGTTGCTCAGACTCCTCGTCATGTATAGTCTCCCCGGCCTACTTCATAATCTAGCCGTCGTCGTCTCCTTCAACTCGTACGTCAAAACCTCGTTGGATAGACACAACTGAATAACTCATAACGCTATGACATTTATCTCATCACACTAATTAGACGTCAACTTCGAAGTACTCTTCGACTGATATGCAAGAGCCTTCTCCATATATAGGTAATATTATTCTCTATAATAACAAGTAAATAAATTAGTTATGTATATCCCCAAAAGGATATATTCTCATCCGCTCCTTATATTTTATGAGTAAATTAAATATGCTCCAGACTCCAAAAGAAATTGACTTCGTGCTACAAATAATACATAATATATAACCATATGTTCAATATACTATTACTTTTAACAATATTTTCCAATTTTTAGGCCTAATACTCTTCAAGCATATATTGCGTGATCACTCCCCTTACGTTTTTTTATTTATAGATGTTTATGCAGAGATGTTAACAACTATCCGAAGTATGTTCACAGTTGTCGTGATTACCACAACACACCACAATGAGATGATTGCCTGGAGGACAAAATGGTTTTCGGGAAAGATAATCACATTAGATGAAGATGTTGAACCTTAACAAGTCAAAACGTTGTTGATGTGTAGGATGACACTTATATCGCCATTGTTCCCAATCTACTTGAGTCTAAATACGTATCTAGCATCGTATAAGATGAGAGTATAAAATGACGGCATAATGATACGAGTAGAGTCGACAAAATTTACACGACCTTCACAAATTGAGAGGATTTATGTGGAAGAGAGAGTTTGATGCCACTAAGTTGAGAAGCGTCGCCAGCCAAAGCCTAGAAGATGTCATTAATTACATTACTTAAATTCACTAATCATGTTTCTTTGATGCAATTTACTATCTTTGTATGTTCCTTTCTAGAAAGTGATATATTAAAGAGCTTTCTTAATTAGAGCAGTAAGGCCGATTTCTTGGCATTTGTCAAAGAATTTCAAACCTTAATATCGTACTTGACGAAATAATTTACGAATTAACATTACAGGAACAAAACTCGTATATTAAAGGGATTAGGGCCGGGTGGTTGGAAATCCGAGGCCCATATTGGGTTGTCAAATTGGGTTGGGCCCAACATGTCCCCTAGCGGGGATGTCGGGCCCTTTTGTTATCCGGCCTCGATGCATTCCACATCTCTCTCTTTCCCACCCGATTGGCTGAAATCATGTATAAATCTGGGAGAGGGCAGGGTAAGAGAAAGAAGGTTCGTGAGGCTCTCTCTGTTCTTTAATTTTTACAATTTATTTACGTGCCTCGAAGTGCTAAACGCTCCCGGTGGGAGGGGGGTGTCTTATCACCAACCATCACCCGTCTCTATCTCTATATCCCCATTTGTATTTGCCCATCTCCAATAATGCATGAACAACCGCCCAAATGTCATTCAATCCCCTTATTTTTTCTTTCCTTTTATCTTCATACCTTAACCCCCGCAATCTGCATCCGATAAGGTCAAAGATAATGAAGAAAAGAGATTTGGGGTTTGGTTCCCGAGGGGAATGAGTCACCGGCGCCATGAGGATAACCATGCGTTATCCTTTTCGGCTGGTCCTCCTCCTCCTCCTCCTCCTCCTCGGGAATCGCAATTGTCCATCACCTAACGGAAATCGTTCGGTGCTGTTACTGCGCCGACGACCTCTGACTTGGGGCACGCGTAGTTATATTAAGCACCCCACGTGGCTCGTTGTTAAGAGTTCGTTCTGACAAAAATTTACAGTCTCTCTCGTCACTTTACACGAACTTATCCGTAATTTACCAGTTGGCTTTAGACCCTTAACTCGGAATTTCATCTATCCCAACTCCTCGGCATAGGACTCAAACGGATCGACATGCTCGCCAACCGATTCTATCAAAGTTCGATTTGAACTCGCCTTTGGCCGAACTCAAGTGAAGTTCGAACCGACTCAATAGTTCACGTGTATAATATTATATAATATTTTTTCAAACCAACCGACATAAGTTCGTAACTATTAAGTTAAATTTTAATTATATATGCTTTTAAATCAAGCTCAAGTTATCCACTCCAACGAGTTTAAACTCTACGTATGTTAGAGTAGTCAAACACTAACTCCTTATAATTTTACCAAACCGAGCTCGAGATTAGATTCAATCTCGGCTGGGCTTGTTTTCATTGGAAAGCTTATTACGGAATGGGAAACAATTGTCTTGTCGGTCCAAAAACTTGTATTATCTCTATTAAATAATAAGAAGAAGAAGGTGACGGTGACGATGCCAATCCCTATCCCGGGGGGAGGGTGTCTCGTTGTTATATAAATTGGAAGCAGCATTCCAGTGCTTGCATGAATTTGTCCTGAAAAAGGGAGTGGGGTGGAGGTTGCTTTCTTTTCTCGTTTTCCTTAAATTTTTAGTACCTGGCCGCCATGGCTGCATCTTTCTCCGTGCCTTCCATGGTAAAAGCTAATTTATTGTGAATGATAGATATAGCAGCATGCGTTCATTCATGGGCATCGCACTCTTATCCGTGTTTCTTATCTTCATGATTTGATTATGTCCAGATTTTGGAGGAGGAAGGGAGGTTCGAAGCAGAAGTAGCGGAGGTGGAGTCATGGTGGAACTCGGAGAGGTTCAAGCTCACCCGCCGCCCCTACTCCGCCAGGGACGTCATCTCCCTCCGTGGCAACCTCAGGCAGTCCTACGGCTCCAACGACATGGCCAAGAAGCTCTGGAGGACCCTCAAGACCCACCAGGCCAACTCCACCGCCTCCAGGACCTTTGGCGCTCTGGACCCCGTCCAGGTCGCCATGATGGCCAAGCACCTCGACACCATCTATGTCTCAGGCTGGCAATGCTCCTCCACTCACACCTCTACCAATGAACCCGGCCCTGACCTCGCCGATTACCCCTATGACACCGTCCCTAACAAGGTCGAGCACCTGTTTTTTGCTCAGCAGTACCATGATCGGAAGCAGAGGGAGGCCCGGATGAGCATGTCCCGTGAGGAGAGGGCGAGGACCCCGTACATCGACTACCTCAAGCCGATCATCGCTGATGGGGACACCGGCTTTGGTGGGACGACCGCGACCGTCAAGCTCTGCAAGCTCTTTGTGGAGCGCGGTGCGGCCGGTGTTCATCTCGAGGACCAGTCGTCGGTAACGAAGAAGTGTGGTCACATGGCAGGGAAGGTCCTCGTGGCAATCAGCGAGCATATCAACCGGCTAGTGGCCGCACGCCTGCAGTTTGACGTGATGGGAGTCGAGACAGTCCTGGTGGCAAGGACGGATGCCGTTGCGGCTAATCTGATCCAGACCAATGTGGACACCCGAGACCACCAGTTCATCCTCGGGGCAACTAACCCGCATCTCCGGGGGAAAACTCTTGCCTCCCTGCTGTCAGAAGCCATGGCCGCGGGCAAGTCCGGGGCAGAACTCCAGGCTCTTGAGGACAACTGGATTGCAATGGCGCAGTTGAAAACTTTCTCCGAGTGCGTCACCGATGCAATCAGGAGCATGCATGTTGGCGAGGATGAGAAGAGGAGGAAGTTGAACGAGTGGATGAATCATAGCCGGTTTGACAAGTGTATGTCGAACGAGCAAGGCAGGGAAATCGCGGAGAAATTGGGGGTCAGGAACCTGTTCTGGGACTGGGACTTGCCAAGGACGAGAGAAGGATTTTACAGGTTCAAGGGCTCGGTGGCGGCTGCGGTCGTCCGTGGATGGTCCTTCGCGCCTCACACGGACATCATCTGGATGGAGACGTCGAGTCCCAACTTCGCGGAGTGCAGCGAGTTTGCACAGGGGGTGAAGTCCATGCATCCTGAAATCATGCTGGCCTACAACCTGTCTCCATCATTCAACTGGGACGCATCGGGGATGACCGATGAGCAGATGATGGACTTCATACCTCAGATAGCGAGGCTTGGTTTCTGCTGGCAGTTCATCACCCTGGCAGGTTTCCACGCCGACGCTCTAGTGATCGACACTTTCGCTCGGGACTATGCAAAGAGGGGAATGCTGGCCTATGTGGAGAGGATCCAGAGGGAGGAGAGGAACAATGGGGTTGACACGCTCGCCCATCAGAAGTGGTCTGGCGCGAACTACTACGACAAGTACCTCAAGACAGTTCAGGGCGGCATTTCCTCCACCGTAGCCATGGGCAAAGGCAAGCCAAAATCTCTTACACAAGTCTGCTATAGAAAAACAACAGCGAAACCATACAAACAACTTAATATATCTTGCATGATGTTGCAGGAGTGACGGAGGAGCAGTTCAAAGAGTCATGGACTCGGCCGGGAACTGCAGGACTCGGGGAAGGGGCTTCCGTCGTGGTGGCCAAATCGAGGATGTGAGAGAATTTGCGCTTGGCAGCGCCGGTGTGGGCCTATCTCAGATCTCATTGCCCAGTTTCTCTCCTCCAATGGTGGGAGCTGGAGTAGAATAATTTGTGGTTGTCGGAATAATTTAATCTAGGCCAACTACTTGCCTGAATCGCAAGTAATGTACTCAGTTCATTTGCTTTCCATAATCTCCAATGTTTAAGAAGTTGTGTTTCGTTCATTTCTTCCATGGTTTGAGAATCGAAAGGACGACTATAATAGCCATGATGAGGAGCAAGATGATGGAGATCATCATGCACTTCCTCGACTTCTTTTGCAACTTCTTGGCGTCGTTGAGGGCATCGTTCCCTTGGTTCACGTGGTCCACCGTGTTCGCAACCTGGCTCTCGATGTTGTCCAGGATCTCCCCTTGTGCGTCGACGAGAACGGCCAGATCCATGTATATCTGATTGACAAAACGCCTTGAAGTTCAAAAGCTACCAAGTCTTGTCATCATTTCCAGTAAGATGAAAATTTTTACCTGGTGCAAGTCAAGGAGCTTTCTCTCTATTTCCTTAACTGCGTCGTGCCTCTCTTGGATCTCTTCGAGCGTGTTCAGGACGTGCCCTCTTCCCATCTCTTGAATTGCTTTCTCGAAGATTTGTTCGCCATCTCCGGTTTCTATGATATGGTCGATCGTCTAAACATAAGTTGTCAAGGGATTTTCCGGTCACGGCTTCGCCTTGGAACGATGAAGATGAACAAAATTAAGGCAAAGGAATGGCGGGAGATGACTTACCTTCTCATCCGGTTTAGTTCCGGTAACTGAAACAAATTCCGCAAACCATCAGCATCGTTGGATAGATTTCAAAGGGCTTTACGCCATAGTTTAGTTATTGATCCTAACCTGTGGTGACCCTTCTCTCGACAACCGCTCGGTACTCGTCCTGTATCTTTTGTCGCAGCATCTATACTTAACGCAGTTCAGTGGATATGGGTTACATGAGCGATCTACCAATATATAGAGAAGAAAGAAAGAGAAGTCACCGAGACCTGGAACTCTGTCATCAGATCCTTGAACTTCTTAATCATTCCGCTGTCAAAACCACGTCGTGAGCCATTAGTCAGATGCCGGCTAACGGAAAGTAGAAATAGTTCCTAGTTTGTATATTGCGGACTCACTTTGTCACGTTTGTCCTCGATCTATCGATATTCGATCCCTTTTCACATCCCGGTTTTCTCCTATTAGCGAGATTCTGCAACCAGTTGGTCACAAGAGCATGAAATTAACAGCGACAATCAATTTGAAGATTCAAAACAGGAACACCACCTCTTTGTTAATGGCTTCTAGTCTCCCTTTCACGTTTCGTGCAATCTTTCCAACTTCGTCGACATCTCGCTCCATCTGCTTTTTGATAGCTGCAAGGTTGGACGCCAATCATCCCGAATAACAATTCCCGACCTACTGATCTAACGACAAGAATGCCTCCCTCCCCCCTACCTTTCATCACAGACGCCTTTGTAACGGCCTTTGACTCCTCATTAGCCTCCTGTTCAACATTCAGTTACCATCAACCAAACGACTCGATGCGAGCAGTGCATGTTCCCAAAGAAAATCCACCACCTTCAGTTTTTTCAGAAGACCCGATATCTTGTTGATTAGTTTCTCGATCTCCTGCATCTGTTAACCAAAGGCCGAAACAAAACACTAATCAAACGTAAGGACATTAAAGCGACAGACTGCCCAACTGAGCTAGATTGGAGCGCGACCGCCTTCACCTGTCCGTAAAAGGCTTCGAGTCCCAGATCAGAGTTGCTTCTAATCTCCCTACTGCCCATTTCCAGGTCTCCCTTCGTCGGAGACCGGACCATAGCATCACCGACGAAGGAGTCCTTTCACAACATGTCCGAGGTCACCAATCCAAACACTACCACGTCAACAAAAGCGAAAACCGAACGAACACAAACAACTCACGAGGCGAGAAGGTTCGAGAATTACCGTGAGAAGATCGTTCATGATTGTCGAAGGGATGGACTCACGGGCACGGCCAGAGGGCACGGGAACAAGGCGGAAAACAAAGGAAGATAGGTTGAAGGGATTAAATAATGCAACAACAGTTGAGCGAAACAATTTTCAGACAAGGAAAGGAGGTCGATGACGACAACGTGAACGGCCGGCTGAAATTACAAGAAAAAAAAAAAAGAAAAGAGTCCAAGGCAGAGTTGACACAATCCATGCAATTTTCTTGCATCCTCCTAATCCCATTTTTTAAATATTGACTGTAAGGGGGAGGGGGGTGAATTCATTTCCTTTCCAGTTATGGGATGATTGGATGGATTATTGTAAATAATAATTATATTATTATTATTATTATTTCTTAACGGTAATTAAATTAAAGCTGGTCTCGTAACCGCCCTTGATGCTGAAATTTTAATTGATTAAAAATTAATGGAGCCGTAAGCAACTCGAAGAAGGGGGACTCAATTGGGCCGAAGAAAGAGGCCCAGCCCATAAAAAGCCCACATCATCACCCACTTCCCGCTCCCAAGTCCAAACTTGTCGTATTATAAGGTTCAGAGGGGTGAGCATTCGGTATTCCAAATACCAACCGAACCGAATACCGAACTTCCAAATACCGAAGTTTCAAAATTTATCCTCCAAATACCGAACCGAACTCCAAACTTCCAAATACCGAAATACCGAAATAATTTCGGTATTTCGGTTCGGTATTTGGATCTTCCAAAGTTTGCTAAAAAAGAAGGATTCCAACAAAAACAACCGCCGGAGATCCCCCTAGTTGAAAGTCAAACCTTGGCTAAACCTTCAGACGGTGGGTGCTGAAGAAGATGGTAACTTTCTTCTTCCCAACATCGAACTCTGGCTTCATCTCTTTGACGATCAAGGGCTTGGGAGGGACAAAGGCGCTAGGCTTCTTCTGGGTGCCTGATTTCTGCTAAACGAGGACGACGACGCAGCTGATGAGGACGACGATCGAGGTGGTGAGGATGCCGACGAGCTCCCGATTCTCGAAGGTGTGGGAAGGGTCCACCTTGCCCTAGATAAACGTGGCGAGGAGATAGAGGGCATGAATAAGAAATTGGGTTGAGTTAATGGGCTTTGACCTAAATTACTTAATTTCAATATTTAACAATCAGGTCGGGTCTGGTCAAGAAGCTATATTTCGGTAGTACCAAAAATACCGAATTTATTTGTGGACATACCGAATACCAAATCGAAAACCGAATTTAATCAAAATATCAAACCGAACCAAATACCAAATACCGAATACCGAACTCCAAATACCGAAATACCAAAATTTCGGTTCGGTAATTGGAATTCCAAAGTTTTTGCTCACCCCTAGCATTTAATACCTCGGTTTTAAGTGAATAAAAGATTAATATCATCCAGCAAATTTGTATTATCATTTTTTGGGGGGGCCAAAAAAATTAGGTCCACTATATTCCCATCAATGAATACGTCTGTCATTCACGTGTTACGTGAACATAGAAAATGATGTAAAAAATTTCTAAACTATGAATCCATATAAATAAACATATTCCAGTTTCCAAACATCCAAAGTCAACCCGCACTTCCGCCTCTTACCTCCGACGCAATTCCAAAAGCGGGTTTTCTTTGTACATCGCCCTCCATGATTTTATGTCGGAATGGAAGATGAAGCTGATAATAGTGGAGCTTTTTTCCTTTCATTTTTCATTGGAACAAGTGATACACACTTTTGCTGTTTTTCGTTTTCTTGGGATATCAAAAGCGAGTCTCTCTCTCTCCCAATCCCACGGCTTTGACCTCGTCTCTGAAAGCTGGCGTGATGCAAATGCACAAACCACATCGCTCCATATAATTCACTCTCCTCCTCTTCCTCTTCGTTCTTGTCCCCCCACCCATCAACCTCGATGACAGCAAGAAATCAAGCTGCCAGAGCTCGTCCTCCCCGACAAGAAAAAAGAAAAAGCAGAAGGCCCCTCTCCCCCTCCAAGCCCTTTGAATCTACCAATAAACCGAACGAATTTAATGCCCCTCTCTTTTTGGCACCATCCATCCCCCGCATCAACACAAAATTATTGTCACGCACTACCTTCACAAGCAATGCAAGGAGCCCTCCTGTTAGTCTTGGTTTTGATGATGAGCTTGAGAAGATAGTTGCTGAAACACTTCGCTTATTCTTAGTGATGAGCTTGAGAACTGTGTTGCTGGACCACAACAAGTAACAGTTACAGATTGCTGCGTTACAGTTAAGCGTTACTGTGATATTGCGCATAAATATTAAAATTATGGAAACATATTCTTTAATATCCATGATTTATTTCGGACTAATTCAGAATATTTATCTGAGTGTCCACGTTCATTTAATCTGGCTCATTGATCTCATTTATAATATTTAGGCATCTAAATATTACGAGATTAGCTTTCCAAGTTTAATTTTGGAAACAAAATATTTCTTGGATATCCTGCAGCAATGTTATCCTGCAGCAATGTTACGCTGTAACCTAAGCAATGTGTCGTTACACTTAAGAAAGACCTTGCTGCATTACAGCAAAACTATTCTGCGTTATTGCGCTGATGAAAGAATAATTATTATTCCAG
Organism: Melastoma dodecandrum; assembly: GCA_029817715.1. Taxonomy (NCBI): domain Eukaryota; kingdom Viridiplantae; phylum Streptophyta; class Magnoliopsida; order Myrtales; family Melastomataceae; genus Melastoma; species Melastoma dodecandrum. The sequence continues at coordinate 650,056 of JARUPY010000605.1, forward strand.
ATTTGCTTATTGCAGTCTAATTATATTTAATGATTAAATATCTGATTCTGATAATCATTTAATCTGATAAGATTATACGTGCAAGGAATATCATCAAAGATTTCCTTCCCTTCTTGGTCATTATGACCGTTGAGCATCTTGTTGCTGATCCACGATTACTGCTTCCTGTATTCTGATTTTAGGAAACAAATTATTCGTTTTTATGAAACCGATTATTTGTTTCGTTCCTTCTTATACCAGACGACCCTCACATAATCTCATAACGTTTTCGAACGATTTCTAAGTGGGCTGAGTGGCTGAGTGGTCTGAGTGGTCTAAGTGGTCGACGGAGAGCGGAAGGTGCTAAGTGTCTCCTGGTTCTTATTGCTCGCAAACTGCGTGCGAGGGTGTCAAGGGGCTGAGTTCAGATTCCTTGATCGTCGTGAGAGGGACTAGGTGTCCTCGGTGCGTTCAACGAGCAGCCGGCGAATCGTCTGAGGGAAGCTAAGTGAATACCTGTGCTGATTGCAGTAACCGGTTGCTGACCCATCGGCAAGAAGCCGTTCTTGTCGTGTCTTTTCGCAGGGAAGTCTCGAGCCTACGGAGTTTGAGCAGTTAGACACGCACTTGCGGGTGCGCGCCAGAAGTCTCGTGCCTGCAGGGTAGAGCAGGAGTTGGGAACGCCGCCGGAGTGGAAAGAGGTCCTCCCGAGCACAGGGGTGCTGTGCAGAAGTCTTGAACGCCTGATACAGAGGGTTAGTAAAGCAGGTTGCGTGGAAGCCAACGGATCGGAAAATTCCACCCTAGGCACTGGGTGTGCAGTGCAGTGAGTCACGGCTGTGGTAACCGTGCACGTCCGAACTGAGTGTAGGACGGATACCTTCTAAGTGGTATTTGTGGGTCTCTTTGTGGTCTTTGTGGTTCTTCTCTTCGTGATCTTTGTGGTGATCTATTTGATCAACTTTGTGGTTGTCTCTCTTGCGCTTATAGACAGGATCATCCGGAGAAGGGACGAAATCTTTGTGGAAATCCTCTTCTGAGCAAACAAGTGCCGAAGCATTCCTTCGCTGTGAAGCAGAAACGGGCTGCTCTCTGAGAAGCCATTCTTCACTGTAAGGAATTATCTGTGAGGATTTATATACTAACACAACGTTGTCTCTCTGCTTTGATAGTCAGGTTTATATTAAGCGACAACGAGCTGTGTGCGAATCCTTTGAGCAATCAACTACTGAGCGTGAGTATCATTCTACTGGAAACGAGAAGACGTCCACTATGTGAGGAGCTGACTGTTGCCAGGAGTGATCATCTGTTGTACGGGATTCTAAATCTCACTTTGTGAGAAAAACTTACGCCTAGTGCAAGGGCTCTTTGCACCCATTATTTTCAAATAGTGGAATCACCTCTACGATGGAAAGTGGACGTAGGTCGATTAAGGCCGAACCACTATAAACTACTGTGTCCCTTACGATCGAGCAAACACTCGTACGAGAATCCAATGATTAAGTCATAACGGTTACAGTGAAGCAGATCTCTTTCTGAGAAACGTTCTGCATTGATACAGTACGCTTCCGCTTACATTAAGAAAGGGCGAAAAAGTTATAAACACTAATTCAACCCCCTCTTAGTGTTCCTGAACGATCCAACACCTCCCATCTCGACTCGGGTGTCGATGTACCTCAGTGTAATCCGGGGTGAATCCTTCTTTCGGTCCCTAATCGGGCTTGTTTACTATTAAATGCGTTGAAATAATTATTTGGCTCAAATAAATTATTCGAAATTTGATTCGTAAATATGATCGGCATCTGAATTCGTTGAAAATTCTACTAATGTCTCGGTCAAAAGAGGTCGCTTTCGCCCTTAGCTGAAACAGAAAGAAGTTTCTTTTAAAAGAGGAAAAAAAAAACTTCATCCTTGAATGAGTCGCTTGAAAACCAAGTTTTAATTGAAGGAAAGATAATCCTTTGCTCTCGTTAGAGAACCAAGTGGATAAAACAAAATGAGATTTATATCGACATTTCTAAGCAAGAACGATTGTAATTACAAATGCCATCAACGATCACGAAGTCGTATAACAAGAATGCTTAGTACTGAAAGTTTAAGGTAAAGTTTACGGATCTAAACTTTAAAAAAGAATCCTATTTATACTATAAATATAAAACTACCTAGAATCTTGAGTGGCCTATGTTTCTTCAGCATTGCGTTCTCTCTCAACTGCTTTCTTGGTCTTGTGACCACGTGTCCTCAAGCGCCAGAAATTCTATGCAGCAAATTAAGGGGATTGACAATTTAGAGTGTTTACATGTTGTTGCGCATCGTCAATGTAACAAAAATAAACTCGTATTTCGACCTTGACTAAAGTGACAAGAGCAAACAAGAGTCGTTTCCACATAGAATTGTACTGACAAAATCATTTTAGCGATGATTATAGAAATTATTCGAAGTCAAGCAGAAAGAAATGAGAGTGGTTGAGTTAAATCAATAACAAAATATTAGCAGAAAAAAATTAATGATTTAAAGATTTAAGATATTCCAACTTCCCATCATGTCATATGCATTTAATCTCTCTCTTTCTAATGTTATTGAATCGTAAATTGTTAATCTTGGATTCAATTATCTCATCGCATTTTTCCTGAACACAGGAACACATATTACCATGTATTAAATTCCTTACTCTATTCCAAATTAGTGGTAACCCATTATGATTTAATCATAATTAATTACCTAAGGTGTTCCAATTCACACAATTAATGTGATTTTCCAACACATAAAATACATAGGTAATCTAATTTGATATCTAACATAAACTACCATCCCGAGTCTCCTTTAATTATCATATTTATGCGAATTGGTGGTCAATCAATTAATACACATTAAGAATAGAACTAGATAAATAATTACAAAGATTCGAATCGCATTAAGAAAGAAGGTTCACGAGCTATATAGGAACACGGGGTTTCATCGTAGTCCTAGAAAGACAACTTAGTTCATATCTAAAAAGAAAATATTGATTTTAGTGTTGTCAAGGCGCCGTGCTTCCCTCGCGTAGGCGCTCGGGCAAGGCGAGGCGCGGCCACCTCGCATTTTTAGGGCTAGGGCGGGCGCCATGCAGAAGGCGCTCGCCTCGGTAGCGCCTTGCCTAGGCGCTCGGGTGCCCGGGCTATCGCTTAGGCGTTAGTTCCGATTGAAGCCCTCCTTGTCTACCTTCCTCCCAACGATCTCTCCTTGCCGTTTACCCTTCCTCCTTGGCCGCCTTCCTCCCGACGTCTCCGTCTTCCTCCGTCGGCCTCCTCCATCTTAAACAGGTTTTTCTTCTCCTCTTCCTCCTTCTTCTCCTCCTCCTTCTTCCTACTCCTCCTGCTTCTCCGAGTGATTTTCTGGTTGTGTAGACTGTTTCGAGTTTGTTGGAAGAATAGATAGAAAATAGAAACAATAAACTAAACGGGTTCCCCTAACCTTTTGAATTTGACCACCTTTCCTTCCTGTTTTGCTTTTCACCTCCCATACCTTTTTCTTTTATTTCTCTCTTGAAACCTGTGAAAGAAATGATGGCGTGATTGGCAGAACAAAAGTTGAACCAAGGCTTCCCCAACTGTTTCTTTCCCCCCTCAAAAAAATTGTTTTCTTATGGGACATGGAAAGTAAGTAGAAGCCCAAAGACAAACATATCGGCGTTGGTCCACACACTGCAACAATACATCTATAATTATGTGCATTATGGAGGGGGAGAATCAAATAAAAGAACTGCATTAGGTTCCCAATGGCATCATCCACTTTGTCTGACCTCAGTTTGTTAGTTTTTACTCAACACCACACGCAGAGCATCAACTAAAAAATAATATAATGCAGAACAAATGTTTAGAGTTGCAGAGTCATAAAGTTGCATCTCATATATTCACTCCACTAGGACCACTCAATCTAGGAGAACTTACCGTGGGTACCATGGCGATGCCGTATCTGATTCCCAAATGCACAATCACGGTGATTGTGCATTTGCTGATTTTATTTTATTCCACTAATCTTTTGTCATCTAGCTATGTATTCTCATATTCTCTCCATCTATTTGTAGCTGATCCAAATTCTTCAAATATTTCCTTTTAATGTTTGTAGGATGGCCTTATTTTTACTGGACCATTCCCTGGTGATATCGATGACATGATGAATGGTGAAGTGGAAATAGTTTATGGAAATGGAGCGAATTTGGACAGCATAGCTACTTTGTTTGGGAGTGCATATATCTGATATATTATATCATAGACCAAATTGTTAACAAGTTCCTGAAGTTCCTCACAGTGTATATATCAGAACCCTTATTAACTTCGGAATAGAGAAAACGCATGCATAGTTCATAAGTTTGTTCAGATTCAAGTTTTTCTTATAATCTGACAAAAAGAGTTGCTTTGATAATGCAGTTTGTTAACAGATTATTGAAGAATGGCGGATTCTTCCGAAGTAAGAAGTTCGAAGAGGGATATTGGTTGGAGGTATAATTTTCTTGAAGATCCCAAAGATCCCAATACCGTGACATGTAGTTTTTGTGGATATGTGTTAAAAGGAGGAATACACCGAGCTAAGCAACATCAAGTCGGGAAATTTAAAAATACAAAGGCGTGTCGCAGATGTCCGGAAGAAGTGAAAGAAGAGCTTTGTAAGCAATTGACTGAATCAAAGAGCTTAAAGATGAATATCAGTGTTAATTCGAACTCTTCTTCATTCTCTGTGGATTTTTCTACTGTGGGTATTGATAATGATATTGAGATAGAAGTTGCAGTTCAAAAAAAAATTGAAAAGTGACACGGCGCAGAGTAAGGGTCCTATGGATCTCTTCTTAATGCAAAAGGGAAAGACAAAACAGACGAGTGTAGTGGATGCTGTTGATAAAGAAGCTTGTGCTTGGACTGTTCAAGCTATAGCCCGATGGTTTTATCAGGCCGGTGTTCCTTTCAATGCTTCCAAGTTGAAGAGCTTCGATGAGATGTTGGATGCAGTTGGTCGATACGGTCCAAATTTGAAGAAACCAAGTTATCGTGAGCTTCGTGTACCACTCCTGAATAAGGAGGTTGAGTTGACGAAAGAAATGATGAAAGACCATGTAGAGAGTTGGTCTCGATATGGATGTTCTATAATGTCAGATAGTTGGATGGATAGAAATCAACGATATTTGTTTAACTTCCTTGTGAATGGTGTGACGGGGACGATGTTTATTAGATCAGTTGATGATTCCGCTTATTCTAAGATAGGCGAGAAGTTATTTGAGCTACTAGATAGCTTCGTGGAGGAAATCGGGGAGGAAAGTATCCTACAAGTTGTCACGGACAATGGAAGCAACTATGTTTTAGCCGGTAAGACTTTAAGCTTGTTATGATAATTGATTCCTTTGTAACACTATTGAGGAACTTGTTAACAATTTGTCTAAAAGTAGGTAAATTGCTCATGGCGAAGAGACCACACTTGTTTTGGAATCCTTGTTCAGCTCATTGCATCAACTTGATGCTTGAAGATATTAGTAAGCTTCCGAACGTGAAGAAAACAGTCCAGAAAGCCATCTTTCTTGTGGGATTTATCTACAATCATGGCAGTGTTTTGAGCACTATGAGAAGTTTTATGGAGAATAAGGAGTTGCTCAGGCATGGTGTTACTAGATTTGCGACGACCTTCCTCACTTTACAGAGACTTCATATCTTGAAGAATAAGTTAATGAAAATGTTCTTGTCTCGAGAATGGGATGAGAACAAGTTGTCAACCATGGAGAAAGGAAAGAGGGCTTATGAGATTGTGATAAGGCGGTCATTTTGGGACATGGTTTTGCACACATTGAAGGTGATGGGGTCATTAGTATGTGTTCTGCGTCTTGTGGATAACGAGAAGAAACCGGCGATGGGGTATATATATGAAGCGATGGATAGAGCAAAAGAGGCTATCCAAAGGTCTTTCCATGGCAAAGAAGATAAGTATGCAGACGTGTTCAAGATAATTGACGACCAATGGAATTCTCAGTTGCATCATCCCTTACATGCGGCCGGACACCTCTTGAACCCTGAGTACTTTGATAAGATTACTCATTGTGAAACGGATCCAGAAGTGGTAGACGGTTTGTATGCTTGTGTCGAGAAGTTTGCTCTAACTGTCGAGCTTCATGATAAGATCCTTGCTGAGTTTAGATACTACAAGCGACCTGAAGGGAAATTTAGTACGGCATTAGCTATTAGATCAAGGAAACTGAGATCGCCAGGTATTTTACTTTTTATTATTTCGAATTTTCGTGATAGTGTGACTATTATGACGAATATGAATTCTGGATGACAGCGGAATGATGGGATATGTTTGGGCATCATACTCCAAATCTCCAACGTCTTGCGGTCAGAATTCTAAGCTTGACTTGCAGTGCAAGTGGTTGTGAACGCAACTGGAGCGCATTTGAGCATGTAAATCCCTTATTAAAGTATTACGTATATTATTATTATTCTCAAATAGAATATTGATAGCTTTCTTCTTTGTAGATTCATACAAAAAAAGGAACCGCCTTGAGCATAGCAGGTTACTTGACTTGGTTTATTATGTCAAGTACAATCAAAAGCTGAAAGATAGATATGATGCCGCAAATGTTATCGATCCATTGACTTTGGATGACATTCATGATAGTAATGAATGGATGGTGGGAGAAATGGAAGATGATGATGAAGAAAGCGATGATTTGGTCTTCCCCGACGATACTTTGACATGGAGAGCGGTTGAGAGAGCATCCGGAGTCGATGAACCTATTCAAATTACAAGGCAACATGCTAGTTCGAGTACATCACAGAGGATTCTTCAAAAGAAAGGAGTCCACTCCGATGCGGCAGATGACATTGAAGTACAACTTGGAATGATAACTTGCTTGAAACCGAAGTTGATTGGGATGATGAATGTTGTGATTGATGATGATCACTTTGGTTTCTAATTTGATGTTTAGATGCGGATAACTCGAATGATGTGAACCATTATTTCTTTCTTTTTATTCAGAACTAATATGGATGGGAATCTTGAGATGATATCTTGATATGATATTTTCGTTTATAAAATACATTTCTATTTGACATTTCAATTATAATATATTATTTTATTCATTAACGCCTAGGTGAGCGCCTCGCCTAGCGCCTAGCGCCTTGGACGATGAAAGCCCTTCTTGCCTTAGTGGCGCCTTAGCGCCTTGACAACCTTGGATTCAATACGGAAAGTAGATGACATAAAAAACTAAAAAAAGAAAAAAGAAGTCGGTGGATTTGTCTCAAATAGTCGACTCCTTGTCACGAGCCTCCTCTTAAGTCCAATCCCCCATTCTAAGAGACAGTGGAGATCCTTTTGTATCTTCTAAAAATAACCTTAGAGGATCTTAGGAAATAAAAAAGAAAATATATTTATTTTTTCTTTTACGTTCATGCAACTGCACAATGTTTTCATACAAACTCGCTCGCTTTTCCTCTCTTGTGTAGCTGCACGCTTCTCTTGTGCAGAAGCACAAAACTTCCGTGGCACTTCGGCCACTTGCACATTTTTAATCCTAGCCTCTCTTATTGACTGCTAAATCTCCACGTAGCCTTCTTCATGCACTATCATGCATTCTCACTCTAGTTCTATCTATCAAAATGAATGAAAAATAAAAAAGTGAGGAGGTGAACCTCATACTAGAAAAAATAAAGGCAAAATATGCAACCTTGCCCCTAACTTTGTTGAAACTTTTTATTTCGTCAATTCTTATTTTCATAGGTGATTGTATCATTAACTTCATGTTTTGTTTATTTTGTGGCCAATATCGAATGTCGTTAGTAAAGATGATTATCTGAAATTAACGGCGTCCGAGGTGACGGGGCAAGAAGGAGTGCGACTCCCTCATTGTCGCCAGCACCACCACCAGCTACTGCCTCTCTTTCTTACCACCCCCTCAATCATTACAAGCCCCCTCGCCTTTTTTTTTTCTCCGTCGATCTTCCTCCTTACCCATGACCCTACTAGCCCCTGCCCCGCCCCTTCCTCCACCACCGTAACTGACTCCTTAACCGATTGACAGACTCACCTCCCGCCATGTCATCCTCATCCAACCACCACCTCACTCCCCTCCCTCCTCCAATGCCTCCCTCCCCGTCAAGAAATCCCCCTCCAAGGACCGACACAGCAAGGTCGACGGCCGCTGCCGACGTATCCGCATGCCCAACATCTGTGCTACCCGAGTCTTCCAGCTCACCCGGGAGCTCGGCCACAAGTCTAACAGCCAGACCATCGAGTGACCATCGAGCCCTCCATCATCTCCGGCACCGGCACCACCCCCGCCTCCTTCTCACTCATCTCCTCCTCTACCTCCTCCCGCTCCTCCTCTGCCGCTTCCCTCCTCCTTCACCGCTCCTCCAACCACAACCACAAGTCCTCCCCCCCTCCTCACCCCTACCCCGTTCATCCTTGGTAAACGAGTCCGCGCTGATGAGGATCACACCAAGGATGACGTCCTGGTAGAGCAGCCGGGGATTCCCGCAGGTGGGTTCTGGGCCACCCTCCCAGCCTGGCCCGACTTCTAGAGCTTCGTTGCGGCTGCCGCGGCAGTCTCCGCCGCTGGCGCTGCTCCCTAGCAGGTTCCGGATATCGGCGCTCTCTCTGGGTTTGGGCATTTGGGAACAAAATGGGTATTTCGGGAAGAAAACCCATCTTCATTCGTCCAAATTGCTGACGTGTTAACTAAGATGTTAACTAATGACACATCATCATCTTCAATAATGTCGTTCGATATTGGCCGCAAAATAAACAAAACGTGAAGTTAATGATATAATCATATATGAAAATAAAAAGTTAGATAAAATAGAAAGTTTAAGCAAAATTTGGAACACAACGGTATATTTTTTCTTTTATTAACCAAATAAAATGCCTATTTCCAATGTTAATTAAGTTTAAAATGTGATCTCATATTCTGCTTTTATGGAGTTATTACATGCCAGTATACGATTTCATCCAACTCCCTCATCGTCCCTGATACATTGACACGGGTAGAACGTACAAGAGAATTTTACCCAAAAAAAAAATATACGAACTGAGAAAAATTTTCAAATTTAATGTTTGAATTCCAAATCATCAGAAAAAAAAAATTTTAAATAGGAATTGTTTGCGCATTTAATGTCGGCTTGTAAGAGTCGCCCTCGAGCTGTATATTGCATATACACTCACACATTTGGCCTTGAAGCGTCTGATACAAGTAATTACGGGGTTCACGGGAATCACGAATTCTTGTCAAATGGCAACTGAATATTTTGTTTTCTCCCAAAAAAAAAAAAAAAGAACGAAAGCACTTCTCAAAACCATTGCTACTTCGAGATTTTACGTTGGGTTACCCCGAACAATCTCATGACGAACCGAAAACCTAACCAGCGAGCATACACGCACAGACGATTTTATGGGATATGCCCTAATGAATGGGCCGAGATTCCTTATCTTCTTTATTCATGCCTATAAAGTTATGCATATCCTTAATATTTGATGTTCATCAGATACATTCCATCCTGAGTCAATGACACTGACTAATACGTCCTTACGGATCTCATGTTATATAAATATTATTCCTCCCCCTACATTCCCCACCCCCCCCAAAAAAAAGTGAAGCCCCGAAGAAGATGAGATCTTGCCATGGCAATAATTGAGGCAATTATTAATGGCCCTCCCCTCGACACCACTTAAAACCTCCCGGTTACATCTAGCCCAAATCCGATCTCTCTCTCTCTCTCTCTCTCTCACTGTGTTTGTGTGCGTGTCTTTCTTTTTAGGACTTCGTTTTATTTGTTCTCCTTGACGAACATGGAAGAATACCTGTAACCCTAACCCGACTGGGCGGTGCTAATGAAATGGGGGGCAAATCTCACAGATGGTGTTTATAAGCATGCGGGGCATACGTCTAGGACAAGGTTCGACCATTGGAACTACACGGGAAACGAATAAGACGCGTTGGAATATCGTTCCTCTCACAGGTCATCGGTCTTTTTTAGGCGCAGTAAAAACAGGGCGCTGGAGGAAGAAAAGGTAGGGTTTGCTGAAGGAGTCGAGAATAAGACGCGACTTAGGAGTAGGGGATGGTGGGGTTGGAAGAACGACAAGGGGATTCAGACGACACTTCTACCTTCAAACACTTTCTCCACTCCCTCCCTCCCTCCCCTTCTATCTCTCTCATATTAACGCCAGCACCATCAACCCCCCCGCACTCCCCATTAAATGCGAGATTGCACTGCATCCCTTCCCCCCCTCCTCTCGATCCGCTCCCTCTGCAATAACTCCTCTCTTATCATCATCTTCTTCTTCCTCTTCCATCTTCCTCCCCCTTTCTCCCCCCCCCCCCCCCCCCCTTCCGTTTTCCTTCCCTCCGAGAACCCCTTTCCTCTTCCCCTCCTTGGTAACATGTAAGGCGACGCCTCAAAAGGGACGTGCGATAGACAGGGAGAAATCTTCTCCTATCTCCTTACTACTCCCATCCGCTGCCTTGGTTTTCGCCTAGATCTTAGCCAAACGTGTCGTTTCAACCTCCTTTTCTGTGGCCGGTCCATCTCATCTTCCCTCTTTTTTTTTTTGGTCTTTTGTTATATTTTTGTTTCCCTTAGGGTTTTGTGCGCTTCTGATTTTTCTTTTCTAACATCTCGGTGGAGTTTTGTCCGAAGGGATCACACCTCCTTACGTAAGACACCAACATAGTCAACCCCCCTCCCAATTCTCTGCGCTTTGTTTCTTGTGCTGCTTTTTGACTAAGAAAGCAAGGAGAAGTGTGCGCGCGTGTGTGGAGAGAAAGGTAGGTTCTCATTGACTCTTTCACCAGCTCTTACCCCTCCTTCACCTCCTCCTTCGTCTGCTCAGTGACAGCTTGATCATTTCCATCAGGGCCGAAAATAATTGCATTGGCGAGGACTGGAATAAGGGCCACACGCCATCGCGAGATCTAGTTCGCCAGAGGAAAGAAAAGGATATAACTCGGAGATCATTCCATCGCGAGGTATGCCCGCCGGAATCATGATCCCATCAAGGAATTCGACCCCGATGTTCGGGAGCAGCCTCGGCTACGGCATCGACTTCACTCAGGTTCCTCCCCCCCAACCCTAATTATCTCCTAAGTAACATCTGGACACGGACAACGAATCACATTTTCGTCCTTCTTCTCATCTCGACTTGAAAGATGCATCTCGAAATGCGAGAACCACGTTGCCCGCTACCCTGCTTAACGCAATGCAGCTCCAACACATGTACACGTACCCACCCACCCACCAACCTCCCCAACTTTTCTTCCGATCCATGGGAAGAAGATTTCATCACATGCACGTACCTTTCGGAGTCAAATGTATAAATCCCCCAAAATGGACAAAAATACTTCCTTTTTCTTTAATTTTTTCTTTCTCACCCAAATTAAAAATGTTAATTGTTCTTCTTTTTTGGGGGATTGTTTTAATTATTCGGATTCAGAGAAGAGCAATCCATTTAAGATAATTCCATTTTAGCCTTTTTCATCTTTTTCTACTTTTCTTTTTGCTAGTCAATAAATGCACCTGCTTTTGTATTAAGACATTTTTTTTATGTACTCTCGAGTCATTCTAGCATCACTGAGAAAAAAAGAAACACACTCCGATGGAACTGTATCATTTCCTCCAGCAAAACTTGATGGACGGCGGGGACTACGGCGGGGGACCGCTTCACTCGCTGGATCAGGTCACGCAGAACAACTCCGACAGCGACCTCGTACGTAACATCAGGGACGAGGACTTCGACAGCATCAGATCCGGGAGCGAGAACCCCGACGGAGGCTCCTGCGACGATCAGTTGTTGGAGAAGGGCCCTCCTAATAAGAAGAAGAAGCGTTACCATCGGCATACCCAGCACCAGATTCAGGAGTTAGAAGCGTGAGGACATTATTTAATATATCAATGATGATCATGACCCCTCCCTTTTTCTTACAACCTATTTCTCGTTTCATTACTTCTGATGTTTTTGGTAGGTTTTTCAAGGAGTGTCAGCACCCGGATGATAAGCAAAGGAAAGAACTTGGGCGTCAATTGGGGCTCGAACCATTGCAAGTCAAGTTTTGGTTCCAAAATAAACGTACCCAAATGAAGGTTCGACCCGATCCTCGCCCTAAATTAACCATATCTTCGGACATTCTCGTATTTTTTACATGATTCGATTCCGCAGGATCCCTTTTAATTAAATTCTTTTATTGAGTTTTCAATGGTTTGTGAATTAATTATTTTTTTTATGTTTCTGAGTGGCGGTTAGACGCATAATGACCGCCATGAGAACACGCATCTCCGGACAGAAAACGAGAGGCTCAAGGCAGACAACATGAGATTCCGGGAAGCTCTTAACAATGCTTCGTGCCCGAACTGCGGCGGTCTGACCACCATTGGGGAAATGTCGTTCGACGAGCATAATTTGCGCCTTGAAAATGCTCGTCTGCGAGACGAGGTACACAAAGGAGTTCGAACGAGTTTGGTCATTCATATTTACGCGTGCTTATTCGTTTGTTACATACGTTTGATATTGGTTTGACAGATCGATAGGATTTCGGGTATAGCCGCGAAGTATGTTGGGAAGCCGGCAGCGAACATTCCTATAGGTGCACCCTCAGCTACGTTACCTCCTAATTTCCCCGTGACCTTGGGGGCAGCCGGGGGAGATCACATGTATGGAGGTGCCGGGGACTTTTTCCGATCAATCAGTGCCCCGACGGAAACTGAGAAACCGGTGATTATCGAGCTGGCTGTGGCCGCAATGGAGGAAATGATCCGCATGTTGCAGGTGGGAGAACCATTGTGGACAACTGGGAACAATGGCAACATGAGTGTGCTTAACGAGGACGAATACATCCGAGCTTTTCCTAGTGGAATGATGGCGAACATTAATGGGTTCAAGCGTGAGGCATCACGGGAAACTGCTGTCGTGATAATGAACCACATGAGCCTTGTCGAAATTCTCATGGATGTGGTAAGGCTCATCCGTATCTTCATGACTCCATAAATATGCTTATGCTAATGTCATTTTGCACTGTAATGCCTATTTTTTGTGTGTACATCTCCAGCATCAATGGGCCAACGTCTTCTCTGGCATCGTCTCCAGAGCAATGACACTGGAGGTGCTATCGACAGGTGTTGCCGGGAACTACAACGGATCCTTACAAGTGGTTAGTAATATAGTTTGCTAGACAAAGGATGAAAGATATACTCGTCGGTGTTAGATGAATACTAATAACGACATTATGCAGATGATGGCAGAATACCAACTGCCGACACCTCTCGTCCCGACACGAGAGGCCTACTTCGTTAGATACTGTAAGCAGCATGTTGAAGGGACTTGGGCTGTGGTCGATGTCTCTTTGGACTCTCTACAACAGAACCCTGCCATAAAATGCAAAAGGAAGCCTTCGGGGTGCTTGATTCAAGAGATGCCTAATGGCTACTCTAAGGTACAGCACCTTAATTCTTTCGACTTAGACGCGGACCCATAGGCAGCTTGAGAAATGACGATGAATTTGCGATGTTACATTGTAGGTTATGTGGTTAGAGCATGTAGAGGCTGATGAAAGAGGAGTGCACAATCTGTACAAGCAGCTGGTGGCGTCAGGTCAGGCCTTCGGCGCCAAACGTTGGGTCGCAACCCTTGATAGGCAATGTGAACGTCTCGCTAGTCTCATGGCGACTCACATTCCTTCTGCTGATGTCGGAGGTGATCTCGCATTAGTTGACAATCCATACCTCTATCTTCACTGTAACGGATTCTAAGTTCTGTATGGTTTTTGTCTATGAGTAGTTATAACAAGCGCTGAAGGGAGAAAGAGCATGTTGAAACTTGCCGAGCGAATGGTGATTAGTTTTTGCAGCGGGGTGAGCGCATCGACAGTTCATACATGGACCACGCTTTCTGGTACAGGTGCCGATGATGTCAGAGTGATGACAAGGAAGAGTGTTGACGATCCCGGCAGACCTCCTGGCATCATTCTTTGTGCTGCAACCACGTTCTGGCTCCCTGTTCCTCCAAAGAGGGTGTTTGATTTCCTTCGTGATGAGAACTCGCGCAGCGAGGTACCTATTCGATTTGTCTATTACTGTCTTACCCTTTCAAAATTTACCACGTTGCCGATTAAAATTCTATGAGATGACTGCAGTGGGATATCCTCTCAAATGGTGGAATCGTCCAAGAAATGGCGCATATCGCAAATGGCCATGACACTGGCAACTGCGTCTCTCTTCTCCGTGTGAATGTGAGTTACAACATTCATTCGAGCTTCTGTAGTTGTTCCCTGGATTGGTCGCTGCTTTGGTTTACCTTTATGGATCATGAATCTATGAAAACTTTTGGGCAGAGCACAAATTCGAGTCAGAGCAACATGCTCATCCTACAAGAGAGCTGTACTGATGCATCCGGTTCGTTTGTGGTGTATGCCCCGGTGGATCTGGTGGCAATGAACGTGGTCTTAAATGGAGGTGACCCAGACTATGTTGCTCTTCTCCCCTCAGGATTCTCGATCCTCCATGACGGTTCATCTGTGGACACCCAAGTAGGCACCAACGAGGTTGGAGATATATCATCAGCCGGAGGCTCTCTGCTGACAGTTGCATTTCAGATTCTGGTAGACTCTGTCCCAACAGCAAAACTCTCCCTTGGATCAGTAGCGACCGTCAACAGCCTCATCTCTTGCACTATCGAAAGGATTAAGGTGTCATTAGCCCCCGACAACAATTAGATCACCATTTCAATGCTCGCCAGGTACTTACAGTGCTTACTCTATCACGTTATGGTTTGAATCCTCGAATTGATCATTGACTATGGTTCTTTGCGTTTGGTCAGATGACGATGCAGAAGAAGATGAATCGAATCTCAAAGTGGATCTTATTCGTATTAGCTTACTGTGAGGAGTCAAGAACGCACCTTATTAACGACCTTGTCGCGGAACATCTTCACGGATCCATAGGTTCGGGAATTGACTTCTCGAAACGGCAGCAAAACTCTCCTTGGGATCAGACTTTTGAGTCCATTTTGTAGCCTGTCGTAGCTTAGACTTTGGCAAGACCTCTGCTGTTTTTTACTCTTCTTTTCCGGTTAAGTTCTTGCAAAAGAAGGCAAAAACAAAACCTAATGTATCTCTTCGGCCATTTACCAGAATCATTCGTAGCCGATGCTTTTTATACTCCGATTATCTACCTATCTCGATCGAAATCGGAAAAAAAAAACTCTACATTGGGCAAAATGGTGTGGTCTTGAGTACAGAGATATTAAGACAAAGATTTCCTGTAATTATCTCTCTTGTTTTCACTTCCTGTATCATTGCTAATATTAAGACCTCACCTTTCTCTCAAGCAGGAGAGGATGAGTTAACATCTGATCGCTGGCTAACAGTAGCTTGCTGCCTCTCATCATTGCTTTTCCTCCTCAGCATGTGCTTGATCTCGGCTTCTTTCTTGTCCACAAATTCGATCAAGTGCTTGAAGCTAGTCGAGCGATTTGGGCGCGTAGAACTCGCCGGCTGGATCTCAATCTCAGGTTCCTCGCTCTCGGGGGTGAACCTCCGGAATTGAGAAAACACCTTGCAGAAGAAACACAACAGCGCGATAAAGCAAGTAACCCCGCAGATGAGGAACAAGCCCCAGAAGCTGCTCAGCGAGAGGCGGTTTGCATCGACCGCGTTCAATTGTGAGGAGCACTGGCTCTGCGACAGCCATTTGTCGTGTATCCTTTGGAGGTCGCCACTTTCTGAGAGTTGAAGAATCGCAGTTGACAAGTCAACCGCGAGAGGAGAGTCTCTTTGAAACGCCTGAAACACGCAAATTCACAAATCGACCCATCAGTAATAATTGGCACAAATCCGATAATGCCAAGCAATGGGATGAATAACAAACTGACTACTCACAAATCCCCAGCCGCTTCTGGTGAATTCCTGTCCCACTGTCTTGAACTGACAGTTAGTGCTGGACAGAAACAGCTCGATGTAAGGAAGTTCATCGACGATTGCCCCGACCCCGCCTCCTCTACTACCTCTATCAAGAGCATTTTTGTAGTCTTCCGCTGTCTTCAACTTAACGAGTCTAGATTCCGCTATGTTGAGCTCGTTGATCAGGTAACTCCATGCGAATGATCCATCTTGGACCCCGATCTGTTCTTTACTGACAATCAGGCTGTCAAGACCTGTGACGCCTGAAGTGAGTTGTTGAACAGTGAGTATTGACGTCAAGCTAGCGGTGTAGCTTGAATTGATTATCAATACCACGAACAGCCACACGATCAACACCATCCGGCCCAGCGTGCCAATGGTGTTCTCTCCTGGTTGACGTTAAAAAAAAAACAGAAGGAGAGTCAATCCTATGAGATAGTGAGCCCCAGATTCAAAATCTCAAGGGAAGCTGTCGAAGGTCAGTTTCTGGTCACTTACTATGTGAAAAGAACATAGTCGAAAAACTAAACCTGTGAGCAAACAACAAGGATTCCATTCAGATCTACCAACACCATCGTAGTCGAGTAGAAACATCACAGTTCAACTTCCGGCATCAGATTTAACTAAGGGGCAAGATAAGGAGGGCTGACCAGAAGATCGTCATGATTTGTTGCCTCGGGGAACCACGGAATTCGTGATTTATCCGATGTTCTAGAATCCAAACTACAGCTCCCACAAAGAGGAAGAAGACACCCGTAACACACCACATCTGTAAGGTAAAAGGTTTCATGAAGGCCCAGGGATTAGTACTCTGCTGCTTCACGGGAGCAACTACGACAAGACCCGACTCCATGAATGGTTGGGTAAAGTCCACAATCCTCGTCCTATTCGTGACAATGGTAACATCTCCAACAACCGCGTCAAAATTCTGGAGTTTGGCAAGAAAACAAACAAACAGAAGCTAAGCATCATTACGACAAAATACTGAAGTGGGGCAGTAAATTCAGATCCTCACATCTTCGGCAACCTCGTATGCGAGATTGCTGTACTCAGGCTCGCTCTTGCCATCGCCATTTAAAATGTAAGTGTGCGGCACGGGATATGGCAGCAACTTGAGAGCTTCTTCAAATACATCAATGCAGAATCCTTTAACTCCTAAGGGACTATTATTGTCCGCGGACACAAATTCCTTGTAGCTTATTCGGTTCGGCACCACGATCCGTAGTGGCTTCCCATTGTTAGGAAACACCCAACCTCGGGGTCTGTCTGTGGTTTCCCCAGGCCATATTACACTGTGAAGTTGCTGACTGCTTACAGATTTGTTGGCTGGCTTCTGATGTAGTATTTCAGGAGCTATGGTCGAAAGGCCTGAGTAGTTGGACCAGTAACCGATGATACGAGAACCTGTCCCTCCGATGTTCAGAACGTCAAACGCCGGCTGCACAAGGTTTCTGTTAGAGTCAAACTGGATTAGACCACTCAGGCCGGTGAAATTAACAGCGAGGATGTTCTGAAGTAATTTTGGTCCTCCGTCAAATATATGAAGAGAAGATAAGCCTGACGAGGTGCCATTCAGGGCACGTAATTTTGCATCGTTCGAGAACGATATATTTCCACCTTCATTGAGAAAAATATCCAGAGCATGGGCAGCCAACCAGATGGAATCATATGCATACAGGGCATACGAGTTGGGATAACTGGTGCTTACCGAACTCAATCTACTCCACCGAGACAGAAACCTCTTTTTGCGATCTGTATCCGGGGTATGATGGCGGAGCGCTAGGACGCCTTGAAGCAGATCTACATTCTCAGTACTAATCGGATCAGACACATCCAATTTGGATGCAAGCCAATCGGTGGCAATCCAGACATAGCCACTGGCCATCATCTGGAGATCCTTTGCGACTGAGAATATCTTGAGACCGGAATCAGGATTCACATGCACCACATACACCCTCGACTCCATCAAGTTCACCGTCACCAGTACATCCTTGATCGCATTCACATCTGCACCGGGACTTAACGGTGCCTTGTACGATATCTTGGCACGCTTCTGGGCCAGGGCATCACCTAGGGCAGAAATCCCATTCCGACCATAGTCGTCATCGACGAAAATCGCTATCACCTCTCTCCACCCATAGTACATGACCAAATCAACGACCGCGCTCATCTGGTAATAGTCGTTCTGCGTCGTTCGGAGGAAGTATGGGAACTGAAGCGAAGATAGCGTGGGATCCGTTGCTCCGAAAGAGAGCAGTGGCACGTGAAGCTCGTTCACCACGTGGGAGATAACATGAGCTATCCCGGAGGATTGTGGACCGACCGCGACCACGATGTCGCGCTCCATAAGCTCCAAGGCTACAATTCAGAAAAAAAAAACCCCTTACGACACGAAACGTCCATTCCCGCAGCTACTCAGAATTCTCACATCCTATGGAGCTTCTCATCAAACACCCATCACGCAATCAACACCAAAACCCACTCCATACAACAATTCAAACACCCCAACAAACAAACAGCATATCCACCCAACAAAAAAGCAGTACCTTCGACCGTGCCGAGGAACCCGCTGCAGTTGGTGTCGTGCTGAAATAGATTCAGCGTCGTCCCGGCAAGAACAGACGTGTCGGCATTAACATCGTCGACCGCAGCCCGCATTGCCGGACCCACTGACGTCCCGATGACCGAATCAAAGGTAAAAAGGCATCCAATATTAACAACAGAAGGCCTCGCCGCCGGGGAGCTCGAGTTCCCATCTGCCAGGGCAACTCCAGCAAAAGCCCAGAACCAAATCATCAACAAATAAAGAAACCTTCCCCCAAGACCCCCCATTGTTTTTTCCCCCAAAACACACGGACACACACACAGAGCTTTTCAGGACATCAGCAGTTGCCAGTGGTGGTAATAATTTCTACCAGTCACAAACACTGACTACAACCACCCAAAGAGATGTCCCAACGGACAGCTGACAAGGAAGGGAGGTTGTATCCCGACCGCTTCCTCCCCGTGAGAGTTCGGACAACTTGCGAAATTGCGCTTTACTAATTTACAAAAAAAAAAGAGTAAAAAAATCTTGTTTTGTTTTTAAAGAAAAAAACAGTACGAGACAGAAGCAAAGAATATTCCTAATGCTAGCCTTTTAATTGGGGGCAATTAAGCTAATAACATGGCATTTGACAAGCGTTGGTTCGGACAAAATGGTTGGTGGGGGGGTTGGAGTAAGATCTTTGATGATGGTTTGAGGAGGGCTCCCATTGGGCCACGTGGCAGGACCCAACAAGTGGATGCTCTTCCTTTTTGACAATGACGTGACTGAGGATGATAATATGGTCCGAATGCGTCCGTTTTGGGCTCCAACTTCTGGATGCATTCCATTGCATCGTATCGTATGGTTAGGTAAGGTCATGTTGTAATAATCTAGTGTTTTGAACGTTGATTGTCGCCGGGGGGAAGAAAGGGATTTGTGAAACTGACAAATTGGGTGGCTGAAGTGAAATAATAATATTAATAAAGTTTGTGTGGGGCTGATTGGTTGGGGGGGGGGGGGGGGTAGGTTGTGAAACATGTGGTGTTTCTGTCTCTGCCCATTCACTTTCACTTTAATACCGAAGAAAAAATGCCTTCCTCCTTCACACACTGAAGCACTTCCCATGCTTCCACCCGATCAGTATTCCCAGTTTTCCCTTTTCTTTTTCACTTTGGGAAATCGGGAAGTTTCGTGATCGGGAGGGTTTAACTAATGTTCTTGGTCTATGGTAGGGACTGGTTGGATGGAATCCAGAATGCATTCATGTCGGGTCATTCCCCCACATGGGTAGATCGGAAAGAAAAGAAATGGGGGAAAAAAAGAGTAATGAAGCTGAGCAGTTCCCTCAGTGAATTTAAAAGGGTGGAGGGCCCACTTGACAATTAGCCTTTCGTACTTGTCTTATTATTTGAGAAGATTAAATGTTATATTAGTTTATCAATGCCGGGGGCCCAACCCAATTGTGGGAAACTTAAGTGAAGGCCAACCCAACACCCCCTCGCTCCTTTGGTGGAGTCTGTTGATGGAATGGTTTGAGGATGTGTGTGTGGAGTAAGATCTCATTCCTTTTGGGTTCCTCTGTGGAGTCTGTCTTCGCCACTTCTTCGGCGTGAAGAGTTTCGCGGCTGCTGAGTTAGTTTCGGTGGTTTTATCAAGAGGTCATGACATGCACATAAGTCGCTCCTTGGTCTCGAAGCTATATGGTAATATTGTGTATCGAAATTTGATTTTGTGCTTTGCTTATGCCCCATGTATTAAATTAAAAACTTTTCGAGTAACTCGGATTACATCGTCGAGTCAGGACTAAGGGAATAAAGACATTCCGAGATTTCGTGGTGTCGTGTAGCGTAATTAAATCGCTGTCCTTCAACCAGAAGCCTCTAGACTGCATATGAGCATAGTGCATGACATTCTTCGTGACCGGGAAGAAGAAAAACCGAAAAGATTCGTGTTCAAATAGCGTGCCTGCCATTGCCTGACTAAAATCCCCCTCTTATTCCCATAGGAAACCAAATAGGCTCGGCGGCTCTGGCTGTTGATCATCTCAGGCAACCGGCATAGGTCGAATTCTGGGCTTGTTCGGTTGTGCAGAGGCGTCAAGGTACCATGAAGGGCCGCGTGATCCGATCGTTCGACCTCAACAGATCGCCACAGCAATCAGGTAAACGGACCTCGTCCTTTTGGTTTGTCCCCTGATAGGATTTATGTTTTCCCTTTTCCATTCCTCTGGTGCTTCATGGATGATGTTGGCAAGATCTTAAATCGAATGTTAAAACAGTCAACATCAAACCTCACCCGGGAAGGCAAGAATGTTTCGTCAATTATTTTCATATTTCTCAGTGTCTTTTTCATCCAAGATCTTTTCATCAAGATTTCGAAATCAGAACTGTTTTTCTCGTAATCTTCAAGAGATGCCCAAAAGAAAAATCCTTTCAAGGCACGCAGTAAGAGAACAATGATGCGACGACATTGTGAATTGGGTCATTCTGATTTGGGCCCATTGGGCCCATCAAACCCATACGATGTGGCCCATATTTTATGCGGCGATGAGGCCCATATAATCCGGCCAGAAGTGCACCGTCAGTTACCCGGGAGGGGGTGATGACGTGGCGGAAGTAGTGGTAGTTATTATTATTATTATTTTTTTTTTCTGGTTTCCCGCGCCGTTCTGCACCTCCCCAACGCCCACGTCATCGGCCGTTCCACTATCCCCGAGAAAAGAGAAATGCCCTTTTAAATCAGCCTGTTTGTCTCTTCCGAGTCCCTTCCCTCACCCTGCCCCTCACTTGCTTTGGACTTTTTGGCTTTCCCGTCAAGCTTCGGAGTCGGTTATTATTACCCAAAACCCTAAGCGATCGGGGGAGGCCGCCTTCGCCCATCACCGACCATGGAGCTCCGATCGCGCAGGATCATCTCCTCCGGTCATTCTCCCCAAGGTAAATGCCGTCGCGGCGGACGATCGTGTCTTTTCGTGCGATTCTTTTGACCGGTTTCGGGGTTGCGTTGCCTTTCCATGAAGCAATGGGAATCGGTTGAACCATGAATTGGACTCGGTGAAAGACTTGTCCGCAGTCCTTCCCCCGCGTCGGTTCATAAATTTCTGTTCGTGAATTGTTGAGAATTCCGGAGTTCTTTTGTCCTGCCTTGTTTGATTTTGCTCAATAATCTCTTTCGGATATGTAACTTTGTTGTCAGATGAGGAAGTGGACAATGAAGCGTCGAGGAACGGCAGCGGTAGCGAAGAGGAGTATATTCCCATGTCAGATTCGGACATGAGCGCGGATAATAATGGTTAGTTGGCGCCATACCGATGTTTCACTTAGTTCCTCTTTTGTCTAACATAAGCTGTTCTTGGGTTAGTTTGTTGCGTCCAGTCGGAAGTTCATTTATTAGTTATGTGTGCTTGCTAATATCGATGTCTTCCTTCTGTGGGCAGATGAGAAACATTCTTCAAAGCTGTTTGGAGAAAGCTCGTTGGCAGCGTCTTCCAGGAGAAGGAATCCGCAGTCCAGTGACTCCACTGAAGCGACAATGGCGGAAGTGAAAGTTGTAGGTCAATCTGATCAGATCGAGATCAATAGTAATGTTGCTTCAAAGAGGAAACGCAGAGGCCGGAAGAAAAGAGATGGGCCGCCGTTGTTATGGGAAATCTGGGAAGACGAACAGGAGAAGTGGATTGATGATAACTTCACAGACAGTGTTGATTTAGATGATAATGATGTAGCTATAGATACTGTTGACCCACCAGCTGATTTGGTAGTACCATTGCTGAGGTATCAAAAGGAATGGCTCGCTTGGGCCTTGAGACAAGAAGCTTCAGAGAACAAGGGTGGGATTCTGGCAGATGAAATGGGAATGGGAAAGACTGTCCAGGCGATTGCTCTAGTCTTGGCGAAACGTGATATCAGGCATCGAGTAGGTCGTAAAAAGGCATCGGTCTCATCTTCGGCTGGCCCATCAACAACTAGAGCTAGGGCTTGCGGAACCCTTGTCATCTGTCCAGTGGTTGCCGTGACACAATGGGTTGATGAGATATTTCGTTTCACAGCGGAAGGAAGTACAAAGGTGCTCGTATATCACGGGTCGAATAGAGGGAAGACTATCGATCAGTTTGAGAAGTATGATTTTGTTGTGACGACTTACTCACTAGTTGAGTCCGAATATAGAAAGCATATGATGTTGCGCAGGATAAGATGCCCCTATTGTAAGAAACTGTTTAATGGTGATAAGCTGCTGATTCACCTGAAGTATTTTTGTGGGCCGCATGCCGTGAGAACATATAGGCAGTCTAAGCAGGAGAAGAAGAAGCTTAAGTCAGAAGCATGGAATGGTGAATTATCAAAGAAAGAATTGGAATCTCTGTTAGGTGATGCTTACAACTCCAAGGAAAGCACTTCTGATGGAAAATCAGTTCTACACACTATCATGTGGGAGCGCATTATCCTGGATGAAGTGAGTAACCACTGTATTTTCTCTTTTGCCTTAATCATTGGTAAATTACTCAAATTTCTTAGAATGTTTATGCTACCTCTTCGTTTTCTGAACGTGTGTACGCGTGTGTGTTTCAAAATCAGAGCTTGTTGGTACTCTCTTTGTTCATTTGTCTCTTTTTTCCTTCAGAATGTGTAGTTTTGATTAATTCAGTGTTTGGGCATCACAGTCTGCAGTTAGCCCAGAGTAAGCAACATGGATGCAAAATACAACTATTAATTAGAATCACAAAACCTTTGCTACCTTGTGTCGTGTTTGTAGGCTCACTACATAAAAGATAGACGATGCAATACTGCTAAAGCTATTCTAGCTTTACGGTCTTCATACAAGTGGGCCTTAAGTGGAACTCCCCTTCAGAATCGCGTGGGAGAGCTGTATTCTTTGGTTAGTGACTGTATACATCCTATCAGAAAATTCTAAATTAATATTTTCTTTGATTGTTCCTTAGATTTCCGTCCTGTATTCTCTTGCAGGTCCGTTTTCTGCAGATAGTACCTTATTCCTATTACTTCTGTAAGGATTGTGACTGCCGAGCACTGGATCATGTGTATGTCCTGAACAAAATAGTTCCCTTCTTAGTTTTCTTTAGTGATTTTAATGCCACATATGTGTCTTCAATTTACTGGGTTGTACCTAATGATCATTTCATTGTAGCTCATCACAAGCATGCCGTGTCTGTTCTCATGCACCTTCGAGACACTTTTGCTGGTGGAATAGGGTAAGCTGCTGATTTTCTTTTCTCCCGCTACTGCTTTTTGTTTTTTTGTTTTTTTTTAAATATTGATTGTTCAACTTCTTAAGGTTGGTTCTCTGTTATGTCATTATTTTGCAAGTCATGTTATATTGTTCGATTTGTATCTACCCAGAATGTATCTAATGTCTTGCAACAACATGGGAACACTCTTGACGGAAAGCGGGCAATGATATATTTGAAACACAAAATTCTGAGGAGCATTCTGTTGAGACGCACGAAAAATGGCAGGGCTGCCGATCTCGCTCTTCCTCCGAGGATTGTAAGTGTTCGTCTTATATCCGAGGCGTGATTGAACGCCCTGCGATCCATAACTTGAGTCGACCCTTTCTTTCGTAACCATTTTGCAGGTCACTTTGAGGCGGGATTCTCTAGATGTCAGAGAGGAAGACTATTATACATCACTGTATAATGAAAGCCAGGCTCAATTTAATACGTATGTTAGATTGTTTCTACTTGTTTTGGCAATGATATTCTTTTTATCATATCTTCTTTTTGCACTGGAGGTGTTATGGGATTCATTTGTGCACCTAAAACTATGCATCCTTGTTGTAGGTATGTTCAGGCTGGAACAGTGTTGAACAACTATGCACATATATTCGACCTTCTAACCCGCCTCCGGCAGGTATTTTATGTTGTGTTATTGTCAATGAAGTAGTTCTTAATCCCAATTAGAAGTGCTATATTCTTGTTTAAATGTCGTAAGAAAGATTTTTTGTCGATCTATTGACTGTTGATTGTGGATCTCTGGCCTTATGAAAGAATGTTGATTAGGATTGTTGAGGCTGGCTGATGCGAAAATAGATTTCTACATTTTTTTTTTATTTAGTTTGCCCAGAGATGTTAAGGATGTTGAACAGGTTTTGCTCACGACAAAGTCATGTAGTTTGAGCATCTTTTGGTGATTTGATCTATTCTATAGTATTAAAGTGCTATTAGAATGAGAGAATTTCAGGATCTGATGACATGGAATGTAATGCTATTGAGCTATTGTCAGGAATATGTGGTAGCTTTTATTATTTACAGCTAATGCTGATGAAAAATGCATTATTACTGCTGCAAGCAGACTTGATTGTATGACTACTTTTTTATTAATATGCAGGCTGTTGATCATCCATACCTAGTTGTTTATTCCAGAGCTGCTGTCTCAAGAAACGAAACTCAGTCCAATGGTGACACTGGGGAACAAGAATGTGGTCTATGTCATGACCCTGCTGAAGATCCAGTGGTAAAGGAATTCTCTCGTCCATCTTGAATGCGAAATTGCTTAGAAAGTGTTCATTTTGATCATGAAAACGGTACCTTCAACTGTGGACAAGAAGTCATGAAATTTTAGTTTGATATTATTCGGTGAATTTGGCTGTGCAATAGGTGGACTTGGGTTCCATTACCATCTGTGCAGACTAGTTTCTTGGCCCGTTATGTTGGACTTGTTTTACATTCAATTGTTGCTGATGTTTCAGGTTACCTCTTGCATGCATGTATTTTGCAAGGGTTGCTTGACTGATTTTTCTGCCTCACTGGGCCAAGTATCATGTCCTAAATGTTCTAAACCCCTCACTGTGGATCTGACTTCAAAAGCAGATGCCAATGATGAGTCAACTCGATCATCTGTCCAAGGTTTCAGATCTACGAGTATCTTAAACAGGATACAGCTAGATGACTTCCAGACTAGCACAAAGATTGAGGCTTTGGTATTGGTCCCTCAAACTTTTTGCTTCTTAGTAACTTCATTTTTTAGTTGCGTTTGGCATATGGACCATGAGAGAGAGTGCCGCAATTGCTGCCATTGAGGTTGGAAACCTTGTGTCAACATCCCAGTCTGACTTAAATGCTGCATTCTACAATGAGCCCCCAGCAGTATGCTAAGACAGTCGATTTGCATCTTTCTTGATAAATTCACTTTGGTGGTCGTAATAATATAGTGCCTCATATATTTTACTACTAATCTTGAATTTTCTTTCTTGATGTTGATTTTGTTTGCACCTTGTTTCTTGTGCCGATCCTCTACATGGAAATTTATTGTTACAACTAGAGGGAAGAAATCAGATTCATGGTGGAACGAGATGGCTCAGCTAAAGGAATTGTTTTCAGTCAATTCACATCATTCTTGGATCTGATAAGTTATGCTCTGAAAAAGGTGAAGTGCAACATATTCATTTTTACATCATTCCAGATAAACTGAAACTCATAAAATAAGCCTCTTGCAGTCTGGCATATGCTGCGTTCAACTAGCAGGTCACATGTCCCGTTCTGCACGAGATGCCGCCATTAAGAAATTTACCGAGGATCCAGAATGTAGGATCTTCCTCGTGAGCTTGAAAGCAGGTGGTGTTGCACTAAATCTTACCGTGGCCTCTCATGTGAGTTCCCTCTTCTTTATTGTATAATCTTGTTCCTCCCACATTTTATTTTGAGAGTAAACAAGATATCTGATCTTAGGGACCCCTGTCTTCCTATTGCTCTTTTCCGATAACGCACCCGATTGCCTTTGGCTGATCTTTTAACTTGACAGGTTTTCGTTATGGATCCATGGTGGAATCCTGCCGTGGAGCGGCAAGCACAAGATAGGATCCACCGAATCGGACAGTATAAACCAATCAGGTGGGTTTTTCTCGGCTGCCCTTCCGCTTATATTATATATGAGGTTCTTTCTGTTATCTGAAACGCCTTTCTGGACTGTAGGATAATTAGATTTGTCATCGAGAACACCGTTGAGGAGAGGATTTTAAAGTTGCAAGAGAAGAAGGAACTAGTCTTCGAAGGGTGAGTGTCGTCTCTTTTGGTTTATTATCTTCCCGTGAGAAGAGCCAATCCAGCTCAGGGTCGTTATTTCCTCGCTCTCAGGACTGTGGGAGGCTCTTCGGAGGCCTTGCAGAAGCTGACCGAAGCAGACATGAGGTTCCTATTCGCCACCTAAATTGACTTTTTCACTTTTTGGAGCGGCATTGGGTTTCATTTTGCATGCGGAAGAAATATGATAGTAGATTTTCATCGTCGTCTCATCGGAACCCAAAAGCATCAGCCGGCTACGATGTTTTGCTTGGCTGATGATCGATCCTTGGAAACATGTGTTCCTTATTTGTAACTGAAGTACTCACAGTCCAGACCAAAGGTTGATTATAGCTCGTGTCTTGTGGAGAACTTAACAAAGAAGGAAAAGCTGGCGGCTCTCTCCGGTGGCCATTGAATAATGCTTCTATCTTTAGGAATTTTCTGGATAAGGTGATCCAGACATGGGAGGGATCTGTCGTCATCCATTCGTGGCTGTTTTAGGACCTCTTTTTCTTTCGTAGCACTCCTCGATCTGACCTTTTCTCTGAAAAAGGGTCGTGAAACGGTAAAAGTCGGGTTTTGCCGTGCTGGTGATGACGAATCCGGCGCATCCCTTGTTTTCATGGTTTTGGACGTCGCTGTCATGCAAGTTGAGTTATAGGAAAACCAACCCTCTGGCTGTCCAGAGCATATTATGCGAATAGGTTTCATATGAATCGCAGTTCTCCCTAGCGAGGGAGGGCCGCAGGGGGTGTCAACTCTCGTATCTTTGTCTCCCAGCCCCCACCGTGATTCTTCCTTGGGGCAGTCGTGCGTGTGTACGGCCGAGTACTGCCAAAGGGAGAAAGGGGAGTCGAAATTTTCTTGCGCCTCTCCTTTGGACACGCTCGTGTCTGGCGGCTGACGTTGGTACCAGCTGGATCAAACTACAGTTGAATCATGTCCTGTCCTAGAATCGGTAAAAATTCGTCGACCTAAAAGGGGCAAATGCAAGTGTGCAGTTTTTTTAAGGCGTTACAATTGATGGATGGCGACTCCAACGGAGGATAATTGAAGTGCAACGCTAGTCATAACTCCGAGACTGACTCTCTTTCTCACTCGGGGGAGATCTCCTCGGTGGAATCCAGCTCTTCGGCCTAAACACATCGACGTAATTCCCACCCAGATCAAATTAAATAATAATCCCAAAATCTCTCGATATTCATAGAAGTCGATATCTTATTAAGGGACAATGTAAAATTACTCTAGTTTACTTTCCCAAGTTTATCCAAAATGTCCACCCCCCTCCTATTTTGTTATCCTAAAAGATAAAAGACAAAAGTGTCTTACTGTGGTGGTTGATGTGTGTTTTTTGACGTTGTGGTATATAGAGAATCTTCAGTGAGGGTTATTTTTCATTTTCAACTTCTTGGCAGTTATCTTCAATCTCTTGATCTTCAACTTTCACTTGACAGTTACTTTCCATTTCCGCAGGTTTTAATATCCACAAAGTCAGATTTTCCACGTCAACTGATTTGTATGGATTGGGGTTAAATTTTGGGAAAATCCTCTATCGAGAGAGAATCCTCGACTTAGATTTTGTACATCGGGGAGAATCTTTCCAGGGAGAATCCTCCGTTAGATTCTTTTATATCATCGATAAAATTAGATCTTATCCCTCCAAAGTTTCTCTTAGTCGATCATTTTGTCTATAAATGGAATTTGAATACGTTATTTGATGTGCTATTTATGTATGTGATATTTGATTTTATGATGAGATTTTTACCTTAGACTAATTTGTCAAGTTAGATTTTCCTTAAACCCACTTAACTATTATATTTGTATATTATACTCAAATCACAATCCGCCTCCAAAGTTATCTTGTATATACTTTTGCCCCTATAAGGAGATTCTCTAAATTAATCAAAATCTTACCGTCAAAAATCTGAATCGGAACATTTTTCTGTCACATGTTTAGTATGTTTCCCTTTCAATCAACTACATTTTTTAGTCGATTTTTTCAAGTTGATTTTACACGCGACCTTCAAATTTATTGGTAGACATGAGGGATTTTTCTCTCACTCAAATTAATCGACTGAGAATCTTCGAATAACAATCAATTCTCTATTATTATAATAGCGTTCTAGAAAACACAATGATAAATTAAAAATTAATATATGTGGTCCAAAACCACTATCTTTTAAGGAGATTATTGTCCCTTGTCGATAAATCGAATTCCAATTCATAATCAATTTTTTCGAGTAGCGTAACGGTTTTAACCGATTGAATTTTCGAAGCGTCACACATTACTCGATCACCATTTTCTGTAGACTTGATTCTTAGAGCATCTGGTTGATCATACCGACCATTTGTAGGGATCTTGTAAGAATTTGCATATGAATGTGACGCAAATTTTCTAAATCCCGAGACAATTTATCTAGGACCTTCATTATATGTCGGAGGGCAATCCTTATAGATATTCGCGTATATGACTTTCGAAGGGAAATTTTCAAAGCCTCGTTCGAATCTTCATCGGGCGATCGAACAAATTTTCAATGAATTTTACATTGGCATTGTAGTTCATTCCACACTCACCGCTCCAAAAAGGTATTTGAGAATTAAATCGATGGCGCAAAATTATACGGCGTGAACACACCTCCAACGCGCAACATTAACATCAGCAGCACGTGCAAATTTCACTTACAACCCCCCCCCCCCTGTTTTAGAAGCATTCTTAATCTCGATTTAACCCCTCGAGCATTTCCCCATTCCCCCCTTTTGTTTATTCTTTTTACCATGATCCCGAAGTCTCTTTCATCTTGGATTATCATTTCAGTTCTTCCCTAGTCGGCGGATTTTAACTGGTCGATTATGCCGTTGGACGAGTGTCGCGTCGAGGTCGTGTTAGGGACGTCTCCCGACGCATCCCCTGAACCCGATCCGCGGCCCGTCAGATGTCGTAACATGTTGGAAATCACTAAGCGATCACTGGTCACGACATTGGTTAGAATCCATGCAGGTCACTTCAGGATCACGCTGTCTCTCTGCAGCCAGGCCTTGCTGTGGAGGGTCCTCGCTGTCCCTGACCCCGTCCCCATCCCCGCTTTCCGAGGATTGTTTCGTGACTTGCCCTCGGCTGCTTTCGCTTTCCTCTGGACTGTCTCCCTCTCGGTGCTCGCCCTGCTTACCTTCCTCTACCTCCTCAGATGCGTGTTCTGCTTCGACGCTGTTCGATCTGAGTTCACCCATCATGTCGGGGTTAACTACCTCTTTGCCCCCTCCACATCGTGGCTCCTCCTCCTGCAGGCCTCCTCGCAGTTCGTCCTAGCCCCTGGTGGCTTTCACTACCGGTTGCTCTGGTGGGTCTTCCTGATCCCTGTTCTGGTCCTCGACGTCGCTGTTTATGGCCAGTGGTTCACCAAAGGAAAGAGGTTCTTGTCGATTGTGGCCAACCCGACTTGCCAGATGTCTGTGATCGGTAACCTCATGGGAGCACGAGTTGCCGCTGAGACCGGATGGAAGGAGGTTTCAATCTGTTTGTTTTCGCTCGGGTTTACTCATTACCTGGTCATATTCGTCACGCTCTACCAGAGGATAGCAGGGAGCAAGAGCTTGCCCGCAATGTTGAGGCCAGTTTTTTTCCTGTTTGTCGCTGCCCCAAGCACGGCTTCCATTGCCTGGAGCTCGATTGCCGGAAGCTTCGATAACGTATCCAAGATGTTGTTCTATCTGTCTCTCTTCCTCTTAACGTCCCTGGTAATGTTCCGTCCTATCGCTCGCTCACTTAACTTTCGCGTTAACTAAAATACCTGATTATTTCTCCGCCTTTTGACCGGAACACCGAATACAGATATCGAGGCCGGCCCTTTTCAGGAAATCGATGAAGAAGTTCAGCTTGGCATGGTGGGCATACTCGTTCCCTTTAACCGTCCTCGCCCTAGCCTCAGCACAATACACGGGCACAGTCGAAGGCCTCCCATCTCGCGTGCTGAAGCACGCACTGTCATCAATCTCTATTACAGTATTCATTGTCCTGACGGTCCTGACCGGTATCAACAATAACTCCCTATTCTTACCGGCCAACAAGGATGCCAAACAAGATCAAGGCATGTAGAGTGAATCTAGAACCTTGGTTTTTGTTATGTTATAAAATCACTGTGTTGATGTAAGACTTCGCTTGTTGATAATGAGCTTGAAAAATGTGATGTTGCGTTACAATAAGGTGTCACAGTAATATTACGTCTGTCCTTTTATTAACATGGAAATTTAGTAAAAGTATGAAGCCGTCGGCCCATTATGAAGCAATGCGACTGTTTAGTAATTTACAAAACATTTCTTGTTCAAATTTGGTCCAATTGTAAAATCCCATAAATGAAATTTAGTAAAAGTCCGTACAAATGTATAAAGAATGTACGAAGCCCGTGGGCCCATTTACTAAACAAATACATTATTTTATACCTTACTACAAATACATTGTTCATTATTAATACACATGTACAAGCCCATTAACAAATTTAGTAAAAGCTCGTACAAATAAGAAAAATGTACGATGCCCATCCCCATTTACAAAAAATAACCATAATGTACTAAATTTCTGGCACAGCAAGAACATACTAAAGCCAAAAATTTAGTAAGAGTTGTAACCTCCAGTCAACTAGACGTTAGCCGCTTCCTAACATTGTGCTCAAGGTTGACAATGCTAGTGGTACTATGGTGGGGAAGTATGATTTGATGATATTACACAAACATATCATTAGATGCATCTGAAAAGATTGGAATTTCTTCCCGGAGGCCATATCAATAACGGTGCATCCGAAATCCCAGATGTCGGCGGGACACCGGCAGACCTAACAGCGGAGGTCGTGCCAGAGGAGCAACAAGGGGCATGCGACACGGCTGCGGCAGACCAACGGCAGATGATCCCACCTCTAGTCCAGCTCATGTTGGGTTATAGAAGCCATGGGAATTTTCAATTTTTTTTTCATGGTTCTAACCAATAGTATTATAAGATTAGTTAAGGTGGTTGGGTTTGTGGGGTTGAAGCATTTGGTTTGTGACAATTGCTTTTTGATTTTGGATGGTGGAGAGAACAAGACATCTTTATTTGACCGACCGACATGGCCAGGTATTGGGTCATGAAAAAAAGAAGTGGGGGGAGGGAATTGGGAATACACGTGTGGGCGTGGTTGAGGAATGGGAAAAGTGCAGTTAATTTTGGGAGGGAGGAGGGCCCTCTTCTCAATCCTCATGGGATTACTTCCCAGTTCCTTATGCATCAAATCCTTCATGGGATACTGCTATTTGGATAAGGGAAAGTGTGGTTTGAGTTGGGATGGGAACTATACCCCACTTGGATTTGGATTCTCGGGTTTGGAAATTAGAGAGAGTTGGTCATCAGATTAAGCCTCTCTTTAAAACCAGCTGTCATCTTGTTTTGAGAGGGGAAGGGGGGGGAGTTGGTGGTTTTGAGATTGGAGTGAGTTGGGCAACCAAATTAAATTGTTGGGTTTGAGCATCGTAGGTTTAGATTTGTTTAGTTCAGTTCGGAACGTTTGAATTCATCCTTAGGCATTGGAAAAAAAATGCTGCACTTTGGCCTGATTCGAGAGGATTTGCTTTACCCAGTTCGTTGGTTGCGACTGTAATTCGGATGGCTGGAGTTACTTTGTCCTGAGGGGGGGATGTTATAATGGAACCCGCATTCGACTTTCATCCTAAAAATATTTAGTGGGAAATGAGATGGGCAACCCACTTGAGTTTGGTTGCTAAGAAAGAAAAGAACATGTTTTTTCATTTCATTTTAATTGAAGGAATGAGAGAGGAATTAAAAGTAGTTAGCAAAACTAACACCAAACGTCACTTCCTTCCTCCTACTTGTTAGGCAGTCTCTGACCAATCTTACCCACTTTTGTTGTCCTAATTTCTCTTAGCCCACACTTCCCCATAATTTATTAATTCACATCAAATCAATTAATCAATATGATTTTTTTTTTTGGTGGGCAATTTGTTTATTCTCATTTTTGGGTTGGAAAAAAAAAAGAAAAGAAAAGATTTTATCTATCACAGGAAGAATTGGTGTTCTTGTATTGAATCTCTCGTGTCTCTGCCAAAACAGAGTACATTACAACCACTAACTAATCCACTCGACTTCTGACCACCCACGACACCCACCAGCATGTCTGCCGGTTCCTGCCTGACTGTTGTCGCGGCGTAGGACCTAAGGACGCTGCCGCTGCATCGGCATTCCACCATCATCACGTCCGCATCGCCCCCTCTTACGTCCATCCACCCGTCGTCTTTTGACCAGCTGGGAAGTAATTCCATGCTGGAGCAGAGCGTCCCGATCCTATCGCGCGATGGCTCGATGGTGTTGGTCAGTCGCATGGTCGCTTGACCAGTGACTTCGGCGGAATCCCAAAATTCTTGATCCATCACACTAGTAGGGGAGAGAGAGAGTTCCTCTGCTTGTTTAGAATCAATGCCGGAGTTGACTCGATCGAGGAACGGGTGATCGAGCAATTGACCTGCTGTCCATCTCTCCTTCGGGTTCCTCCGCAAGCACTTCCCCAGGAAGTCCCTTCCATGGGCCGAGAGGCAGCCCCTGATCTCCGGCAACTCGCCGGAGTACACAATCTTGTGGATTGCTGAAACCGGGTCGCACACGCCAGTCCAGGGGAACTTCCCCGTCGCCATCTCTACGATAGTGCACCCGAATGCCCAGATGTCGGCAGGGCAACCCTGCTCCGCCCCACATGCCGCCTCCGGCGCCATATACATTGGCGTGCCTCCAATTGCAACCGGCGCCATCCCCACACTCTTGGAACACCCGAAATCTGCAACCTTGACGCAATCCCCGCGGCCAATGAGGATGTTGCTCGGCTTCACATCGCAGTGGACGATCCCTCGTGAATGCAGGTAGTCAATCCCAACCAGGATCTGCTGCGCATATCGCGCAATCGCAGCTTCCTCAAGCCCACCCTGTTTCCTGATCACCTCGGACAAACTCCCGGCAGGAACATACTCCAAGAAGAGGTTGAAAACAGGGCCGTCCGTCTCTTGAGTGACGCCGCATCCACTGTATCCCACAATGTGGGGAGAATCAAGCGAGGACAGGACCCGCACCTCGTTCTGCAAGGGTTCCGACCGGGTGGCAGGGGCGGACTTGACCGCGAAGGTCTCGCCGGATGAGGGGCAGGTGGCGAGGGAGACAGAGGCCGTGGAGCCGCGGCCGATGGATCTGCCTCTGATCCAGTTCATGTTGATGGGTTGGGGGGGGGGGGGGGAATTGAGGATGTTGGGTCGAGTATTAGGTATGAGGGGGTGGTGAAATTGTTGGGTGATTTTGATTAAGAGGTTGGGTGGGTGGGTGTTCGTTTGGTATTTATATAAACATGTGGGGAGGGGGGAGATTAATCAATTGACAAAAGGGTTAGTTAAGTTAGGAGGATGTAATGAGAGGGTGGATTAGGATTTGTGGTTGATTTTGAGGGGTGTTGTGTCATTTAGATGTCCTGCTGACGTCGACAGGGGAATGGAAACAAGTTTGGCCTTTGGATGGTTGATGTAACGACGATGACGATGATATTTTATTTTCACTTTTTCCTTTTCGGGATGAAAGTATTTTGTATCGCTTGTTTTAGTGTAAATGAACCAATCACTAATCAAATTCTAATACATACATCATAAAGTTAATCTTTTAGTGTAATTCTCTTTTAAAATATCAATAAGCAAGTAGGCTATGTTGTCGGGAGTTTTGTTCCATGATGACGTCATTTGGCGAAATATTTCGCCAAATGACGCATTTTTGAAAATAATTATGCAACTAACCCACCAAAGTCGGCCTTTGTAAGGCCGACTTCGGTTTTCCGGAAAAGGTCGACTTCATCTGCCATTTTTTTTTTTAGCTATGGAAGTCGGCCTTTATAAGTCCGACTTTCGTTTTCCAGAATCGAAGTCGGTCTTACAAAGGCCGACTTCCATTAATTAAAAATAAAATAAAATAACAGAGGAAGTCGGCCATTGTAAAGCCGACTTCAGCACGGCCGGGGCAAAGTCGGCCTTACAAAGGCCGACTTCCAGTAACTTAAAAAAATATATATGGCAGAGGAAGTCGGCCTTTGTAAGGCCGACTTCAGTGCGGTCTGGCCGACTTTGCTAGGTTTAAAAAAAAAAAAAAACTCGGGGAGACAGACCTCCCCGAGTGCCGCCAGCCCCTCCGCCCCCTGCCGCCTCCAAGCCGATTGAAGCCCCCTCGTCCCGGTTTTCCGTCTCCGAGCCCGTGCTTCCGTCACCGTTCCCGAGCCCGTGCTTCCGTTCCCGAGTCCGTGCTTCCGTCCCCGTTCCCCACCGTCCTCTTTGGAGCCATTTCGTCCCCGACCGTCGCCTTCCGTTCCCCTAAAGGTAATAGTGTCATTTTATGTTTTTTTATAGTTAATTATCGTTTAATTATAGGAATTAATTGTTATTTATGGTTAACTATAATTAATTAGTGTTAATGTTATCGTATGGGAATTATGGTAAGTTATGGTTTATAAAGAATAAGAAAGTGTTTAATTGACCTTATCGAATGTAATTACCTACTAAAGAAATATAATTATCGTAAGAATTTAATTATTGTAATTAATTAGGTCGTTATTAAGTAACACCGAAATGTATATTAACTAAATTGTATTCGTTTTTAAGCTTTATGTTCTAATTTGATAGCTCAATTGATTTAGGTGTTGTATTCCAATGTCGTCGATTGAGCTATTGATCTTTTATAACGGAAATACCGTGAATGGAGCTGACGGAGTTGGTTATGAAAATGGTTCAATATCAAGAACATAAATTCCTAAATTTGTCAATTACGAGAATTTTGAACGGTTGATATGCGAAGCTATCGGTTTGCAATCGACAATTTCATTACAGATAGCGCATAGGTATCCCGTTCTGGCGTTAAATAATGTTGGCGTACAGCATTATCTTGTTCCTATTAAAGTGGATAAAGATGCGAAGTTGCTAGTTAAGTTTGCTATTGCAAATCCACGGAATATGCAACAAATATATGTGTTGTCTGATGTATCGGTGCCGCATGTTCAAGCTAGAAGGGTGGATGTTGAGCGTAATATGGAACGCCATCGTCATATGGGTGTTCGTCGTCAAACTAAAACTGTAGAGGCTAGGATGTTCGCCGTACAGACTAATGTGGAAGTGGATCGTGCTGTGGTTGAGGAGGAAGTGCAGCGTTGTTTTCCGGGCGAACATTGTTATAATATTCCGATGGAAGTTGATCATCGCATGGATGTTGTAGCTGGAAACATTGTTATAATTTACCCCGATGCGCTTGTATGGATATGCTGAAGCGCCAGCGGTTGACGACGAGTTTGAAGCTGAACCAGCCGATGAACCTAACTCGGAGGAAGTGGAGGAGGCCGAGGAAGAGGAGCAACAGGAGGAAGAGGAGCATGATGAGCATCGAAACGTTGATATGTTTGACGTCGATGCGTTCATCATGCAATCGCAGGAGCACGAGGTATATCCGTCTCTCGTGATTGATCCGACTCCCGTTGATGCCGTTAGGACTCCGGCATTATATGCATCCACGTCGTCCACTCCTAAGGCACCACGGAAGAGTATGAGGGATCGACTACCCGCTCGTGATGCAGAGGATTCTTCTCAGGTAACGCAGATGGACTCTCAGCAACGGTGGGGATCATTCTTCTACTCCAGGCGCTACCGAAGGAATTAGGATCATTTAGACTTCTCCTATGTACTTTCTTTTTAGTTGGTTGTTTTACTAGCATTACGAATTGATTTTAATTGAGTTGACTTGAATTGATTTTAATTGAGTTGAGTTGAATTGAGTTGAGTTGAATTGAGTTGAATTTGATTTAATTGAGTAGAGGTATGTGTTACAGGTATGTGATTGGAATCAAAGTTTAATTTTTTTTTTAAGTTCGGAGGGAAGTCGGCCTTACAAAGGCCGACTTCCTCATCTGCGGATGGAAGTCGGTCTTTGTAAGGCCGACTTCCTCTGCCATAAAATTTTTTTCCTAAGGCACTCAAAGTCGGCCTTTGTAAGGCCGACTTTGCCCCGACCGCGCTGAAGTTGGCCTTACAAAGGCCGACTTCCTCTATTATTTATTTTTTTTTTAATTAATGGAAGTCGGCCTTTGTAAGACCGACTTCGATTCTGGAAAACGAAAGTCGGCTTTACAAAGGCCGACTTCCATAACTAAAAAAAAAAAAATTAGCAGAGGAAGTCGACCTTACAAAGGCCGACTTTAGTGGGTTAGTTGCAGAATTATTTTCAAAGATGTACCAAATGACGCCAAATGACGTCGTCACGGAACAAAACTCATGTTGTTGGTTGTACTACTCAACTATATTTGGACAACCAGGGGGGGTAATTGGGTTATGGACACGTGTGGGTGTTGTGGTGGGCACCACAACTGTCTCTGAAGTAGATGTAAAAAGGACGAGAAACCAGGAGAAAGAGTGTTGTTTGGTTGTTAAAAGGGGAGGGGGAGTCAGTGTATGGGGTTAGGGATTAGATAGATGGACAGATCTGCCCACTTGGTAGTTTTACAAGTGGACTTCATTAAACATGGGTTTCAACTTGTACCATTTTCCATATCTCCTCTTTTTTGGGCGAATTGGGTGATCGGGGGATTGGATCAAGTTGAACCCACCCGAGCTGTCTTTCGAAGTTGTGCTCCTCCCTATACAATGCACGTAACACACTTTTTTCTTTTATTTTCCAAAGCCCATTCTCATTCATTACGCGCATCTTTTGGTAAGCTGCATATTTTGTCCATTTTATTACCATCCACCATGTGGGAATTTTCATCTCTATCGGATAAAGGAAATGCTGAATTTCGGACTCATCAGTGTGTCGAGAGGAGAGTTTTATGTCAACCCCGGTTGTTGAATTGAATTGAATTGAAGGGCGAGATTCGGTTGGCTAACTATTATCCTCTTTTGAATACACACTCATCTAGTCTTTTTTACGTGTATATACCCAGTCACTTTCAACAATAAAATGATGGCCTAGAATTGCATTTAATATAAGAGAAGAAAAGAAAGGGATGCATGATGGTTGAGTATCCCCGAAACTAAGCAAAAATAATAAATAAAACGAATGAAAGAAGAGAAACATGTACACGTCCTCCTTCTAGAATTCTGCCCCTCGACCCCCGAGATTGATTGGACGACATCAATTCCTTTTATTTTTATTAATTTTTACTGTTTTTTTTTAATAGAGTGGGAAACGATTGTGACCCTAAAGCAAAGTAACGATAATTACTGCTCTTCCCCTGGGGACGAAGAAATGGAAGAAAAAAGTACGTGTGTGGGGAGAGGAGGTGGAGATCTGATGATGTTGGGATCATCAGCTTCCCACCCCAATTCCCAAGACGTTGAAATCAAGATTTGCAAGAAAATGATGATGATTGATGACTTTGATTGATCACATAGTAAAAATTCTTCATTGTTTTTTACTAAATGGATCGTGTTATTTAATTAATAGTAACTCCCTCCAAAACAATTGGTGGGTGGGTCAACCAATTTGGGTGTCTTAAAAGTAACCCAACAAACATGCTCTACACACACACACAGACAAAATCACCACCCTCTTTTTTCTTTGGGTATGGTTAGGACATCACAGTTCCTTACAACTAACTAAAGGAGTTCTGTCCTAATATTTTCTTTCATTCCAACGGCTGTAATCGTTTAATAATAAAAACACGTGTTCGGCCACCCAGGGAAATTCCTATTTTCTCCTCGTCGTGTAATAGTAGGTCTGGGTTCGGACGGAGGAGGAAGGAGGTTGCTAACGAACAACCCCCCGTATGGTTGCTGCTCTGCATGATTGTTTGATTGGCCACCGATGATGTTGGTCCACCGCCCACCCCCCCCCCCGTATGGTTGCTGCTCTGCATGATTGTTTGATTGGACACCGATGATGTTGGTCCCCCGCCAACCCCCCCCCCCCCCCTCGTTTTTTTATTTTTGTCAAATATATTTACGTCCCAAAAATGTTTATTTTTATATCTTACTTTGCGTAACGATTACTTGACTTATGACCAACAAAGTCTAAGTAAAGCGATGATTGGAGACCCTCCAAGCCATGCGGTTATTCCCCCCACCCAAAAAAAAAACAACAAAAGGAACACGTGTACGAATATTATTTTGGAAAATATGTGTGCTTGTCTTTTGCCCCGGGTAGTTTAGTATTACTCGTTTCTCCCTTGGGTTGTTTTATTTACGGGTCAAAGTTATTAATATTATCTAGGATCGTCGGTATGATACAAATTAAATACTAAATCACTGAAACCGAGTATTTTTCAAAGGGCACTCGTTATCAAAAATCCTACTATCTATAATTTGACCCCAACTCATTCTAACTTCAGACAAATACATTACGAGCTGAAGTCAAGAATCGGAATTCATTCCTTTTTTACTCCTCCAAACTCGTGACTTTTTCATTGTCATTTTTAACAAAGACAAGAAAAAGGAAGACTTGAATCGAACTCCCAGTAAGAAAAAAAGAACCCCAGATCGAAAAAGATTCGATGCAATATTATTATTTTTACCCAAGATCTTAATTGTAGTAAAATCTCTTGTTTGAGTCCAAAGATTCCCCACCCCAAATCTTTTCAAACCCAATTTCTTCGGTTCTTTTCTCAAATAACATCACATCACATATCGTGTATACCACAAAAAAATCCACCTCCCCTCCAATAACAAATTAAGGCCAAAACCCCCAGGAGATATTCTCCCCACACCCACACATATCACATTTTCCACGCTCAATCTCATCACATTCACGCTTATAAATAATATATTTCACAAATTCCCATCCACAATTACACATCACCAAAAACCCACAACCCTTCACACCTAACACCAAATCCCCCACACAACCAAACCAACCTCTTCCGACCATGAACTGGGTCAGAGGCAATACCATCGGACGCGGCTCCGCGGCCACCGTTTCCCTCGCTACCTGCTGCTCCTCTGGCCAGACCTTCGCCATCAAGTCCGCGGAGGTCTCTCGATCAGAGTCCTTGCGTAACGAGGCCTGCATCCTGTCCATGCTGGGCTGCCCGCACGTGGTTGGGTACAGGGGGTGTGACATCACCCGGGAAGAGGGCTGCGACGGGCGTTTGGTTTTCAACCTGTTGCTGGAGTACGCGCCGG
Organism: Melastoma dodecandrum; assembly: GCA_029817715.1. Classification (NCBI taxonomy): domain Eukaryota; kingdom Viridiplantae; phylum Streptophyta; class Magnoliopsida; order Myrtales; family Melastomataceae; genus Melastoma; species Melastoma dodecandrum. The sequence continues at coordinate 689,647 of JARUPY010000605.1, forward strand.
GCGGGAGTTTGTCCGATGTGATTAGGAAACGGAGCCGGCTCGAGGAGGAGGAGATTGTGCATTATGCTCGGGAGATCACGACGGGGCTTGATTGCCTGCACTCGAGAGGGATTGTGCACGGCGACTTGAAGCCGACCAATGTCCTGATTGGCGTCAGCGATCGCGCCAAGATCGCTGATTTCGGTTGCGCGAAGAGGGTCGAGGAGACGTTGGCGAGAATCGGCGGCACCCCAATGTACATGGCGCCGGAGGCGGCTCGAGGGGAAGAACAGGGGTGCCCCGCCGACATCTGGGCTTTGGGGTGTACCATCGTCGAGATGGCCACCGGGAGGTTCCCTTGGGCCGGGGTCAGTGACCCGGTCTCCGCCATCCACAAGATCATATACTCTGACGAGTCCCCGGATATACCCGGCCATCTCTCGCCGCAGGCCAAGGACTTCCTACGCTGCTGCCTCAAAAGAGATTCAAGGGAGAGATGGACCGCAGGGCAGCTTCTCAATCACCCCTTTCTCGATCAACTCAATCGCCATTGTGCTACCAAACAAGTCGAGGAATTTCGCCTCTCCCCCACGAGCGTGATGGATTGGGGAACGTGGGAATTCGTCGAAGCCAGCCGCGAGTCAACCGTGCCATCACCGGGGAGGGCCGAGTCCTGGGACAACAGGATCGAAAAGCTGACAATGGGCCGGCAACCACTCCCAAGCTGGTGTCGCGAGGAAGACGACGAGGGGTGGATAAACGCGAGGGAAGAGGACTCAATGGAACACGCCGACATTGTGGTCGGCGTCGGTGGTGGGTGGTTGTTAGAAGGTGTCGGCATATGTCGGAATTCCACAAGTGTAAATATGGAATCGACACGATCAATCTCACGGTGACTTCTTTTCCATTATTACCGTCACGCCACGGTCTCGCATGTTCTTTGTCGATCCCTGTCCAAACGCCCCAAAAAGAGAATTTGGCAAAGCCACGGGGTCCGACACGTGCATAGAGTGTTAGTTGTTCTTGTTCATGTTATATGGCACGCCAAACTCGTGGCTGGTGACGTTGTCGGTCATCCACGAGTAGGAAATAAAGAAATAAAAGAGATGGAAGAGGGGACCAGAAAACGCCCCCCCTCCCCCGACGTGTTTTCTAATCTATCCTCTATACTTAGCTGTCTAAAACATACAACCATAACGGCGTGAAAAACGACCTCCTCGAATGATAGGTTGCGGCCACGGCGAGAGCACGGAATCGGAAAAACTTTGCCCGATGAGAGTGCGTCTGAATGGATCATTAAGCCTGGTTAACGGAAACGAGTCTAGTCGTGAAGAGGAAGGCCGGCGATTTCGAATATTCGCTAGAGGAGGAAGTACGTGCATTTACTCGATCGAGAGAGGGGGAGGGGGTCCGACTGTACTTTTGCCCTGGCAACGTTTCTCACGTGCAAATGTAGTTTTCCTTTGGACAGCTTCACTTGAAGTGGACTAAGGTAAAAGCTGAATGACTTTTTCTTTTTTCCAAATTTAGTAACTTCAGTGTGCAACCTGAGATATTTCTATGGAGTGTGTCTTTTTTTATATCAAATGAGAGGGAAAGCATAGTTAATAACCACAATATTTACGTAAAGGCGCGGGTTGATAGAGTTTAGGAAAAGGGAAAAGAAAACACACACACAAGACATAAATAACTTTGTGGATGTTAAGGCGCATCCGTGAACCCGACACGCATGTTCCCGTAATCGAACGCCGTGTGATATTGACCCACGAAGACATTGCCCAGGATCCTGTCAGGTATTGGAAACTCGTGGCGAGGACACTCTTGACGATTTCCTGATCCTGATCGACAGGAATGAGAATTACCAGAGGAGGCCATGAGGAGGTGGGACATCAAGTGCTGTGAAACCCGCTGATTCACGGAGCTGTGCATCCTTTGCCGACTTTGAGGATGTACTAATGCATTGGGACACAAGAGATAAGTTAATGGAATAAACAGAGGCGAAGAGCCTAAATATACAGTCATTTCTAGATGAATTGGATGGGTGAGAATGGCTCTTCACCTGCCCGGGTACAAGGTCAAACACTCTACCACCGATGGAGGACGAGTCCCTGGGCATGGACGATAAACTCTCGCAAGCAATCGACTGCGGATTCACCCATTTGACTGGGAATTTTTTCGCAGAGCTGCAAGGTGTAATTTATGTATGAGATTCAAACAATGGCCATTTCAAGTGACAGGTCAATCATCACTTTCACTAACCTGGTTCACTTAATCCAGTATCTGCTCCTTTGTCCAGTTCTTTACAATCTGATTGTGATAAAGATGACCGCCATCTCACAAGCATTGCATATCCCATCACGGAAGCCAGCAGATGATTTATCAACACTTTTATCCACCACGCTATCAAACTGCCAGTATTCTCCTTTTGTCACGGTTCAACCAAAAGAAGAATGCTGGCTCCTGGATAAGACCTTGATTGACCATATTCTACCTGATGCAGGAGTAAAAAGACAGGGAATTTATGTTCTAGAGACGAGAGAATAGCAGGATATGCGTTCATCTACCATGAAAAATCCATTCATCGAGTATGAGGAGAAACAACTACAAGATCAATGACATTTTACTTTAGGCATAGTTTCCAAGAGATTAATTTGGTCGAGTAATTGACTTACCAGACAGGAACAGCATCACCGACATAATCTGTTGAAATCCGAGTAATTTCCCATAAAACTTGGTGGCCAAGAATGCGACACTCGGTTCTCGGGTAAGCCTCTATGAAATCCAGAAGGCACCGCAGAAAAATAGTGATATCGGCTGACAATACCTCACACAAAATACCCCAATTACATGAACAAACCATGCGATACCTGTTTCTTGACGACAAAATCTCCAACTTTGACATGATCCTGGCTTAAAAAACCTGAAATGGCGCCAGCACCGTAGTGAATCTCAGCAGATTTTCCTACACAAGAGAAGAGTAAACGAATCTGTATTCATATGGATGAAACTCCACTTTCCTGTAATTTGACCGCCATCAAAGCATGGAGATCTATTCAATTGAAGTGAGAACGCGAAACTTATGAATTATGCTAAGATAAAATACAGAGAGAGGCCAATAGATGGATCTGTGCCCAACAGACCCAACCATTCCCAGGTTCAAGTCATTAAAGGACATAACATCTAATGGAACTTGAGAGGGACAGATCAATACCATTTTTTTGTGTAAGTACTAGTTCGCTGGACTTGAACTTTGAATGAAAATAGCATGCGACCTGAACCAGAAACATTTGTTCATTGCATTGAAATGACATACCGACTCGAAAATACAGACGAAAATCATAATTGACCCTTACCAAGAAAGAAAGTGACAAGTACTACAGACTCACTGATAATTAACACTTTGTCGAAGGCACCCAAAGATCGGAACTCCCGGTGTCAAAGATCACCATGAATTTCTATGCAGGAGTTCCAATTCTAATCTCTCCAAAACTATTGAGCATCCATGCCGTTTTTCAGCACAACAATATCGATGTCCTGAGAGCGCCCTAGATGATTTTGCAGATGATACCTCCCCGCGGGTCCTCTGAACACGGTCCCTTTTTTAGAGTTGATCATCCCGGCAACAGGGTTCACTTGATCCAATCTCTTCGTCGTCAATCCAATTCTGATGATGCCATCACTCGGGGTGCAAAATGCCACGATGGCCAAGCTGCATCCGGTCCACATGATGCAACTGGGTTTTCCTTAAGGAAATCCCAACATTTATCAAAAAAAAAAAGGAAAACCCAACATAACTAATCACTATATCCATCATCACCAATTTCACGTGCATGAAAGAATGTTCTCAGCTGATTACTCAAAATATAGAATTTCACAGCTCAAAACCAGCAGACAACAAAATACGCAATACGATCACGGCCTCATCGACCAAAACAAGGAATAGGCCGAGGCCAAACTCCAAAGTTGACCTTTGACCAACGCATTAAAACCACACACACCCCAATGTCAACCACCGCCCACGACCCGCAGGTCTCCACATACTTCAAAACAAACTTCACCTCCGAATCTACGTCTTCTAGCAATTCAGCGAACGACCCAGGACCCCGATCGCTGGTCTTCCGAACTAATTTAGAAGCAAAACACACAATGGTACAAAAATCGAACTAAAGAGCCGACTTCTTAATTGACCTAAACAAGATCAACCCGGGAAAAGGGGGAACACCTCTTCAGGGACGAAGATGGGAAAGGAAACTGCTGGAGCATAGGAGAGCAAAATGGCGGGAGACGAAACAAACATTGGAAGGAGTGCGCGTTCCCGGGAATGAGAGGGTTATGAGAAATGCAGGGAGTCGCACGATGACGTCCTGCGCTCCACGCTGTTAGGCCGTCGATTAGGGGGGGGGGGGGGGCGGGGGGGAGAGGATCTGACGGTAAAGGAATGTATGGAAAGACTGGGACAGCCCGCAGTCTGCGCAGCCGGAGGACTGAAAGGTAGCCGTTGAGAGCGCAGGGGATCCAGTGAATTGGGCCTGGGCCATCGGGGGAATTGTTAGTTGGGCCACTTGATTAACTTAGAGCCCAGGCCCATGTTTCGGGGGATGGCCAAGATTTGGGACAACTTTGTGTTTTAACATTAACTCAGTTTGTTATATAATTTTGTCACTTACTATTATTTTTATATTGATTTTGTCAATATCTGATTTAATCGTGCGGAAGCCAAACAAGGCCTTAATATAGTCTAACTCGTGTGCTACAATAGTGGACCTCCAACCTTTTTCCACCTCATCATTCATTTTATTCGTAGCAGCAACCCTCATAATAGACACCATTATTTGACCTTCATCGATTTTACGTATTCTTGCAGCATAAAAAACTATAGTGCAACTTCGGCTTCCGACCTACTTGGCCGTTCAATATCCTAAAATAAAATCATACGAAGTTGTTTTAATATTATTTCTCATTTTTCATTTTTTTCTTTTTTAGTCAATAAATGAAAAACTATTTATTAAGTTCTTGTTTAGTGTTTGACACTGCTAAATTAAAAAACGACTAAAATCAATATAAAAAAATGTTTGTAATAAGATTATATAACAAATTACCAAAATAGAAAGTTTAAAATGATGTCATAAATTAATATTTTGCGTAAAATTTAAAATGACAAAAATCCATCGTAAGAAGATGCAAAAGAAAAATCCCAGAAACTTGTGTCGGACAACTTTGAACGAATGTGACATGTAAACTACGAGTATTTGTTTAGACCGCCTCGGAAGATTTTCAAATATTTTCGAGCATTACTGCTAAAATGACAGAGGAATAAAAGCTCCAAAGGCGGTGCACAAACACTAGACCCGATCAGTTCAAATAAAAAAAAATAGTGCGTAAAATACATGGATAAATTTTCATGTTTAATTATTTAATTTCAAAATCAAATATATTTTACATGGTTGTTTTTTTTTTTTTTGGGAACCGGGAGAAGAAAGAATGGAAACCAATCTACCAGTCCAAGTAAACCCTTTTGAGTCAACTATTTAAACAATGGACAAAAACATAGTCTCCCCCTCATTTCCGTAGCGTGTCAAACGTAACAATGTGACAACTCCCTCGTAGTTTCCTTCCTCTGACCCACTTTCTGGGGGGGGTATCCACACCAATCCCAACAAACTCGGAGTTACAAAGGGGCTATAGTAATTTCATATTATGATATTACTTACAATGTCCAGATCTGTCATTTTCACGTTACAAACATTGTAGTAATTAACGATGTTGTAATAAAAGAGTATGATCACCTCGCCCAATATGTAACAACAACGAAAGAAAATTGTATGAAATTTCATCTGTATATCACCCCCCCTCCATTTGTGTTTTAGCTTCGAGTTATTTACCCTTCATTGGCTGTGTTTTGGCAACCATTCCGCCCCGACTCCTGCGGCCCACCCATTATCGAGCTGATCGCGGCCACCAGTGCAGCAGTGAAGTTGGGATTGGCCGCGATGGCGGCAGTGGCGCTCGTGGAATCGTTGTGCGTTCCCTGTTGGGGCTCGTCCGGTTGGGAATGGGGTGATATGTCCTTTGACATTTGCAAACCTGAGAACTTGGACTGGCTGTGCATTGCCTGGCTGAATAAGCGCGGGAACATGGCAGCCGCAGCTGTTGCTTTTGGGTGGTTACTGAAGTTCGGGCCAAGGGATGGGAACGGCCTGGACTGTAAGTTGATGGGATTCTGGGTGAGGTCTAATGTGACGGTGGGGAAAGGTGACGACACGGATAGGGTTGCCATGCTGGAGGAGCATGGGAGGATCGTGTGGCTCAGGAAGTTTGCGTTTGTCGTCCTGTTGGAACTCGATGTTGATCCCGATAGGAGCATCTGCGCTGCGGATGAGGTGGTTGATGCCATCACCATGGCTGCTGGAGGCAGGGGATGGTTGTGCTGGCCCTCATAGGTTGTAATGAGCACTGAGCTGTCTTCCGCGCATCTTTGCACCTAATTGACAGACTATTAGTAGAAAATTTTGGTTAAAGCCCAGTATTAGAAACAATGGTCCTTGACGGCTTACTTGTTTGCGGACAGGGCAACTGGCTGCCATCGTGCACCGGTAATACGCTCGCGGACACGGGTTTCCCTTTGCCATCTTCTGCCCATACTTTCGCCACTGGCATCCATCGGTGATCTTCATGAAATGGAGAAAAACTTATCTTAGTACAAACCAATATCAGATCAAACAGTGAATACTATGCTCCCTCTCACCATGGCGGCCGCAGATTGAGCTCTGACCGAGACACGGGCCTTCCGCATCACGGTCTCCGTCTGATCCACACCCCTCTTCGATGGGCTCCTAAGTCTCGTGGCCTTGTTATTCAGAAGCCACTCCTGATCAGGGCTCTGATTCTTGTCACTAGACCTGGAGATCTTCCTTGTTCCGATCTTCCTTGATCCCCAGTACTCCCGTGCTTTGACCGGTGATCCTAATTGGTCAGAGCTCCTCCCCCCTGAAGGAGACGACAAATGATCATCTGCCTTCCTCCCTGCTATAGCCAGACCAAGCTCCATGAATTGCCTGGGGATGAGGGGTTTCCCGTTCTCCGCCCTACCATCATTGCTCTGTCTCCTTTTCGAAGAACTCTCCGGCCCGTCCTCAGGATTCCCCTGCTTATGTTCCTGCATAAAATTGACCATATGCGTCTGCAGGGCGCAGTAGTCCGCAGAAGTTTTGCTTAGCATGTCTCTCAACCTCTGGTTCTCGCTTCCCATCCTTTCAACCTCAGCCCGAAGGATAGCCATCCTTTCAACCTCGCTCATGTCCCTCTTTTCCTCCGCATCCGACGATACCCCATCGTCGACCATCGACTGGTCACTACTGGTGTTCCATATAAGGAGATTCAATCCGGTCTGACAAAAAAAGAAAAAAAGAAATCCCATCAGCATCTTACCAAGCATCCATCCATCATTACGACACACGCGGGAATCAATCGCTCTGTCGAAACTGCTCACTTTGACATTCACGGGCTCCAACCGGGTCGAAAAGTCGATCTCCTCCTTGGCATCCGAATCATTCTTCACCGAGAAGAAGTCCATCATCTCGCCAACCGCCACCACCCTCTTCCCATCACAGGGGGAGGGAGTCCGATCAAGGTCGTGGGGATCATTCGCGTCGTCGAATAAGAGAGGGAAGCGGATGGTGGTGGGGGGCTCGATGTCCATGGAGAGTGGAAACCCTGTCGCTTTGGCCGTCATGTATGGGCTGTATGAATAATGAAAGAAGAGAGTTGTTTCTTATAGACAGAAGGAAGAGAGTTGGGGGGGGGGGACCCAGCAGTTGAAAATTGACATGACCTTGTTTTTGAAGGAGAAAGAAAGACCAAGAAGAAGGGGGAAGAAACGCACTTAAAGTGTCAAACAAGACGTACTCACACAGACAGAAATAAAAATATCACGGAATATTTGTTTTGTTTCTGTTTCTGTTTTTTTTCGTTTATTGTGGGCTCCTCAATTCTCTTCACGAGGCTAATAATAATACATTCGTATAGAAATAAAAAGACAAGGTATGGTCTTGTAAGAAGAAGTTACCCCCCCTCCCTCCTTCCAACAACACCAGATTTTTCTTGGTTAGTTTTCCGTGTATATTTCGTCCGAAGGAGGGAGGGTGGGTGAATGGTCCCACTTTATTTAATCACAAATACTATATAATATCTCTACTTTGCACCCCGGGGGGGGAAGATGACATGATGAGATGGGAAAATGTGTTCCAGAGTTGAGAAAAAATGCGCATGCAGAAGGGAGGTTTGAATGAATTTTCCTAAGTCCTTTCTAAGAGTTTTGAACTCACTGCTCAGAAGAAGAAGTCTTCACTTTCCTGCCTGCCCAGCCTGTAAAAAATATATTAGGAAACAACGGGGTCAATTCGGCGTTTCGGGGATGGGGCGACCGAGGAGGAGGCGGCTTCCAACTTTGGGCATCCCGAACGACTCACATGCGAGTCTGTCAGCGCTGAATGGTTTGTCTTGGACCCCCGAGGAATTCTCACTGTTTTTTTTTTAAATAATAAAAAAAAAAAAAGTTACGACCAATTTGCCCGGCACCAATTACTCCCCACGTAGAAATAGAAATAGAAATTACGAACAAATTTCAAAGTAGAAAAAATTGGTGGGGGGGAGGAGTGTTTGTTTTTTCAACGAATGTAAGCGCGTTGGACAATGATCCCAATTAATTAGAGAAACGGCAATTGCAATCGAAAGAGAGCCCCGGCCCATGCAATATCACAGTGACGCCAACCTGACATGTTGGTGGTCACACGATAATATCAATAATACCACCATGCTGCACAAACTTACTTAGTCCGGTTACCTTTAAGTAAATTAATCGTCATCATAAAAAATACACGACAGCAGCTACTACATGAAATCACAAATGACGCATCATCAAGTAAACTGGGATCAACCAGTCATCAAACTCCAATTCTTATCTCCATTTGCCCATTTCTCAGGTCTTGTGACTTGAAATAATATCAAATCGCCCGGAACCTAATCCCACATCCCATTAGCGGAAATGTCAACACAGATGACATCCCATTAGCCTTGACAACCTTCACGGTGCCCCTGCCAGTCCAGACCACGACTACAGATGATTTCAGACATAACTAACCTGCTCACATTCATAATACATAAGCTTACTCTGGGGATGAGAGCCCTGAATCCAGAACTGTTACGGGGCCCATGGGATGGGAGAATCAAAGGTGAATGGGTTGTGTGGTCCAGCCCATCAAAAGCCATATAAAGGACCACCCAAACGGAAGAACGGGAAACAGTAGGTGAGGGGGCAAGCCAATGAATCAATAATTCTATTGAAGAAAAAAATGGGTGACTTCTGATGATCTCGGTTAGTAATTAATTAGTATTAGCTATAGCAGACTGTTGCTGTTGTTAAAATTGTGCAAACCAAAGGGGTTGAGATGACACATGCCGCAAGGGAATCAACCAACTCTAGACCGCGATACCGAGGGAATGAAGGGATCCCTTAACACTATGTCGACAAGACAAACACGGATAGGTTTTCCTCGTTTCGATGGTTATGACTTAAGTGGATAGACTTGTAAATGTGAAAAATTCTTTGAATTGAATTGAACTCCATGGGATATGAAGGTGAAATTCGTTGTTATTTATCTTAAGGGCAGGGCCCTTCAATGACACTATATGTACGTGCAGAAACATGTAACGAGGGACGTCCCTCGCCGGGAAAAATGGGTGTAAGTTTTTTAAATTCTTCAATTACAGCCTTCGAATCATTTATCGAAGTTGCAGTTTCTAGCATAAAATCATTACTTCATTTAGCAAGTTTATAGCAGTTGGACACAACACTTAAAATCGTCACTCCAAATGGTGATTTAATGGTCGTTGAACTAAAGTTGCTACTTAAAATAGCAAGTTGTTGACGGTAGAAAGAAGTTGATACTTCAACCAACAATTTTCTTAGAGTCGACATAACAACTTCCTTTCAAATATTTTCCAAAACCGTTAAGTCCAAAAGTAGTTCTAGATAAATAAACCAAGAGTCATAATAGACAAAGTATCGTTAACATGAGTTTTCCTAACAATCTGACACATCAAAACAAAAAAAACTTTTATGGCAACACGATCAATCGTCATTTTTCTTTGTCTGCATGTGTCTTGATCTTCTACCTATAAGACATAGTTGGATTGGAGGTAGAGGCACCTTGGATATAAAAGGAGGATGATATGAAATATAAATAGTCATGGTCACGTAGTTGTCGTCATTGTCGTCTTCCTCACTCACTGGTTCTTCCTACGCTTGTACCTCATGTTGCCCAACTTGTTCGTCCTCCGGGAAATCCTCTTCTTTCAGCCGGTCCTTTATTTCTCCTCTTCGACCGTAGAAGTGCAACGGTACCAATTTAGTGAATATATCATACCTACCAATGCACCCAACATAATGCCTATGAGGCCAATGTATCGTCTACTATATCGTGAGTACCAACTTTTCTTGATCATTATAGGATATTGTTCATAAGCAGATCCCACAAATTCACGTAGTTATTATAAATATGTATTCAATTATGCATATTCTTTCCCGAAATGTCAATATTGTGAAGCTCATCATTCGTCTTGTAATTCTTCGAAACGAGTCCTCAGATATCCGAATAAATTATTTTCTAGAAAATTTCACTCAAAGTTATAAAAGCAGATATGCGGAATTCGGGCTCGTTGACACTTATGCCCAATGATGTAATAATTCAACAACCTAAAATGAACCACGAAATATGGATGCCACGACTCGGGAACAAGATTTAATCAAACTATTTTAAGGTAAAATAAAGTAAGGAGATTAAAAAGAATAACATCTTACCTTCTCTAGGCTTTATCTATCTAATGCCTCCCAATACACTTGATAAAACATGGGTGGAGACCGTAGGACATCAAACACTACCCCAACATGTAAGCCAAAGGCATATCATTTGCAATGTCATACGCTTGATCAGGGAAATACGTGGGAACCGGTCCAAAGCCCAAACCATGGGGTCCAACCAATCTGATTGAACATCGTGACATGGTTTTCAGGAGTTTTCGGAATTAACTCCCGTGTAATTATTATAGAAAAGTTCGTTTAGGAACCATTGAGTAGGAACTTCCTGTAAAACAACTGTCCCTTGAAATCATTATCAGATAGTTCGTTCCGAAATTTTTTAGTACGAGTTCTTTTAAACGAAACGAATTACCTGTAAAACGAATTCTCTCGTAATTATTAAAAGAAAGTTTCCAGTACGAACTTTCGTAACAAAATGAACTTCACATACTAAGTATAAAAAATAATAATAAAACAAAACGAACTTCTTCTTTTAGGGTTTGACAGCAGATTAACCGCAATCGACAGAAAACTCAAAAAAACAATTCTAAAGGAACAACGCACGGTATGTTGCTTGCTCTGCATTTTTGCCTTAGCTGTGGCAACACAAGCATTCAAAAACAATTAGACAACTATAAATAGTTGATTATGTTTTATCTTCATTTTTCTTGCGGGTGGTGACTTCTGACGACCTTTTGGATTTATTTGTGTGCGCGTTTCAATTGGTCCTAATCCAATTATTTTATTTTAATACGTCTATTCGAGTTTTTTTTTCCTTCAATAAAAGCTCGCCAGGGTCATTTTCAATTTTTCGTTAGTGACAAATGTTGTGGGTGGCAATGGCATGTTCCTTTAGATCGGATTGTTATACGGGTCCACGGCGGACATCAACCTACTGCACACCAGATCCGCCAGCCTTCCTGGGATGTTCGCCCAAAACATCAGCCCTGATCTAGATAAAGAGATGGTCCCACCGGTCTACTCGAGGTCCTCGTCGTCAAGAACTCCTGGTGTCTGCCACCCTCTCAGAGGGATGTGCATGGCATACGTTATGGTCCTACTGTGGGTGGTGAGATCCATCCCTGAGGCTCTCTGTATGCACTTCTTCCTGCTTATTGCATCATTACCAACACCTACTTCCTGCCCAAGGTCAGATTCCAGTTAATTTTCCTTCACTCTGCCTGTGATGGATGAAATGATGCGCTCACTCTGTTCGCGTTTTGCTTAGGTCGATGATCCTATGGTGGCTATTCCCGTGCTTCTCTTCTCGACATACTACCTCTTAACCTTATTTGAGTACTTCCAAGTTGGACCGTCTTTTCGGGCATGGTGGAACAACCAGCGGATGCAGAGGGTAACGCCCACATGTGCCTGGTCTTTCGGGTTCCCGGGAAGTCGTCCTCAAGCTGTTAGGCATACCCCAGACCGTTTTCGAAGTTACCAAGAAGGAAACTACTGATCCCAGGGAGGCTGATTCTATACCCAGTGCGAGTTCACCTTCGACGAGTCCCCCATGTTCATACCCGGTACCACCTTGGCGCTGGAGGAGCTGATGGCATTGTTGATGATGCTATTAGGACTGCAGCTGAAGGCGCACGGTAGTAGCGGTTCAGGCGCAGGAAAGGTTTTATGCGCAGTGTGCGTGCTGTTGTGTTTCAGCGTGTTTGTAAGAGGGTTGTTCGAGAAGAAAGGAGGAATCCCCATGACGACAGTGCTCAAGTTGGCCACCTTGGCGAATCAAGAGCTTCTTGATCAGTGACACCATTGGAACTCTACGATCTAAAAGAGTTCGATATTTCCTATTGTCATGGCAATAGTTTTGCTTGCACCTCTCAAGAGAAAAAGAAGCACACCCTGAGAAAGTGGATTTACTAAAATTCGAAAATGCCACTGGGAAGCACTAGCCAGGCTAAACAAATTAACATGAATCAAATGCAATAAGGTTCTCCCTTTGAAGCCAGAAAGGCCGCTCTTCATTGACACGAATATTTACCATACACAACTATGAGAAAAAAGACTCATGCATATGCAAGGTCACGCCATCCGGGAAAAAGCAAGAGATCAAAAGCACCTCATCTCATTTCTCCCATGGACTAGGCTTCCCGGGCATCGCAGGTATTGATAGATTGCTGTCGAGCATGAAGGAGAGATCATGTATCTGAGACATCAGCATCTTGAGCTGCTCCGATGATTCTCCAGATGTTGCATTAGTATCTCCTTCTGGCTTTACAGTCCCTTTACCTGCCTCTGTAGTATCCATGCTCAAGACCCTAAGCAATAAATAGATTATAAGCTGTCAAGAACAGCCTGATAGAAAGTATCTGGACCGGATAGATGCCAAAGCCAATACATTCCATCACTCAGAAAAATGAAATCAGTGAGAGCGCAGGAATGACTGCATAAACTGTTAGCCAGTCAAAAAGGCCATTACCAGTTATGAGCTGAGGTTTTTAAATATGATGAGAGGCTACAAACCTGTGCAAGGAAAAAGCTTTAGTTTGCACAGAACTCGAATTTACAGGTTGCATAGTTATGCTTGTTGCACCAGGAAAACTATCTGGTGTCGAAAATCCAAAATCCATCATCAAGTCATTACTTGAGCCAAAAAGATCTGCCGGAGGTGTTGGATTAGAAGTTGCAACATCACCAGCATGCTTCCATACATTGTTTTCTACTGCATTGGTGGAACTCGTAAAATCATTCCATGCGTCATCCTCATCGGATCTGTCACTCTTGCTCACACCTGTGGCGCTACTTAACCATTGATTGTCTTCGATCCAAGTAAATTCAGTTGCAGACTTTCTTGTCCCCTCAGTGATTCCACCATGTCCTGCATCATGGCTGGGTTTAGGCCCCAAATCTTGTCCGTGGAATCCAACATTGGAATTACCCCTCGGATTATCATCAAACCAGTTGTCCCTGTTGGAAGGAGAAGGTTTAAGTGCCAAATCTTGTCTGTTGAACACAATGTTGGAATTGCCCCTTGGATCATCATCAAACCAATTTTCCATGTCAGAAGAGGAAGGTTTCAGTCCTGCATCAAGGCTAGGTTTAGGTCCTAAATCTTGCCCATTGAACCCTATGCTTGCATTACTCCTTGGATCATCATCGAACCACTTGTCCATATCAGAAGAAGAAGGTTCGGCATCATTTCTTTTCAGCTCATTTCCAGGTCCAAACATCTCATCCACATGGGCTGACATAACAACAGAAGAACCTGAAAAAGGGTCAGGAGAGGGGGAGACCTTTTGAGCTGTTTCAAAATCAGCTGATTGAAACTCTGCATCCCAAGCAGACATTGAATTCGTACTCTCATAGCCTGTCGAATTAACTGATGTGGATGGTAGCGGAACATTTCCGAACAAGCTGAGGTTACCAGGAGCTTGTGTAATATTGCTTTCAGGAGCACGGCTTCCTTCGTCAGCTCCAGATTTCTTCTCAAATGTTGAAGAACCGATGTCATTCGTTCCTTCACCGAAGAAGCTGTCAAGTTCAGCTCCACCCAAATTCAAAGAAATTTTAGGCTGAGCTGAATCAACCCTGCCACTGTCAGCTGGTTTTTCTGCTGGCAGAGACCACTTAATTTCTAGGCTCAAGAGATCGGACAAATGAATCTCATCTATGACTCTGCCCTTTTCCCTGTAAGGCTCGTCTTCCCCAAAAGCTGGTACCACATTCTCCTAGAAAATAAAAATCGAGACTCGAATTCAATAGTGTCTTAAACCCTAAACCCTAAACCGACATCAATCACTATACTGAAGATTTCCCATAAATGGAAATCTATTTCCTACAAAATAGAAGCACACGACACTCATTTTAGGGTCTCTTCCCTTTCATCTGAGACCAGAAAGCAAAAAAAGTAAGTCTTCGCGAGAAACGAAATTGGACGTGAAGAAAATCTAACTCTACAGACGAATCCATCAAATGGAGGAGAATTTTCACTTTCCCGCAGGAAAGAACCAAATCCAAGCAATAAGAAACCCTCATCGATTTCCAGGCATAAAAAATCTCTCAAGTAAAAGTGCAAAATAATACGATCTTTCCCGCATCCCACAACCAAGAATCATCATATAAACAACCACGCAATGGCACGCAAGAACAACCAAAAAGAAACTCACAGATCCGTCCAACGCGAGAGCTTCAATCAACCAAGCGTACCCATTACTCTCCCTAAAATTGAGCGGATCGGGCATCACTTCTCCGAACGCCTCCTTCCCGCAGAAGACGCAGAACGCCGAATTGATTCCCCGGAGGAGCCTCCCTTTACAATGTCGGCATCTCAAGTACGGAGGGGAGGGATCCACCTGGGAAATGCAGGAATCGCACGGCTGCAGGCTTGGGATCGCGGGGTCGGTCTGGTCGAAGGAGAGGAGGCCAGACTGTGCCCGGAGGTCGCGGCGGAGCTGGTCGAAGATCTCCGGCGGGATAGAGAAAGGCGTCATCGCTATTCGCGACGGTTGGTTCGTTGTGGTTTGTTGCGACTTGGCCGGTCGGGCGGTCGGCGTCGGGAGAAGTCGAGCCAACCAGCGGGGAATGGATTCAAGATCGACCTTGGACAGGCGGCTGTGAATTATGGGCTAGGCCTGCAGATGGGCCGGGCTCGAGACGATTATATGGAATGGGCCAACAATTGCTTGGAGGAACACGTTAACGTTAACAAATTCTTGATGTAAGAATTTGTGTTCCTCATTTTCATAATATCTTTATTTTGGATATGTTACAATACAATATAACTGAGTGAATCTATCGTGCAAGTTACCCAGTTAATGAATTCAATCCCTAGATTACCCGGCCACTCGTGAGAGGGTGGGTGCGACTGCTTACACAAAGGCGGAGCAAAGAATCCTGCGGAGTCGCTCAGTTCACATTTCTCAATAAGTAGGCAACAATGAATCCCAGCACCGCACCAGCAACAACCTACGTGAAGCCAAGAGTGTTGAAGGTGGAGCAGGCTATTATTAAAGGTTGTCTTTGCGAAGTGCTAGGCGATTTGCTACACTGGGGAGCATCAAAAGTTGCTGAAAGACCATTGTACCTGAACTGGGGTATGCCCAAGTAGCTCGCGCAGAGGTCTAACGCTGGCTAGAGGATGATCTGCTGGTAACTCACACACTATTTGGTTTAGTAACTGCAATGAGAGCCATATTAAGTCATTGGAATATCACAATAAGGAATGAATTCTAAAGACAGCATCAACAGAGGAAAAACCGAAAGTGGGTTGTTTTGACGCATAAGTAAACCAATTTCTAGGTAAAAGCATACTTCAGCTTGCCGGCCAGCATGAAATCTGACTCCTGAAGCATCATACATCACCTGCAAGTATTTCAAATAATCAATGAATAAAGCAGCAAATCACTTCGCACGCCACGATGCTTTTGATGCCATAAGTTACGAAGGAGAATCGGAAAATGTCTTGTGACATTGAAAGGGGAGAGAATTCATACCACACAAGCCAAGACAATGGCAATGGCGAATTCAGATCCTCCTGTTCCTTCTTGCAAGCCTATTGCCGTTGCTAAGGCGGTAACTGTGGCAGCATGCGATGATGGCATTCCGCCAGAATCTAGCAGCCTTTTGGAATCCCATCTCTTCTCATTTAACCTGAGTTCCTAGAACGAGAATATCGTGAAGAAAATTTTTTTGCAAGTCCTGAAGCAGCAAAGTTTCATGTGACGACAGAAACAATACATTATGTGATGGAATTCAAGTTTCAATTCAACCAGACGAGGTAAATCCTGCGCAATTAACGTCCAAAGACTGATCCCGCATTATATACCACACAATCTCCGCAACCAGGCCGAATTAAAGGCACATCTAGGCCATGCTCAAGGAAGAAGCAACTGCCGCGGGTAAGATAATTTTTAATTTCTCAGCATGTATTAACAGACCCGTCCGCACCGACACCAGACTCATACCTCTCCCTCCAAATGCGTCAGAGATGCAAAATAGGTCAAGAAAATGTCGCCCGATAACATTTCAACCAAATCAACGTCATCATCTCCACGGAAACGGATGATGATCGCGCAGAGGATTCCAATCACACCAACAACCTAAAAATGATGGCATCTCGGTAGCGTGTTCCTCGATTCCGATCGATTCAGGCATCAAGCCAAGGGAGAATGGACGACGACTATTACCGGGTGGTAAAGATCTTGAGGAGCTGAGCGATCGCGAATGCCACGAATGCGGACACCAGGGGAAGGTTACTGAAGAAAAACGTCGTTGACGAATACGAAGACGTCTTTGCCGCTGACGTCGACACAGCGGCGGCCGTTGCGGCCTCATCCATCGACCGGCGTGACCCGTCCGAAGGTATGCTTTTCTCCGTCCAACTCGGTGTGAATTCGGAATCTGCCTCGGCCGTGATAGTCAAACAATCTCTATACTTTCTCCTCCCTTTTCCTCTCCTCCATCCGGACGCAATTTGCGGTTGAAAAGCAGAAGACAGGAATTGGAAGATGGAGAAATGAAGTTCTTAATTGCATGGGTAGGGGGACCAGGAGGTTGGGCGCTTGGCCCAATAAGGTTACTGGGCCAATGAATGGGCCAGGGATGGGCCCACCCAAGTACGGACGATGTTACGAACATCTATTGCTAACGATATTCCTTGGAGAAGCGCTTGGTCGGTACCAACTCTGGCTCCACGTCGAGTTCCTCCTTCAAAGAGCTGCTACCGATTTCGAGTCTTTCCTTGAAGACCAGATGAACGTACGCGGGGTCGAAGGAACGAATTTAGATTGAAGTTCAGTTCCTTTGCTTCTCCAATATCTTTCATCATGACTTCCTAAATATGATAACTGACACCAACAATGAGCAAGACAAAGATCCGGTGATGTGCATGAGTTTGAAACATGTGTTCTGTAATGTTTCGATTAATCTATAATGGTATCTCAAGTTTGTGGACATGAGTCCATCGCCCATCAAACCAGCTCTTTTCTGTTTGTGGGAAAATGAGATATCAGGTTCGTAGATTCACGCAAAATAATGTTGTTAGGCCTTAGCCGTCCATCCCTCTCTTATTTTTGGCAGGGAAATGTACAAAATTGGAATGTGTTGGGTACTGTTAACCACGGGACGAACAGTGATATCTTTGTCATACGAAGAATCGGTCCTCGGATCATCCCACCCAACAGTGGCCTTCTTCCATTAGCACTCGGGGGAAGCTCCCTGCACAAATCCAATCAACTAACTGTGTATAGTCAGTTATTAGTTTAGCAGAAGCAAGAGCCCATCCGTCCAATCTTCCTATATATCACTCAGCGTGATTCAGCCTTCAAATGTTAGGGACTGTCTTTACGTGTTTTTATTCCACCACCCGAGTCGACAACGAACACGAGCAAGCTCAGAGTCAAATGCCTCTCTTTAAACGGAGATCCCACCGTCGCACTGTCAGGAGAGAAGCTGCCGGTTAGTCACTGAATGCCAAACGAATGAATCCCGGAACAGAGACTAACTCGTCTAACTTCTGGTCTGTCGTGTATGGAGGGCGGGCGGGCTTTCAGCAGATCCAGCCCAATCCATGGTTGAAGCTCAGGAAAAGAAAAACCCATAAACCCTTGGGGAATCATCGGGGTTTGGATAAGGCTCTTCGCAGGTGACCGCTTCCTTCGTCGCCGGAACTCCTCCTAGGTTTTTTACCCAGGTCGCCGATTCATTTCAAAGATTGTTTTTTCACATTGTGAAACGACATCCCTGAACTCGATTGGTTGAGGAAGACCGATGGCGACCATGAATATCGGCGGCTGGGTTCCCTTCAAGACGGCGTCGCGGGGTGACGTTAATAGGAGGAAACCTTGTTTGACCGTGAGGTCGATGTGTATGGAGAAGCCGCTGGAGGAGCTATACAACGTGAGGGTGGAGAGGAAGGTTTCCAAGGAGCGGCTCGAGGAGCTCGGGGTGTCGAGGTGGTCGGTTTGGAAGACCGGCAAGTGCCAGCTCCCTTGGGACTGGCATGTGGATCAGCTAGTTTACATCGAGGAAGGGGAGGTTAGGGTTGTCCCTTGTGGGAGTCGGAGGTACATGAGTTTCTTGGCGGGCGACCTCGTTCGGTATCCCAAGTGGTTCGAGGCCGACTTGTTCTTCAACGCGCCATACCAGGAGCGTTATAGTTTCCGAGCCTACGGCGATGATTAGGATCGCAGCCAATTCCGAGAGATGAGAAATGTGGTCTCGTTGAGTCATTTCTGCATTTGGTAGGATTTGTGCTGTTTCGGACTTTGAAGTTTGATGCTTGGGTGTTATATCCGGCCAATTATGAATACCCATTGCAGATTGTTACTCTTTGGCCTGCTATAAGGATGGTTGTGTTTCTAGGCAAATTCATCAGGAAAAGACAACTTGTGTAGATGAGCATTTGCGAAATGCGATCACGTTCGAAACTAAAAAATGTGCTTGCAAACACTTCTTTGCAGAGCCTTACATAGAACTGGGACTTTCTGGTTGTTTATATATCTCCTCTGTACTGTCTGTACACTTAAACACATCCTCTCTCATCTTATCGAATTGTCAAGCCACAAATGGTCTCGCCCCTGCTCACTTCTTGTACAAGGCGAGTAATGCTGATTTTTCCTTGTTGAGAACGTCAAAACTTGGATTCTGCAAATGCCACAGCTTTGCGAAGACCCCCACCAGTGGCGCCGTGTTGTATGTGCATGCCTCGGTCTGCATGTAGTTCCCCCTGTCATCGACGAAAGCGTCCTGGCCATCTGGCCCTCCGACCAGCGCCCCGACCACAACGTTCGGGTTTGCATCCTCACTGCTGTACCAGTCGTCATACCCTTGTGTGCACCCTATGAATCCTTTGTACTCCCTGTAGGACACAATTGAGGCACCTCTGTGGTGCATCATCCTGGGGAAGACCGATCCGAACCCGACCAAGTAGCTCGTGTTGCGAGGGTTTGAACCCAGGATATAATCCACCTGCGACTTCGCGGATGCCAGCATCTCATCGTGCGAGACAATTCCTCTGGGGCAATGTAGTTCCCGATTCGTTCCTCTAAGCATGTCTGAGTAGACCATAAGGAGGAAAGCAGCAGATGTAACATACTGCATGTTGTTCCATTCCCGGATGAAGAGCATACCCCCCGGGGACCGCTCGGCATTGCTCACATTGTTCTTGTCGAGACAAGAGCAGAGGTAGTGCCCGGCCTTCAGACGGTACTGCTCAAGCACGCTTCGGTGGTCGTCCTTGTGCTTGCCTTCCATCAGGAGCTGCATTTAGGCACACCAGCACAACCATTCCCAAATGTTATTACCCACCAAGCATTAGCATGAAACAGTCCCAGATGGTAAATTTCATTGGATCTACTATGAAATGAATGCATCATCACCCTTCTTCGTCATGGGAGACAACTTCGAAAAAAATTCCTATTCATTTATCCTCCCTGGCCCCTTCTTACAGCCAACTCCACTCCATGCCACACATTACAAAAAAATATCCCTCCCACTCTGTCCACCCCCCTTCTTCCTTTAGAATTTGACCCCATATGTACTAACTTGAGGTTGTGTTAGTGTTCATAGACTATTTTGTGAAAGAAAGTTTTTAGTATAGTTTTCCTGTAAAAATAAAGAAACTGGTGTTTGAAACACTTGCTTCCATTTGAATTAAAATCCGCCTTTTAAACATCAATTTCCTTAATATTTTGAGATTAAATTAATATTTTAAACTAAAAAATGTTTAACAACCTATTTTGCTGGTAACAAAACTCATCAATTGGGATCTAGTCAAAAAGCTTTGGGGGATTGGGGGGGACAAAGAGTAAAGTGGGGAGTGTTTATGGAAAAAGGGCCAAAAGAAAATCAAAATCAGTCTTTTAGCACATGATTTTATGCACCCCCAAAAAAAGTAGAGAATAGGCACACACACAAAAAAAAAACAAAAGAAATCCTCCCCACCAACCCAACTCAACCCCTCTGTTTATGCCTTAATTGAGGCTTACCCTATCCCATCCCAGTCCCCTCTAACCATACCAACCTATCTGTCGAAAATGAAAATCACACCACTTTCCATTGTAAGTTTAAATCAACGAATAATTAAACTTTCTAAATTTCCTGTTAATACGAAAAAAGAAAAGGAAGAGAGCAAGATTTCGAGGACAAAAGGAGAAAGGAAAAGGGAAAATCTCCCCATCCCAATAAAAGATTTTTCCCACAACAACAAGCAAACAAAAACGCCAGAAATCAAGAGGAATTGTGCGCTATAATTAATGAATTTTACGTTGAAAAAATAAAAACAAATTATAGAATATTTAATAATAATAATAATACCTGGGAGGCCATGATTTGGACCCCGGCGTACTTAACGTCCCAGCTGAACTCGTTCATCGCCCAACCGACACCTCCCATCTGATTAGCGTTGCTAATGGCGTACTCAAGGTAGTACTCGTCGTCGGTGGCCCTGTGCAGCCACAGCGCCGCCCACAACAGCTCGTCCTCGTACCCGCTCACTGACCCGTAGTAGCTCTTCACTTCTGCCACGCTCTCGTCGTACCTTCCCCTGTACTTGTCCCCGAACTCAAATAGCTGCCGCAGAGGACCCATTAGGCTGGAATTTGACGGCTCGCGTTTGTTTCTGGTTTCGTTTCAATGTTACCTGTTGGGCGTGGTGCAACAGAAGGTGGGAGTAATGCGGGTTCGATCTCCTGAACACGATTGATGCAGCTGCCATCGCGGCTGCTGTCTCCCCTGCGATGTCTGACCCGGGGTTGTCCGGGTCAACCTTGTAGGCCTGCCTAGATGTCGTCATGTCCTCCGGCCGCTGCCAGCAGTAGTGATCCGTGTCTCCATCGCCAACCTACAGAAGGCAAAAGAAGAATTAGCCAAGCTTGAGTGGCATCATAGTTAAGGACTAACTGAGATCAAGCTACCTCTGCCCATAAGACGTTGGGACTGGTGTGGGCCTTGATGAAGTAGTCGGTCCCCCATTTGATCGCCTCCAGTGCGTGGTCCATCTCTCCGGCCAACTCGATATCCCGTCCATACTCGATCACACCCCACGACAGCATCGTAACCGTGAACGCCATCGGCAGCCCGAACTTCACGTGGTCTCCCGCATCGTAGTAGCCTCCCACTAAATCCACCTGCATACATGAAAGTGCATCCCATTACAGAAGAACAATGACACAATCCGATTCGTGCTGAATCCATCAGTCCATTGAGAAAATTGCTGCGAGACACTGGGAATCAATGACTATCATGCGACGCATTCAAATGCGACGGAGAGTAGCATATGAGGGACCCTAAAGCTTATCCACTTACACCTTGCTCAAGCCCGTCGGTCAGTCCGGAATGGTCACGCCACGTGACTCTCTGGTTATAAGGAAGCCGTCCTGACCGTTGCGCCTCGAAGTAGAGCAGGCTCTTGGACAGTGCATCCCCATAATCGAAATCGATCGAGCCTACGAAGACGATGCACGCCATAAACGCGAACGACGTTATCCAGTGCGGAATCCGCGGACGGCATTGTCTCTTCATCCTCCGGTATCTTCTCCCTTGTCTCTGTGGGGAGAGAGGAAGAGAAAGCGCGACAGGACCAGACAAGACTACTTCAGAGATTTGAATTGAATTGTAAGAGTTGGGATTTTATGGGCATTACGAGATGGCCTTCCTACATTTTGATTTTATTCGGTGAACTTCGTATACATTGGCGTATAGTGGAAGTGAAGCCACAAATTAATCAAATAATCTTAAAAATTAATGTTAAACTTCAGAATTCAATTGATAGAGAATTTGCTTTAATTCATAATAATAATAATAATAATTAATCGTGATTCGTGGGATGGGATGGGAAGAATTTAATGGTCGCACCCATTTTGGGTGCGAGCCCCAAAAGAAGCAAAACCAAAGAGAGACAAGAGAATCTGCACGTTAGGCGTGAATCGGATCCACACGATGATGTAATGAAAATCCTTTGTTCGTTACTGATTGTAAGATTAATGTGCACCATATATGGAAAAGAAATAATTCAAATTATTATACAATCACATATATATTTGCTAATTATGTATAAGGGGGACACAACACACTTGCCAAGCATATTATGATGATCCACGTCGTCGGTTGTTGCCCCCCTTTCCCTCCCCCCGATTTGTCAAATTAATGAAGCGGTTGACCTCATGAACCGACAACCCCGGTGGGGCCCCACTCGTTAAAATCTCACCCATCAATATCTCCAATTTCTTGTTTTTTTTAATATTTGTTCGTGATGTTTTTTTCCCGGAAGAGTAAAATCCATTGATTTTTTTCTCAATCACGTAACTCTTAATGAATTTGAATCCACCCTCTCCCATTAATAGATTCACCATATTCGGCGAAATCGTTGCGTAATAAAACCTTAATACGTCAACCCACACATAATTATTCTTGACGCTTAAATGTTTAGTAACGCTTATATATAAGTTAATCTTTGTGTAATGCATTATTTATTTATTATTATTATTATTTGATGTAACTGAGCAGTCCCATCCCATCCGTACAGACACACTGGTCTGGAATTAACGACCTCACCCACACACACCCCCCCCGCCAATTTCCCCTCCCTCCCACCCACTCCGCGCGCATTTTTTAATCCAAAAAAAAAATCGAACAATGAGTTTTGGGTTTTTGTCGGTGGAAGCGCCACGTGTCCATCGACCTCGGCAACTCTCTCTCCCAATACTCTGGACCAGACCGGCCCCGTGCTTTATTACAGGCGGAGCTGTCTCGGTCGACCGGCCCGGAGTGCGGGGCTCCTCTGTGCCGCCCCCCCCCACCGACGCCCTTCCCTCCTTGCAATTTTTGCTGGCTTAGCAAACCAGAACAGATCGAGTCCTCGTACTTCTCCCCTAACTACCCTCCGTCCTCCACCGTAATCAGCAATTTCCGGGGATGAAAAAAATTGACACCACCACCAGCAAGTCCTCCCCCACAAGCACCGCTGTTTGACAGCAAAAAACACACTGATATATTTGGCGTAAAAAACGTTCGTGATTAGTTAAATGGTCGTCACCCAAATGCGTCAGTGAAATTTTGAAAAAAAAAAAAACTAAAATTTCGTTACAAGAAGTGCACCCTTAGCAGAGATGGTGGAATGATAGTATTTCCTTCAAATGAGACAGGCTCTTCAACCTTAAAGAGAGCGTGTGAAAAATTAAGTCTTAATCAAAAGGAGATGTTACATTTTACACATGTTTGTGAAACAGGTGAATAGAAGACAATGGAAAATCAAAGGCAATTCTAAGCAAAGTAAATTGTATTTGTAAATACCATTTGATGATCATGTAGTTAAATAACAAAAGTACCACAAGGCTAAAAAAGATAAAGCACAACATGTAGTTGTGTGGGTTAAAAAAGTCTAAAAATATCTTATTTATATTAAAATCATAAATTAACTTTTTAAAATCTTAAAGTAGTATTCGAGTCACGTCCGTTTATTTATCGTCACGTTTTCTAGATTAACCCATGTCCTTCGTCTAAGTGGGTTGAATCTTATAGCGACACGTGTCTTCCTTCTCGCTTGATTGAATTATGAAACCATTTTCGTTGACGGGTTTCACTTGGTCAATGGACGGAGGGACCAAAAATTTTATGTGTCAACATCAACACCAAATTAAGAAATTGACTTCTAGATCTAAAGCCAAAATTTTTATGTGTCTAACATGTTGTCTCCCTCTTTTTTAAAATGAGTAGACTAATATAAGTCGTAAGGCAAACATATATCTTTTGTCATGTGTGATTGTCCTTTAATCGCTCATGAGATTTATTTCTTATTCTATAGCTCATGAAGATATTTGTAAGGAGAGATTCTTTTAAGGTTAAATGGTTTTTCTTTCTCATAAAAAAATTTCTATGAGAGAATTATATTTTTATAAAGCAATAAAACATTTATGGTTTGAGAAGATTTATTTTCAAAATCTCACACCAAAGATTCTCGTAAAGAAATTATTCTAGTCGAAGGACAAAGCTCGACATTAAAAACTGGTCGACGCTAAGTAGTGGAAGGTTAGTGGTCAAATGTCATTGAAGCTCAAAAGTTGAAGGTCAAAGAATGATATTCTGATAGTCAAATAAGAATAACATGATCGATTGAAGGTATGTTGGCTCAAAAACGGATTGCAATCGAAGCATGCAACGATGATCACACAGACCAGTGATGATTCCTTATTCACAAGCAGTTGTAGTCAATTTTCTTCAAATTAGGCACGTGTTGGCAACGACTACTAGTATATTAATGTAAAGGCCTAGTCAGTTTTCTTCAAATTAGGCACGTGTTGGCAACGACTACTAGTATATTAATATAAATAAGGTCTTTGTGTATAATAAAAGACAACAATCGTTTTACACCAACATACGGTCATCTTGGTTGCTTCCTTAGCTCTATTCCACCTTTTTGTTTTGTGTTCGTAATTGTTCTTTACTTCATTCCTATACTTGTTGTAACCCCAATTTACAGTAAGTGCTCATTCTATATTGTTTTTCATATTTCTTCCTTAGTTATTCTACTACGACCACATTTCTATTTCTATTCATGTCATTTTCGCGACGTATTTTTTTTTATAAACACGTTTTTGTGATGTCTAAGAGTAACACTTGAAAATCGTGTGATATCTAAGAGTAGCACTCGTGGTTCCACATCGATGGACGATGTGCGTCCTCGGAATGCAGATTTCGATTGCCTACTCCGGGTGAACCCCTCTTATCTCGGTGATGTCCGTCCGCAAGGACAAAAAATTGCCCGGAACATGGAAACAACTACCCACTCGGAGAGGTCAGTTCCTCAGACCCAATATGAAACCGTCCTCTTGTACGTCTATCTTCGGTTAGAGGAGCAGTTCCACAACCTCTAGAAAGACTTGCAAGGATTAATTGCCGAAGTTCGTCCCCTACTAGACTTGCTAAGTGAGACATAATTGCGGATGAAAAAGACAAGGTTGGTTTCAATATGGGAACCAAACCTTATGGTTTTCCCCAAGTCGATTATGTCTTTAGCGACTTGCGAGCTTCAAAACCTGCTCTCAGTCGATCGCATCCACCACCCCTTGCACGAGGTTCAACTTTCACTCCCAGTCGATACAACCCCTGTATTCCAGGAGTATATCGATCTAGAGGAGGAAGTGAGGAACAATATACGGGTTTCAGGAACAATATAGAACTTCTATATGAAGCCAACGTTGGAAGGGAGCACTATGAACCGTTCTTGTGTTTCTTACCAATTAACCTTCTTACCAAAAAGCACACGTCGGATCAAAATCTTATTGTCGTACGGACGGATCCCATTTTCAAACACCTGATGATAACGAGGTTGACTGACGAAGACATGAGGAAAATATTTAATAGACTTGTAATTAACGACTTATACAATAAAATGAATAGAAAATTAGAAAAAGGATATTAAATTAGAGCTGTTACGTTCGGCGTTGCTGAAATGATGTGAATAAAACCTGGACGATGTCATCAAGGGAGATCTGGGAGTCTAAAATGCACGGCCGGGAGGGACTAAATCGTGTTGGTGTCGGATGAAATTGCGCGGCGTTTCATGGAATTTTTTATGGTCTATGGTTTTTACGTCTACTGTCATGTTCTAATCATAGTTGTTATGTCCCGGAAACGTAAACGAAATGCAGCACCAAAGAGATCCCTCTAATCGCGGAAGTGGAAGTACTAGCTCCCGGAGTCTAAAATGTGCGGCCGGAAAGGAAAAAAGAAAACATGTCGGCGTTAGATTAAATTGCGGAGCTTTTCATGGGATTTTTGTTTCATGGTCTATTGCTTATCACGTCCAAAAGTCGTAGTCGCCGTTAGGTTGTCGATTTCAGACCAATGTATAGAGGTTGGTACCTTTACTTGCATTATTATGACATGATATCTTATCATACATTTTAACACGGTCATACGATGCGGTTGTGACCAGGGCCCCAATGTTTTGGCACACCAGAAAATTGAGAATGCGTAGGACCAATTCCGTGGCCCAATTTCCTTTCGGGTCCGTTGATGCATGAATTTACGATAATGTCCCTCGTTAATCGACTGGATTCCGTCGGTAGAACGACAGCTGACGTGTCGGATGACGCGGCGGCGGCGGAGGATGTATGGCGTGTAGGCTCTGGAAGAATCCACCCCCACGGTCCCCTGGATTCGCTCTCCCTCCGATGGGATCACCAACTGTCACTCTTATCGCACGGCCTAAGGTTCCGGCGGCCGCCCTCGTGTCCCTGCACAACGGGAGGACTCGCTCGTCCCGTCGCTTCTGTGCTCGGACCGGGAATCTCCGTTTCCAGTTGCAATTGAGGGGATCAGTGATTTCGGCTGCCAAGGGGCAACTTCCTGAGCTGGAATCCGATGGTCGAGGTTCGGTTAATGATGGTGATTTGATGTTTTGTTTTCGTTTATTTTTTGTTTATGTTTTTCGAGCGGAGGTTTTGCTGAAGGCTGATGGTCTGATGTGTTTTAGCGGATGTAGATAAAGTAGACGAATCGCCGATAACGGCGGAGGGAGGTGGTGGGGAAGGAAACGAATTCGGATGGCTACCTGCATTTCCTCACGTGCTTACTGCTTCCATGGCCAACTTCCTCTTTGGCTACCACATCGGGTGAGCGGAACGGTGTGGTTGATTGTCCATAACTTAAATGAAGAACTTGTCGGATGACTCAATAGCTTTTGCTTGTGACTATTTTCTTGTTCCACAATGCCGTTGCTTCATCGCGAGCCATACTTGGCTTCTATAAATCATTGATCGAAGATAATATGTTCTTGCGTGCATTTGACGCCCATAGTCAATGATTGGTTTTTCGTATTATGTGGGCGAAATCCATCTCAGTATTGCATTTTCTTCTAATTTATTTTGTGTAGTGTGATGAATGGTCCTATTATATCCATTGCACGGGAACTTGGTTTCGAGGGCAACACCATTCTTGAAGGGCTTGTAGTGAGCATATTCATTGCTGGGGCTTTCTTAGGAAGTTTAAGCTGTGGCTCACTGGTAGATAGGCTTGGCTGTCGGCGCACATTCCAAATCGATGCCATACCACTCATTCTCGGGGCATTATTGAGGTAACTCACAGCTAAAGCATTTACTCTGAAATCAGTTGGGTGAAGGGTTTCATTTTCCTACTATGGAGATTCTTCTTCTTTTCGAGAGATCTGTTGGTTGCTACTTCCTGAATATTTAGTGAAGAATTTTCCAAGGTGAAACAATAGTGCGAGTATATTTCCCTGGCAGCAAGGGGAACGTTGTTAATGGAAGTTAGAAATCGAAGAATATCCACATCCCATGCAATCTATTGCATCTGGAATTAGTCAATCAGCATTCACCCTCTCTTTCTCTGAATTGCTACTTGACCTAGTGCACAAGCCAAGTCAATTGATGAAATTCTCCTGGGGAGATTTCTTGTGGGCCTTGGTATTGGTGTAAATACCGTTCTTGTTCCCATCTACATCTCAGAGGTAAATGTTTGCTTAGCCTGTTCTTGTTTTTCTTCTGGCAGTTAATTTTCTATTCTGGCTTGAACTTTAAATAATTGTTCTTGTTGAATAACTGAAATGTTTGATTGTTGTCTTGAAGTGGGACTGTTGTTGATCATCAAGCCTCTGGCGGCACTGATTAGGTCTAGACATTGTCTGCTTCTCAAGTTAATCTTATCTGACCATTTTCTCATTCATAACTTCATGTTAGGTTGCTCCGACAAAGTATAGAGGATCACTTGGGACATTTTGTCAAATAGGCACCTGCCTAGGAATAATAGCTTCGCTGTTTCTTGGAATTCCTTCAGAAGATGATCCACACTGGTTAGTATTTTTCCACTGCTTAACTATTTTGCTTCATAAACGATATCACAAAACATGAATGATCTTTCTCTACATTCAGTGTGGTTATGCTTTCATTATTTCAGGTGGCGGACTATATTATACTTTGCCATTGTCCCTGGATTTGCTTTGACGCTTGGCATGCAGTTTGCTGCAGAAAGTCCCCGATGGCTGTGCAAAGTAAGACATAGTCAATCACTTGGCTTATTGGCCAGACAGTAAAGCGGCCAGAAAAGGCAAATCCATGTTATCTGACATTTCTTTTCAATACTTCTTTGATGGATTCATTTTTTAAGGTGGGCAGATTAGATGATGCTAAACAAGTAATTCTCACTCTATGGGGACCATCTGAAGTAGATAGGGCAGTCGAAGAGTTTCAGTCTGTTATGAAGAGTGATGGAACTGATGCGGAGAGCAATTGGTCCGAGCTGCTGGAGCAGCCTCATCTTCGAGGTGATATGGAGGTGTTTTTTTATTGACATACCACAGGAATGTCAACCTTCCAGGTCTATACTTTTGGTTATGGAATAAAGCAGTATAACATTGCCTGACTTTGTCTACTAAGCTTTGTTATGAGGAATGGTTTACTGAGGATATTGTATTTCTCTACGATTTTCCTTCAGGGTCTTCATCTACTTTCACTGAGTCAATACTGGAACTCAGTGTCAATAAAGTGCCAATGATAGGAATTCAACCTTAAATCGAATTCCCTGCCAATTTGGTGTTGATTTAAAGTTGGCTTATCTTAGTTAAAAGCTTGTAATATTTCCTTTCTGGACAGTATGTTGCTAAATATAAATTGGTTGCTGCAGTTGCATTAGTTGGAGGTGCTCTCTTTGTACTGCAACAGTTTGCTGGCATAAATGGAGTTCTGTATTTCTCATCCTTAACCTTCAAGGATGTTGGTATAACCAACGGGGCTTTTGCGAGTCTACTTATCGGAATCACAAATTTTGCAGGTTTCTGCAGATGCCTTTAATCAGTGTGGCTTTCACATGCATGATATCTGAATGTATTACCGCACAATGGTGTCCTTTTGCAGGTGCCCTTGGTGCATTATACCTTATGGACAGGGAGGGTAGGAAGAAGCTGTTAATTGGAAGCTACTTGGGGATGGTACGTGGAGTCTGCAGTGAATTGTGCCAACTCAGTTGGGTGCTTATTTGATGAAAGTGATAGGAATTTTGAGAGGTCTCATGAGGTGGATGTCTGCCTTGTGCAGGCAGCTTCAATGTTCACAATAGTCTATGCAGTTGCCTTTCCACAAGATGAGGATCTGAGTCACACTTTGTCTGTTCTAGGAAGTATCGTGTAAGCGTGCATACTTAAACTTGACAAAACCGCATAACAGAGCAAAAAACTCTCCTCTCTCCATGATTATTTAACTTCGTATTCAATGGTGAGCAGGTATATTTTTACTTTTGCTGTTGGAGCTGGACCAGTGACTGGTATCATTATACCTGAACTTAGCAGTAACAAGATGCGTGGAAAAATCATGGGATTCAGCTTCTGTGTCCATTGGGTATGTAAACCTTACTTCAACATGTCTATTAGGTCGAATAACTGACTAGTAAATCCCAGAGGAGAAGAGCTTGTCCTTCTTAATTCAGCTGGCAGCAGCTTTTCTGCCATTACACATTACACCCAGCAACCGCTATCTTTACTCTGTAACAGGTATGCAATTTCTTGGTGGGTCTTTTCTTCCTAGAACTCGTCCAAGAGTACGGGGTCAGCTCCGTGTATGCTGGCTTCGGCAGCGTCTCACTCTTATCTGCACTATTCGCTTATTATTTCACAGTCGAAACCCAGGGACGGTCTCTTGAGGAAATCGAGATGTCCTTGAACCCCAGGATGACCGGCAGTAAAGATAGATGATGGTCGATCTTTAGCCGTTGGCCTTGGGCTAACATAGATTGCACATGTTGACATTGCTGGTTTAAACATGGGCATGTAAGCATATGCACGTATATCCGCTGCTGCTGTTAAGTAACACATACTACTCCAGTTCTCTTTGTTTTTTTTAGGGGGGGGGGGCGGAGGGGGAGGGGGTGGGGTATGTAGCTTTTGCAGCATAAAGTAGTTCTTTTTAACCTCGTGGCGTGGCGGTAGTAGCTTTTCTTTGGTGAAGATATTTCCACTGGGAAAGCATATAATGCAAAACCCTAGAAAGTTGTGTGGGGGGTGGATTCCTCCTATCTTCTCGTTAAAGAATGATAGCCGGATTGACATTGTTTGTTTGCAATTGGGGGGGAAGGAATGGATTTAGCGGGAACGGGTGGAGTGATGGTCAAGTTTTGAGGAGGGGGGCGGTGAGTTGTCCCCTTCGTGATTTGTCTTTCTTTTAAGAATATATTCTCTTCATTTTTTTTCTCTCACTTTTTTATTATTTATTTATTTATTACGGGACAAGGGATGGTCTATTGGGTCCCACTCATTAATAAGCCGGGATGGGGCTTCTTCTGGTAAACTAAAGGAAAAAACAAAAGAAACAACAAATGGATTCTTCCATGTCAATTGGAGGAGGAGGGGGGTTATCAGGTTTTGAGACTGTGACTGTATATCAAAATTAAATCTCAGCTCTCATTCCTTTCTGTGTGCTTGAGATTATCGAGGGAAAAGGGAGACCGTCGTGGTGGTGGTGGGGACCCACCCAATTTGATTCTTTTCTAAAACATCGATTGTCTTCTTCCCGAGATGAAATCACTCCCCCCAGGACACACTGCTCTTTTGTTTTCTTGTCTAATTGTGGGAAACAGAAACTCCTTTTCTTTTTTCAAATTCTCTAATGCACACGCAAACATAATAATAGGTCAACAAGATCACATTGGTGGTGTTGTTGTCAATGGGTCAAAGATCTTTTGTCTGACATTGTCCCCATACTATTATTGATATAACAAAGTTAAGAGACCACAGGTTGTCATCTTCTAAATAAAGCAAAGAAAAAAAATATACATTCGTTCAGGTGAGAAATCACATTTACTCCCAAATCCAAATCCCCCCCCCCCCCACACGCAAAAAAAAAAATCATTTTTTCCCCTTATCTCATGCCTCAACCGGGGTTGTTTATGCATTTATGAAATTGGACTTTGAAATTCAAAATTTATTGTTTTTTTTTTTTGGGGGGGGGGTCTGTGAATTTATGAACCAAATTGATTGCTCTCACCGAACATTCCCAATATTGGAACGTTTTCCTCTGAGCTGCCCATTTCTCCCGAGGGGGGGGGGGTCAACTTGAAATAGTAAAAAAATAATAAATAAAATTACCCCCCCATTTATGTTTCCTCCTGAAGGAAGGAATGGGGGCAGGGGGAAATAAGAAGAGAAAATTCAAGATAACAGCCCGAAGCTCTCTCTCTTTTTAAAATGAATAAGAAACGGAACGACTGGGTGAAATCGGAGTGCACGCACACACACCTTTCCCCCTTCCTCGGCTCCAAAAAAAGAAAAAAAAGGACTTGGACACTCCTGCCCCTCATGCGGGCCCCGCCATTCAGATGGCATTCCACGTAATTCCTGGGTACTCCAGGGGCAGTAACTGTTCGTGCTTTCGTGGGAAACTGCGAAGACGTACTCCCTCGCGAGCCGAAGAAAAAGAAACACCCACCCAACACACACACACACACCACAACCAAAAAGAAAGGAACTGTAAAAGGTGGGGGAGTGGAGGGGAACGGAATTTCTCCATTGCTTCCTGCCTTTCTCCCTTCCCCTTCCTTCTTCTCCCTTTCTTTGTTCCTCGCTTTTTTAATACCTTCTCCTGCGACGTCGTTTCTGCTTGTTGTTTCGTGGTCTTCCTCCGGTGGCCGTACGTACGGAAGGACGACGGTCGGGGCGAAGAAATGGCTGACATCACGCACCTGCCGATGGAGCAACTCCAGGACCTCGAGTACTGCATCGACTCCAACCCTCCCTGGGGTAACTGACGCCCGACCGGTGATAACCGTTTTTTCCTCCCGTGCCCGTCGCCCGATGGCCTCGCCCGGCCGGACAGGCTTCGCTCGCGGCTATCCTTCGTGGTTTCTGTTTCGGCTCGCCTGTCTGAGAATTCTGCGGAGGAAGAGTCGCCTCGCCCGCGTGCTTTTATTTTTGTGGCTTTTGCGTGTTTGGCTGGCGCTTTTGTTTAATGGGGTTTCTGATCGTGGTGTCGAACGAGGGATGTCTTGCTAAGGGGTCGTTGAGGATGACAATTAGGAATTTCGGTTTATGTTATGCTGGATTAAGTACAGGAAAAATGTTCTTTGGTTGAAACCGCCGGATACGTTGCACTCTCTGCACCTCCGGGGATGCGTGTTGGTCTAATGAGAAGATATTCTAACTATAAAAGTTCGCAACGGATTTATATCGACGTGACCATGATTCTATAGTTGATACTAGAGCAGCAACTTCGCCATATAGTTTTGACATTTTCATTTTGAGTCTCGGTATGTTCGATTCTTTGCTGCTTTTTCACAGTTGTAATGGTTGAAGCTTCATGTGTTTGCAGCTGAGACGATAATATTAGCATTTCAAAATTACATTCTGATGCTGGGGACCAGTGTGATGATTCCTTCCTTGTTGGTGCCTATAATGGGGGGAAGTGATGTGAGTATGGTGTTTTTCTGTTATTTTCCCTGCCATTTGCTTGTATCAGCTAGCTCATGTTACATTTCGACTTGGGATTTTACACAAGCTTTATATATGTAGTATACTGACTTCTCCCACTTGCTCAAACAGGGAGACAAGGCACGTGTAATACAAACTTTGCTCTTTGTAGCTGGAATCAATACGCTTCTCCAGGCACTCTTTGGAACTAGATTGCCTGCTGTAGTTGGTGGATCGTTTGCTTACGCTATTCCCATCATGTATATTGCTAATGACTCATCGCTTCAGAAGATTGAAGATTCTCATGATGTATTCCCCCTAATCCCTCTGTTCGTCGTCGCAGAATTTGCTGTACATGCTCATTACCATATGGCTGTTGCTAATATTTTTTCCTCGTCTTTCTTTTAGTGGTCATGAATTTTAATGTTGGCGTGAAGTATGATTATAATCTTGAGATTTTTTGAACTTTTAGTGAAAATTTCTTTGGTCACTTTCTCTCCTTTGGCAAATGATAATCCTATGATGGTTGTGGAAAACTTATCCCAAATTGCTATGCTTTCAAATAGGGTGGAAATAAAAATCATTCAACAACATCATCTCTTGAACTATGAATTGTCCAGTAAATTAGACGAGAGTTATGCATGTGTTTTGTGCTGGAAAATTATTTCGCAATGTTTTTGAGTGATCCCTCTGAAATTTCTAATTTCTGATGTTTGGAAGACATCTTAAGACTTTTACATGGACTGCAGAGATTTGTGCAAACAATGAGGGCTGTTCAAGGGGCTCTTATCGTGGCATCTAGCATTCAGATTATCTTGGGTTATAGCCAAGTCTGGGGTCTTTTCTCTAGGTAAATTTCTTTTAGGAAAAGCGAGAAAGCAACTGTAGTTTAAATCTATCTTTATGGCTGTGTGCTGTTTCTGGTTGTAGGTTCTTCAGCCCACTTGGCATGGCACCGGTTGTTGGATTAGTTGGATTGGGATTGTTTGAGAGAGGGTTTCCGGCGGTAGGTATTGCATACACTAAAGCGCTTTTCATGTTAGCAAATCATATGGGATGAAATCAGATAGATAAGAGAGTTTCATTCTTTGGTCATATGCGTCAACTTTCATCAGGGATGTTTCTTTGAGTTTACTGCTATGCACTTGGCTCTTCGTTCCCGTTGAGTTTAAGACTCATTTATTGAATTGACCTCTTAGATGGAATTTTGCATTTTGGGAATTGTGGGGATTAAATATGCATTCATTATTTGAAAGGTTCACGTGTATTTACGATTTGTACTTTTTCCTCAGTTGGGAAACTGTGTGGAAATTGGAATACCTATGCTGCTGCTGGTAATTGGCCTATCACAGGTAAGCTGGTGAAAGGTGGTTCTTCATTCATTATTAGTACAGATTTCGAGGAAGATTTTCTTCATTTTGAGTAATTTCGATTGCAGTATCTAAAGCACGTTAGATTACTGAGAGAGGTCCCTGTCTTCGAAAGATTTCCTGTGATCATCTGTGTTGCAATCATCTGGGTCTATTCTGTTATCTTGACTGCCAGTGGGGCTTATCGAGATAAACCTCTCCAAACTCAGCGAAGTTGTCGTACGGATAAAGCTGATCTTATATCTACTGCCCCATGGTATTATCTTCAATATTGATTCTTTTGCCAGATAATTAATTGTTCTGTTAATTGTCAACTGCTCCTTTCTTCTCAGGTTTATGTTCCCCTACCCTTTACAGTGGGGCCCTCCGACATTTTCAGCAGGCCATGCGTTTGCTATGATGTCCTCAGTGGTTGTGTCTATGATTGAGGTAGATGATTTCCCTGCATTTAGATCCACCAACACATTGTTTTACTAGCTCTTAACTTACAATTCGTGGCGTTTGCATGGAAACAATGAATAAGAACGTAATGCTAACCATTGTAACTGTTAGAAAAGGCTGCCAATTGAAAGATTATAGCATGTAGTCTGCTCAGTGTTTTTGCTTTCTTAAATTATCTTTTTTACATGTTGGACGTGTTTTTTAGTCTACCGGCGCCTATAAAGCAGCTTCTCGCCTTGCGATTGCCACTCCACCGCCTGCATATGTCCTAAGCCGTGGTATCGGCTGGCAGGTGAATTCATTTAACTTAGGGAAAAATGCTCTCTATGGTCGAGTTGTCTGTTGATGATTTCTGTTAACAGCAGTTGCTGGTACTGATAAAAAAAAGTAAGCCTGAAATCTTGCTTAATGAACTCTCAACAAGCATTATCTTGCAGGGTATAGGTATCTTGCTTGACGGTCTTTTTGGAACTGGAACCGGCTCCACTGTATCCGTGTATGTGGCAATCTAAAATCCATTCAAATCTAGATTGCTTTGCACGTCTGTCTCTTCTATGAGCAGCGCATGCCAATTTTGGTTGTTTTTCCCAGTGAGAATGTGGGACTCCTTGGATTGACCAGAGTTGGGAGCCGAAGAGTTGTGCAAATATCTGCAGCCTTCATGATATTCTTTTCTACACTAGGTCGGTTATCAACGCAGCTCAATTAAGGTTTTCGAGCTTAATTTTGTTGAACCATGTTCATATATGTTAAATGAATATATGATCCATGTTTCCTTTATGGAAGAGGTTTCAAAGTTATTAAACCATGCTAACTTTCAGGTAAATTCGGAGCTGTGTTTGCATCAATACCGTTCCCAATATTTGCTGCTTTATACTGCGTTCTCTTCGGACTCGTTGGTGAGTTTCCTGTGGTTGTCAGTTATTTTACAGAAGTCTTGGCATTTTTGAGTACGAGTTTTCCTTTACTGCTTCTCCAGCGTCTGTAGGATTGTCATTTCTTCAGTTCACAAACATGAACTCCATGAGAAACCTCATCATCACCGGGCTATCGCTCTTTCTCGGAATATCAATTCCCAGATTCTTCGACGACTACTATAACCTGGAAACAGGTCGAGGTCTAGTTCGGACTAATGCTGGATGGGTATGTAATCCCTGCCCTCTTCTGCAGGGCAGACTTCATGAGCATTTTCTAGAATGACATGGTTCTCTTACGTTTTAGTCCTGCGCATTCCTAGATAACATGATTCTCTTTTGTTGCAGTTCAATGCATTCCTGAATACGATATTCTCATCGCCTCCCACGGTGGGCTTGATGGTCGCTGTGTTCTTGGATAACACGTTGGAAGTGGAGAAATCAAAGAAGGATAGAGGGATGCCGTGGTGGGTGAAGTTCAGGACATTCAGAGGGGACAACAGGAACGAGGAATTCTACACCCTGCCCTTCAACCTGAACAGGTTCTTCCCGCCCACGTGAAGAAACGTCAAGGAATCCCCCAATTCTTTTTGCATCTCATTATCCGAATTCTCATCCAAATTTAAGATCATTTCATACGTAAAGAGCACCACGGGTTCGATTTTTGATTTATGTCCATCCGACAGGAATGACTTAATCCAGTTGGTAACTATATTTTTTTGGGGAGGTAGAATAAACTAACTACCCCGGATCTAACTATGTACAGTCCATGAAGATAGTGCAAAGGGAAGCCTCAGACAGCCAGTCTTGGATTCACATCAAGTATTTCAGACGGTAATTCCAACTTAATTTAAGAAAATCATCACTGGCTTTCCCCTTTGGTCAATCTCCACATGACAACAAAAACGTTGATTCAATTTCAAATTACTTAGATGTAATCGCAAAAAACGGCTCCGTAGACCACTCAATAACTCAAGGTCTGACAGGTTCCTATCAGAAGCGAAGAAACGCCGAAGCGTTTTGCTGTCGGTTCCGATCATAGCATCGTCCGGTCAACGCTCTTTTCCGGCTACCGGCGACGTGGCATCGGACCAAACAAACCACAGATGAACAAACAAACAAAAGAATTTCTTCATTCGAAACCCTCAGAGACCCGTTCCAAATCACACACGGGCGGAGGACCGCCCGTCCATCCCGGCGAAATCGAGGGCCGCCGTGGGGACGGAGGCACCCCGATCCGCGGATTGGGAAGGAGAGTGGGCGGCTATATCTCGCCGTTTTGGAGTGTCATACGGCACTTCCTATTCCTGGGTGATCTTCCTCATCGAGACCGAAAGGCAAAGAAATCAAAAAAAAAAACGGAAAAAATTGAAAGCAACAGACGAGAGACGCAGACACTGCGACGAAGTAGCGGAGTATTGATCGGAATTTTATAGAGGCGGAGGGGAAAACCCTAACCCTAACCCTTTCGGGTTCATTGGGTCTAGCCCAATAAAAATAAAACATGGGCCTAAATATTTTGGAGAGTTGGGGTGGGCCCATTGAGGGAAGTGGTTGGTCTGTTCTTGTCGACGGCCGGCGACGAACGGGAGAATTTTGGGGAAGGGAGGAGGGAAGGTTGGGGAGGAAGAAGTAGACGAAGAGGAAGAGCAAGCGGTCACGGGAAATGGCGATGGCGAGTGACTCAACGTGGGTTGGGAAGAAGCCTATCCGTCGGATCGGTGGGATGTCCGACGCCCTTTCGATCGCTGCGGATCTCGGGTTCACCGTCTCTCCTCCTCCTTCTCAGGTACTTCCCCCGCCCGGTAGCTCCGGGGACTGTTTTAGATCGTGTTGATTCTGTGTGGAGTTGGTTTTGGAGGGCGATTTGTTAGTTGTAGTGGCGCTTGTTCCTACGGAGAAGGGACCTGTTTGAATAATTTGGATGATGATGGCAGTGGAAATGAGTTTCTGTCTGGGGGGAAGCGCATTGCCTTGGGTTTATGTTGATCGCTGGAGGACGTTCAAGATTTTGTAATGGAATTGTAGGATGTAGTTCAAAATTTGTCAACGAGCAATGGGGAGAAGGGTGATAACTTGATAAGAGTGCTTAGGGAGCTCACTGCCGTTCAGAGGAAAATTTCGGATCTGCAAGTCGAGCTGCAAGGTCGGAAGGTTGTGTGTTCTATTTTCGAGGTGTCCGTTGACTTGATAATCTGATCTTATTCACTCATCTTATGTCCAAGTTTATCTTCGTTTTGGATTGTCTAGGATGACAAGAATGTGGCGCATTTGACTCACGTAAGTGAAATGGAGAAGAAGATCGAGACTCTTTCAAGGATTACTACCATACTGAAGGATGTCATTCAGAATAAGGTAATTTGTTCCAGACACCCTATTCTCTCGAGTATGTCATGATTCTGTCTAGTTCAAATGAGATTGGATGTGATATCCATACAATCTGAAAGTTTCAGCAAATTATCGGTAGTTCCTTCCGGCAGAAGTTTTTAAGTTTATGCGTCGATTAGTCTACGTTCTGATGAGGTAGTGTTTTCTCATAATAGGATCGGATTATAGCTCGTCTACAACAACCTTATTCACTTGACTGCATTCCTGTCGAAGCAGAATATCAGGTTTGATGCTGATACTGCGGTTTCATGATTATTTTGAAAATTAGACATTGTTTGGGCATGGGATTTGGGTTGTGGGTAAGTGAATGATTTCTTTACAAGATCTCGTTTTGAGCATGAGTAGAAGCAATTTTCGGAGTTGCTGATGAAGGCCGCCAGCGATTACGGTGTTTTGACGGCATCTGTTGCCGATTTCCAGTGGAGCCAGAAATTTAAAGAACCTCCTTCTGTTTGGGGGGTATTTTTCCTACCTTTATATATGGCCTATCCGAGCTTATTATATCGACTACTAGCTAATCTCCTTCCCATACCATTGTCGGGTTCAGGAAATGCTTCGCCCCATCCCTGTAGCCTTAGCATCGTGCACCAGATTTTTCGAGGCCATGTCAGCCATGAGAGAATCCTTCGCCACACTACAAAAACTGAGAGTCGGTGAGACGATGCAGTCTTCCCCCAATACCCCGAATCCTGGCCTCTCCCAACAAGGGAATCTCGAGTACGTGACGTCTGTGCTCTGGAAGAATGACTCTAGCCTGGACGACATGGCGGTTTAGGAGGAGACAGAGAGGAGAAGCTGACAACCCGGGTTCCGAGGGAGGGGATGCCTCGGATGTCGATCACCGGAGACTATCTTGGCCTCCAGCTAAAAAGGGCGGGATTTAGTTCCAGGTATCACCTTCCCCACGGTTCCCATGTTCCTAAAATCTTCTATGCATGAAAAATGTGTGTTATAAACTCCTGATAGCGTAAAGATTGAAATTAGTAGGCTTAGATATTATTTGATCGATATTCGTCATCAAATCCTCTTGATTATAGGAGCTAAATATTCCCAATATCCCTAGTAATAGTGATGTATTGCAATTATGTAATTATCAATTGAGAATTGTCATTGATCTCTATCATGGTATCAAGAGCAATGTCTGACCCTGTGCTTCCTTCCCCTGTCTATTCGACTTCTCCCTCCACCCCATCTGTTTTTCCCCAGCACAATGCAGCTCAACATTTTTCAGATAATTCCCTTCTACTTTCAGGATTCGTTCTAACCAATTTTCCAGGATTTGTTTCAACCAATTCTCTCGATTCAACCATAGTTGCACCTTCGGCGACCTCACCCATCTTACCTGGTATCAATAAGCTCGTTACTGTCAAGCTCTCCGGCGATAATCATCAACTATGATTATCACTTATGACTTCATACTTGGTCTCTATCGACTTGTATGGCTATGTCGACGGCAACATCCGTGCCCCGATCACGACTTTCACTCTACCAACTGGAGAAGCCGTGCCTAATCCTCATGAAATTTTTCCTGCCTATGACATCTGAGCAACCATCAATCGACGATTTTTAGAAATTACTCGTACAAGAGAGTTGGACCTGCGAGAGACCATTATCAGTGACCGCTTCACAACGCAGTCAATGAGTGACTTCCTCCGCACCATGAAGACGACGGTTGATCAACTTGCTGCTATTGGATGCCCAATTTCAGTTTCTGAGCTTATTCTTTACACACTCCGGGGACTGCCATCATCATACAAGAACCTTGTCACCACCCTCTCTTACGCATCAACGAATCTGACTTTCGATCAAGTTCGGGCAAATCTTCTCACATACGAGTAACGCTTGAAGCAAAAGGAGGCCCTTGATGCCGTGTCCAATCCATCTGTTCTTTATGCTTCGAGCTCTCTGCATCCTAAGCGAGAGCATGGCTTCGCATCCCGTCGCTCTAGACGTCCCGGTTTCTCTCGGATATCATCTACTATGGAGGTTATTCCTCAACGCTCTCGTCGCCTTCCTCATCAGTCGGATCGAAACAAGAATCATCTACCCTCTATCAGCACTGGATCCAGAACCCATGCCATTCAATGCCAAATTTGTGACCGTCATGGACACTCGGCTGCACACTGCTATCAGAGATACACTCGCGTCACGGCTGATGTCCCGGATCAGTTTGCTGCACTTTCTCTAACTGATGACCCAACTGATGTCTGGTATCCCGACTCTGGTGCCTCGCACCACATGACATCTCAGTGAGGTATACTACATACTCCCAATCCTTACGGTGGATCATCTCATATTTTTGTTG
Organism: Melastoma dodecandrum; assembly: GCA_029817715.1. NCBI lineage: Eukaryota > Viridiplantae > Streptophyta > Magnoliopsida > Myrtales > Melastomataceae > Melastoma > Melastoma dodecandrum. The sequence continues at coordinate 730,259 of JARUPY010000605.1, forward strand.
GCAATGGCTCATCCTTACCCATCGCACACTCTGGTAATCTGTCTCTCCGCACCTATTCATCCCCTCTTAAACTTCAAAATGTCCTCCATGCTCCTGATTTGACTCATAATCTACTGTCTGTTCGACGTCTTTGTCTCGAAAATGATTGTGTTGGCACTTTTGATAAATCCTCCTTCTCTATTAAGGATCAGCGCAGCGGGAGGACCCTTCTTTGACAACTGAGTAATAACCCTTTTTATCCAGTCTGGTTGCAGATGATGACGCCTCCTACTGCACTAGTTTCTTCGATCTCATCAACTGTCTGGCACCGACATCTCTGTCATCCCCAACTATCTGCCCTCAATCGTCTACATAAGCAAAATCAACTACCTGGTTGTTTATCGCCTTCATCTAAACTATGTCACTCTTGTGAGCTTAGCAAATCACATCGTTTATCATTTTCTTTGTCCTCTTCGTGAGCTGCCAAACCTTTTGCTTTAGTCCATTCCGATATTTGGCAAAGTCCAGTCCCTTCTACTTTTAGTTTTCGTTATTATCTTGTATTTATCGATGATTTTAGTCGATATTCCTGGATATTCTTGTTGCGTCATAAGAACGAGGCCTTTGAAAATTTTCGAAAATTCTATCAATTTGTCATTTCACAATTTTCTTGCTCTGTTCTGGGTTTACAGTGCGGTGGGGGAGGTGAGTTTGTCAACACTAACATGATTAGGTTTCTCGAAGAGGTAGGTATTCAACTTCGTATCTCTTGCCCTTACACACCGGAGCAAAATGGTGTGGCGGAGCGTCGTCATCGCTATCTCACCTCTCTCGCTCGTGCCACGAGATTACAAGCCGACCTTCCTGAGGAATTTTTGTCTGATGCTATAATTACTGCAAATATGGTGCTTAACCTCCTGCCATCATCAACTCTTCATGATAAGTCACCGCATTAGATGTTATATCAGACGACACCAGATTATAGCTTTTTGCGGGTCTTTGGATGTCTCTGCTACCCTTATTTGGGCCATCGATCATCATCGAAACTTGCTGCCCGATCTGCTACTTGTGTATTTATTGGTTACTCATCATGACAAAAGGGGTATGGATGTCTTGATCCAGCCACGTAAACAATCCACATCAGTCGACATGTTCGCTCTTTTGAAGATGTCTTCCCTTACCAATCATTGATGTCATCTTCAAAGTCTGTGCAACCATCACAAGGATCTATGTCTTTGCCTTTACCATCGTCGACTCAGCCCTTGGATGCCATCTCAACATCCCCTTCTGTGACGCATATGTATCAAGAGGCCTCTTCAACACCCTCGACGACTACCTTATCCTCCTCATCAGTCTTAGTACCGGCATATGTACCGATACATACAACAGATCAGGTTGTCTCTACCTCAGTGGATGTCCCGTTGAACTCGTCTAGTGACATCATTCCTCCCGCAGTTGCTCCAAACCCACTTCCTCCATCTCATCCCATGATCACGAGAAGCAAGACCGGGTCATTACGTTCTCGTAATATTCTAAGTCTCCTGTCCAGCACTACACCTACCGTTCCGGTCACGGTTGCTGAGGCTTGCAAAAATCCATACTGGTATGCTGCAATGAAGGTTGAACATGATGCGCTCCTTCACAATCAGACATGGCATTTGGTTCCTCCATCATCAGCCCAGAATGTCATTGGCTGCAAATGGCTCTTCAAGATTAAATATCTTCCTGACGGTTCCATCGATAAGTACAAGGCGCGATTAATTGCACAAGGTTTTTGACAGCGGCCAAGCATTGATTACAAGGACACATTTAGCCCAGTAGTTAAATCGGTCACTATTCGCTTTGTCCTTTCATTGGCGATTTCAAATCGGTGGCACCTCCGACAACTTGATGTCAGCAATGCTTTCCTACATGGAACTCTCCGCGAGCCAGTTTTCATGAAGCAACCCCCAGGCTTCAAAGATCATCGCTACCCACCCACACCATGTGTATTGTCTGGACAAATCTCTCTACGGGCTCAAGCAAGTACCCCGTGTTTGGTTTCACGCTTTTCGATCAGCACTTATTTCTTTGGGATTTCGACAATGTATCTCCGATACATCTCTATTCACTCTTCGACATGGTGATCGAGTTCTTCTCCTATTATTGTATGTCGATGACATCTTGATGGCAGGATCTGATGATGTTCTTATCGCCAACATCATACAACAGCTCAGCTCCCGATTTGCAATGAAAGACATTGGCTTCCCAATACATTTTCTCAACATTCATATTCGTCGGACTACTGGTGGGTTATTTTTATCTCAGGCTCATTATGTAAAGTAGCTTTTGCAACTCTATCACATGTCCGACTGCAATGGAGCGCCCACACCACTTTCTATTAAGCCTCATGTTGAATACTCCAACAACGATGTCCTCTCTAATCCAACCATCTTTCGCGAAATCGTGGGTGCTCTTCAATATGTCACTCTGACACGGCCAGACATCGCATTTTTAGTAAACTATCTAAGTCAGTTTTTACAACGGCCGACATCAGCGCACCTTCATCAAGTCAAGCGATTACTGCGGTATCTCAAAGGCTCTCTCAACTATGGATTGCCAATTCGTCCTACCGATACGTCGCAACTCACAACCTATGCGGACGCCGATTGGACAGGCTGCCCAACAACACGTCGCTCGACCACTGGCTATGCAATTTTTTATGGTTGCAACCTCATCTCTTGGCGCTCCAAAAAGCAGACCACGGTCTCTCGAAGTTCTACGAAAGCTGAATATAGGGCTCTTGCCTACACCGTTGCTGAGGTTACCTGGTTGTCCTCTCTTGCTCGTGAGCTACGTGTTTATCTCTCCCGTCCTCTTTTGATTTGCTGCGACAATTTGGGAGCTACGTACCTCGCCGCAAATCCTATTCAACATCAATGTACCAAGCATGTTGATATTGATTATCATTTCGTTCGTGAACAAGTCTAGTCCGGTTCGATTGTCATCAAATATATTCCGGCACGCGATCAAAAAGTTGATATTTTTACCAAGATCCTAGGTGGGCGTTCATTCGTTGAACAACGCAACAACCTCCTCCTCAATTATGAGGCTTCGATTGCAGGGGATGATAGCGTAAAGATTGAAATTAGTAGGCTTAAATATTATTTGATTAGGGACGGGATATTCCTCGTCAAATCCTCTTGATTATAGAAGCTAAATATTCCCAAGTGATGTATTGCAATTATGTAATTATCAATTGGGAATTGTGATTGATATCTATCAATAAACTCCTCCTTGTGATTGATTATGTTTGTGTGACACGTTGGAGCTAAACGGGTTTGGGTTGGTCGACCATCGAGGGTGTCTTGCATGGGAGCGTCATTGTCGATTAAGAGGGTTGTTATATTCTCGTCGGAGAAACGTATGTGTCAGGGGAGGAAAAAGATCTGCGCTGAAAGGAGAAGAACTTGGAAGGCAGAGCACGAAGAAGAACAATTGAGGAATTGAAATTTACAATAATACTGTATAGACAATGATCCTGTTACATCTTCTTCATTCTTTTTCTCTGTAACTTCCAACTGCTTGATTTGTTCAAGTTTGTCAATTGATCGAAATGATCCTGTCTTCATTCTCCGATCTTCTCGATCCATTCTGGAGATAGCGGTGAGCAAAAAATCCGATTTTATTTTCGGATTCGAATTCGAATAGTTTCGATTTCGGACTTGGAATCGGACTTTAGAAAAATTAAAATTTCGAATTTTGAAAAAATAATTCGAATAATCCGAAATTCTGATTAATTATTTTAAGACAAGGGGATTAAAAAATATTTTTTTATTTACCTAGTCAAAACTTCTATCGTCCTTCCCCATCCCTAACCCTAACCTATTTTCTTGGTTTAGTGCTTCTTGTCCTTCGTTGCCGCCTGTTCGCCCGCCGCTCCTCCGCCGTTGCACGCCCACCCGACTCTTCTCCCAACATTCGAAACCCCTCGCCCAGCCCACCTCGATGTTCCGGTAATTATGGTATTAAGGACTCTATTAAGGATCTTATTTGAGTTTCTTGTTCTCGGTATATTTTTTTTTATTTTTGGGGACTGAAAAAATAACGTACTCTTAAATTTGAAATATTTGGATATTAGAATTTCGAATTCGAATTATTTGCGAATTCTGAAATTCGGAAATTACTTAAATGGAAGTCTGATTAGAAAAACTAAAATTCGGACCGAGTCCGGTGCTCTTGGCTGCTATGAGTAAGCAGAACAAGGAAGATAAAAAGAAGAAGAAATGGGTGGAACATGGGCCACAAATAGGCTTTGTTAGTTGAATGGGCTTAGCATGTTTAGTGTAATACATGGCCTTGTACCTATATATATATATATGTGTGTAGGAGGTTTACGGCGGTTGTGATATTTGCATTAACAGAAATAAAGGTCTGAGAGTTTTCTCTCGTCTCCTCCTACAAGCTTCTGTTGATCTACAACTAGGCTAGGCTGGATTTGCTCGCAAGGAACCAAAGGAAGATCATGGAAAGGCACATGACTTAGGAGTTAACAGAGAAAATTCACGTATATGTTGATGACGCGTCGTTAATCATCCAACATAAATGTATATGACCGACCATCCATGGAACGAGTCTAAAACAAGGAAAAGAAAAAATTTAAAAGAATACGAACGACACAGACCACCATCAGCTCTGTGACTGTGGCAAAAGTCACATGCCTTCCCCCAAATTGGCAGAACCTAAAATCTCGCACTACAAAACAAATAACAGAATCTCCCCTTTTCTTCCTTCGACGGCAAGCAGCACCATCTCCAACACCAAAAACAAGATCGATCCACAGGTTTCAAGCGTAGTGGCCACAAGCCAATTATTTGACCCAAAAGATTGATACACAAATACAACAACAAGTAAATGACAGACCAATTCACATGTCAAAGCAAAACGAAGGATACACCCTAAAACCCAGCATCCATCCAATGCTTATTTTTCCTCTTTGCTTTTTTTCTAATTATATTAGTTGGGTGGAAATCGACCCCTATTTTCAATAAATACTTCCAAATAGATAAAGTCTCCCTGATCTGAATCTGTATTTTCTTATCATAAAAGAGGGGGGTGGGGATCGGGGTATTCGTACGGATCACGTGTTATGTGGTTTGGCTTTCGGCTTCGGGTTTGGCTGGCCAAAGAACGAAGCTTCTTCCTTGACGGGTCAGACAAAAGGACTCCAATCTACCCACCCAACCTTCCTCCCTCCTTCCCCTGTTCAATTATCAACCCAAAAACAATCGTGCCAAAACATTGGTCAGTACCAGTATCAGCAACATCACGGATGGGTAGGGCACACAGGAAAAAAAAAACGAAAGAAAAACAAAAGCAGGTGAAGTGATTTGAATTGGGTCAGTCAAGCCTGATGCCTAACAAAAAAAAAAACTACTAAGACTTTTAACGCAATGAATCTGGGATTACGCCACTGATTTCGGAAACAAAGACTGTTAAAGAAATCCTAGCCTGGACAGCCGTAGGGGACTCCACTTTGTATCCCCAGCTCCAATCCCCCCCCGGGTACCCACCTTCTCCACAAAGGAAATTACACGCTTCCTTCCTAGGCATCAAAACCACAACAAGAAGCACGGACAAGGGGAGCTGGGAGGGGTTGCATTCATCATCATTCGACGTGACGATGATGAGAGACGACAAAGGGCATTTAATTCCTCCCTACTTTGGCGATAACCAAATAGATGTTTCCGATGGGTTCCATCAAAAACATGGCCCCGCGGATTGAATGACTGCGCAGACAACCCGACGGACGCGACGCCAGTGGAGTGGGAATGCAACTTTTCCCGAGGGCATAATAGTCAATGCGCTCCACCCAGGGAAATAAATCCCGCGCTTTGTTGCCCCGCGACAATCCACGTGGCAAGTCCTGAGTGGCCCTCGGAATCATCGTAACTGACACCATCCTACTGGAGTGACTATTATACCCTTTAGGGAGGGAAAGGGAATAATCTCCCTCACCTGCGCCGAAACCGTTTCAGTCCCTCCACGTCCTACCGATGAGGCTCTTGATCTTGCTCCCCGCGAGCCTCTGCGCCAACTTCCTCGCTCCGGGGACATCCATCTCCGCCAGCCGGAGGAGGTGCGGGTAGGCCCCGGCCGCGAGTAGTCTCTTCCTGCATCCGTGGCTGTCGGAGATTGCCGCCAGGACCATCACCGGGAGCCTCTTCGCAGCGACGGCCTCATTTGCCGGATCCATCATGTGGACCAGCCTCGTAACACTCTTCTCATCCTTGACCAGCTCCTTCCTGTTCGACCTCACCGACAGTAGCTCCACCAGCACCTTCGCAGCTAATTCGTTCAGTCCCACTGGCTTAGGCGACTCCATTAACTTAACAAGCGAGCTCGTAGAACTCGATATGGCTCGCTTGTTCCCGTCACTGATTGATAGGTTAGCTAATAAGGAAACGGCAGTGTGCTGTAATCTGAGATTGCCATGCTTGATTAGCTCGCCGTTTTGAACTATGAAGGCCGTTGAGGATGACAAGGTTTGAGAGACTTGAGCAGACGCCGATAGCGAGGAAATCGCGCGCAACACGCTCTCCAGTGCTTCCGAACCTGAACAGTTGCCGATCAATCGCAATAATTTCTGCAGCCCTCGCTCCTGAACTATCAGCGCTCGGAAGTATTCTCCGGATTCTGCTAATGTGGCAAGAGCACAAGAGGCCTTCTCTTGTGCTGCTGCGGAAGAAGAGCTCAGGAGCTGCACCAGAACTGGAACTCCAGCTTCCTCTGCCAAAGCAACCCTCACGTCATCGACTACGGCTACATTCCTAATTGCTCCGACTGCGTGTGACTGAGTCACCGGTGATACAGATCTACATGCCTCGATGAGGACTGATACCCCGCCGTAAGCGGAGATCGCCCACGCGTTCTCCAAATCCGAAGTGATAGCTTCTACAGCAGCCGCCGCCTTCTCCTTCATAGCAACTGATCCAGCTTCGAGGAGCCGCAGCAATGGCCCCAGAGCTCCGGCCTCAAAGACTGATTTCCTCGACTCCTCACTGCAGCTCGCCAGAACCGACACGGCACTGAGGGCGAGCTCTCGGATCGCGTAATGTCCATTCAAGTCGAGCAGATGAACCAGATAAGAAATGTTGCCTTCCCTCACGACGATGCCGGCAGACTTCTCGTCGACGGAGAGGAGCTGAAGGAGAGACTCGAGAGCTTTTTGCTTGAACTCCACGCCGCCAATCTGCAACCGCGTGAAAAGATCCTTAACGAAAAGCACGACGTCCTCCTTGTTGGAGCTAAGCCCGGGCTGTGACAACACGATGGCGTTGGACACCTGGAGGACGCCGGAGCGGAGAAGGAGGTCGAGGCTGTGGAGGAGGTCGGAGAGGGAGGAAGAAGCGATGTCGAGGTCGGACTGCATGAGGAGCTTGCCGCCGGAATAGGAAGGGGAGGAGCATTGGGTGAGGAGGGAGTGGAGGCGGCGGAGGAGGGAGAGGAGGTTGGGGAGAAGAGAGAGGAGCAAGGGGTTGGAGGACCAGTGAGGGGAGGGGGAGGCGGTCAGGGAGGTTAGGGAGGTTTGGAGGGAGGTGAGCCTGGAACGGATGGTCTGCCAGCGGCCGGTGAAGGTTTTGACGGAGAGGGAGGAGACGATGAGGAGGGAGATGATGGGGTTGATCTGGTCGAGGACGGAAAGGGGAGCCTCGGTCGTCATGGCAGCGGAGGAAGAGGAGGGATGCATTGGGTCTAGTATTGGAGCAATGGTCGAGGGGGAAGGAGTCCTGAGAAAAAGAAGGGCGGGGAGGGAGATGAAGAATGGTGTGTGGTGTGAGGGGAAGTAAAAAAAAAAAGGAAACGTGAACGGGAATTCTTGCCAGGAAATAAAAGTATATTGTTTATTGTATAAAATAGGATTCAGCATTGGCTGGGCTGGAGTATATAGAAATTGAAAAGATAGAACACGATGAGCAAGTGATATTATTATTACTATCATAAGGTTGTGGACAGAGACACAGCATAATGCGGTGTGCCAATCTTTAGAGTCTTTATAATTTTAATTATTTCTATTCATATTGGGATAGATAGATAGATAGAAAAGGTGCATCGTGGACCGACGGCCTCTCCCCCGGGAAAGCCCAATCGTCTTCTCTGACTTTGACCATCTCCCACAACAAAACCAACAACTTTCTTTATAAAGTCAGAAAAATCAGTCGCTTTTGCTTTCCACGCTGGAATTGCATTCCATTCCCACCCCATCTTCACCTTCTTTACTTTCAAAGGATTATGGTGGTAAACACCCAAGCTATCTAAATTCTCCCAAATTAGATTTGCACTTTCTTCTTTGGGCTTATCATCGGCCCAGCCCATTAACATTGAAAGTACAGCTAATGGGCCATTAACGGCCCAATTTTAGCTTAATATAATTACCAGTAGGCACCCCCTGCGAAGCAAGAAGGACGACAAATGGGATGGACCCTGTCACGACAGAGCTGGTGAGGAGATGGGCGGGGACAGAGAGCCAATCACGGGGCTGTGATTGTTGTGCGGCGGCATTGGGTTCTGTTCTGGGGTTTGTCTTTTTAGAAAGTTCCTTTGACTTGGGGGGGGGGGGGGGTTCCATACTCACTGAACGCGCAAATTTTCATCATTACAATGTAATAAAAACACCTACCAAATGAAAGAAATCGATCATTCCCATGGGTTTGATGCCAATTTTTAACAAGAAGAAACAGTTGTGGATGACAAATGATTCACCAAGTGACATTCTACCTGCTAAAAAGGGGGAATGTTGTGGGGATCCATCGTATTTATTTGCATCTAGCTCTAGAGCTTCATAACCAGACTCTGGCTCTCTGTCCTGACAGGAAGATCGCCCCCTTCCCTTCAAGTAAGTGACTGACTCTTCCTCCCCTGGGCTCTAATTTTTTTATCCGTTCAATGATCAAGATCTTTGAAACCCCCCACCTCAATTTGTCCTCGTACTCCAAAACTTCTACTACTTGTCTGGTTCCTCATGTCCACCATGACCGGACCATGAATTGGAACGAGACGGCAGAGATAGCTTTTTCTGATGAAGTTATTTGCCCTGTCCATTCATCGACAGTTTTGACAGGGACGCATCTCTTTAAAGAGCCGAATCCAAATTATTCCCCCAATTATCTCACGGAGTGATTTGCCTTCTGGGGGAGTGCCTGATATTGGACGGTCCGGATCAGAGCGAGGGAAAATGTGGAGCGGGATGAAGCAACGGCTGGGATTAAAGCGGATGGGATGCAGCGCTGCCACGTGGAGCCCCGACGCTTCCCCGATGGCCCCCAGGGAATCCACGGCGGAGGACGAACCCCATCCCAACCACGACGGAGGCCGCGATCGGGCGACGGTGACGATAGGTCAGGTACTAGAGTGCGGCTTCGGCGCCAGGCAGACGCAGGGGATGAACCTGGCGGCGGCGCTGGAGGCGGAGCGGAACTTGCGAGGGGGAGGGCGCCCCGGGGGAATGACGACGCTGATGAGGTTGATCGAGGAGACGGACGGAGTGGACTTGTCAGCGAGGAGGCTAGGGGAGAGGAGGAAGGCGGTGCCTGCCGCGGACGGGGCAGGGGGAGGGGAGTGGTTGTGCTGCGTGTGCATGGAGAGGGAGAAAGGAGCGGCGTTTATCCCCTGCGGTCACGCCTACTGTAGGGAGTGTTCCCGGGAGCTCTGTCTGGGACGCGGGCGTTGCCCCGTCTGCAACCGTTCCATCGTCGATATCCTCCATCTCTTCTGATTCGCCCTCCCCCACCGCCCCCAATATATGGGCCGCGGGACCAATACTTAATGGGCTTTATCCATGGTACTCCTTTTATGGGCCCGGGGAGTTGGGTTGTCTGGTCGATATGATCACGGTTAGTCCGAGCCATTTGTATTTGAATGTTATATTTGGTCCCATCTAAAATTTTGTCACTTTTTGGTTGGTCAATCCTAATCCTTGTTATTACCTCAAGGACAAAGGAGTGTCTAATTAATTAGTAAGGAGTCGACACGTGATTTAAGAGCCTTTTGACAGGAAACTAGGACTGGCTTAACATTTAAAAAGAAAAAACGTCCGTAAGACTTACCTCTTCCGATTATGGAAAAACAAAATTACAAGTAATACGATTACAAAATCTCGTCAAATGTTTAGGTTAGGCCAGGGATTAATAATCTTAACTCACGCGCAGCCCTCGTGACGATAAATTGGGTTTATCCAAATCTCTCTCTCTTTTAATCACATTCGGCCCTTGACAAAGTCAAAGGAACGTCACGTTTTGCCGCCATGAACATTTACAAAATGTATATAAATGGGGCAACGCCATGATGAGATTCACCCGAATTCACAGATCAAGTCCGCCCAAAGAAGGAGATCACGCATTCAAGATACGCCCCCTTCGCCGGTTCTATTTAGAGTTTTCGCGGAGATGGCTCTGAGTTTTCCAGTGATTGACATGGGAGACCTCTACGACATCAAGAACAGACACATTGCCCTCGACAAGGTCCACGATGCATGCCAGAACTGGGGCTTCTTCGAGGTACATTATACGCTGGCTGCGTCCTCGCCATCATTTTGATGCTGGTACACTAGTATATTTTGATCTGTGATCATGTATCAGGTGATAAACCATGGCATATCCCCTGAATTCATGGACACCTTGGAGATGCTGGCCAAGAATCACTACAAGAAATCCATGGAGCAGAAATTCCAACGGCTCGTGGCAAGCAAGGGGCTGGATCTTGAGCACATCGACAAGGAGATCGAGGATGTAGACTGGGAGAGCACCTTCTTCGTCAAGCACCTTCCCGAGTCCAACCTCTCCGAGATCCCGGACCTCGACCTCGAGTACATGGCTGTGATAAGGGAGTTCGCACGGAAGCTTGAGCGACTAGCGGAGGAATTGCTGGACGTTCTGTGCGAGAACCTCGGGCTGGAGAAGGGGTACCTGAAGGAGGCCTTTTACGGGTCAAATGGTCCAACGTTCGGCACTAAGATCAGCAATTATCCGCCCTGCCCCAAGCCCGAGCTTGTCAAGGGACTGAGGGCGCACACGGATGCTGGAGGCATCATTCTTCTGTTCCAGGACGACAAGGTTAACGGGCTGCAGCTGCTCAAGGATGATAAGTGGATCGACGTGCCGCCGATGCGCCACTCCATTGTCGTCAACCTTGGCGACCAAATAGAGGTACCTTTCTGCGACACGAAAAACAAAAAAGGACGTCGCGAAGCAATACTTTGTCAATGGCACTAACGCAGCAAAACAAAATTCTCAGACGATTACAAACGGGAGGTACAAGAGCGTGGTGCACAGGGTGGTGACGAGGACGGAAGGGAACAGGATGTCGATCGCCTCGTTCTACAACCCGGGGAGTGACGCAGTGATCTGCCCAGCGCCGTCGCTCGTGTCGGAGGAGGAACAGCAGAGGAACGTGGTTTACCCGAGGTTCGTGTTTGGGGATTACATGAAGCTGTACGTGGGGATGAAGTTCCAGGCCAAGGAGCCGAGGTTTGAAGCCATGAGATCGATGGCGGCCGTTCACGAATAACCAGACCACACGGAAAAATTCCTTTAAATACTCTTAATAAAAGTAATCGAATTCGTTATTCATCGTCTGTATCAGAAGGGACCCTTCTAATAAATGAAATAAGATAGTTATTGGGCCGGGCCGAACCAAATCAAAAGTGCATCCCAAGAATTGGGCCACTCGAACTGAGTAGGCCCACATGCGTGTACAAACAGGAAGCGTTGTGGGATGCTTTATGGGCCTATTAATGGGCCTAATAGTGGGCCGTCCAACTCTCTGCGACTAAAACTTCCATGCAAATAGTAAGCCGAACATATCGAGGTTTAAAAAAGATTATCATAACCTCTTTTTTTTTTGTTAGAAAATAGGGATGGTTAAAATTCATGTATGCATTTTAGGGGCTCAGCCCAAGGAATGACGATCATATCCGTCATACATCTAAAAGATGCCAAGCCAAGGAAAAGCTGTATGAAAAGCTGACCATAGTTTCTAAGTTGTTTTCTTTCCTTTTCTGCAGCAACTCAACGAAAACCCGGGAAGAAAACAGGATGATAACGTGAATATTAACGAGGAATATTAATAACTTGATCTATATTTTCGTAACCATGCATCCATGACTTGACTAGACAATGTTCCCAAAATCCGACCAGCTCGATTTGACCGACTTACGGAATCCCCCCGCTATTAGAAGCAGAAAAAGAGTTTTCGTGGTTTTTTTGTTGTTGTTTTTGTTGTATTTGTTATGGCGGGGGCGAAGCCAAAGGGAGTACAAAGAGTAATGAATTTCCAGGGGGGAGGGGGAGGGAGGGTTGAGGTGACATGACGTGGGGAGGGTCATCATCATCATCACTTCCAGAACTGATATATCATTTCTTTCACCCACAGATTTTGTTTTTTAATTAAAAGAAATATATATCTGTTTCATGAGGTTGGTTTACCGACGAGAGGACAATCGGATTGAATATACGAAAGAAAAGGAGGAGAAAGAAAGTGGTTGTAGAAAGGAGATCGGCATTCTCAAGGAGAATCAACAGAGATCTGTTTCCAGTCCCGTGTAAGAAAAATAAAAAGAAAAAAGAGAAGAAATATTTGTTCTTGTCGTTGTTGTTGTTTGACTTTGACCTCCTCCCCGGAAATTCAGAAGGAGAAAGAGAGAAATCGAAACAAACCACGAAGAAAAAACAATAAGAGGGTTGTGGGGTGACAATGACCTCTCCATGCAAACATCTCTGACCCTTCTGCATTTTCCTTATCAATACAAAATTGTTTGTCAAAAAAAGAGATGGAAAAGATTTCTTTCTTTTTTTAAAAAATAAAAAATTTGGATGACGACGTTACGACCCCCCTCCCCACCAGTGGATCATCATTTTTTCTTTTGATCTTTTTTGTCCTTTGACGTCCCCACAAGGATTGAATGAATGAATTCCGCGCTTTTCTTAGAGTGAAAGTAAAAAATAATTGACAGAATATCAGCGAGGGCAAAATGAACAAAAAGAGGAAAACCTCTTCATACGTACGTAAGGTAAATAGTATCCTTTATGGTATTCGAGTCGGGTTTTGGGGAGGGTGAGGGGGTGAACTTCGGACTATTCTTGCTTCTGCCATCGAATCCTTCATTAAAGGGGGTGTTAGGCTGTCCTCTGGGACAGCAATAGTTTGATGTAAATAAAAGTTAATTCAAATAGAGACCAATCAAATCTGACGGGAAACCTGCTGCCATTTTGCATGCACCCCCCCCCCCCTCTCGTTCCATCAGAGGGGCCTTTATCATCGTCACATTCTTCATCCTTTCTTTAGTTTTATTGTTTGTTTGTTCATTTGCCAAAATGAACGAGTGGAATAGAAAAAGAAAGGGGGGGTTCTAGTGTTACTGTGTGTGTCAATGCACCACTCATTGTCTTTTAACAACATGATTAGTAGTGGTAATGATGATTATTGTTTCCGACCCCTCTTTGTCAACAAGCCTATCCGGAGAAGAAACAAACAAGATAACCAAAGAAATGACAAGCTGACAAGATTGATCTTCAAGCCGTGATCTCGATATTGTTTAGCAATTTGTTTGTCTTTGTTGGAAACCAGGGAGCATTCTCCCTCTGGAAGCGGGAAAAAAAAAACGTAGTAATTACAATAATAATAAGGAAGAAGAAGAAAAGGAAAGAAAACGAAGATTCTTTCGGAAGCGGCTAACGTTACGTGCACGTAACGTTACGTGCTTAACTAAATTTCATCAATCGGTTAGTAAAATTTACTAAATTTTTTAGTAAATTTTACTAAACAGTGACCATTTTCTTAGTAAAATTGTTAGTAATCGGGTACTAACGGGGTTAGTAAATTTCATTAGTAATTTACTAACCCCGTTAGTACCCGATTACTAACGTTACGAACCCCGTTAGTACCCGATTACTAACGTTACTAACCCCGTTAGTATCCGATTACTAACATTTTTACTAAAAAATCTGTCTTGATTCGTAAAATCGGTAGTAATCGGATACGAACGGGGTTAGTAACGTTAGTAATCGGGTACTAACGGGGTTCGTAACGTTAGTAATCGGGTACTAACGGGGTTAGTAAATTTCATTAGTAATTTACTAACCCCGGTAGCATAACTACAGACGGCGTTACCATACCTGGAGCATCATTGCGTGGAAGTCAATGATCTGTGTCAGCAATTGCAACTTCGATTAACTTGCATCCCGCAGAATATCTTAAGTGATGTATAAGTCATTCTTACATCACTGTCTATCCAACCATTTGGTTTGAGTGTCAGTATGGATGATCGATTGACATGGACAAAGTCCGTGGTACACAAACATTCACTGCATACAAATAGGAAATAACAGTTGGTAGCTTACAAAGAAAACTAAATTCATAATCCAATACATGAAGACCAAAGTCAATGAAACAAACCTATGATCCCTGCCCTCATTCCATGCATACTCTAAGATATTCCATTGAGCTGGCGTAAATGTTTTCACGTCACTCACGGGCATATCCGTTGGAATGATCTTTAGAATTGCCTAAAAAGAAAAAATTACAACAACTAGTCAAAGCTGCTGACTTCAGCACGGTCTTGCCCCGGTGACATGGGTCCATTCAGAGGTAATCCGTTGTTATACCTCAGGTACTGCTGTGCGTTGGCGCTTCCTTGTTCGCGTCTGTGGTTTTGGTGGGACGAATGGTGAGCTCTTGAATGCCGAGGGCTTCCTCTCGGCCGTACGACGTGTAACCCTTCTGTTAAACACATTTGTCGTAGATGAACCAGTTTCCTGTAACCAATCACCATATCAAATAGCTGCTTAGACCGGTATCCAGAATATCTTGAATGTAAATGCTATCCAAAAGTGCCAACAGTACTTACCTTTACAACCACACAAGATTCTTCTCCTGCTATGTTACGAACTTCATCTTCAACAAACACTTGCTCAGGAAGCGAATCTGGATCTCCAATCAATCCGTTGCCTTTGTCATCTTTACTAACTTGTCCTTCTCCTATCTTCTCTTTGCCTTTTGCTGCTGTCACAACATTGTCATCTGTCGATACATCTCCTGCATCATCAGCTTTTTTCTTTGGCCTAAGGTAGAACTTTGCCTCTTCCTCAGATTTCGTCATTACAAACTCAGATTCATAATCCGGGTTGTTCACATTAGCATCATAATTCAATGCCGCCAACTTCTCATCCAACTTGTTCAGTGTACGAGCGAGTCGTACCTCACGAACATCTGAGTAATCGTCACTACCCTCCGGGAGTGGCTGTCGTTTTTCAGCAGGTTGGAAGGGCACCAAGCTTCTTTCGGATACCATCGTCGATCCCACTTCACAGACTGGTGTCACCTCCCTGGGGTTCTCTAAACCCCGAGCAGTAGGTGGCGATCCACTCTCCTGGACAGGGCATGGCTCATTTGATTGGTCAACACCTACCTCCCCGACATCGCCTTTCACTGGATCATGTACATCATCACCTCCCCCTTCGCCATGTTCAACATTTCCACTGCTTGCAGGACTCAGCCTCTTTTCAGGGTGGGGTTGACTCTTTGGAATATCAGAATCACTTCTGATTCTTCGCAATTCGGTAAGAATCAGACCTAATCTCCGTAGTATGTCGATGTTACTGCCTTGCAGGACTCTCACAGAGAATTCCAAACTCTGCTCATACATAAAAGGTCAATCTTACACCAATGTAAAAGGGAAGGACATTGACATTTAAATTGTACATCGCGATGATTTTCGACTTACCTTCAACCGGCGCATTACACCTTGCATAGTCTCCGAGTCGTGGACCAAGTCGGCTTCTTCATCTGCCAGATTTGGCAATCCGTTCTCATCCTGTTAAGTGCATTAACATCAAACACAACGGATTGAATTCAACTATACAAAACTATTCAGGTATTGCTGCCTCGAATATGAACAAATAATTGGACTAAGAAGTTACAATATATGTTGCTTCAACATTACAGCCTTTGAAAACGCATTTGAGCCGATCGTCGTCCCAATCTTGACAAAGTGGCAATGACCTGTTCATCTTTCCTAACATATCGGCAGCCATGGACACTTTACTAGCATAGAAAAACTGCCATAAACACAACCCGAAACCTTGCTGGTTAAAAGAACAACGAATGATGATGACTTCAATAAAATCAGTGGGCAGAATATATTAACAGCGTCGTATCATCCAAATGCTCACCACAAGTATCTGCACGCAACCCCCGATGTATCTTGCTTCATTCTGTTGATATGTCCTAACTTGGGCACACAAGTTATCAAGAACATGAGTAGCCCAATCAAATTTGCAGATTGCATTGACATCGCGGGTTGCAAGCAAGTACTCCTCGTGGATATCGAAGTTCGTTGTTGGGCACAAATAGCAACCTATGATGAAAATGACTACCTCTGCTTTCCACAACTCGTCCGGACCAGTTCTTGATAGCAGACTACTCTCAACAGATTTCAGAGAAATTTTACCTCTTCTTAGGTGTCCCTTTAGCTCTTCTCGTACGGTTTCCATGTGACCGCTAAATGGGACACCAACCTTTGTAGATGGTATGCCAATTAGCTCATGTACATCAGTAGAAAGCAGGGGTTGTTTCACACCATCAATGACCAGAACCTTCTTCTGTGGATCGAACAGCTTCAAACACAACTTCACTGCGCTGTGATTTACCTGCCTACTTGCCAGACGAAGAAGACCATCAAAACCTAAGTCTTTTAACGCTAACCTCCTCTCGTCATCGAATGTGTCCAGGACCGACATTAACTTCTTTGGACTACATCGAGTATACAGGTAATCCTGTAATAGAAGAACCAAAGAATGCAGAGTAACACCATTCAATTAATGACAGACAAAATAAACAAAACAGGGACAGGGACCACTAACTTACCTGACCAACACGTACTCTTGTAGCCTTTTTCTTTTTCGAACTCTCAGGAGTGTTTGTATTTCCAACGGCCATTTCGGCATCTCCTTCAACCTCTGCCGTAACAGAAAATCATAATGTTGATTTCAACAGACCACAAATCACTCATCCTAAGATACCAACACTTTAACAGAATCACACCACAATCAGAAACCATTTACGGAAACTAAATTCGTAATAATCATTCTCCAATCGCAAACGGAAAGAGACAGGACGACGGTGATGATTAGGGTTTCGGGATACACGTCAATACGAAGAGGACGAAGACAATGCAATCTCACCTGACGCCATCACTTCTGCCGGACAGCACGTAAAAGAGGACGAAGACAATGCAATCTCACCTGATGCCATTTACGGTCGCAGGGTCCCGTGCAAACGGACTATCGGAGGGAGGACCACGCAAAGGGGGCGGGGAGGACGACGCAAAGAGGGGCGGGGAGGAATGTGGTCGGAGGGGACGCGCAAAGAATGCGCTCGGAGGGGGACGATCGGAGAGGAGGGTCGGAGGGGAGCAACGACGAGCGCGAACGCAACGGGAAAAAAATGGGTTCGTAACTAGGTTAGTAAACCATTTAGTAAAAACGAACGGGGGCATTTACGTAATTTCACACCAGCCACAGGTTAGTAATTAGGTTCGGAAATCACTGTTACGTTTAGTAATTTACTAAACTATTTAGTAACGCGTTACTAAACCTAGCGAAGATTTACGAACAATTTTACTAAAGCTTTACTAAAAGTTTAGAACTTTTACAAATATAATTAGTAATATTTACTAAAATTGAACAGTGATTTTTTAGGCAAATTGTTAGTAATCGAGTACTAACGGGGTTAGTAAATGTCATTAGTAATTTACGAACCCCGTTAGTATCCGATTACTAACGTTACGAACCCCGTTAGTACCCGATTACTAACGTTACGAACCCCGTTAGTACCCGATTACTAACAATTTTAGTAAAAACGTTAGTAATCGGGTACGAACGGGGTTCGTAACGTTAGTAATCGGGTACTAACGGGGTTCGTAACGTTAGTAATCGGGTACTAACGGGGTTAGTAAATTTCATTAGTAATTTACTAACCCCGTTAGTACCCGATTACTAACGTTACGAACCCCGTTAGTACCCGATTACTAACGTTACTAACCCCGTTCGTATCCGATTACTACCGATTTTACGAATCAAGACAGATTTTTTAGTAAAAATGTTAGTAATCGGATACTAACGGGGTTAGTAACGTTAGTAATCGGGTACTAACGGGGTTCGTAACGTTAGTAATCGGGTACTAACGGGGTTAGTAAATTACTAATGAAATTTACTAACCCCGTTAGTACCCGATTACTAACAATTTTACTAAGAAAATGGTCACTGTTTAGTAAAATTTACTAAAAAATTTAGTAAATTTTACTAACCGATTGATGAAATTTAGTAAAGCACGTAACGTTACGTGCACGTAACGTTAGCCGCTTCCGATTCTTTGTGTTTTGGTTTTGGAAGATGAAGCCGATTGGACTCGTCGGGCCGGTTTCTGGGAAACTAAATCATTTTGTCTTAAAACAAAAAGAAAAATGAAGACATTCCCGACACTAAGGATGTAAATGATCAAAACGCAAAAAAGAGAAGAAAGAAAAAACTACCTTTTTCCCTTCTCCGCTCTCCCTCTCAAAAAAGCATCGTACCCCCTTTTATTTTTTAAAGCCTGTCCCTTTTTATTTTTGCCATGTAATATTACATTTCCTCATTTTGATTTTATGGAATGTAAATATTTTTATTTTTATTTGATTTTGTGTATTTTTAGTGATTTTCTATTATTTTTAGTAATTTTCGGTGATTTTATTATTTCTTAGAAAAATTGGATTATGACAAGTATATAATTCGTCGTAGTCAAAACATTATATATATGTTTGTAATTCAAATAAAACCATTTTAAGAAAAAAATCCTTTTCTCTTTTACGGACTAAAAGGTGCATGAAAAAAATCGTGACTAGGACGATATGCTTACTCGCATGGAAATAACAAATGATGATTGATACAGTAGAAATTCCGGTTAATAAAATTATAAACAAAGGGTGTTTTTGTGTGTTCTTTGCTCTTATTTTTATATAGTAGAAAATGAGAAGACATGAGTCAGACAAGCTAATCTAGTTGTCCACCCCACATACAGGCGAAATTGACGCATCGAAGAAGAAAATATTCATTTAGACTTTGAATTTCCCCAACTGAGATTTTGCTACGCGGAGTGGAGTTGAATAGATTTAGAGTTGAAGAAGAAGAAGAAGGAAGTGCAATCAGAATATGCCCTTTCTCTATGGGCGCAGCTTTTGTATGCCAAGAAGCCCTTACTTTCATGACATTTAGGGCGCTTTAAATGAAATAATAATAATAAATTACAATAAAAAAGAAAAAAATAATAATATTTAATATTTATTGTACCACTAATTACAAAAAGAAAAAAAAAAGAGAAGAACGAAAAGTATCATGAAAATATGAAGAGGTCGTCGAATTCCCAAAATGATTAAATAAAACAAGTGTGTTCAGAAATCAAATTGAGAAGTGATCTTACGTTTTTACAATTATTTTCAGTTGGTGTGCCTCTATATATAAACAAGCAAAACGCTGGGAGAAATGGTTTCTTCACTCCATTTCAAACACCACCCTAACCCTCTCTCCGGGGGTTCAGTCATACCTCCCCGCAGTCTTCTTATAAATCTCCACGAGGGTTTTGTCCCTGACATCACCCCGAAGACCACCACCATGTCCTCCGAACTTGAAACCCTATCGGAAACCTCCCTTCTGTTTGGCTCTCGGCACGTGACAACTGCTCAAAGCCTTGGCGAAGCGGTGTGAAGTGACCATGGCAGTATCTCTCCTGAGCTTTTTCTTTCTGTTGCTCTTTATTTCTTAAACGGATTTCGCGGAGTCCGTTCAAATTTTCTTGATCTTGCAAGTCCGAACAAGGGTTTCTCGAATTTTATTGTTATTCGTAATTTATATATATATTAGATCGTTATCCTTCTCGAGCTCACGTAAATTATAACGACTCATGTGTAATAATATTCGTTTTTTTTAATAAGTTGGACTGATGTTACTATGGAGGGTTTTGTGTAAGTGGTGCTAGGGCTTCTCTTAGGTCTTTTGTTCTCGTTTGGTTTCCTCAAAAAAGCGGACGGCCAAAAGTTCAGACAGGGCGAAGACATGAAACAATGAGCACCCAAAAAGAAGAATCCATAAAAAGGAAAGCTTAATTTATTACGTAAAAGGAAAAGGACTGGAAAGAGGGGGGGGTGGTTTAATAATTGCTAGAGATCATAATAATATTGAGGGTCTTTCGAGGACGGCAGAGGAGAGGGTGATGGATGGTTTGGGTACTGTGATAGTGGGAGGACATGAAAGGTGGGGTTGCTTCCCATGATTTGGGAGTCAAATTGATTCGGTGTAATCTCATATGAAGCATAATCCGTGGGGGATTGCAGGAAACTAGTAGATATGCAGAAGGCCTTTAAGGTAGAAAATCCCAAGGGAGAGAGAGGTAGAGATAGACGGGCCCTTATCCGTCTTAAGAGTGGACTAACGACAGGATAATTCAATGCCGAATGAACACGACACGACTGGCTTTATATGGCAAGTAGATGGAGTTCCCGAATCCCGAATACGGGAATATAAAAAATACAAAAAAAAAAGCCAATTTCCAAATTCCGGTATATACCCAACGATTTACATGAAGTCCCTGTATCTAATCTACTTATCTAGGAGGGGATCTCAACGCTACCTGCTATGTAATCTGTACATGGGAGACGGAAATTCCCCCAAGTCACTTTGGTAGGTCCCATTCAAGCGGCCAGGACCAACACTTTGATTGTTCCCTGGCTATTTGCTGTTAGCATGGTGGGACTATCGCTCTTCCAGCACACTGCACTGATGAAGTATGATCCCGAGTCGTCGTCCGGATCATCTGCATCAGGCAACCCGAACCTATGCCATGTCACGGGCTTGGATATCTCCTGCAGGAAGGAAAAAAAAAGGTTTGTTGATTCCAGCAGAGAGCACAGCTCAGATGTGGAAGAAGAATGAGCCTGAGATTTCCGACCTTGTGGTAGACGAACACCTCATTAGTTTCGCTGCCACATGCGATGAATTCGCTGTTCACCGTTAGTCCCACGAAATTCTTTTCGTTCGTGTGGCCCCTGAGTACTCTAACCTGAGAAGATCAGGAGATAGACCCCGTCAGCTGGATCACATCATTGAGTATAATCAAGGAATTTTAGCAAGCTGGTCAAGCTAAAACACAATGTTCCCAACAAGACAACTTCAATCAAATTGCAGACGTATAACAGATTCAAGTCAGACAAAGCACCCGAAGACATGACCAATGTCCAATCTCTAACCATATACAATTAGTTAATCAAGGCAGGTTAGCAATAAAATTTATGTCAAGATGCTATATACAGAAACACTGGGTCCAAATAATGAATTTTACTTACAGGCTGATTTTCCTTTAAGTCCCACAATCGTAGCGTACTATCCGTGGACGCCGAAGCAAGCTCATTGTTAGATAAGAATTTCACATACGAAACGGCTTTGCGATGACCGCTAAAGACATGGAGCGGTTGACTGACATTCCGCAAGTCATAATAATGGATGTGATGATCAGCTGAACCAACCTGCCGTTTATAAGAAGATGAAACTCAGAAACTCAGGGTTCTGAAAGAAAGCCACACAAACCACGGGCATTCCAGTGGTACGAAGAGTGTACCGCAATATGGTTGCTTGATCCAGGATTAAATTTGACACAGCATATGTTAGCTTTCATGTCAATGTTTAGGACACTGGCTTCCTGTCTCGTGCACCAAACCTTCACCTGTTTGGGGGTAAAACATGGTTCAATGATGTAACATTAGTTAACTTATTGAAACATTGACATCGACCATTTAAAATTCTTGACTTTATGGTAATTCTAAAATTGATGAATTTCAATAAATTACTTATCAGTAATCATATCATTAATGAAAGTATCAGATGTCCAAAGCATCAAGCAAACCAAACTCGAATTTCAAAATGGCCCACAAGGTAGTCAAAGCCCAAGAAAATGGATAAGAACAGCTTACCTTACAGTCATCACTACCAGATACAAGCATCGAGGGATCAGTTCGTGAGAAATCAACACTCCAAGCCCTTTTCTCATGCTCCTCATATTCCATCAGACTCTATAAGAATGACAACACTCATCAAGTAAGATCTTTGCAAGTTATTGTGAAGGACTCGAGTAGATAAGACTTTGTCCATATTCTGCAACAGGGCATCACCTGACGGGTGTCCACATCCCATACAGTCACGATTCCCTCATAGTCACTACTTGCTATATGATTTTTGATGTATTTATTCCAGCTCAGGCAACTAAGTTTAGACCTCGTCGTCATCTCAACCACCGGACAATGTACGTCCGTTGGCCCATTAACAACCTGACATCCATAAAAGGAAGCTCATGACCTAAGCACTCGTAACCAAAGAAACTGGAAAAGGAGCCTTGAAATGATTCTTCCTAGGGAACAACAATAATGGAAAAAAATGTCACATAAATAGAGATAAAAAGCCCTACCGATGAAAAGTCAAACACCTCTATGCGCCTGGAAACTCCAGCAGTTGCAAACAATTCGTCATTGCGATCAAATTCAATGCTGCAATAAATACATTTTCAGTTTTTGTTAATTCTAGGACAGGTATCACACACCTCTTTATGAAGAGTATAATATACTGGACAGTGGCTGTTACTAAGATATCCTAATATATCACTTAAGAATTGCCCATTATCATTTGATCTGTGGGCTATATCTCCATGCTTAAACTATGCTATCTAAAGAACGTTTAAAGTACACCAACCATGTAAAATAAGCAAAGAAAGATGAAGAGTAAGCTAAAGTCACCTTGAAACTATATTGGCAGAGTGAAATAGATCATCATGCCTAAGTTCAGCGATCACCCGTAACCGGCTGCTCAACAATGGAACAAATAGTCCACTTTAAAATATTGAAAGATATTAAAATTATGAGAATATTTATACAACTAGCTCTCAGTATGCATACCTGTATCGAGTGTATGTAGTTAATACAGATTGAAAATGAGCAAGACCAGCATTGTAACCCTCTCTATGGATAACAGACCTGTCCTCATCTTGAATATGTGGCTGGTTAGCTAATTGGCGCCGTTTTTGAAGATAACATTCTTGGAGATCATTAAACTGAAATAAAATTTCCATAAAACTCGAACTTAAGTTTCCGGCAAAGCTTGAAAAGTAAAGTCAATGACACAACTGCAATGCAAGTGTCCAGTCATCCATAAAATGAATTTCATCTGTTTCCTAACTTGACATATACAATAAAAGAATTTAGAAAGTCCAACAGTCAACCTCTGTTTGAATTAGCACCAAGCGTTCAGCAAACATCAACTGTGTACAGTAGATTGCCACCAAGAATTGATAGGAAGGTGATATATGCCAAAAAAATTAATATACATGTATGTAAAGTAGTATATCCGACCAAGGAAACCACTTCCATTTTTGAGATTTCTCAGCAAATTCACCATCACAAGACAAGATGTGAAAGGAACAGACTCCAGGAATGCGATGAAATGCCAAGTCGTTCTCCAGGACTAAATGCGCAACAAATTAACAATCTCAGCCAAGAAGAAGCCCATCCCAAAGGCAATTGCTAATCAGAAAGAAACATTACAGGGATATTGATTTTTCAATTAATAAGAGATAGTAGGTTCAATACGCCATGAGACGCACCAATCCACAATCAAGTCTAGATGGAGGAGATAATTGCTATTGTGACCCAAATTTCAGAATTGACACAAAAGATTGATAATCGGATTGGACCAACCTGCGCGTGAACACGTTTTTTCCGCAAAACAGCAAGACTCGATTGGCTCATATGTTGTGAGTCTGATCCACCGAGAGCATCCTTTTTCTGAATCCCATGTGAACTCGTTTGGACCTTCCCTTCACTTCTCTTGCTTGGAAGAATACCTGAGGGTAAATTGGCCTGTGCACCTGTGTTGCTGGAATAAAAAGCACTCGTGGCTTTATCAATCGAGGGAGGCCAAGGTTTTCTGATGCTGGGATCATCCCCCAGCATTCGTAGTTTGACAGAGTATCTCTCCCTTGCGCGATACAACTCTATCCTGTGCCTTTCCACAGCATTAATGTCCTCTTTGATAAACTGGAGATCATTTTGTATCTGAAGCAAGGAATTTAATACTAACTTTAGAAACGTTTGCATAACAAGGAAGACTACTCAAGTGAAAGATTAGCCTTACAGATTTGTGAGGAAAAGCATTGCAGACAGAAGTGCCACATGGGTTGGACACAAAAAAAACATTTTTCATAGAATATGGCAGCAGCTGTTGCCTTATACAAAAATCCTGATTATATTGTTAGGAAATTCCAAGGGAACTAATTTATCCCCAGTGCCGCATAAATTCTACTCTTCAATAACCTCCACAGAAAGAGGACCAACAGAGAAGATACAGATTCCAGTACCAGAAAGGAACACTTGAGGTGCAGGCAACAACATTATTTGTCTAATATCTGGTAGCATTAAAAAGTATTCGTCAGTGACTAAAACAGGTCTGTGACATACCTCATTCAACTCTTCAACTTTCTGCTTTCTCAAACAGTGAAGGAAATCAAGCAGAATCTGCATATTTCTCTCTCCTTCTTCCTGTTCCATTTTTCGCTTTTTCTCTGCCAGAAGTGTGAGAAGGGTTTCTAGCTCCTTGATAGACACATCACAACCCTAAAGATTGAATTGGGACAAACAGCCAGAAGACATCACCCCAATGCATCAAATAATTAAACATCATATGCTACTGAAGGAACTAAATACAAATCTACCATTACGAAGTCTTTGCTAAACTAGATGTAATGTCACAAAAAAAAGAGCTAGGATCTCTATTTTCAAGTGAAGCTCCGTTAGATGTTAGCCATGGAAGGCAAAACTGAATAAAGGACCATATTGAAGGATAAGTGTATTGCTCCTATGAGATCCTAACTAGAGTTTAACAGTTCAAGAGTAGCAACAATAATTCAAGAGTTACTAACCTGTTGCAATGCCAAGCGAAAATGCTCAACTGGTGAAGCAGTTTTCGATATTTGCCGAGCAGACATCTTCTTCAATAACTACAGGTGACAAAGGTAGAAATTTCAGCAATTCATGTAATCACAATTCAATACCTAAACAACAAAACAACTACCGATTTCAAGTACCTACTTGACTACAAACGACGAACAACCAAAGCAATCCAATTACATAACATAACAATGATCAACCGCTAGTCCACAAATTCAAACCACCTTATCGAGCATGAAATTAGGGAAGATCTGGCTGCTGGTGAGGAAATGACCGCAGCAGGGGCAATCTTTCTTGTTCCTAAGGTGAGTGACGATGCACATGTAACAGAAGCTGTGACCGCATAACGTGAGGAAGGCGACGTTGATGATCTGCATGCAGATAGGGCAGAGGAGGTCCTTATCCAGCTTGGAAGCACAAGATGCCGCTTCGGCAACGACGGCGGTGGAGTCATCGGCCACAACGCCAGCATCGGCAGTCGTGGTCATCGTCGTAGTCGTCGGCGGAGGGGGAAGAGATGAAGGAGGAATGGGAGCGGCAGGGGAAGCGGAAGCGGCGGCATCGTGCTTAACGGCGGGGACGAGGGCGCCGGTGGAGACTTCCTCCATGGTGAACTGCGGCAGGGCTGTGGTTGTATTTCGGTTGAGCGATTCCGTTGGAGTGGTGCGGAGGGAGGGTTTCCGGGGGCGGGCGAGAGAAAAGGGATGATTGACGGTGGGTCCAGGGGAGGAGGAAAATGTGGGTGAGAACGGTCCACGCAATTAGGACAAGGGGAGAAAGTGGTGGTGCGGTGTCGGCTTCCGTGGCGCGGCGGGAACGGGAATGATTTTGGGCCGACTATGTGGCCCTTTATTGGGCCAATAATTACTAGGCCCAATGTTTTCCCGGCAAACCAGACATAAGGGTGGTTTCGTCTTTCTATCACCCAGAGCGGCTCTTCCCACCCTCCGCCTCATTACAGTCGTCAAAACAGACAAAACCAAACAAGACACTCAGAAAAAGGAAAACATCCTGCGGGAACACGATGCCATAGACGCGCGTCGCCGCAACTCCTTGTCCATCCCTTCTCCCTCAAGGCCTCAATGCGGCGCGTGGGAATGATCGCCGGGTCCTCGTTGTCGCCAGCGCTGGAGATCCGTTACCGCGGCGTCAGGAAGCGGCCCTGGGGGAAGTACGCCGCCGAGATTCGCGACCCTTACAAGAAGACCAGGATATGGCTCGGCACCTTCGTCTCCCCTGAGGACGCCGCCCGTGCCTACGACTCCGCCGCCCGTGCCATACACGGCCTCAAGGCCCTCACCAACTTCCCCCATTCCCCCTCCGAGCCGAGCCTCCTCCGGAACGCAGGGGATCGTGGGATTGGTCTCGGGGAGGGCTTCAGCTTCGCGCCAACGTGCAGTGGTATGAGCAGCACCGTGGAGTCCTCTAGGCTTTTGGGAATGGTTAGGGTCGGGATGCGATTTGTAAAGCCGGAGGTGGGATTCAACGAGGGAGTGCACAGTGACTGCGACTCCTCATCGTCTGTGGTGGACACGGGTGTGGAGGTCAAGCAGGAGGAGGAGCAGGTTTTGGTTGGTCTGAGGAGTGAGTTGGGATTAGGGTTGAGGTTTGGGTCAGCGCTGCAGCTCGGGCTCGATCTGAACCTTCCGCTGGAACCTGCAGTTGAGGATGAGGCGAAGGGCAATGCAGTTCTCACCGATCTCCGGCTCTGATGTGGTGGCGGCCGTCTGGGTACACGCATAGGAGTTTTGAGGCCAGTTTGGCAGGGATGCGGGGACTAATTATTGTTATTTGGTTGCTGCTGTTGTGTGATTTGTTGTACAAAAAAAGAACTGATCTTTCCTCGATTAACTGGACTAATGAATACAATCTTCCTCAGTTCCGCGGATTGTTAAATCAATGTCCCTCCTGCTCTTTTAGATAGTGTTCCGTCTGAAGTTGCTCCTGTTGATTGAATTCAATCTGGAAATTGTGACTTCATTGAGGTCACATTGCTGCAACTGCTGCTGATCTCGGAAAGTCTTTCTGTTCCGAACCTTCACTGGCCATTATGCAGTGTTGTGTAGGAAGAGGTGAATGGACGGGAAGGTTTAGTTTGCGGTATGCATCTTGAAGGAAGAGCAAGATGGCGAAGCTGGGTTTCTGAGTTTGAGTAGTGGGAGATCAAGATGGTGAACTGGTGGGGCAGCCTCTGCAGCTTTGCCCGATGATCAGAAACGACTCCGGGGACGAGTCGGTTGGGAGCGAGAGCCTTATGGGCGCTGGCTAAAAACAAAGTCCACAGGAAGACAGCCTCAACCCGTCCAATTGGAAGAAAGCTATTATAAAAGTAATGGATGTCATTATCATCTTAAGCAGTCATAAAGTCAATGTCAAAACATTGATTTGTTAATTTCAGTAACCATACTCGGTCCTTTTTAATGGTCAGTGGTTAGATTAGGGTCATCCGATTATATACCCAAAGCTTCTGTTTTTCTTATCCATTTCCTGGGAATTAACTTCTACCCGGCCCAATGAGGCTCGGATGACGTGGCGAACAGTGATTGGATGATCACACGTAGCAAAGGCCCCATCTTGCAAAATAAAAGAACCAGTCTTTCTTACACAGGGCTTCCCTCCTCGCTACTCCTCGATCGGATTTAGGACGTCGTCGGACGTTGTCAGAGATGCGGAAGTCACCGTTCCTCGCGATCTTCTCGTTGTTGTCGGCTTCTTCCCTGTGGTTCCGCGGGTCCGATGCGCTCTACGGACCGTCATCCCCTGTTCTCCAGCTCAATCCTTCCAACTTCAAGAACAAGGTATTAGGGTCGTCGTTGGAGTAGTGTTCGGCATATCGGTCACTACTTTTGGAAATGGATTGGATCAACGATCGGGCTATTAGGGTTTGGGTAATTGGCGCTGACAGAGTGCAGCTCTTACTCCGTCTCGTTGATTGTTTCGAAGTGCGTTAAGATTGAGTTTGGGAACTGGCTCTCTGAAATTTGAGTGACATTCTGGTGGAAA
This sequence comes from Melastoma dodecandrum, assembly GCA_029817715.1. Classification (NCBI taxonomy): domain Eukaryota; kingdom Viridiplantae; phylum Streptophyta; class Magnoliopsida; order Myrtales; family Melastomataceae; genus Melastoma; species Melastoma dodecandrum. The sequence goes on from JARUPY010000605.1 coordinate 758,295, forward strand.
GGTAGAATTGGGGAGGTTTTCGTGGTGTCCCTGAAGTGTTCTGTGTTAATGTATGCAAGGGGATCGCTTGCAGGTTTTGAATTCAAATGGGATCGTTCTGGTTGAGTTCTTTGCGCCGTGGTGTGGGCATTGTCAAGCTTTGACTCCTACATGGGAGAAGGCTGCTTCAGTGTTGAAAGGTGTGGCTACCGTGGCTGCCCTCGATGCGGATGCTCACCAGTCCCTCGCTCAGGTTCTTCATTGTTTTGTTAAACCCTCTTTATGACCACTTACTGTGACTGAATAATTAGACCAAGATGCGCACCTCTTATTAGATGAAGAATATCCTTTAATTTCTGTAGGTCACCTCCTGAATTTGACTGAGATGTTTTAAGTTTGGGCAAGTGTTTGTTAATGGATGAGAAGCAGTAGTAGTCTGCTTCTGGAGAGTAAAGATTTAGTACGCGGTTATAATTTGTCTGTGTTGTTCAACAGGAGTATGGGATCAGAGGATTTCCAACCATAAAGGTGTTTGCCCCTGGGAAGCCTCCGGTGGATTATCAAGGAGCGAGGGAGGTTAAACCAATAGCAGAGTTTGCCCTCTCCCAGGTATGTTTTATTTTCGTATGATAAATCTGGTCTGTTTCTTTCAAACAGGGTATCAACGTTAAGGGAAGTGTTATCAAAGGCTGACAACACTTGTGATTGTGGGATAGGGCTATATGGTCTTCCTTTATGAAGGGGTGTGTAGAAATGTAGGATATTGTAGGCTGAAAACAACTTGTAATTAGCTTCATAGACTCTTTGTGCTTCTTGATTTTGTTATGGACTGTATCTTAAGTGATTTAGTTTTCCACAGATCAAGGCATTGCTAAAAGAACGGTTAAATGGAAAAGCAACCAGTGGGGGATCAAGTGAGAAATCTGAACCCAGTTCATCAGTTGAATTAACTGCCAGCAATTTTGATGAGCTCGTTCTTAAGAGTAAGGACCTGTGGATTGTGGAGTTTTTCGCTCCCTGGTAAGTGTCATCTTAAATTACTCCTACACTGTTTGTGATGTTTGTCACAACACAAGTCTCCATTCACTTTTTAGTTTTGATGTGAATGGGTCCTCTTCTTTTAAAATTGACGTGTCCCTTTTCCTCTGATGCTGAAGGTGTGGTCACTGTAAGAAGCTGGCTCCAGAGTGGAAGAAGGCTGCGAATAATTTGAAGGGGAAAGTGAAGTTGGGGCATGTCAATTGTGATGAGGAGAAGGTATTTTTTTCTTATCGTAATGTAAATCTGGTCCATGTCACTTGATAGAAATATATCGTTGACCCTTCCAGTTTGTGAATATATCTATCTAATGAGAGAATTTGCTTTTTTTTGTTCATTGACCTTACAGTTGCTATTTTTTCTCTATGTGGTTGTTGACAGTCTCTAATGAGCAAGTATAAAGTGCAAGGATTCCCAACTATCTTGGTATTCGGAGCCGACAAAGATAGCCCTTCACCTTATGAGGGTGCTAGAACTGCTTCATCCATCGAGTCATTTGCTCTGGGGCAGCTTGAAACAAATGTAGCACCACCTGAAGTGACCGAGTTGACCAGTCAAGTAAGCCCGGTTTTATGAGAAAACTCCCTTCTTTTTTGTCCATTCTATAGGGAAGCATCAGGCAGTGTTGGTGGTGACTATTCCATTCCGCATACTGACTCCTTTCCCTGCAGGAAGTTATGGATGAGAAGTGTGGTTCGGCAGCCATCTGCTTTGTTTCATTCTTACCTGACATTCTGGACACCAAGGCAGAAGGGAGAAACAGATACCTTCAAATGTTGCTGATGGTTGCGGAGAAGTTTAAGCGGAGTCCTTATAGGTGAGTTCATCAGATCTCATCTGATTCTGGTTTTTGTCCAGACAAAAAGGTGAGTTGACATCTACTTCCCCACTTCTGCAGTTTTGTTTGGGCAGCTGCTGGCAAGCAGCCAGATCTTGAGAAGCTTGTGGGCGTTGGTGGATACGGGTACCCTGCTTTGGTTGCATTAAACGCTAAGAAGGGCGCTTATGCTCCTCTTCGAAGTGCGTACGAGCTTGACCATATAGTGTGAGTCACAGACTCTTCCCTTCAGGCCATGTGATATCAGTCATCCATTGGGAGCTAGCTCTAAATTTGACTGGTGGGATGTTACAGGGAGTTTGTGAGGGAGGCCGGACTTGGCGGCAAGGGCAACTTGCCCTTTGAGGGAACCCCGGTTGTCTCGACCATCGAGCCGTGGGATGGAAAGGACGGGGAGATTCTCGAGGAGGACGAATTCTCCTTGGAAGAGCTCATGGGCGGTGGCTTCGATGCTTCCGGCAAAGACGAGTTGTGATGGACCTGAGAGCATAAGTTAATCGGAGACGCAGAAAAAGACACGTCCCCCACTGGATTGAGCGTGAGGATTTATAACCGGACATTTTTGGGAGTATGTGGTCGATATTAGGATTCGGTCCGAAGAAGTCTTTTGTGCAATGTTTTTCCCCGGAAGGCTAGCTCGACCTTTTATTTTTACTAATCCACTGCTACCAGAGAATTTCTTCTGGGGGGAGTCCTATAAATAGTACATCCTTACCTCTCTCTCGTATGATAATCCATCCTTTCAAACCCATCGTCTCCTTACAGTTTCACAAAAACATGGCTCTTCTGAGACGAAACACCGTGCTTCTATTCGTCCTCCTCGCCATCCTCCTCCTCTGTTCTTCCGCAACTGAGGCTGCGACCCCCGGCCCTGCCCTCGCCAATGCAGACGTGAATGTGAACCTTCCCTTTCAGGATGACCTGGACACCAAGGAGCAAGACGATGTTTCTGCCGCACCCGGCCCTGGGGCATCAGCGCCCTCGGCTGACGAGGCCCTTATTATAGATCCTGAGGTCATTGTATTGGGGCACTGAGCACAAAAATAGGCTTTAGAGATAGTGGCCGAGGAATTCGTTTGGTTAGAAATGTTGGTGCATAGCGTCAGGCACCTGAGTTTTCGTTCATCATATAATTCATCCTAATAAGGTTAATTATACGTTACCACAATTTTTTTTTTCAAATTAAAGACAAATTCGGACAATCTTAAAAAAACGAACATAGGCCTGAAGATTCCAGAGGGGTATGCCAGCTGAGCAAATGCGTCATTACATCGGCGCAGTTTATCCCAACACCCTACATATTTTCTAACGTAAACGACAGTGCGCTCCCACCTCGCAGGTATAAATAAGACAACGATAGGATTGCCGCGGCTTCGGGCATTATTTTGGTCTGAGAGGTCAGCGTCATTTCAATCTACGTATAAATCCAAGTCTTCCGGTGAGTCCGATTCTTTCCCTGAATTCGGTCGTCATGTTCTTGTAAAGACGACGACAACGGTAGCGGTGTTTTTCCTTAGCGACTAGGAGATTCGAAGCCGATGATCTGGCTCGGGGCTTGGGGAGCAAGAAACTTCTGCTTGCTTACGATGACGGATTTTCGTTTTTGTTGCAGAGGGGACTTGATCATGAAGGGGAAAGAGAGGGTAATTGGGATTGATGTTCTATGGAGGGGACGGAGGTTTACTGTGGAGATGGGCGAGGGGGCTTCCGTGGGTGATCTTGGAGTCGAGTTGCAGAAATTGGCCGATGTGAAGGCCGAGACGTTGCGGTTGATTGTTCCTCGGGTTGCTGATAAGGGATCTACGCTGGTACAGCCTTTTGCGGATGAATACCGGGGCATGAGTTTGCGGGAGATTTCTGTTCCGGAGGTGGATTCCTTATCTTGCATGCCCTATGTCAAGTCCTCCTGCAAGACTTCCTATATTGTTTTCTAGGTCTTACGCACGATCCTTCTAATAAGAAGTTTCCGAAGAAGTATTGGCGAAAGCGGCCTCTCGTTCTTGATCATGTTATGTATGTCTTGTAGATTTATGGTGGTTTGATCTGGTTTTTCTCTTCCAGGGTAAAGCAGTGAGAATGATGGGAGTGTCGGAGGTTGAGGTTGATGAATTGCTGGAAGCGGCGAAGACAGACTTAAGGATTGCTGGGTTTGACGAAGAGGAAAAGAGATTAAGACTTCGTAGGACGAACATGCCCCATGGTCCAATAAAGCTGCCTCAAGGACAATATGTTTTTTGTGAATTTCGCACTCTTCAACTTGCAGGAATCGAGGTACTCCTGTTAACGGGAACTTTAATAGACCACTATGCAAAGTAGCGATACGTAGAATCCAGGTTGTGCCCTAATGCTTTGGTGTATCGAGCATGATGGAAAAGAGGCCAAGAGCCGACGACGAGTTACATAAAACAGGAATTGATTTAAGACTGATATGCGGACAACTGATATCTTGTTAAAATCTTAACTTGTTTAGCTCGACATTGACATTAGCTTATTGATTCCCACATAATAACTTGTTGATTCTCTCATAATTACTTGTTGATTCTCACATAATAACTTGATGGAGAGACGGTGCATTCCTATTGACATTTCTAGTGCCTAAGAGCCTCAAGGAGCAGGCCATACCGGGTCATACCCTCTCTACGAGACAAATGACTGACCTTGGTGAAATTCATGGAGCAAAAGTTGTTATTCAATAGGAATAAGGAGTCCTATATGATAGATGGAGACTTAATATCTTCCTGAACATTCACCCGTTTGATCCTTAGCTATTTTCCTTCGCTCGTAGCACTTGGAAAAATTTTAAGAAAAAGAAAAACTTTGCCAGGATGAGAATACTCTCTTGTTCACACAAATGTTTGGAACCCTTATTGGTTGCTTATTTTGGCTTGACCGAAAATTCTATGTTACTAGTTGAATCCTCCACCATCAGAGGCACTGAGAAGAATGCACATGCTTGCTGCAGATCCTGGAATTGTTGCCATTATGAACAAGGTAATGATTGTACTTACTTTACTTGTTGTGAAGGTTGACTGTAGAGCTTCCTTTTCTTTTGCAGTGTCAATTTTAATTTTATTTTGGACTTACCTCTCTTTAGTATCGATGGCGTGTCGGACTTATGTCAGAGATGGCTCCAATAGGTTATGTCGGGATCAGTCCCAAATGTCTGCTTGGCTTGAACAAGGTAATAAATGGGCCCTATTAGTCTTCATCTTCCTTCTGGTTATGATAAATGTATACATGTCTGACTGAATTAATCATAACATTATGTTCTTGTCTGCTCATAGAACCAAGGAGAGGAGATATCGTTGCGTCTTCGCACGGATGACCTGAAGGGTTTCAGGAAGTATGAATCCATAAAAAGGACTCTTCTTCATGAGCTTGTAAGATCTGTGATTTCTGGAATTATTCTCTCTTTCAGTTATTGATTTTCTTCTTCACGGAAGGATCTGTTGTGGTCATTTATGAAGATAATATTTATAATAATAACACTTTCAGGCTCACATGGTTCACTCAGAGCATGATTCGAACTTCTTTGCACTCAATAGCAAGGTAAAAAAAAGCTTTACAGAGTGTCTTCATAGACTAGTTTTTTCTCATTCTTCATATTAAGTGTGCCCTCTAATAATCTGTTTAAGCAGCTTAACGAAGAGGCAATTAGTCTCGACTGGACAAAATCGCAAGGTCATACTGTGAATGGTTTCCAGCATTCAGAAGATCTCAGTGATGATTATGAATCTTCCGTTGTGAGCAGTATTCCTCATAAGCTAGGAGGAAACAAGTCGGAACAGCTAGCTAGTGCTCGAGCATCTTCAGTTACTGCTGCTTATGAGCGATATGCATTTGCTTCAACAAGAATTGATGCAGGATCAGACATTAATGCTGGCTCCAACTACCTCCGTGCCTCCGGCACTGCTGTTAAAAGAGAGATCATAGACGTCGAGATGCCAAGCAATCATCGTGCGGATGCTCACCAGAGTCATTCTGTTGTTGCTTCTAGTAAGCAAAGAGATTGTGAGCCAGATCCTGATGAATTGGCTTGCAATGCAGTATCAACTAATGGGAACTGTGATACTCTAAGGTTTAAAGAGCCCGATCCCGATGATTTAGTTATTTCTGAGCAGCTGAAGCGCCGAGACGATAAAAACCCTTTGAAAGCACAAGGGGAAGCTTCTGAAGAACTGCTTGACTCGGAAATGTTGACGGATAGAATATGGAGTATCACCAACAACGAGCAAGATGATGAGGGAGTGGACAACAGTACTGTTGAATCCCTGGGCAGAAATCTTCCAGCAGAAGGAACTACAGTTTCAGAGCCTGACCCGGACGCTGGTGAGGTCAAAACATTAGACGGGATGCAAATTGACGAGCCAGATTCAGATGATCCAGAGTTCAAAAGAATCAATGACCCTGTTGCTGTAGTTTGTAATCGCTTGAGGAAGGCCATCAAGACACTGGAGTCTCAAGTCGATCACACGGAAGCTACAAAGGTCCTGGAAACCCTTGTGAGAATAATAAGGTATGACAAATACAAAATGATAGGAAATATGAACTTCTCATGTAGATGGTAGGATGCTGATTTCTGGGATGGGGTTTTATATGGCAGAAATGTGATCGAGCATCCAGAAGAGATGAAGTATAGAAGGCTTCGCAAGGTACTACCTCCCATTATTTTTTGTCCCCCAAAGGAACACGGCTGGGACGCTTTCTTACCACCATCTTAAATGCAGGCTAATCCAACTATCCTGAGGAACATTACCAGCAGAACAGGTTTTTGTTCGTCTACCCTTCCCCGTCTAACTGGTTGTGGTCATTTAGTAACAAGTTCGCCTTGTAACATTGCAGCTGCTTTGGAGATACTCAACCTGGTCGGTTTCCACGATGATGTTGTGTCGGACGAATATGGCCATGCAGAAGCCTACTTGGTGTTGAAACGGAACGATCCCGGATTGTTGTGGCTCGCAAAATCCTCACTGGAGACTTGCCTTGCATAAGTTACTTCTATATAGCTGCTACCATGAGATAAACATAGGTGTTGTGAAACAATTTCTGCTAGTAAAGAAGCTGGAAACACTCCCATGATATAACGATGTAATAATACCTGAGTTAAGATCATTATAATGTGTTCGGTCAACTTTATATATAAATATACAAAGAGTAGGGGATTTTGGCGCGCATTAGGGTTTAGTCCAGTAAGAAGAAAGGGATCGCCAATGGCGTTCCATCGATGGCGGAAAGTTCTCTCCTTTCCATTCACCCGCAATCTCTCCTCTTCTTCCTTCGATCCTGCCATTCCTATCACTACCCGACGGGTCGTTGTCACTGGTGAGCGGTTCTCATTGCCTCGTCCCATTTCCCGTAACCGTCGGAATGAGGGGGTTGGGTGGGTGGTGTCGTCAATTTTGGTTAATCTTGCCGATTTTACGGGATTCAGGTTTAGGGTTGGTGACGCCTTTGGGTTGTGGGGTGGACGCCACGTGGAAGCGGTTGATCGAGGGTAAGTGCGGGATTAGAGCGATAACCTTGGATGATCTCAAGATGGATGGTTTCGACGAAGGTGCCAAGGTCGCTACTTTCGAGCAGTTGACGTCCAGAGTCGCCGGAATTGTTCCCTGCGGTAGTAATCCTGGGGAGTTCGATGAGGGAATATGGCTTTATCCCAAAGTAATATGGAGGTTTTGCATTATTAGTCTGCCGTGGCTCTGGGTTTCGTCTTTTGATTCTGTGATTTGCTGATGATTCGACATTTCATCACTTTTGTTTCAGGAGCATCGGTCGATTACGAGGTTTATAGCATATGCTCTGTGTGCGGCTGATGAAGCCCTGAGAGACGCTAACTGGGCACCCACCTTACAAGAGGATAAGGAAATGACAGTATGTGCCAATTCTAGAGCGTGCCAGCAGTAGTCTCTTGGTTATGTATTTGAATTTGATTTGATTTTCTTTTAACCTGAAGAATGACAGGGGGTATCAGTCGGAGGGGGAACAGGAAGCATTAGTGACGTTGTGGATGCTGCTCAAATGATATGTGAGAAGGTTTGTTTCTAACCTAAAAATGTACAGGCATATCATGTGTCAGTTATTTACCCAAAAAAGTAGTTTGTTGGTTTATTTCTGGAAGGAAATGGATGTTTTCATGATTATTCAACTACATTACTTGCTGTTCAAATATCTTGTTTGCTATTGCAGAGACTACGTAGATTGAGCCCATTCTTTATTCCAAGGATATTGATCAACATGGCGTCGGGTCACATTAGCATGAAGTATGGTTTTCAGGTGCATACTTGAGTTTGATATATGAGTATAGTTGGGATATGCAAAAGTTGATCCTTGTTTTTTCTTCACGATGCTTTAATGAGCTTGCAACTCCATCATATTCTATGCTTTAGGGGCCCAACCATGCTGCTGTAACAGCCTGTGCGACCGGTGCACACTCAATTGGAGATGCTGCAAGGATGATTCAATTTGGAGATGCTGATGTCATGGTTGCTGGAGGGACGGAGTCTAGCATCGATGCATTATCAATTGCTGGATTTTGCAGGTGCACATTAAGCATGTTGAATTCCTCCAGTGTTGTTGATGTTATCATTATGATGATAATGTTGAGATCTTTAGCCTCTGAGAATCCTCATTGAAGGTCAAGAGCTATGACTACCAAGTACAACTCATCACCCGAGGAAGCATCACGGCCTTTCGATTGTGGCCGAGATGGGTTTGTGTGAGTAATTCCTTTCACATTGAATATGTTGCTGTTACTTTATATGGATGTGCATCATCTGACATAGTATTTACTTTGAAATCAGAATTGGAGAAGGATCAGGTGTCTTGGTTTTGGAAGTGAGTAAAATATATAGTGCGTCTGCACTTGTTATTTATCAACAATCATCCTACCCCTCTGGTGTCTATCTATTAATTGTGAGAGTTTAATCTGCTTTTTGTGTAGGAATTCGAACATGCAAGAAAAAGAGGAGCAAAGATATATGCTGAGCTTCGGGGCTATGGGATGTCAGGTTGTCTCTTGCTAGAACAATTTGTTAAAACTTTCGTGCTGGTTTTGTTTGCTAATTCATAATTGTGAATAAATCCTTAGGTGATGCCTACCATATTACTCAACCCCATATTGATGGCAAAGGTGCTATATTGGCCATGAAACGTTCTCTAAAACAGGTAACAAGTTGGTTGTGAATTTGTTTATTATCCCAAAATAAAAATTTGTTGTTATTAACTTATGCAGTTCGTAATCAAGTTTTGCATTCACTACTTATTCTCAAACACATGGCATGTTTTCTTATTTTGTATTTCTGTCTGTCAGAGTCAACTGATTTCTTACAATCTGCGATTTTGTCTGCAGTCAAATATTCACCCTAGCCAGGTAGATTATGTCAATGCTCATGCTACATCAACCCCCTTAGGTAAACTCTATCAGGCTTTGTAGGATTTTTATTTTGTCATTTTGAGGTGGTCCTGGACCTGGAGCACTCTGTGTTGTCTAACATCAGGTGATACATCTTAACTCAGGGGATGCGGTGGAGGCTAAAGCAATCAAAGAAATCTTTTCCGAGCATGCATCCTCAGGTGCTTTGGCTGTGTCTTCCACCAAGGTAACTCTAGGTTGACTCTTAAAGAGATCATTCGACTTTTTTTATTCATATGAAACTTCACTCGATTCGGTTGTCTCCTTTCTGACGTAGCACAGGGTGCTGTTGGTCATCTCCTGGGTGCAGCAGGAGCAGTGGAAGCGATCTTTTCTGTTTTGGCCATTCACAATGTGAGTGATCTCATCAGATCTGATGAGTTGTTGTTATGGCCTCTTCTTTTGCACCATCATTAGACTTTTGGGTTTCAAGATCTAATGTGCAGTCTTTGGTTGGTTGCAGGGAGTCGCACCTCTGACGCTCAACCTTCAAAACCCCGACCCCATGTTTAACGATGGTTTCATGCCTCTGACTGTGTCGAAGGAGATGCCCGTGAGAGCTGCACTGTCCAACTCATTCGGCTTTGGTGGGACAAACACCTCCCTGCTATTCACTTCTCCATAGAAGGTTGACGAGGGGAGTTCCGTTAGTTCATTGGATCGGGCTTTTTATCACAACGATAGTACAATGTTCGTTGGACCTGTTTTTTTTCCGGGAATAAAAACGAAGTATCTCGATATGCGTAATCCAATCGTAGGCTCTTGGCCTTGTAGGTGACGTCTCCCCGACTGTCACGAGAAGCATCTGATCCGGACATTCCCATGATCATTACAACCTCGGCCCAGACAAAACTCGGTCGATCCGATCCGACTTGGAAATAGACAAAACAGTGCCCTTTCCTCCCCTCCCTCCTCTCCCCCCCCCCCCCCCGGATCGCCATGAGACCCAAAACCCACCTCCCCGCTGGCGTCATCGGCGTCTCCTTCCTCTTGAGTTGCCTGATCTTCCCCTGTTCATCGTTGCCCCGCTCCTCTGAACAGTCCCAGGCCTTCACGTCGATCCTCGTGCACCAGAAAGGGCTCGACTTCGTCAAGGACCTCCTGGTCAACAAGGCTGTCTCCTCTTCCCTCCCCATTCGACTGCCCACGATCGAGAAGTACCAGAAGATTCCCTTCGTGGGTAACGTAAGGATGGTCCTGTCCGAGATCACTATTTACAAGCTCGACGCCCCTGACTCTTACATAAGGCCCGGGGATGCCGGGGTCGCCATTATTGCTTCCGGGACCACCGGGGACATCAGCATGAGGTGGAATTATAGTTACAGTACCTGGCTTCTGCCTGTTGAGATTACTGACAAGGGGAGTGCCAGAGTCAAGGTGGGGGTTTTTGTCCGAGGGAGGAGTTAATTTATTGATTGGTTGGTTGATGGATGGATGGTGTTGAGTTTTGGAGGATTGAATTTGGGTTGACTTTGATTGATTGTGGTTTGACCTCCATCTATGGATTGTGTTATGATTAGAGTGAAAACTGGATTGGTTTTTTTAGGACTAAAGCAGCGATGGTGGTGATTCTTGTAGCTTGGAATTGTTCTGGATTAAGGGGAATCGGTTTGCTGATTCTGTGATTCTGACGGGTAATGCCGGTCTGTGTTCAAGGTTAAAGGCATGGAAGTGGGGATCACCGTGGGATTGGAGACCCGCGAGGGGAGCTTGAAGCTTACTCTTTTGGATGGGGGTTGTCATGTGCGCGATTTATCAATAGAGTTGGATGGAGGCGCGTCTTGGCTTTATCAAGGGTATGCTCTTGGTTAACTTGCTTTCGTGATGTGGTTTCCAATTCATGTGGTTGATTGTTGGAACATCTTCCAGTTCCTCTTACAATGAAACAGTCGGTTCATGCCAGTTGGTGACATCACGAGGATCAGCGTCATACCTCGTTTCATTCATTTGCTTTGCATCCTCTCCTTGCCTTCATATATGCTCGTGTGTCTTGGCAGGATGGTGGATGCGTTTGATAAGAAAATAAGGTCATTAATAGAAAGTGCCATCACCAGCAAGCTAAAGGAAGGAATATCAAAGCTTGATTTGCTTCTCCGGTCCATTCCAAAAGAAGTTTATATAGGCAGCGACGTTTCCTTGAATGTGACCATTGTCAATGACCCTCAACTGAGCAGTTCATCTATTGGATTTCAAGTTAATGGGCTATTCATGTCGCGGATTGGGGTCCCTGTTCCAGATTACTATGTGAGGAAACCGTACCTTGCGGTTTCATGTAGAGACCCGGCCAAAATGCTTGGTATTTCGCTCGATGAGGCTGTCTTCTTGTCCGCATCATCTTTATACTACAACGTGAGTCCTTTTCTAACTGTTTTTGTTTTGCCTTTGCTGTATTCAAGAACATACTTTTGCATCACCTTGTTCAACCAGAGATTCTTTTGGTTGATGCAAGAATCATTCAATCTGACCATGCTGGTGTTCAACTGTGGTTGCTAAATCAGAGGTTTTTTACTGGCCTAGGCAAATTTTATGCATTGGATCGTTGATAAAATTCCAGATCAGTCACTTCTAAATACCGCTGGCTGGAGATTTATCATTCCTCAACTGTACAAGCAGTATCCGGACGATGCTATGAACTTGAATATTTCGTTATCATCTCCTCCGGACGTGCATATCTCAGAAAACAATTTTGGCGCCTCTGTGTATGCTGATTTTGTAATCAATGTCATTGAAGCTGGGAAATCAATACCGGTAGCATGTATCTCGTTGGTGAGTAGTCCCGCCCTTCTATTTAGTTACTGGCTAGTATCCATGTGACAGTGCTCTCTTGGCGACATCACTCTTGTTCTGATTTTTTGGTTTTCTTTTCTTTGGTTTAGGTGATTCGTGGTTCTGGTACTATTAAGGTCGTGGGGAACAACCTTGCCGGAAGTTTGAAGTTGAGTGATTTTACGATGTCCCTGAAGTGGAGTAATATCGGCAATCTACGCTTGTTCTTAATTCAGGTGACCGCAAGAGAACTTTTAGTGATCCGTGTTCTTTTGACCTATGCAGCTGAATCATGATACTATCATTTCTTTCTGCAGCCTGTGATGTGGACGATCATCGAGACCGTGTTCCTGCCTTACGCAAACTCTCACCTAGGCAAAGGATTCCCGCTACCAATCATCCATGGTTTTACTCTTCGAAATGCCGAAGTGACCTGTTCTGACTCACAGCTCACGGTTTGCGGCGACGTATCATATTCTGAATCGACCAACCTGAAACGACTGATGATTCCCCTTTTCTGGCCAAGCAATACATATACGGCTTAGGCAATAGACTACCCCCCCTCCCCCCCTCCACTCTGACCCTGTAGAAGAGAAGAATGGAAAGATCAGTCCGGAAGAGCACAGATGAATTTGTGGTCTTGGGTCTTGTAAATGAGCAGCAGATGAATGTAAATAAGTATCGGTTTCTGCTGTTGTTGTATCCCCATCACATTTGTTTGTTACTATTAAAAGATTGAACCTTTTCTGCTTGATAGTTTGGATAAACCAAAACCGAGAAACTACAAGTGAACGTTGTCCTTTAAAAAGAGACTTTTTCCTGTGTGAAGTCGACTTCTTTAAAGGATGACTTACCTCTAACCTCATAAATAAAACTCATCCCAACTCGGTACACAACCGTCACCGGACCAAAAAACCCACGAAAATTGTTCCTGGGGTTGTCGGGCATATGGCTGATGATGGGGTTCGCAGTGCCCATTGGCTCTTATAATTTCCACATATCAAGCAACTTTGTGGCAGCCTCACCTAGTCCCAGGCGAACACTGCAATACTGGCGCTCTTGGGAAAGCCCAACCCAAAAACTAGTTCGAAGGTTAGAGTGCCTATTGACCCTTATATAGCCCACATCAGCATCCCATACTACCAATGTGGGACTATTTCCACATTCCGCCCCCGGACTGAAGAGGAGTAGAGGCCTCGATTTTTAGCATGAGTGATGTTGGGGGACCGAGAAGGTCATTTTGTTTGTTGTATGTTGAAAAGGGTACAGTGGATCTTGAAAAGGGTCGTAACACAAATGGTAACAAAATAAAAAATCCTAAAAAGAAAAATAACCCAATATATAAGTCTAGCATGCTGCTTCCTCTATTGTCGATTGGTTTTAAAGTGAAAATTCGTTTGACTTCTATATTGGATTTGTTATTTGGACCGGTCTAGAGTTATTTCTCTGTGTAGTTGGTCCTTCGTATTTACTTGTCAATATTAACATTGAAAGGGGAAACATATGAGCTGAGGAATGATCTTGTTGTGCGGCCTTTCCAGACGAACCACGCAGACGCACTGAGGGCAAAACAGCTTATGACCGAGGTCAGTTATTTGAAATAACTTTGCTCCTTTGTTCGGATTACTGATTTTGGAAGTGGAGTTACTGGCATTGAGAAAGTATTTGCTAACATGGAGGCAATGAATGGTCTTCATTTCATTGTTTACCTCCTTTTATGCCCAACAAGACATAAGAATGAGCCATAATTCTGGATACTAAACAAGAGAGCGGCTATTGGTTTAATACGTTCTTGCAACAAATATCTGGGTTAAGAGTCTTCTGGGTTAATTTGCGCTTGAATCCCAAGTGGGAGTGCTAGTGAATTATATCTTCCTTTTTGCAGGCTACGTTCTTAAATGATGATATAAGCACAGAGCATGCTCAACCACATGGACATACTCATATATTTGAGGTTTGACCAGAACTCGATTGGCTCAAACTGAAGTTTATCTGCTTGCAGATCATTTAAGGAACGAAACCGCACTGCTCACCCATTTCTCATCACGATACATCATCTCGAGAGATCTATTTTCATTTCACTATCCTTGAGTTTTGTGGTATTTTGGGACATCGAGCTTATGTGAATCCGATTCATGTAGGACATCCGAGGAGCCACAGGCAAGCTGCAATCCAAGGTTTCTGAGAAGGGGAAGACTCTTACAGAAGGCTTCAAATAAGAATACTCAAGATTATTTATGCTTCCATTACTTGAAGCTACTAGTTGTAGTTTGAGTATATCCTGGTAATGGCCCATGCGCCATTATCATATTTGAAGCTATTGCATATAACATTAGAATCAGCAAATCCAAAACAAGCAGCAAATTTGAACCCACACACAACAAGAGGAGAAATTGGAGAAACTCCCAGTCCAGAACTGGATCCTCGCGCGCCGTCTTCCTCAGATTTTGTCGATATCCTCATCCTCGAACTCGATGTAGTCATCACCAGCCCCATCATCCTCCTCGTCGAGCCCACCAGCAATACCCTCGTTAAGCCTCGTGCTGTCCGGCAACTCCCCGTAGGCCTTGAGCAGCCTGGCCTCGTCCGGCATGTACTTGAGGATGACGTCCGCCTTGTCATCCTGGTAGTCCCTGAGGCCGACGAGTATGATGTCCCCGGCGGCGATCCAGACCTTCTTGTGCATCTTGCCGCGGATGTGGCAGAGGCGCTTGGTGCCGTCGATGCACATGGCCTCGCATCGGCCGTTGCCAAGCATGCGCTGGACCTGGGCGTACTCCTGGCCGTCCTCCTTGAAGACGAGCTCGCGCTTCTCGTCGTCGGCCTCGTTCTTCCCCCTCTTGCGATTCTTCCCTCCCTTTCCCTTGTTCTTCGGCATGGGTTAGGGTTAGGGTTCGATCGAGAATTTGGGGGCAATTCGATGCGCCGATGAGGAGCAGAGAGCGAGCCGCCAAGACCTTACGCCGTCGTTTCAGGATGGAATAGCTGTTTCCGCGCGCACACATATATATAGTGTTAGCTAGTTGTAAATCTCGGGCTTCGGCCCAGCACTAAATAAGAGTGGATCCGATTAGGGCTTCCTTCGATTCAAGCAGTTCATCGCAATCCGTCACGGCGGGAGCAAGCGAGGAGGTGAGGGGCAAAGAGAGGAAGATGAGCATCGTCCCCAAGGAGACCATCGAGGTGATCGCGCAGAGCATCGGCATCGGCAACCTCTCGCCCGACGCCGCCCTTGCCCTCGCCCCCGATGTCGAGTACCGTATGCGCGAGATGATGCAGGTAAATCCTCACTTTCTACTGTTCTCGTCATCGGTTTTCTCCGTTGAGTTTTGTCTTCTTGGGTTTATGACGCGTCTGCTTTTTTATGCCTGGTGGTGGAACCACTTAGGAAGCGATCAAGTGCATGCGTCATTCGAGGAGGACCGTTCTAACGGTCGACGACGTGGATGGAGCCTTGAGCTTGAAGAACGTCGAGGTAATGAGGACAGAATCTTCGTTTCGAGGAATTGCTCGATTCTTTTTTTGGCGTTCTTTGTTCTGCTTGGCGCGCTTTTGGTTTTCGTGGAATGCAACTGGGCGACGGTGATATTTATCGGCAAGCTTTGTTTGGTTCTTTCAGCCTGTGTATGGTTTTGCTTTTGGGGGACCTCTGAAGTTCAAACACGCGATTGGATATAAAGACCTGTTCTACGTCGATGACAAGGATGTCGATCTCAAAGATGTGAGGATCTCTTGATGTTATCTGACGTGCCGTTAATGATCATGATTTGGCTAGCTGCATTTGCAAGTTACTGTTTCCTTTGTAGGTAATTGAAGCTCCTTTACCTAAAGCACCACTCGACACCTCTGTCCATTGTCATTGGCTGGCGATTGAAGGTGTGCAGCCTGCTATTCCAGAAAATGCTCCTGTACAAGGTTTGTCTGCATAATTAGCAGCCGATCTTTTTCTTCGCTCCGTTGATCCCGTCTCTGGGGGATCTCTATTAGATGTCAACTCTCACAAAGCATGATCAGATGGATGCTCACTTTATTTTGTGTCTAGTGCTTGCAGCCCCTGTCGAAGGTAAAAAGCAGGATCAAAAGGACGATGGTCTTCCAATCGACATTAAACTTCCTATTCGGCATGTATTGTCAAGGGAGCTTCAGGTATGAGGCATGCTCGCATGAAGCGACCTTTGGTTGAAAATTTTCCATGGTATCTTTAAATGAGAGGACGATAAACAGCATTTTACTTTATGTTTTTCAGCTCTATTTTGAAAAGATTACAGAGTTAACCTTGAGAAACCCTGAATCTGCTCTCTTCAAGGAAGCTTTAGTAAGCTTGGCTACTGACTCAGGACTCCATCCACTAGTTCCGTATTTCACCTGCTTTATTGCGGACGAGGTATCATTGTGGGTGGAAAGCATGCCTAATTACCTTTCAACCGGTTCTTCAATTAACTTTTATTCTCAATCATGTCAGGTTTCTCGTGGCTTGAGTGATATACCCCTTCTATTTGCTGTAATGCGTGTTGTTCAAAGTCTCTTCCATAATCCTCATGTCAATGTAGAACCATATGTGAGTTTTCTTCTCGGTCTATTTTACTTAATCCGTGTAGTTCAATTTAATTCCTATTGCTTATGTTGAAGTCAGTTGATCATGTTTCTTACCTAGCTATGGAATTTTACTTAAGACAGAGCATACAAATCTACACAAGCCATTGGGCATTTTTCCATGCATATGGTTTGTGTATCATACTTCGTGTCCCTATTAGACTTTTAAAGATCATTCTTGTTGTGAGCCCTGACCCTTAGGCATGATCTCCTGCTTCTGTTGTCAGTTACACCAGTTGATGCCGGCTGTTGTCACATGCCTTGTAGCAAAAAGATTGGGTAAAAGGTTGTCTGACAATCATTGGGAACTCAGGGATTTTGTTGCAACCCTGGTGGCTTCCATATGTAAAAGGTAAGTTTATATGTTTGTTCTCTGGCGACGTTTCTCTGCTGACAAACATCATTTTAGATTTTAGATCATTTTCTAGATTTTGTGGTGTTGGTTAGTCTCTGTTTATTGGAGTTGCCAGGACTTTATACGTTCATTTAGCTTGGCCAGATGATAAATCCACAATTTTTTTTTTTTGGCTTGGCGTGAGCTTTTAGGTATGCACGGACATATAGTACTCTGCAGAGCCGGCTTACAAAGCAATTAGTCAATTCATTCTTGAATCCAAAACACGTGTTGCCTACACATTATGGTGCAATCCAAGGCTTGGCAGCACTGGGGCCAAATATGGTATCATTTTCACCGATGCTAACTGCCCTTCCAATCATAAAACCTCCCCTATTGGAATTTTTTGTTACCTTTTCTCTGATATGTCATTTGTAGGTTCGGCTTCTGATACTGCCTAATGTAGAGCAGTATTTGAAACTCCTTGAACCAGAGATGCTCCTGGGAGTACAAACGAGTAAGATAAAAAGGTTTGAAGCTTGGCGTGTTTACGGGGCTCTGTTGGTGAGTAACTAGTATTTCGCATACCTTTTTGCCTTCTCTGTTATTATGTTTGTTCGGTTTCGCATGATGTCTTGATTGCTTTCCAGCGAGCTTGTGGCCAATGTGTATATGATCGACTCAAGGTTCTCCCCCCCTTTCCTTCTACTCTACCTGGGCCCCTGTGGAAGTGCAATGCGAGAGTAGTCACTCCCTTATCTAGTGAGTTTCTTCTTTGAGTATGTCGGTGTTTCCTATGTATGATAGCTAAAGCAAAATGGAGCAATAACTCCAATGATAACATCATGCAAATGTATTTTAACAGCAATTTCCTTTGTGTGTTACTTTTGTTTTTGCTTTGTGTTGGAAGGTTTGTATCTAATGTCACCATCTTCTGAACACTGAAGGGAAGCACAAGCTGAACGGAGACCATTTGGAACAACAGTCACCCTCTAAACGAATGGCTATCGATGACTCTGTGACTTCTCCGCCCATAGACTCCATAACGGACAATAATAATGCCCCCGGGGAAGCCACTGCTTCAACTGCTTTGTGCAATGCTTCCGAAATAACCGAAAACTCCGGGGAAGCAACGACATCTACCGATGCTGCTGGCAAGGAAGAAGTTAAGGAGAATGGATTTGTTGCCTCAGTGAGAGTCTCAGCTATACACAGACAAATTTGGAAGGACGATCTGGACTCAGGCCGTCTTCTCATTTCTTTGTTCGAGATGTTTGGTGAAAGCATCCTACCCTTTATTCCTTCCCCAGAAATGAGCATTTTCCTCTAACAAAGGTGAGTTCATCACTCACTTGATCTGGACTTTCAGCTGGGTGACACGAAGAAAGAGTTTATCTCTTACTTTAGTGTATGCTGATGTGCAGGGCAGTTCCACTTCTATTGCATTTTACGGCTTTCTACAGTGAACCTTCCTCTTCAGAAACCCTCAGGAAGAACCAAACACACGTCTGTTGGTCGTTGGTGCCAGAGCAACTTTACCCGGTATCATCATTAAAGCACAAGCCCCTCCATATCCATCCAACTCTTTGGATTCAAGGTCCAACCGAACTGAACAGCACGGAAGATGGTCTCAGAAACTGAGACCGTCCCAACGCTTTCAGGAATTCTAGATAGGAAAGGGGTCCGGGGAGCACTTCCCAGTATTGTCCGATCAGTGTTGATAATTTCCTTGGTTGTCAAAGGGGTGGGTCGTTCAGGGATGGATGTTGTTGCTATGTGAATATTCGAAAAAGAAAATTGGGGGCGGGGTGGATGGAGTGGAATCAATGTATGTGTTTTGGGGGAGTAAGGAAAGGAGTTAAGATGCCAAATGGTGGAAACGACAGCACCGGGGGGGGGGGGGGGTGAGGGGAGAACACGGCGACACGACAGAGCAGAGACGACAGCAGCAGGATTTTCCCTTTCAACGTTCAAAGAAGGTGTTTGTTTACGATGGGATCCGAGAAAAGGGGCGAGGGAGAGCCTCGAGATCAATAAGCCCCAAATACTGGGGCGTTAATAGCAGCTATCTCTATCTATCTATCTGTATCTGTGGGTGTGTGACCTGTCTTGTCCTTGGGGACAACATCTGTTTGTCTAGAGATGTCAACTCCTCCCATCACTAAACCCAGCGACCCATCACTGAGTGTCTCCCTCGCCCTTTTTCTTAATTTTCCCAGATGGTAGTCTGTCGCATAATCAATTTATGTTTTTGATATTAAAAAGGAGGTAACAGAAACTTTGTAGTTTGTGAGGATAATAAATGTTTGTATTTTTTTTTTAAATTAAGTCTAGGGAGGAGGGAGGGATGCGATAGACGAATTCAAAAATCTACACACACTCACTTACGGAGGGGTCAAACTGCAATTCCAAGGTTGTTTTAATTACTCTTGTTGTTCCAACCCCTCCTCCTCCTTTTCCTCGCTCTTTGTCAAATGCTTAAACAAATGCCTACCTGACTTTTTCACCCCCTCTCGCACGTACCTTTTTAAAAATTAAATTAAAAATGAATAAAAAATTATATAGAAAAGGGTTTTAATAAAATAAATAAGAAAGGGGGTGTGATTTTTTTTTTAATTCAATGGGGGGATTGGAAGAAGGATGGATGGGAACTGAGAATGATAGGCAATTTTAGGGTTTAGTGGGGGGGGTGGGGTTGTGATTGATTGGTTGTCCCAACCACCACCACCACCACCCCCGGCCTCAACTCAATTATGTATTAAGAAACCCAACTCCCCCTTAATTCATGCACTCCTCCTTCACAAAAAAGAATTATGTTAATATGAGGAGGAGGAGGAGGAGGAAGGCCTTTAAAGAGACAACGTAGACAGGAACAAATCCCAGACCGAATGCCGTACGCAGCGTTTCCAAATCGGCAAAAAGTTTGATAGATACGATAAAAACTTGTATAGAATAATAATAATAATAATAATAATAATAATAATAAAAGAAAATGTTGCAGAACAGCAACAATAGTAGAGGAATGGCTGTGTGCCTTATAAATCATTGACTTTTTCTCTTTTATAATTTTTGGTTAGAGGAGAAATTATTTTATCACAGAAAGTGTGTGTGTGTTGGGGGGGGGGACAAAACAACTCCCAGACAAACCTGAGAAACAAAAAAAAGGAAGGAAAGAACGGAGAAAGAAGGAGGGGGTGGGGGGCGTTTTGTCTTTTCTTTTGCCTCTTTCAAAAAATGAAAGAGTCTTCCCATCGCATCGCTTCTACCAATATTCATAATATAAATGTAGATAATTCGGAATTACCCAACGCCCGCCTATATTAAACAACTAAATATCATAAACATAATGGAAAGACGATCTCTCTCTCTCTCTCTCTTTATGTCTCACCCTCGTCATCCTTGGACTTACCTACAAACCCCATCTTTTCCTTTCTTCATTATTTCCTCCTTCCTCTCTCAAAAGATGCCTTTGCCTTCACCCTCCATTATTTGGTTACTCTCAAGGGGAAGGAGGAAAACCAGACCATGAAGAAGAAGAAGAAGAAGAAGAAGAAGAAGAAGAAGAGCTGAAGTGAGAAGGGAAGGGGAGGAGGGGGGAGGGAGGCTGATGATTTCTATTTTATTCCACAACTCAAACAAAAAAAAGAAAACCAAGGGAGAGAGGCATACATGGGGGAAGTCCAGGCAAAACAGAAACCAAGTTCTCTTTTTTTTTTTCTCTTCATTCTCCGTTTTCTCCTCCTCCCCTCCATTTTGTTTTTCGTATGTTTACCCCATTTCTTTTTCTTTTTTTCCAAGTTGTGTAAGAAGGAATTAGGAGGTGAAAGCGAGGTTTGTGTGATGGTCTCATGGCCCCTGCAGCTAAGCAATACATGGTGTTGAGATCTTATTTGCTCCCTTCCCCTCTCTGGGCACAACTCAAGAAACTATTATTATCATTATTATTATTAAAGGGAGAAAAGAGAAAGTGGGTGTCTAGTCGACAGTACTTCTATTGGGTCTCCCAGCTCCGATCTCTCTCTCTCTCTCTCTATCTCTCTCTCTATTCGCCGTTCTTGTCTACTACATATTGCTGTGATATGTCCACGATGGAATAGCATCCTCCAAACCCTAAAATAAAAGAGAGGAAGGAAAAAGAAAAAGTTTTTGAGATGATTCCCTCGTGATTGCTTCTTTTTTTTTTTTTTTTGCCGTGGTGAAACATCACTTTGGAACATTCCTATGTGGCTGGCATTACACACAACAAGCCAACAAATCGAAGCTGACTTGTCCTTTTTTGGCCCCACCCAACCACCACCACCACCACCACCTCTGGGTTTGCATTTCCTTTCTCTTTTTCTTGTCCTGTCCTTGGGAGATTCCTACTTACAAAATCGTATTGGTGTTGTGTTGTGTCCCGTGATTGTTTTGTTGTTGCGTGGGGGTTGTAATGGCGACACATTAATCTCCCTACTTTAAAAGGAAAAGAAGTAAAATTAGGTGTTTGGTTTTTTTATTAGGGGAGGGGGCAGGCCTCTTCTTTTAAAGCCCCAACATTATTATTATTACTATTGGGTATTATTTATTTTTTGGTCAAAAAGTGGGAATGAATATAGAGAGAGTCCTGGTACCACCTTCCCTCCCTTCCCCTCCTTTTGTCTCTTACGTTTTAGCAAAATATAATAATAAATATCATGACGTCATCATTGTTTCCTTCCCCCTTCTTCTCATTTATCTTCTTGAACCACCCCACCCTCTCTTCTTTACTTCTCTCTTCTAGACTTCTTGCCCCGTTTAAATCCCCTTTGTTATAATTGTTTTTTTTTTTAAATTTTCCCATTCCCTCTGCTTTTCAACTCTACACGGCTTTTTGCATCGCCCCCGAGAAGTAAATTTTTTCCCATTCTTTTTTAACTTTTTCTTTGAAAAGGGCTGAGTGGTGACGTCATCAATGGCATATTGATACGAGTATTAAAATTGAATTTAAAAGGCGTCGAAGGACGTAATTAATTGTCCTTCTTTGCTGTCTTTTGCCACACGCGGACGATGTTCTTTTGTACCACCACCACTCACCCCCTTCCACGCAGGATTGTCAGAGGTATTCGGATTCAATCTATTCAAAAATTTCGCACCATATGGATCTTGCCAGATTGAATTACTTGAGATGTCCGTACGTACTCTTATGAAAACGCTAAGCCCAATCGTTAATAAGTAATTAAACTTTGTGCAAAGTTTCCTTCCGGTTATCACTTATATATTATCCCAAACATCTGACTGCATTTTTCATTAGCCGGTCTGTTGGAATTAGACGTGCGAGTAGTGTGGGTATTTCTGTCTCCCGAGTGCAAACGTAGAAGCGAGTCATTCCTCGAATGGATTCCTCCTTTTCCTCATCCTCAGCATACGGGTATTAGCAGCCGTTTCCGGCCATTGTTTCCTCAGCCTACGAAGTATTAGCAGCCGTTTTCGGCCGTTGTTCGATTCGATTCTACCAATAACTATGCGTATCGGGTACATACGGCGTCTCCTCGTCCAGGAACATATAACGAAGGAAATATTTACGAGTCTTTTTTTTTTTATTGGGAAATCTGGAAGGGTTAAACAAAATAAACACAACCAAACACAGTCAAATCTCAAAAACCGGAATAACAAAAGCCGGCGGAACAAAGGAATCACCATATTAATATCATCATTATTGTAATTATTATTGTTGTTGTATTTCATACCTTTTCTGCCTATTGAAACACACACCCCCACCACATCCTTCAACAAGTTTTGGAGATCCAAATCGAGAAACCTTGTCGTGAGACCCAAAAAAAAAAGGAATCATTCCTCATCCAGTTGATCCCGCTCGTTCCCATCCGTTTTCGAACCCTCCTCGACGCTGGCCCCGTCGTTCGAAGATTGGTCCTCCGACTCCCCTTCCTGTTGCTGCAGGCTCCAGTACATTATGCTCGCCGTGAGTGTCAGCATCATTTTCTGGTTCACCTGTGCCGCCGCCACCACAACACATTTACAGGTTTGTCTCGGAGGAGCCACGACCCCGTTACGTTACACATGATGATGATGATGATGAATACCTCTATTATGTCCTCCGGTAACAGGAAAATAGAACACCCCAGTTTCCTAGCGACGCTGATAATGTACGTCGCATTCAATTTCTTGTCCTCATCTGCGGAATTCAACAGAAGTAAGGAATGCGTTACCAGGTGGACGCTATATCCCTAGGATAAGTTGGAAGAGCAAGGGGAGATGAGAAACCTGTTTCTCCTTTCGTGACAAGGCTCCAGTTCACCACCCTTGGCTCCACCGCACTGAGAAGCTCGAGGAAGAAGATCCCGGAGGAAAGGCTCTTATCCTGTAAAAGTACGCAGGGCAATATTGGATTCACACAGCAACGTTAAGGGTTGTGATTTATGTGGCCCCATGCAATCGAAATGAACGGTTGTCTACCTTGAAGCTCTCCATTTGCGATGTTCTGTCTGCCTTTTTTACTTTGTGGTTGGCCCAGTTAAGGATGTCGGCATCTGTGACTTCCTTCCCTTGAGAATGAAGTCTCAGGTTCTTGAGGAGTTGGAGCATAGTAAACCTCATCAATTGCCACAAAAATGCTGCGAATCATCATCTCAATGTCAGGACTAACAGAATGCATAGGAGGATGAGGAGTCCCTGTTCTGAGTCGAATTTACCCAGTATGAGCTTCTTGTTTCCCTGAACAATATCGTTTCCGGCCACATTCACCAAGGAGAAGTTCAAGTCCTTCCCGATCTTGATAACTTGATTGCAGTTCTCGACTTTACGGAATGGCATCTTGATGGGTGGCTTCGATGCTAGTTTCCAATTAACCGAATTTGGTGAGATCTTGTCGAGAACCTCCAAGAGGACCCAGCTGCAAATGAGAATCTCTGTTAGAGAAGGCAAATTGCGCAGACCTCGCTACAGTAACAAAGTAACTCACCCATTCCTGACATCCTCAAAAACGTTATTAACATAAGTAATGATTCCAAGACTGTTCATCCACAACCGGAAACATCTCTCCTCTCTAGAGGTCTCTGCATCATCGGTCATCATCTCAGCAAACGAGATCTTTTTGCTGTCGGTCGATAGACCACTCCTGCAGAAGAGAGTTAACATGAGTCACAAATGAAACGATTCTTGCAAACAGACATTCCAAAGACCAGAAACACTTCGGGGCCAATGCATCTCAATAAACCTATGCTGAAATATCTGGGCGACGAATGCAAGGTTAAGATTTGGCGATCCCTCGACAATATCATTGGGGGTAATATATCGCTTGCAATCCAACTTCTCTGCCTGTTCAAGGACCATGCTCGCTCTTTCCTTGGGATCTGTTGCCTCCAAGGTGGAAGGCGAGGAGTACTCTGGTGCAAGAGCATTGAGTAGGTAAGCATAAGCCTCTCCATCCTGGAAATATGAATATCGTATCATCAGTGCTTTGCAGGAAAAACAAGGACACTTCTAGGACCAACGGAGGATGAAGGAATGCTTCTGCTTACCTTCAAATCGGATGAAAAGTTTGTGACTTGTTTCTCATATCCGACTTTCTTTAAATGGAAATTCATCCATTTGAGCAGGACCTTTTCAGGAGGTAAGCTCATCAACTCTTCTACATCCTGCAGGAATTCAAAACCCATCAGATAACGAAATCCATTCATCCAGTGAAATCAGGTACCAGTTCTTAATGCTTATTGGGAAGACAGATGAAGGAACACAAATAAATGCACTCACCTTGCTGTCGTCGACCAGTTCCACGAGTTGAGGAGTTTTCTTCAAGTTGAGATCAGCTAACAATTGGATCTGACACAGTCGCAGGAGGATAAAGGGTCAGCGAAAGGTCATATATCAGAAACTAATAAAATCTACGACTTATTCCAGTGCTGCATGTGAGATCAGTTGCTCTTACCTTAATGATTTGTGAAATCAATCCGAGCAACAGATGGGGCTGAAAGATGGAGGAACCAAAAATAAGAATCTCATCATCGTATAAGAGACCTGTGTCACGTGAATAGCGGGCAAAGGGACATATCTGCAACTTACCCTTGCTTCTACCAAGTCTTGAGTTCCGATGTTGACAACAGTACAGCCAATTGCCTTGGCGGAGTTGAGTCCGAGAGTGTGATTCTCATTTCTCTCCCACGGATTGAGGACACTTTTCATGTTGATTGCCCTCTCGTCTATGGTCCCGGGGACAGCTATATTAATGAGTTTACTGCACCAAGTAAACAAGGACTGAAAATGAGATTGACACTCAGAGATTCAAAAATGAATATGTATCATTTTGAGAACCAGAAGACCACCAGAGAAGAACTCCATCTTTCGCCAGCTCAAAGAGAGCATTTGTGGTTGGATCAACAGGAAGATACTTCTTCAAGAAGGGATCTTCTGCCAGAAAGTTGTTGATGTGCGCTACGTAGGAAGTCTTCTCAGATTCATTGATCGTGTGCTGAAACGTGGTCGTGGATGCCTTGAGAAAAGAAGGTGCAGTTCCTAAACCGCCCGACTTTACTCCAGCTCGACCTTGAACAGTCAGGTAGGCCTGCTCAATGACAGTCCCTCCATTTTCAATCCTTATTATATTCGATTTAACTGAACCGGGAATGATTAAGAATATTCATCCTGATCCTACTCATATCTAGAAATACTCTAGCCATGACTAAATTCCTTGTCCCCTAAAGTGCCAACAAACCATAAGAGGAAGAAAACAAAAATGTGCGATTATAACCCAGATGAAGAGCTTTCTTTTCTACTCACCCTCAGGTAGGACTCGAAGTCAATTTCATCATCCAAAGGGTGGATATCACTGAGTATGGCCTCAATGTCGCTCTCCCTGACTTTGCTGAAACCTCTCAACTTTGTGAAAATGGGGGGCAAGTCCCGGACGTGGACGGCGCCAGACTCGTTCTTCTTCGAAATAAACTGAAAAGGAAAACACGCCAACAGACGCAGTCCAATTACCGGACATCAGGAAGATGGTGACGAGAGACAGAATCACATTTTCCCAAGTTCAACAACGTACCTTGGATTTAAGGGTCCGGAGTTGGACTTGGGTGAATTGGCTCTGCAGCCACGGATCAGAAACGAGAACACCAACAAAACTAGACATATCTTCTCGCCTTTCTTTTCTTCACGAAAAATATTCCTTCACTCTAAGATACACAAAACAAATCCCTGCCCAAAGATCGAGACCGCCGATCAACAAACAGCAACATTTCCATACCAAAAGAAAAGACACCGAGATCAAACCCGGAATCCTCGTACCCGTCAGGAAGATAGGGACTCCCAACGCGCTCCTCCCCCAAAAGGACACGCCACAAGATCGCCTCTCATTCTGATCCCAACGTTAATCCGATCCAAAAGAGATAGGAAGAACATCAACGACACAAATTAAAGAACACCCAAAAATCGCACCAATGTGCCCCCCAGGAATCAAGAAAAAAACCGGGTAGAAACCGAAAACCCACCTTGGTAAAAAGGGAACGAAGGATGAAAATACGCGAAAGGCGATGCCTTTTTCGATCCTTCCTTCAGGATTCAGAAAAAAAAAAGTTGGTATCGGTCGAACAAACCAAACAAGGAAAGGGAGAATTCCGGGTAGAAGATTATTGGGATGTGAACAAGAGGGAGGGGGAGGTGGAGAGAACAGAACGGGACGCGGAGGAGAGAAAAGCGTATTGCCTTTGAGGGGACACCCCCGAAGATACAGGAAAGAAGCGAGGCTTTGTCTCTTCGATTTTTGTTTGGCTTCTTGCAGGGCAGAACGTTGGGAGATTTTTTCTTTAATGTAATGTTATTAGGCGGCGTTTGTGTCTCTCAATCTCGACGTCGTCCATTTATGGAAAAAAAAAATTTTGAACTTTGCCAACCCTGTCTGAAAATGAAAAATAATCGGGCATGCAGAAACGATGTTGTTGTTGAGCGGAGTCAAGGATCGGGGATGCGCCTGAATCAAACTGGTCGGCAAGATTTAGGGATTTGAATCTAATAAAATGGTCCACTGGCCGCGATAGAGATAGAGATGATAGGAGTCGGCCCTGTGGTCGTGGAGGAGACTGTTGGATTGGATTCTGCAGCCGGTGCATCTGTGGCAGGTTTGGTTTCGGTGGATCGGAGTAGGTGCTGCGGCTGGGCATATCCATGCCGTAAACTTGCCGAGGGGAGAGGAACCTCGACGTGTTCCTAAATCTCGCTACGGGGTTGGTGGTAGTGCATGTTTCTGGGTATCTTAATGCTTGTCCAGCCCAAGCTGGTCCATACCAGAGAGGTGTAGGTGAAGGTGAGCGGGTACTGGCCCCTGGTGTACGTTGATGCGCCGTCAGCCAGGGTGTAGTACATAGGCAGCACGTGGGACAGGCAGACCAACCATAGCTCTTCCTGGGTGAGGTTGGCCAGGGAGGCGGTTGTCCTGAGGTGCTGTGAAGGAAGGCATGAAAGGGTCCCACCACATTGAGGAGGTCGGTAGTATTGACGCGTGCTGGGGACAGAGTGGGTGCAGGCGAAGGCACGGGCACAGGGGTCGGGAGGCATGGGGGCTGTCTCGGCTTCTGCCTAGCCGGTAGGAAGTCTACAGCAGTAAACTGGAATGGAGGAAGGAGAGACCAGATTTCAGGAGCAGACCACGATTAATGCAAGATAAATATACGTTTTTAAAAGCATTGTCGAATTTAACAAGACCTAACAATATTGTGCATTCAAAGCAGATGGAGCATACACACGGGGGGAACCAGAAACTCGAACACGACCAAGATAAGTTAGAAGCTGTTGGCCCAAAGATTACACAGAGAGGGTAATGAATTAGTGTTATGTTCAATTAAAGATTTCTTTAACGCTTTTTCACAACCTTATAGCGGAAGCAAGTTGCCGTAAAACAAAATATTTTCGAAATGAATTTGGAGTGGTTCGGTGAATACACCTACGTCTATTTTTAGCTGTTTTCACTAATATTTTGAAATAGTCATTACAGTGTAAATAAGAAGATAATTTCTTTAACCACGAGGGCGGTAAAATTAAGTTAACCAATGCAAGAAATTCTCGATGACGCTTCCTCCACGTGTTCAGATGTCGTCTGGTGGGCTTCACTTTTTGGATTTTCGATTTAATCTCCAAGACTTGCTGTATACCGACTCGTCAGCCAGCAACTTTTCCCAAGGTCCTGCTGCACGTAGCTCGATGTTACGGACAATTTCCCAAGGTCCTGCTGCACGTAGCTCGACGTTACGGACAGCTTTCCGGCCAAGTTCTTCATATCCGCAACCGCCGATGTCTACAGAGCGGCTTCACCAAGGTACACCTGCTGCAAACAAACAAATAACTAAATAACCAATTACAGAAAATTGTCAGTCCTCACCGTTTACGCCTACTATGGATTCCTTCTCTCTGATCAACTCTGTACGCCGACTCGCCAACCAGCGACCCTTCTCCCCAGATCCTGTTGTACGGAGTCCGACGTTACGGACAGTGTTCCGGTCGAGTCGGCGTACGTTAAAGCATCACAATAACGCTACAAAAATTCCAAGACTTATCACCAATCTAAACCGACCAACCAAATTCTTTTTGGGTTTTTTCTTTTATAGACAACTTCGTCCTTCTATTATTAAGGAAGTTTATTTATTTTACTAATTATAAAATGCGACGAGGTGCATTCCCATAATCCATAAATCAACTTGGGACAATCTCTGATTGATTTCATATGAATCTGATCATGGGCTAATGTATTTATCTGTTAGAGACTATTCAAAATTAATTTTATATTAATTGAATACTTTAATCCCACGTATAGGAGGTTCTGAGATCATCGACCTCTTATAAATGAAAATAATCATCGATTTATTCCCAAAATGAATTGATTCATTTTGATCAATAAATCTGGACGCTAATCATATAATTTGAATATTTGGTGGATGTTTCTTATTCACATAATCTCCTTATAGGAGGTCAATAAGAAATTTTCATGTTTAACAATATAATTTCCGCAAATAAGAAAATTATATTATTTTTGAATTTTATGGTTTGTCTTACCAGATAAATTGTTTAATGTTAATTTAAATAATATTCCTAAGAATATTCCTCATTTGAATTAATAAAATAAGTAAGATAATCAATAATTAATTAATTATTAAAATATCTAATTATGAAAATATTTTCTAATCACATCGTTCAATTAGAGGATTTAGAAATTAATTTCGTAATATTTTTTCTATTTTAGGAAGGATATCTTAGTTATAGAAGGTTACTGCTGTGAGGCTTTTATAACGGTCAACTCAACTTCAAGTCAACCTGTTATACGACTTATCATCAAAACCGTATCAACAGAAGCATTTGCCAATCTGATAGGAGAAGCAAAGGGACTGGGGCAGAGGTAAAGATGGGCAAGGCACAACTCAAATGTGGGCGTTTTTTTTTTCTCCTCCTCTCTTGTGCTGTGTTTGGTTACATAACAAAACTAATAAAAAAAAGAAAAGTGTGGAGAAACTTTTGAAATTATCGTAAAACTTATAACGAGAAGAAGGAAGAAGTAACAAAAGAATACAACTAGGCGATAAATGAGGAGAATTTTTATTAATTTTTTCATGTAATCATATATATGCAATATCGCTATATGAAAATAAAATACAATAGTAATCGAAATAATAATAATAAAAAATTACACACTAATAAGAAGTAAATGAGAATATTTTTTTTTATAAATATATTTACAGTAGAAATAGCAAAACTTCTTTTCTTTTCCGTTAGTTTTCTTATGTAACCAAACACGGCATTAGTCAAACAGTTCACTGCTTTACGTTTGGGCCTTAGTGGCCGGATTATGAGGTGAGACTGGACTTCAATAAATTCAAAGGGCCCATTCGTAATTAATTGGGTCATTTTTGACCGGGCCCACTTGCCTTTTTCTTTTGTTAAAAATTTTTTTGTTTTATCTCAAAAGCTTTTCTTTTAAAATGATTTTATTTTTTAATAGTAATTTTGAAAGTTATAAACTTTTTTTTCTTTGAATTCTTAAAACTTCAAATCTGTCCTAAATTGCTAGTCATAAATACAAAATTCTAGATTCTTTTTCGCTCATATAGCTTTAGTATTAAATTTACAATCTTCGCTTATGAGAAATGTCGAAATTTTAAGATAATTTATAAATTTATAGTTAAAAAACACGAATAAGAACGAGGGATATAAAAAGAAATCTGCACTGGAGTACTGAGTAAGAGTTTCGTGTAATGATAAATATTTTTAAATAAATCCAATTAATCGTAAAAACATTATTTCAACTCGTAGATAATTAATTCTAAATGGAAAAAATATCGCGAAAATATGGACGCGATAAATGTAATATCCCTTGACAGTAAAAATAAAAAAAAAATCATCTAACATTTTATTACTTGAATTTTGCTGAATTTTAAATTATTTAATTGATTTTATAAAGTTTTAAACTCAATCAATTCTACTTTCAAGGCCCATCCGTTACCCCCTAAAGACTGAAGTTAATTCAACATCCAAGAAAGTGAAAAAAAAGAGTTACTAGTGATTTTAATCTTGTGAGAGTGATATTATTCTTTAAATGTCCATAACGCAATGATGACTTGTCCATAATGCAGAGAAATCATCATGTGAGGTGCGGAAATAATCGAGAAGGCGGAAGAGGGGATTAGGGACCCAATAAACAAAATGTAAGATTCTAAAAAAAAAATGTAAAAATTATTTTATGATGAGTAAAAGATAATTAAAAGGAGGATTTCCTTCCTCACTTGTTAAGGTGCTAAATATAGTAAAATTACAATTACCTGCTCAAATAAGAAACCTTATAACATTTAACGTACCAGTGTATTTTAATGATCTTTAACGGGTAAGTCTAGTCTAGTAGGACATTCCTTTAAAAAAAAAAAAGAGAATCCATTTAAAAAATTGAAGGTTAATAAATGTGTTTGATATTAGTTGAAAAAGGTGAAATAAATGAGAAGTAGGATTAGAGAGGGGCGGGGGAGGAGGAGGAAGGGGTGAGTCAGAACGGTAGGCGGTCGCGTCGTCTCTGACGTGGCTCCCATCTCTTTCCCCAAGGCAATGTCTTTCCACGTGGCGAGATTCCATTGTGAGGGGGAATGGGTCCCGCCATCCACCGCCCAAAAGCCCCAAGCGGAAACGACACGAGACAGGATATGTCATAGCCTCACGTGTACCAAACCAACCAACCCCCATTCCCTTCTGCTCTCTCACTCTGTCCCAATCACGGGTCTAAGCAACGTGTCCACACGTAGGTTTACGGTACATCCCCAAATAAACATTTCATCAACGAACCCCCCCCCCCCAAAAAAAAAAAAAAAAAAAAAACCAAATAAGCATTCGCTTAAATTAAAAACAAAAAAAAGCAAGCCTAATGTTTCCCCTTCCAACAGTGTATTAAGCTGTGGCGAATAGGGCATAACGGGATACAGCAAGCACATAACTTTGTCTTTGTGGTTCGGAGCTAGTGCATGTGAGAGTGATCTCGTGATGCACGATTCTATATCTCGGAATCATCATTCCCCCAAATTATACAAATAATTTTCAGCGTACCGACTGCCACCGTACGACGTTTCCCGAATGCTATTACTTTTCTCTTTTTCTTGGTTGGATTGGGACTGAGTGGCTGTTTGAGGTGACGATTCGTTCAAGGGTCGGGGGTGGTGGTCGCGCTTACGTGTGATTCGATAAGCTTGTTTTCACCATTTTGAGGTCGACATTGAATTCCGCAGGAGTGACATGAAGGACAGCTTCCCCCCAGCGACAACTACGTGGGGAGGACAAAAAGAAAGAAATCGCTATCACCGATGAGCTAAACGTTGACGACTCGTTGAGATCGCAACTGTGTGTGTGTGTGTGTCTGTGATTGTTGGTTTTTCGTGAGACCATTTGAGGCGGAAATGAGAAGGGCACCCAAACCTTATTTTCTCCTCCGCACAAACTTTCTTCGATTCTTTTGCTAATTAGCCGGTTGTCACCCTCCGTTGCCGACCGCACAGAGCACAACCAACACACACCGATCTCTAAAAAGCATTTTTGCCTATGAAGACCAGGGCGATGCGATCCCATCTTGATCGAGCAATACGGCAGAAAATTGCTTTAGCCATTCATCGCATTTTTCCTAGGAATCATTACACCCACCAACACCACGATCCAATATTTACTTTAGAAAAAGAAAAGATTTCTCCGGGCAAACAGTGAAGAAATGGTGTCAAATCCCCCACATTCTTCAAGTCTTAGGGCCCCACCATAATTAATTAATTTAATCAGTCGATTTTTGATATTGAGCCCCGGCTTCCCACTATAAATACTACACTCTATATGCCCAACTCTCACTACCATCTCAATCTCCCCATAATCACACGAATTCCCCCACTAGTTTCTTAGTATTTTATCATCATTATCCCTAATCTCCTCTTGCTTTACATCCCTCTTGAGATCCGATGGCCACTGCCGAGGTATCTTGATTGAAATCAACTCCTTCATAAGTTTGGTGTTAATTAGCTAGGTTTTACTTTGTTACTAGGAGTTAAGAGTTATACGTGACACTTTATTTTGATGAAATGATCGGGCAGGTTGTGTCTGCGACGCCCGCGTTCTCGGAAGAGAAGCCACAGGAACCTATTGAGGCAGCGGACGCGGTCAAGACGGAACCCGAACCTGAAGCTGAAGCTGAAGCCGTTGTGGAGGAAATAAAGGAAGCTGAATCTGAGGAAGTCGCTGCTGAAGATCCTGCTGTCGAGCCCGACACCGAGGCAAAGGAAGTGAGAGAAGAGGAGGAAGCTGTTGTTGTGGAGAAGGAAGTCGCGGCGGAGGAAGAGGAAGTAAAGGAAGAAGCGCCAGAGGCGGAGGAGCCCAAGGAGGAAGCTTCTGAGGCTGCACCGGAGCCGGCAGTCATCGCCGAGGAGAAGGAAACCACGGCTGAGGAAGTTGAGGAGAAGACAGCCGTGGCCGAAGCTGAAGTCGCGGCGGGGGCCGAGCCTGTGGAGATCAGAGAGGGCAGCGTCGAGGAGGTGCCCGCAGAGAAGAAGGTGGAGGAGTGAGGAAGGGCTGGGTCTAAAGACAGGGTTCATTTGAAGCATCGGGTGTGTGTGTGTCTGGTTGTGGTAAAACTTTAGCTTTATTTGAGCATAATAAGGTGGTTAGAGGTAGATTACTTGGGACGTATCTGTCGCGACGTGTCTTATTTTGATGTGATGCTATGATTGTGTAATGTTAGATTATTCCAGCTTGGTCTTGAGCTTGCCGAATCAAATAAGAACAGCTTCCTTTCGTGGAATCATATGCCCTTTCGTCGATTATTACACAGCTCAGTCTGATCTGACGACGACGTTGTTAGTTGTCCGAAACCTCTTTGAATGTCCGAAGCAAATATGGGCCGTGTAGGGATTTGCTCAGATTTGGGCTCAATGCCCCCGAATCAGAGCTTATAGGTCTATGTGGGCTTTAATCCGATTTGGGACAAGCCCAATAATAGCGAGTGAATTAAATAAAGCTCGAATCGGCCTTTTGCAAAGACATTCGTTCAGCTAAGAGTAAAACCGCCCGCGACTGAAAACAACGTGTCAGAACGAGACGCCAACCTCCTTAATGGATTAGCGTTCAGGTCAAGGTGCCCGGACAGGACAAGACGAGGTGCTCTCCCAGCCGCCCTCTTCCGGCGCAATGTCGAACCCGACGTCTTGTTCTTTAATCCGTAAAAGTTCGCCAGTGGACGTATCCCATTGTCCCCATCCCTCAGAACGAGCCGAATATGTGCCGTAACATACGCCGGGGCTTCCGGACAGGAACAGGATCGGCTCGGGGAGAGATTAAGACTTCCATATTGACTCTGGGGAGGTGGGGGGACGAGGCCTTGCCGGTTTCCGATGGAGGAAAAGGATTAAGATGTTGACCCTTTTTCCCTAAACCCTTTATACGACGGTTGAAACATTCAAACCCTAAAATAGCCGTCTTAGCTTCAGTAACCCCCTTCTCTAATGTAACCATCATTGCATTCAAAAAGCCTAATAAACCTCTAAAAAAAGGCTTATCAATATCGTGATATGTATAGGCTTCGTTTACTTGTGGTGGGATTTGTCAAACATTGTTTTTTTTTTTTAATTGGGAATTGAATATCTTCGCTTTCCCATTGAGGGGTGTTGAAAATATCGATCCAACTATATATTCAATCTTTATCTTTTGAGCTTTGGATGGTGGGGAGAGTTAGGTAAGTTTGATTACTTTTTGGTTTTTTCTTTTTCCCACTGCCCGAAAAGATTTCAATTGACAACAATTTTAACTTAGCCCAAATATCAGATGTGCCACTTCGAGTTTTGGGTTTTACATTTATTATTACAACTACCTTACAGTTGGTTCCTCTGACAGGGGTTGTAAATGTGATTATGATTCATTCTAATGTTTGTGATTATGATTCTCAGTGAACAAAACCCAGGAACATGAACCCAGCAGCTATACATTTCAAAATGGAGTCCATTCTATCCAAATAGATCAAATCCAGCATAAGCTTCCGACATGAACAGAGGCATGGAACCAGGATGGCATCCCTTTTAGGACAACATCCCTAAACTTGCCATCCTTCGGGTCGAAAGCGACCAGCGCCCTGCTCTTGTACTCCAACAGGATCTCCCCACCGTCCATCACGCACAGCACCCTCGCCACCCTCCCGCTCAGGTTCTTCCATATCTTCATGATTGTTGGGTTCGCGTTCTGCTTCAGGCCCTTTGGCATGTACGCCCCGACGTTGTATTCCTTCACCCACGATTCCTTCACTCCGTATGTCGTCATCGTCCATATCTCCATCCTTCCGTAGTTGCAGTATGCCACGGCCGACAGGCAGCCTCGGAGGACCCCCAGTTGGTAGTTCCCCCTGGCGAGGGATCCCCCGTCGGGTTTCGGGATTTCTAGGAATCGTTCCTCGGTCATGTCGAAGGACACGATCTGCCTTGCGGATCGGTACCTCCTCGGCCCTGTCACCCAGTGTAGCCTACCGTGGAGGAAGGCCTCTGTCTGCTTCCTCTCGATCTGGTAGGGGGCTTTCCCGAGGCTACGCCAGGACGGGCATGGCTCCCCTAGGGTGAGGACTTGAACTTCTGACTGCATGTGTCGGAGCCGCCGAGGACGGTGGTGGGAGGCCGTCTTTGGGGAGTTTGCATAGTAGTAGACCGACTTGATCACCTTGTATTTCTTCATGGTAGGGCTGTAACCGAAACCGAACACAACGTCCTGGTCGGCATACTGCCTCGACTCAGGAAGATCCCGGAATTCCCCAGTGAATGGATTGTACACGCGGAGGGGCTCCCAGTAGAACGAGTCAGAGAGGCACATCAGGCCATTACAAGACCCCACAACGTCAAACTCGGGCATCGAGTCTCGGAACGGAAGGGAGAATCTCTTGACCGCGAAGCAGGGCTTCTGTCCATCATCCCGTGCTCCAGCCTGGACAGCAGCCGATAGCTCGACGAACCCAAGCTGGTTCCTGATGGGATAATCGCTATGAAAGACGAGAAAGGGACTGCTCATCGCCATGAGGGACAGGTGCCCGTCTGCAAGGAGGGGGTCCTCGGTGAGAGCCCTCCAGGACCGGCACACGAGGCGGAACTGGACAAGGGAAGTGACGGGCAGACGGGAGAGCAAGTCAAGGATGATCTCCCTGGGCAAGTCCTCCAACCCGGTCGTCGACGTGAAGGAACACCCCGAGGTCTTCTTCATCTTCTTACAACGAGGTTCTTGAGGAAGAAGAACATGGTGGTGGTCCATGGGGATGGAGACCACGAGAGGAACCAACGAAATTATCTAAGCAGATCCAAAAACACGCTCAGAGCAGAAGAACAGAGTAAATATTTGGGGGAAATAATCAAGACTTTTTGACATTTGATGGGTTTCTAATTATATATATATATTCATATTATTACACACCACCCATCACACAACACTTTAACGTGACGACAAATGCGGTCCATATTTAATATACAGTCCATACATAAAAGATAAGAGGTGGTTGATTTGATTATGGGCCGTTAGATCACAGAGAAAGCAACCGGGCAATCGATCCCATCCGTTGGATTGGGCTCATCGTTTGCTATACTTAATCAGTAGATCATCTTCGTGTACAGCATTCAATTCACAAAAAAAAAAAGGAAAAGAAAATGTGGGGGAGGGACTCGAGCTTGGCGTGAAGGAAATAAAAAGTTTTTGATGATACAATTCCGATGTACACGGAATCGTGACAGACAACATCATAAATAATAATAGTAATAACAACAACAATAAAAAAGAATCGGCCAAAAAACTTTTTGGTCGACATTCTAACATTGAATACGCTCAAACACCAACAGTTAAGTTTATAATTTGACCGAGTCCAACCGATAGTGACCTCTTCTTGCCTTTGCCCCCCTCCTCCTCCTCCTCCTCCACAAAATTCTTCTGATAATGCCCATCGATCCAACCCCCCCAAGTCATTCTTTCTGGTTTTCGTTTCAAAAGTTGGGGGGGGGGAGGAATTTAACATCCGGGAAGAGTCGACGTGTAAATTTTTGTCAAATTTAGACATGGTCTGCAATGACGAGTCATATGTGAGAATCAAATGTGGTTAGATTAAACAATTGTAAATTTCTTGTTTTGCCTTTTGCTTTTGCCAGCCCAATTCCCAAGTCCTAAGGAGATATTAAAGAAAGAAAGGCGTACCAAAAGATAGGAAAAGAAGGAAAGTAAAGAGAATTCCCCATTCACTCGACACATCCATCTTTCCCCAAAAGAGACTCATTTTTTTTTTTTAGTTTTTATTTTCTGGGGCTGCCCTAAAAGATTGGCTTTTTCCCACAAAATAAAAAATGAATTTTTTTTTTTAAATTGTAGACCAAAAAGAGGCTTTAGGATATATTTGATATTGATGATAGCTTTAATGGAAGTGACTAATAATGCATGGAAATAATAACATTATTAAAAAGGG
Source organism: Melastoma dodecandrum (assembly GCA_029817715.1). Taxonomy (NCBI): domain Eukaryota; kingdom Viridiplantae; phylum Streptophyta; class Magnoliopsida; order Myrtales; family Melastomataceae; genus Melastoma; species Melastoma dodecandrum. The sequence continues at coordinate 795,193 of JARUPY010000605.1, forward strand.
CTGAGCAAAACGCTCCCAGTTTCTGTTCATGTGTAATTAAGAGACAACAAATTTAGTAACTGAAGGTCTTCGGGCTTATAACGAGCCTTAATAATGGGCCGGAGTATGAAAGCCTATTGGGTTAATGGGCCATCAGTTTGTTGGTATCAGTAACAAAGCCCAGTGGACTCACGTTTGAGCATGCCGATAAGGTCGGGGGCCTTCCGAACCACTGTTCTGACAAGGCATCCCTCTTGCTACATTTGATCATCACGATCGCTTGGGTTGCAGATGTCCAGAAGATCCCCGTTGAAGCTCATGTAGCTGATCTTGGTAACGAGGTAGCGGTTAAGCGATAGGGAGTGAGGGATGGATAATACATTACCGACCACAAAATGATAATCGACTTCAACATATTTGGTTCTCGCGTGCGGAATAGTTGGCTGAATGGTACTGAGATTGTCGCAATGCACCTTGGAGTCACTATTCTCGGTAGACGAACAAGACAACAAACAACAATGTTAAGTCTTGAAAGGTAAGACTCCACTTAGGAAGAAGAAATTGATTCCACATCTAAGATGACACAACTTATACCATCGAATTTTCTCCCAGGAAAACACATCCCTATGGTAGCCACGGTTCATACTTCACCACATGATACAAGATGTGCACCGAGTATAGTAAATTCGAATATCCTCATACAAAAAGTTCTTCAACATAGCCCAAAGAAGTTTACCACAACTTTAGGAAAACTATTTTTAGGACATGTTGGGCTATAAGCACGCGTATTATTTTTCTCACATTGTGAAATTACTCAGCAGTTTGTTAGTACATATCTTCATGGACAGACGTAGTGACTGAATGGGGTATATTAGCCGAACTTCCAAGTTAAGACCACTAATTTGACATAATAGCTTTCAATGGAAGATTCAAATCCTATTCAATAATTACAAAATTATATTAGATTAAGACACACGACAATGATCTGTTTAAGCTTTTCGGATCTTCGCTTTGCAAGTGACCATTAAGAATTCTTACTTAAATATCCCAATCCTCTACGGAAGAATGAAGATTTCCACATTAGTATAACGATATAAACCTCGAAGAGATTATTAAACTAGCAAAGCATATTGCAATTCTCTTTTGGCGCAATGACTCATATAACCACATAGTCCCAATGGGGCATGTCAAGCATTTTATGTTAACAAAAGATTTATACCAATCGAGAGGAAAAAAAGATACTAATTATCAATTACCCTCTTACAAACATGAATACATTATTCGCAAGCATAGCTAACGCAAAGGTCTTATCGAAGTTTCACCTTAAAGCAGGATTTTGACAACTTGGAATCAAGCTAGTAGATAGACTGAAAACATGGTTTCGCATAAAACACCATTATTAGTGGAAGGTCTTACCCTCTTGTTTAAAAATTGCTCCTTCAGTTTTCTAGAGAGTAATGAAAACTTCGAATCATTAAGCCATCAATCACTAACCTACATTGATGATATTTTGCTATTCAATATAGATTTAAAATCCCATATTGATGCTTAAGAAATTTATAGACATCTTGCAACACTGTGGAATAATGTTTGAAGAGTCAAAGGTCATTCTTGTTCAAACATATGTTCGGTTTCTTAGAATGAATATGATTCAAGGAGAAAACTCCGCCAAGACCTCATATTGTTCAGGAACGTCTTAAATTCTATTATACACTAATCGAAATTTCTACAATTCTTTGGAATTCTAAATTATCCAAGATCTTTCGTCCCTCGTTTATCGAAACATTTGACAATGATACATCAACGACTCAAAATAAATGCTCCACAATGGAGACAGGTTCATACTCAATCAATTCGTCGTATGAAAAATATTATGCAAAGCCGTTCTCCATTAACCATTCATTCAGATGAAACACAAATACTTTACACAGACGCCGGTGATAAACATTGGGTTGATATACTCTTAAAAGAAAACAAAAGAAGGAAATAGAGTTGTTTGTGCTTATGCTAGTGGAGAACTCAACAGGTCAGAGAAGCACACCACTCCACAATCAAATGCATGAAAGGTGGACATGTCAAGATCCTTATCAGTTTGCATACTTTGAAAACAATGGCACTGTGATGTTTCAAGACAAGAATTAGTGACCACTACTACCACCAATGACTATATATGTGTTCCGCAACATTTAGTCATGGATCCGACTAATATGAAATATCTAAGAACTCGAATATTTTATGAGAATGGACTTTAGGACGTTTCCTCGGAAGATACGGTTTAAGAATGATGGAATGTTAATACCAGTAGTCCTTGTCTAGCACAAATTTTTCACGACAAAGATTTTTCATGAAGAGGTCATTTGTATGGATATGATGCATCCGCTTATACTATAAAAGAACAACACTCCAAGAATTTGCGGGACTAGACAAAAGATAAAAGGATCACTAACTACCTCAGGACAAATGCAACTACCTAAATAAGTTTATGTTCATGTTTAAAGTTTGTAAAAGAACATATCATCCTTATTTTCCTATTATCGGAATGTAAAATAACGACTGAAAGTTCATACTTTGTAAATTATTGGCACGGTCATCAATAATTGCAATATTAAGGTAAATACTAAAATAGAAAGAATAAATAAAATTTACACGATGATCGATAAAAGATAATGTCATTCAAATCATATTAAGGGATGTTATTTTTTATTATACAACCACGTCATTGTTGTTGTTGACGCTTGTGACAATGTCCGACGTCGTTCGATATGGTAACAGCGACAATGATTCGACGGCAGTGATAGTAATGGCCAATATTATTTTTTTGATATATTGTGTATTTTCACTGTAAGCATATTTGTATATAACCTGAGGCGTAAAAATCTAAAGGTTGTTTCATAAGCATTTGATTTACGATAAAAGAGTCTAAGAAATAAAAATTCAACATATAATTAAAGGTGTTAATAAAAAATAAATATCAACATTTTACAGTTAAAAATGATAAAAATAAAATGGCGAGGTGTCCTTACGAAAATAGCAAATCCCGCTTTGCACCTCTCCTTTCAGACAACGTCGTCCACACCGAAACAGCGCGATTCATACTCAGCTCCCCCGACCAATTATATAAACGCAAACGACGAGACGAGACGAACACGACAACGACAACGACCACAAGAAGAAGAAGAACAACAACGTAACCATGTCGAAGTTCCTTACAACCACACTAACGTTCGCCATTCTGATCTCGACCTCCCTTTCCCAGACATGCAAGAACTACACCTTCCCTGACGGGGTCGCTGCCTACGACTCCTGCATCGACCTCCCTGTCCACGGTTCCTTCCTCCACTGGAACTACACCTCTTCCACATCCACCACAGACATCGCATACCGCCGCCCGGAAACCTCACCCTCGCAATGGATCGCATGGGCTGTCAACCCCTCCGGCGGCACCATGATAGGGTCCCAGGCCCTCGTGGCGTACCTTTCAAAGAGCGGGTCCATGCACGCATACACCTCGTCGGTGGATTCCTACGCGACGGAACTATCCGAGGGGAAGCTCAGCTTCGAGGTGCCTAGCGTGTCGGGGTCTTATGTGAATGGTGAAATGACAGTATTCGCCAGGCTGCAGCTGGGGAGCGATATCATGGTGTCCAATGCTACCCAGGTTTGGATGGTGGGACCGATGAGGAAGGATGGAGTTCCCAGCATGCATTTTATTTTGCCGGGAGGCGTGAAGCCGGTGATGGCACTCGACTTAGCCTACAACCACACCAGATCAGACATATATGAGAACTCAACGAGGACGATGTCTGACGACGAACTCCTGCAGATGTCTTGGAACGTGAGTATATATATTGCGTTGATCATATAAACACCAAAATATGTCACCTTATACCGGCGGAATTCAATTGACTTCATTTCATAAGGTACATGGGGTGCTGAACACCGTGAGCTGGGGGACGCTGCTGCCGACCGGAGTCTTGGTCGCAAGGTACCTGAAGGTGTCAAATCCCACGGACAAGGGCTGGTTTTACCTTCACTCTGGATGTCAGGGTGCGGCATACGCGATCGGGACAGCCGGTTGGGCCACGGGTCGTTGGCTAGGCGGCAGCAATGCCTCCACCGTCCACGGGACCATCGGCCTGATCCTCTTCATCCTCAGCACGCTTCAGGTACCAAGAATAGATATCCGATGCAACTTGATTACATCAACAAACTTTAAATCAAGAGTTTTGACTTGATCATACCAAATAATTTGTAGGTTCTCTCGATATTCTTGAGGCCAGCGCCTGATCACAGGCTAAGAGTTTACTGGAATGTCTACCATCACACGAGCGGTTACACTGCGATCCTCCTCAGCATCGTGAACGTGTACAAGGGCCTAAATTTACTTGACCCGCTAATGATTTGGAAGCAGATCTATACAGGAATTCTTGTATTCTTGGGATCCGTCGCTGTCTTGTTGGAGATCATCGGCTGGGTCATCGTCGTAAGGAGGAAAAGGAAACCCAGTACATCAAACTTTTGATGTCTCAATTTTCTTCTATGAGGAGGAAAAGGAAAACATGTTGACCAAAATTTTGATATCTCAATTTTTTTCTTCTAAATACAAAAATTATACCTAATGGAAACCCAAGAATGAGCCGGACAAGTTCTCTTAGATCTTCTCTTTTGTTACTCTCTTAGAGTTCATAAATCAATAGACAATTACGCAGTCAAATTAAATCAAATCTCATTTAGAAATCAATCAATGAGACACGATTTAAAATCAAATCTCATTTAGAAATCTCAAAAGCGCTTTTGACAACATTGATTTAAACTAACGCTCTACGTGATTATCCTGTTGTGCTTATATTTTACCTTGCTTCCCGTTAGAATGAAATCCCGAGTTGTTCGAGGAATTGACATTCGGCTTGGTTATTTCCATATTAATCGACAATGTCATTTAACTGTTACTGTTTTTTTCAGTCTAGTTAAATTTACGTGAATTTAACTGCTACTACTCCGGTCGTATACCGGCTTCCATACTTTCCTCTGTTTTGCATGTAAAACAACGAGGAATTCACTATCAAGGAACGTTATCTTCCGACATCATGGAGGATCGACATCAACAGGCCACACAATACCCCGTGAGTATCATTCTTACTCACTCAGTCAATTCTAATTATTTGACATGTATTAATTAGAATTTTCTGACCACCATTTCCTCCACCGCTTTCTTATTTGATTTGCATGAAAATCTACCGAGCTTCATGGGAATTCGACAAGATGAATTTCGAAAACTGAAGGCTCAAAAGCGCGTGTAACAAACCGCGTTTGGTTGGATCTACCGCGGCCTAAAAACCGTCGGTCTAAAGTGAAGCGGCCCCGACCGACATTTTAAGTACAAAGGAGAGGTGCAGGCCTCTCCGAACCAAATTACATATCCACCTGTAACGGGCTGCGGGCCCAAGTGCATAGGCCCGCAGTGACCACCCTTCCCTATTCCCTTTGATCTAAATTATTGTTTGAATGTTGTGGTGCATGCTGTTAGGCTCTTAGGATTTTTGTCATATGTGTTTGTTAAACAAATACACATGAGTTCGGGTCCAACGTCCATAAAACAGTGACATGAGTTCGGGTCCAACGTCCGTAAAACAGTGATATGAGTTTGAAGTCATGCCCAGATCGGGTCCAACGGCCGTTAACGAAAAGCAAACTTTTGGAGCAAACGCCACTTCTTCGCATATTTAGATGTAAGAGCCAGTAAATAGGAATCCCCGAACCAAACTGTCTTTTCGACTTAAATAGTTTTAAAAATAAGTCAGTGGCGACTCCGTAATAGCTTACCTAGTTTAAGCAACAACAATCATTTTTACGGAGCCATCATGGATGAGGGAAGGCGACACGAGCGGCTCTCAATCCTCCCGAATATTCCTTCTTCGGATCACGCTCTGCCCATCGCCCTTCGCCTTTCCAAGGAGCAGACGACTGGCGAGCAGGACCGTTTAGAAATTGAGGGAGGATCGACTCTGGTTTCCTCCGCAGCGCCTGGACGTACGAGTCCTGACGTCGACCGGAGGACACCGTGGGGAGCGGGCTCGGATCCTCGTGTCGTCCGAACCGTCACGCGCGTGCTAGGCCGGAGGGCGCGCGTACAGATTGCAACAACAATCGCCACCTTCTCAACTCCGACGACAAGGGCCATGGTCCCATCAGCTTCAACGGCGACGGTATCAACCTCCAGATCAACAAAAAATCTATGACCGGACAGCCACAACATGATCCCCAAGAACACCCTCCTCTCTTGTGTTGCATGAACAACACAACTCGTATCAATCCGGATAATGCTAGGTTAGCATTCGCGGTTAACAGGTACAAATTACCCAGTAAGTCCTCTTTTCGACATGCTTTCTTCATAATAATTTTTTAAAGCTTACTCTTACACATCCTTTTTTCCTTGACTTGAATTTGCAAGAATATCGAGAACAAGTAGGAAGAAGCAAGCATAGGTATGTCCATATATGGACAGTTTGTAGTTGTTTCACCCGATAACAAATTACCGAACTTTCGTATATCTGTGTCAAGCCCAACAAGAAGGAGAGGAGCCCAGTTGGCAGATCGAAGCCCAGCTGCTGAAGTCCAGCTGTCCAAGCTGACTAGCTGGCTGGCTGGTGAGCTGAGGCCTGCGCTACTCATATGATAGAAGACAAAACTGTTGCAGAGTACGAGGGAATTTGTTAGAAAGCGATGATGCTGCGGGGCTGCGGGGACGTTGAGCAGCGCTCACCCCAAGAACAACAAACTGTTAAACAGAAAGTATAACGATTTATATATATCCATTCAGAAAATAGAAAATGTAAGTTGTCTTTAAAAACTTTCTGGAAAAATAAGAAAGACGGCCTTCCGTTCTTCTTCCTCTTTTGTTCATCTGTTTCTTCCTCTTCTTCTTCCCAAACCTTCCTACCTCTTCTTCGCTTGATAACTCTAGCAAAGTCTTCATGGTATCAGAGCCCCTTGTCACACGACACGGGTAAAGAGATGGCTGATGGTGGTTATGTCGAAACACATGAACCTGGGCAGATGTCAACACCAGATTCTGCGTCTGGAGTTCAGAGTGCAAGAGGAATCTCAGCACAGATACCTGCGCCAATCCAAATCCCTGCAGGCTTCTTTTCGACTACGTTGAAACTAGACGAGAGCAATTATGCCCTGTGGAAAGGACAGGTGCTTGCTGCAATTGTGGCCGGAGGCTACGAGGATTTTGTGCATGGTACCACTCAACCGCCTGAAAAATTCACAGATGCAGCTATGGTCGAGATCAATCCGGACTACAAACTGTGGTAGAGGACAGATAAGTCTGTTATGAGTTTCTTATTTTCCTCTCTTACCCAGGAACCTTTAAGTCAGGTGGTGTGCTGCAACTCTTCACATGAGGTCTGGGAGAGTCTAAAGCAGCGTTTTGAGTCTCATTCCACGACACGGGTCATAAATCTGCGAATGCAGATGCAACAAGTAAAGAAAGAAGGAAAAACAATGCAACAGTACTTGAACTCGGTGAAAATGCTGTCAGATCAACTCGGAGCAATTGGGGAGCGAGTCCCATACAGGGACTATATTTGGTACCTACTTGAAGGTCTTCCGGCGGAGTATGATTCTATTGTCACGGCATCTATAGTCGACCTGTTCAGCCATCTCTCGATGAAGTGCATCAGCTGCTTTTGACATTTGACATGAGGGTAGAGAAGCGACATGTTCCTGAATCTCTGTTGCCGCAGGTACAGCACTCTTCACTTTCTCCTAGTGCAGGCTCACCTCAGCCAAGGTCCCCTCAGCCTTTTACATACCATAGATCACCTACCGAACCATCTTATCATAACCCAACCAGATACAGTAACCCAAAATCGCTTTGAACCAAGACCCTATAATTATATTCTACCTCTCCCACTACCAAACTGGCGTGCTAGGACGACCACCTCCACGACCTTTTTACACCCAGATGGGGTGCTAGACCCACCGTTCAGACCACGACCTCCCACCACCTCGCTGCCAGCTCTGTTATAAACTTGGTCATACAGCCCAGACATGTTATCATCGTGCTCAGACTTCTGTGCCTCCCCCAAAACTACCATATGAGTATGTATAACTCCACCTCTGTCCCTGAACATCCACACCATTATCCCACTACCATACACCCATCTTCCACCCGCATCCAACCCATCTTCCTTTTGAACCCAGTGACTGGTTGTTTGACTCGGGGGCAAACACACCATGTCACTCCTGCTCTTGATGATTTCTCTACTGCAGTACCCTATCTCGGTAAGTCTTCAGTCATGGTAGGCAATGGCCACAAACTTCACATCGCTCACAACTGGCAAAAACAGAGCTGTTATCTTCTTTAACTCCTCTGTTTCTTACCAACATGCTTCATACACCTTCTATCTCTCAGCGTTTGATTAGCATTTCCAAATTGTGTCTTGATAACAACGTTTTGGTTGAGTTTTCTTCTCTGATGGTTTCCTGATTAAGGACAAGGAGACAAACCAGATAATCCTCCGCGGTCCAGCTCACCAAAGGCCTTTACAAACTCCCTCTACAACCTCTGAAGCCTAGTTGCAGCTCTACCCAACTCACTCCACCTGCCACCGCTCTTTCTACACAGCTCTCTGCAGTGGACACTCTTCAGTGGCACTGTCGTCTGGGTCATCCAAATAATGAGGTCCTTCAAAGGGTACTATCTTTGTGTAAACAGAAGTGTCACACACCTCTGGACGTTTTGTCAGTCGTGTATCCTCAGTAAACAAAACAGACTATCTTTTCCAGTGTCTAATTCCCATTCTACTAAACCCTTTGATCTAGTACACACCGATATCTGGGGTCCCTCTCCAGTACAGTCCATTACAGGGGCTCGTTATTTCCTTCTATTCATTGATGACGCCACTCGGTTTACTTGGATTTATCTGTTACAAACTAAGTCTCAAGCCTTTCCAGCTTTTTGCCAATTCCGCAACCTAGTTCAGACACAATTCCAGAGTCATATAAAAGCAGTGAGGTCTGACTGGGGTGGTGAGTTTCGTTCTTTACACAAGTTTTTCCTTGACCAAGGAATTCAACATCAGATTTCTTGCCCCTATACACCACAGCAAAACGGACGAGTGGAGAGGAAAAACAGGCATGTTACTGAGGTTGGTTTATCTCTTCTCACTCAGTCAAAAGTTCCTTTGAGGTTCTGGCCATATGCCTTTTACTCGGCAGTCCAGCTTATCAATCTTCTTCCTACTAAAGTTTTACATTTTAAGTCTCCTTTTGAATCTCTTTATAACGAGGTTCCTAGTTACAACTCTTTAAAAACCTTTGGTTGCCTTTGCTTCCCTTGTCTTCGGGCTATCAACTCTCATAAACTTCTTCCTCGCTCTCTACCTTGTGTCTTTCTGGGTCAAAGCTTCTTCCATAAAGGTTTCATTTGCTATGATCCAACCTCTCATAAAACTTTTGTATCCAGAGATGTTACATTCATTGAAGACAATTTTCCTTTTCACACCATGCCTCCCCAAAGCTTCTCCTCTCCTACTCAACTTCCCTCTGGTTCTTCCTTTATCATTAATCCCATACTTCCTACTCATAGTTCTTCTACTTCTTCAGTTCCTTTGCCAGTGATCCCATCAGAAACTCATGTCACAGATGTGCCGGCTAATCCAACCATGACTGAGACAAATCCAACACAGGGGCCCCACAACATACATCCCATGATTACAAGAGCCAAGGCAAGTATTACTAAACCGAAAATCTTCTTGACTGCAACCAATTCGAAACCTCCCTCAGCCTCCATCATACCACCATCCTCTTCACCACTACCCACTGAGCCACAAACCTTGGCTGAGGCTGTCTCTGATCCTCGCTGGAGAGAGGCAATGGAGGCTGAACTTGCTGCACTACAGAGAACTGGGACGTGGGAACTTGTACCTTTTACTGGTGCAGAGAAGGTCATTGGCTGCAAGTGGGTATATAAGGTAAAGTTGCGAGCAAATGGCGATCTTGAAAGGTGCAAGGCTCGTTTGGTTGCAAAGGGGTATCATCAAACTCCCGGCCTTGACTATAAAGAGACCTTTAGCCCGGTAGTGAAGCATCAGTCTATTCGGGTTGTCTTAAGTTTAGCTGTTCAGTTTGGTTGGAAATTGGTTCAGCTTGATGTCCATAATGCTTTTCTCAATGGTGATCTCCAGGAGGAAGTTTTTATGACTCAGCCCCCGGGATTTGCTACTGCTTGTTTTCCTAATCATATCTGCAGGCTTAAGAAAGCGTTGTATGGTCTCAAGCAATCTCCACGTGCCTGGTACATGAAACTTAGTGGGTGCTTACTACAGTGGGGTTATCTTCAGTCTGCTTCAGATGCCTCATTGTTCTTTAGACATACAGAGCGTGGTGTCGTGATTCTCTTAATCTATGTGGATGATATTGTTGTTACGGGCTCTGACCACGCTGAGATTACAGATTTGCTTCCAAAACTAAACTCCCAGTTTGCTCTTAAGGACCTAGGTGATCTGTCCTATTTTCTGGGGTTTGAAGTGACTAGGACTGATTCCTTTTTACATCTATGTCAGGAGAAGTATATAAAAGATCTACTGAGCAAAGCTGGAATGCTGGATTGTAAATCTGTCCCTTCACCGATGTCAATAACACAACCTCTGTCTCGGTTTGAAGGTATTGTATTGGATGATCCTACTGAGTACAGGAGTCTGGTGGGTGCCTTGCAGTATTGCACCAATTCGCGTCCTGACATCAGTTATGCCGTTAACAAAGCCTGTCAGTTTCTTCAACGGCCACCGGATCTCCATCTGAAAGCGGTCAAAAGGATCCTTAGGTATCTCAAAGGAACATCTATGCATGGGCTTGTTTTTACAGCAGGAGATTCTCTGGAGATTTCGTGCTTTACGGATGCAGATTGGGCTAGTTGCCCGGATGATAGGCGGAGTACAGGGGCGTATTGTGCTTTTGTTGGGAGCAATCTTGTTTCATGGTCCTCTCAGAAACAAAAAGTCGTCTCTCGTTCCAGCACTGAGGCAGAGTTTCGTGCTTTAACAAATGGCGCAGCTGAGGTAATATGGATTAAGAAGCTTCTTTCAGAACTCAGAGTTGATTGCTCGCAACCTTCTACATTGTTTTGTGACAACTTGAGCACTCTACAGTTAGCCACACATCCTGTTTTTCATGCCAGAACTAAGCACATCGAGATTGATTTTCATTTCATTCGAGAAAATGTGCTGGACGGATCCATTCTGCTACAACATGTTAGCTCAGAGCACTAGCTAGCTGATCCGCTAACTAAGCTTCTTCCTCTCCAGAGATTCTTAAATTTCAGGAACCAGTTAACAGTAATGGAGAGAAATCAAACTGGTCACCACGTTAGTGAGGAGCTGGTTTTGACGGGGAGTGATGGAAGAACTGAAAAATTGGGTAGACAAAGAGGAGTTGAGGTGAAACTAAATGGGCACAGAGAAGGTGGAAGGAACAGAATGGGAATAGAGGAGGAGTCTCGAATTGACGGGGAGTGTCAAGCCCAACAAGAAGGAGAGGAGCCCAGTTGGCATATCGAAGCCCAGCTGTTGAAGTCCAGCTGTCCAAGCTGACTAGCTGGCTGGCTGGTGAGCTGAGGCCTGCGCTACTCATATGATAGAAGACAAAACTGTTGCAGAGTACGAGGGAATTTGTTAGAAAGCGATGATGCTGCGGGGCTGCGGGGACGTTGAGCAGCGCTCACCCCAAGAGCAACAAACTGTTAAACAGAAAGTATAACGATTTATATATATCCATTCAGAAAATAGAAAATGTAAGTTGTCTTTAAAAACTTTCTGGAAAAATAAGAAAGACGGCCTTCCGTTCTTCTTCCTCTCTTGTTCATCTGTTTCTTCCTCTTCTTCTTCCCAAACCTTCCTACCTCTTCTTCGCTTGATAACTCTAGCAAAGTCTTCAATCTGATGGATAAAATCGGTTATTCGTTCCTTACTTCTCTGTTAAATTTTTTTTATCAAATTTGGAATGATCTAATTGAGTTTTTACATGGTTTTGATTGCTGAAATTTTTTCTCAAGCAGTGTGCGCTTATTTTATATCATCTATGTAATCTATTTACCTTTTGTTTATAAAACTACTGTTTTAGAAAAACAGACTTCAAGAGCTTTCTTTTAACATATTATACATCAATTTTGCATTTAAGGTCTAAAAGTTAGGATTTTTGAAGTTAGGAATGAATTCTTTTATATTTCACCGAGCTTTGACTTGTTTCTTTATTAGGATTGCAGGTAGTGTAGCCCATCCCATCATCCGCACGCAACGGTCATAGTCGACTCGACATTGAACGGTCGACTTCAATAGACAACTTGAAAGAGCCCTTCAATACGCAACTTGCGTGAGGTTTAATCGTGGCGAAAATAGCTTCACTAGAGCGGCACCAACTGACGTTTTTTTAGCTGATGAAATTCCATCCGAGCCTTAGGTAGATGATGGAATGTGGGAGCCTCCTAATCATTCTTTTATCTGTCTGTAACGAGTCGTGGGTCCAGGTATATCTGCTCACGGTCACCATTCATCCCCGCATACTTTGATTTCTGTATTATTTGTGATTGCGTTCATGATCATTCAATTAAAATTCGGGTCAAGCTTCCGGATCGGGCATAATGCTCCTTAACCCTTTGACATGAGTCTATGCCTAAAGCCCAGACTGGGTCTAACGCCCATAACGAGAGATATATTTTTAGACCTAAAGCCCCAATCGAGCATAATGTCGTGGGAAAGCTAGTAAATAGAAATTTCGGCACCAACTAAGTCGGTGACGACTCTTTATTAGCTTACCTAAATTAAGTAACATCAAAATATTTTTAACTGAACAATTATGGGGAAGGTGACACGAGCCACTCTCGGTGCTTCCAAATCGTCCAAGACGGGCCGTGCACAATTTTTCCAACGTGTTTACACAGACGGCCGCGACTCAACGATAATCATGCCATGCCTCGATAAAATGATACTTCCGTTCATACATTTTTTGCATTATTTTGCACATTCCGAAGTTCTCTTTATAACTAAGAGTTTCTTGGCCCGGTTGAAATGCTTTGCCAACTCAGACCAGTACATCTTGCGACGGAAGGTCGGGTTAGTCGGGCCTACAAAGAGTTATTTAATATGAACATTAAATAATTTCGAGCATATTGTAAGTTGTTTGTTTATAAAACAAAAAATAGTTTCGTACGAAAGACATTTCATACAATAATATTGTGTACATTTAGAAAAGAGTGTGCGTATCACAAAATATTTATTGTACCGAGTCTGGGTTATTTTACGCGGTAAGAGTAAGTTTCGTAAAATATGTATTTCTACGAACAAGAATTTGTAACAGCATGCAGTGGATTTAGTTCAAGTAGGAAACTCACTTTCTATTTGTGAAAAGAAATTACGGTACAAAACATTTTAGGCATAATAAAATCATGTATCAACAAGAACTTTGTTGGGTTTTCCATCAATTTTGTTCTTGTTTGTTGGCAACTTTCCTCATGCACGGTACAACCCACAACTTAATTAATCATCCAACAGTAATAACAGTCGCCAACAATTAACTGTGCAAATCATCTAAAAAGCTGTGGCATTACAGAACAAAACAAAGCTGAATTTTGAAAATTTTCAGGGGAAATCAGCTAATCATTAGTTTCTGAAGTGAATTCATTGTGGGTAGCTAATTCCGGGTTTAACCAGGGGTTTTAACATCTTTCATCGAATTTGGCGGAGTAGTTGATTTGGAGGAAAAGATGTCAACCGAGTTGATAGCGATTTCTTCGTTGATATGTCTTTCATCGTCAGTCACTGCCCAAGTATTTGACACCAGAGATTACGGCGGTGCTCAGTGTTCAAGTTTCGACATCACCCAGGTGATTGCAATGATTAGTTAGCTTAAAATCTCCGTTCGACTTGATTATATATCTTGCCCATCGCTACGTGTCTCCGGGGTTGGGGGGGGTTAGTCATTGTTAGGCGCGTTTAAGGCCGCCTGTGCATCGACTAGCCTTAGCAAGGTGGTTGTCCCGCCCGGGACATATGCGTTGCTTGAGATCACTTTTGATGGCCCTTGCAAGGCCCCCGTTGATTTCCAGATCCAGGGCACGTTGCTGGCCACGGCCGACCCTTCCAGGTTCGCGACCGACGGATGGGTCATCTTCAACCATATCGACGACCTCCGGTTGTACGGCGGGGGTGTATTCGATGGACAGGGATAGGCTTCCTGGCCAGAAAGTGAATGTCACTTGGGCGAGCGGTGCCCTACCCTTGCCACGGTAAGAACATGAGGCACGAAGAAGCCTAAAATAATGATGAGATTTTTCGCTGAGATGAACTTTTCCTGACACGATCAAATTCGACAGAACTTGAGGTTCAACTTCCTCACAAATGCGCTGGTGGCAGGCATAACGACCAAGGACAGCAAGAACTTCCACGTGAATCTCCTCGGATGCAAGAACTTCATCATCGACCACATCATAGTCACCGCCCCGGCAGACAGTCCCAACACTGATGGTATCCACATCGGAAGGTCCACGGGGGTGTACATAACCAACACGCAAATCGCAACGGCTGCTAGGACCTCCACGTGGAGAATGTCCTCTGCGGCCCGGGCTATGGGATCAGCGGCAGTAGCCTGGGTAAGTACCCGGGCAGGGATCCAGTTGTCGGGTTCTACGTCAAGAACTGCACCCTTGTGGGCACGCAAAATGGTGTCAGGATCAAGATGTGGCCCGCATCATTCCCAGGGACTGTCTCCGAGATACACTTTGAGAACATTTATACGAACAACGTCGGGAACCCCTTGATCATAGACCAGGGTTACTCCCCTTGGAGCCAATGCACGAAGGACGCCCCATCACGTGGCAGTATCAGCAACGTGAGCTTCAAGAACATCTACGATCCTTCCTCGACCGCAGACGTAGTTGCGGTCAAGTGCAGCAGCGGAGTGCCGTGTAAGAATGTGGAGATCGGGACATAAACTTGAGGTATAACCGACCGGAAGGGCTGGCATCGTCCAACTGGTCTAACGTCAGGTGTTTGACAATTAATACACAATTCCTCGTCTCTGCGTGCCTAGGTATTCACCGTAAGCCAATCCCTGGACATCCATGGTGTTTTGGGAGCGCAAAATAGAAACTGAAGCAAGAAAATGTGACTCCTACTGCTATACTGGAATCTTCAAAAGTGGTTGGGCATGTCGGCTTTCCAAAGAGTAGCGTCGCCCGATTGCGAGCACGTGCCCGTTGCTCAAAGTCAACTTTCTCCGATGACATGATGGTTTTCATTAACTCTTTAACAACAACTTCACGTGTCTCGCTCGAAACGTCTCCTTGACGCGGCTGCTTTTTACAGGGTACGATGAAGGTTAAAAACGTTCGCTCAAGTTTACACTTGCTGTAAAAAGACATTTTCAATTTTTATGAAATTGATCTTCATCGTTTTCTCTAAATTTTGGAGAACCATTCATAATCGGGTCAATGTCAGGTGATTGACTAGTCCCTCAGGTCGACTGCAAACTAACAATTCAGACCAATTTCTAGGCGTAGTACCTGCAATTCCGCATTACCGGATGATAATCCCTTGGCAATGGCGATTCATTCGTCCGAATGGGCAAGAAACTGCCTGAACGCACCTAATGTCCTTCAAGAAAGGGCAGTTCCCCAAACTCAGTCAATAAACGTCCCTTTGGATGTGTATGTAAAGACTATAAGGGAAATTCCATGATGTTCAGAAAGACGTTCGTGGTTTGACTATGAAACTCGGATCGTCGGCTCAGAAGAAAGAATGGTCTCCCACAGGCCAGTTCAGGAGAGCATCGATTGCTAAAGAGAAAACACAAGGCCTGTTTTCTCATAAAAACTGACTATGGTGGATTTCCCCCAACCACCGGCGACTTGAGGAACCATAATTTTGATCCCAATCGATCCAGACTATCACCTCCTATAAGAGGCCCAAACACTACTCCCATTCGGCATAACCTCGTGTTTGATGCAGACTATGTCGACTTGTAAGATGAGAATGAGGAGCAATACATGCCTCGAGCTTATGCTCCCCTTCCCCGTCGTTTCTGAAAGCTTTTATACAAGATCAACAATAGATAATGGGGTAAGTGGACGAGCCGTAGTCGACGGACCTCCTTAGAGGAGGCCCGCCTTTGATCAGGAACTCCTGAGGGAAAGGCCTTTGTATGACTGGAGAATTCCCAGTACAGCTCTTCATGTATTCGAAGCTGCTAACTATAGGTAGTATATCGCTCACATAGTTGAGTAATGGTCATGGAGAGCAGATGGTCCTTGAAGCTATGGGAAGGGAAGAGGTGAACCTCCATGGAATCATCTACCCCGAGTACATCAATGGGGATTTTCTTTATTCAAGAGGCTACAAAATCTCTGAATTTACTCGATTTATGGGAGATGACGATTCCCATGGAGCATATCGTTACCCATCAGACTGGAAAGGCCTCTAATAGTGACTACTGGATGCGTCAATTGTTTCCTAATTCACTCACGAGACCGACCTTCTCTTGGTACATTAATCTTTCTCCGAACTCGATTCCTGGTTGCTAAGAGATGTAGACACAGTTTATGAAGGTTTTTGATACACTCGACTCAACTATCACTTTAGTTGAACTAAGTCGAATGAATCCGTTTAAATCCGGAACACGATTAAGTTAAAAACAGACATGTTGTAAACTATAGCATATTGTGTCCGTATCACGCGTCTCAAATTCACAAATGCTAGTTTTAAAGATAAAAAATAATGTATAGTTTATAAGTATATTTTAATTGTTCTTTTAAAAAATAATATTTGCTCAACAAAACTGTAGAATTAAATTTGGATCAAATTTACCTGATTCACATTTGTGACGGCATTACAATACGTTAACATCACATTTACAATAACAACTGAACTTGACAGATCACAAAAGAAGACATCGGTACATGAAAACATGAAAGGGAAACGTAAATATTATTGGTAACGCCATCAAAAGCTATGCCCAGGCGAAGTGTGCAACCATCGCTCCCAGCGGCAGCACTGTCCACAAGCTCGTCAGCATCCCACGAACCTGACACCGGCCGATCCAAATCGATATCATCTTTCCCTGTCTGCGAGAGTATGCTATGATTTACGTAAGAAAGGGACTTAAAATGTGTTTTTACTCACGCTGTGATTAATCTTCCGCATGGATCTGGCCGCGGAGCTTGCTGCCTCAGGATAGTCTGCATTATTGAGGAAGTTGAGCCTCATGACCGACCTAATGTTGTCCCCATCAGGGGGGTGCCCTGCAGGAACTCCAGCGGAACTCATCATCCCAACCTCCCAGACCTGGGTGGAGCTCGACACTACACCGCTCGCCACCTGCAGCCTGGCGAATATAGTCAATTCTCCATCGACGTACGACCCCGAAACGTTTGACGCAGGGAAACTGAGCGTCCCCTCAGTCAGCTGCGTGACGCGGGATTCTATCGGTGATGTGTAGGCACGTACGGTCCCGTCTGGGGTTAGGTATGCAACCAGGGCCTGCGAACCGACCATCGCCCTCCCCATAGGGTTTATGGCCCATGCAATCCACTGAGAGGAGGTGGTGGCAGGGCGACGGAAGGCCACATCCGCAATACTCGTGGCGGAGCTGTAGTTCCAATGTAGGAATGTGCCAAGGACGTAATGGTCTATGCAGGACTCATAGGTGTTCCCATTATGGAAGGCATAGTCCTTGCACGTCTGGGAATGTGAGAAAGGGACCAACAAGGTAAACGTCAATGCTGCCACGAGGGAGTACCTCGACGCCATCACCAGGGTGGTTTCTGTGATTGGTTCTTCTTTGTCTTGGACGTTCAAATATCACCGACCATATTTTAGACCAGACAAATAGGAATATTGTTGAGAATAATAGGTGGAAAAGGGAGTTGAGGAGCTGTACTTTTCCTGTTGTAACGAGTGAGGATTATCCTGTCAAATTGGAATTAGGATTTTATGTAAAAATAGAATCGTATTCTAGAAGATAAGAAAAGTACATCATAGATAGCTTATGACGTTGATCCCATGTTGCAGACAACGTTAGATCAAGAGCCACTACTAACCTCGGTTGTTGAGATGATAGAATCCTTGAGGTTGAAGATGAGTAAGAGGCGTTGTCAAGGACATGACAGCCTGATGACGCGTCAGTGTAGTCGGCAATTGGGGCTTCTCATCCCTTGGTTCTCGAAATGCCAGAAGCTCCTTGCGCTTGGCCTCCGTCGCCTCTAATTCCTGGATGACCTGTTGGAGGCGGCAAGGGAATGTCATAAAACTGACGGGTTTTACCGGGCGCAGCGAAAACTCATTTTGAAAAATACTATCCGAAACACACTCGAATCTTTCCGATACGTATAAATCAAGTAGTAAAATGAGTTTAATAACTCGTACCTTGCTGTTCGGAAACGTTTACGAACGTGACCGTCTTCAAGAGTTCCAAACGTGACTCCTCTAGAAGTATCCACGTATACGAGACACGGGCACGACAATCTCCAATTGATGCTAGTCCTCGGAGACTTCGTAACTCTCGGATTTTTTTTTACGGAATGAACTAAGATCACACCCACTTTGTGGAAGCCGAAGCTTCAATTTATATAGTGAGATTTCTTAACACATAGGGTACCGTCAATTACAATTGTTAATTGAAATTAATTCAATCAATGCACACGTAGCAAAGCTACGAATGTAGCATGTATGACGTCTGACTTATATGATTTTATAATAATATAATAATAATCATTAAATAATTATAATATTATATTATTATAATATTATATTATTATAAACTTTGTCCGTAAATCAGACACATTCTACCAATTAAATTCAACACTAGGATTTTATGCTTGTGATATTTCAGAATAAATTTGTAGTCCAACAAATTCTAATTCTGAAAATTTATAATTCTAATATCCATTAGAATTAAATAACAATGTCCGTGTTTACGTGCTTTTGCGTGCGACCCTCTAGGTTCTATATACGAAAGCAATGTACATCCATAGACTGAGGTAACCATCTAGCAACAGTTTTCAGTTACACAACGTAATAGAATATTGGTCATGAACTAAAACCGCTATGACCCGATTTCTGTGTAATTCAATCTTTTCATCTCACCGACATCCTGATTAATTCAGTGCATTATGTGTCATCACTGAATTAATCATTTTACTTGATTTCTGAAATATAATAGATTTTAACTTGAATGATAAACATTCCTCCATGGCCGTGTGTTTAAAATAACTAATATCTAAATCAAGAGGCCAGGATGTCAACTCTCTAATCCAAGAGAGCGATGAATCCTATATTAACTCAACACTATCATCTCTACGCTTCGCTGCACACCCAATAACCGTATTTCTCACAATCCGATTAAAGACTGCTTTTAACGGCATCAAAGTGGACAACTGCACGCATAGAATAAATGGAGGTCTCAAGTCAGGAGATCAATTACACTCGTTCAACAAGAGAAGTGACCAATGACGCTTAATATGTGGTATTCTCTATAAACGGGTCGTGTCCAGTGTACCCTAAACTTAGGCACCCCCGAGTAAAACTTGAACATCCATCCCTTGGTCTAACTCGACCTAAGTTATACTCGACGTTGATCTAGATGTTCATGTCCCATCTAAACATCTATCCGATCAAGGACAATTTTAGATTGACAAATAATCAATCTATGGGACTTTACCGTAAAGTTAATTACGAGCAGAAAAGTAATTAATAAACAGTAAATATTTACCTTTTATTAACAACTATTCACATATATTACAAAGTGTCTTGGCACATACGTGCACACACTAACAAAAACTACCTCAAAAATCAAAAGGTCAGAAAAAAAGGCGGTGCCTCTAGTAAGCTTGTCCTACATCTAAAAAGCACGCTCCCCAGTACAGTAATAGTTAAGACGTAACACTGCGAAAAATCCACACTCGCCGGTTGACCAAAGATTAACAACGGCAAAAGACATTTTTGTAATCATGATCAACAACATTGCCCAATGAAAACTGGAAAAAAGCCAGATTTTTTTGTTTCAAGAGAATCAGCCTAACTGAGGGGGTCGAGGGTCCAGGACCGCTGAACAGAGAACTCGTGGTCGGGCTCCGACCCGGTGGCCCTGAGGAGTTCCGGGTCCTGCATCCACTGGTGGTATGTGGGCCTACACGTAAGGGACCAAGATCACCTTCTCCTCTACCAAGCTCGCATACACCCTCCCTCCCATGTCGTCGTCCCTCCCTTCACTCCTTATTTAAAGACGGATCCCGTGTTGGGTTCTTACAACTCCTCCCCCGAATGGTCCAATCTTTGGTAGTAAAAACCAAAGGGCCATTCTTTGGTTGTACATGTCCCGGGGTTTCCAGGTTATGGCATTCTCGCCTCTGAACCGGTTTGCTTAATTTTCGGAAGCCCGTTATCCCTTTTAGAAAGGTGACTGGTCCATTCTTGTATCATTAAAAAAAGTTTAATTAAATAAATTATTTTTTTATTTTTACATTTTTAATAATTCAAATTTATATACTTTTTAAAGTTTTTATAATGCCGGAACTAACAAATTCTGTAGGTAGGTTACGCTAAAACTAAGCACTATTATTTTAGATTATGATAATCCAAGATGATGTTATGTTTAAAACAGCCACAAATTTGTCACAAACCGCCTTCAGAGAGATGAGAGGTTTAGAACGAATTTTGTTACTAATATTCATCGTTGATTTGTTATATGAATGACAGCTTAGTAACGATTTCTTTAATCATGCTCACCTAATTATCCCCCTCGACAACCACCTACCATCCGATGGTCACCATCTCACGGTAGCCAGAGTCCGGACATTCGCCATGGCGAAGTTAAGTCCCAACAACACTAGGACCCGATTTCCCTGTCAGGACCGACCCTTTCCAACCATTTCCCCAGCAAACACCCACATCCTAGGAATTCTACATATGATGTGTTGGGTAAAAGAAAGGAAAATGTGCAGCAACACATGCAAATGTTAGAAGTTGTGGGAGGAGGACCCTACATGGGTCCATTTCCCTCAGCATCAGAAGGTTTTCTCATACTAGTAAGAAAAACCAAGAATCCCAGTTACAAACCTGACCTGGGAAAATAAAGAAAGAACCAAAAACAAGAAAACAACCCCCCTGGGACCAGAAGAACGCACATCACTAGCCAAAGACAGAACTATGAAAAGCATATATAACAAAGTCTAAACCAATGAAATAGGACAGCAAAAGTGTCTAATGGCTTTTTTTCTTTCTATTGTATCTCACCTAACCTCTCAAAAAGGATGCAAAATGATACATTGTTTTCCACCATGGTCTCTGTATATCCCAAAAATCTAATTTTACATTCACTCTCTCAAAAGTACCCGGGAAACATCATCCCCGCCCCCCCTCACTGTTGCACTCTCTCCAGGAGAAACAACTCTCAAGCCTCTACACGAGTCTTCTTCTTCTTCTGTAACTTCTACTCTGTAAAAAAAGCTCTCCCTTTCCCTTAAACACAGACACTCCAGTTAGCTCTAAAAACAACCAATGCCCCCCCATCCAGCGGAACTATCATGGACAACTTTGGGTATCGCAGTTTGTTCACTAGCCTACCAGAAAACTGCCCTTCGCCCTATCAACATTTTGGTATCATGCGAAGGATCTCCTAGGAAGCCAACACCTGTCCATAAAAAAGAGGAAGAATGCGGTTAGCCAGATTCGGTAAAGGAACGGTGGATGTGAAAAGAAATGAGCGCAACAGCAAGCCTATGGAAAGAGAATGAAAACGAAAAGAAATTGTCAGTAGATGGTCTCACTACTTTTTTCTCTCATGCAATACCTCTGACATCTGTCTAAAGGACTAGGATTCAGTTTATGGGATTTATATACATTCCTCCAATCTTCCGATGGAATATAGTTGCTAAGTTAACAAAAAAGAATGGATGGAATGAGATGAGCAGGAGAATAAAATGTCATTTTGGAATGAGATCTCACCCTCTAATGTATAACAAGCTACATTAGCAATACTCGTTATGCAGGCAATCATTTAAGCACCTACTTCATTAACTCCATGCAATACACATGATCAGATTGGAGATTTGAGCTATCTAGCCTGAGAAGCAATACGAAACAGCTCCTGCATGGTTAATTCTTAAACAAAAAATGAAGACAGTTTCAGACTACGAATATTGACAGTATAAAGTTCCATTGGACAGAACCATGGTTGTAATTTTGTTGTCCTATCCTACCCCACAAAATTTTTTAGTTCACTCGAACAAGAGAGCCAGAGTATACCAATCGAATGTGGAAATACGCCAAAATGATTGCCAGCCTTTGATTGTTTAAAAGCAATGTGATCACTAAAAAGGAAGATTCGTGGATATTAGTCAAACAGAAGTATTACCTCTAGTTGACTCTTTTATTAACATTATAATCCCCAACATAACCAGGAGAACTTTTCACTGGAACATCTGCAGCTCCAGTGCCAATGCCATAGCTAAATGAACCTGGAGCCCCTCTCTCAGAAATAGACTGGCGCCAAGTAGAGTCTCCATAAACTGAGCCACTTCCATAGAGATCAGTTATAGCACCATCATAAGCACCGTTTGAGGAACCATATGCTGATGTGAGGGCACCACTTGATCTGCTGTCATTTCTACCATATCCAGTATTTGCCAATGCATAGTTGCTGTTATTACCACCTCCATAGACAAAAGCACCACTATCACTAGCAATGCTATTGCCACCGCCACCACCCTGGCCTTTTATTGGGGCAGAAGTCCAATTCACTGCATTGTTACCAAAATTGTTTCCTCCAATATCAATACTTCCAAAACCTGTATTCACAGTAGAATTTGCAGGGTTAGCTGTTGGATTCAGAGCTCCATTTCCCAATAAATTCCGAGTCAGGGAGCTGAAAAAAGAAGAGCTACCCCCATTGCCTCCATCATAACCAGCTGTGCTGTTAAATCTATTAGAATTTCCCATGTAATGTGGACGCAATCCATGGGCATAGTCAATGTTTCTGGTAAAATTTGTTGTCCCCCCATAACTAGAGCTAAGCCCTCTATCAAAATTTAAGCTGAATGCGGGGAACCCACTTCGACTTCCCACAACAGGGCTGAATCTACCATCCATCCTAATTCCATATCCTCCTACAGCACTAGGAGTATATCCTTGTGTGTAACCACTAAGGAAACTATTAACACGGCCGATCCCGTAGTTATAACCACCAAGTGGGCTGCGAGTGGGGCCAGGCGACATCTCCTTTCGGACCGCTCTCTTAACTTCGACCATTTTTCCATTGAGCTCATGAAAAGTGTTCAGCAACACCTTATCAACCGCTTCCTCAGAATCGTAGGTGATGAACCCAAAGCCTCGGGGCCTCTGAGTGTTGTGATCATACATAACCACAACATCATTAACTGCCCCAAATTGCTCAAAGTACGTTTTAAAGTCGCTTTCAGTGACAGTAGATGCTAAACCACCTACAAATATCTTCTTTGTGTGGCCAGGACTGGGAAAGCTATTTATGATGCCGGGATTTCTTCCAAGCATGTTTTGGTCATCCCTCGGAACAGCTTTCTTAGCCTCAACCTGAATAAAAGGAACTCAACAATTAAATATCAATGTGTACTACAATAACAAACGGGTTATTCATTTATTTTACATTTGGAGCATAAGAAGAAGTATATTTCAGCTACAATAAGTGAGACATACAAATGCAAGAGGATAATTAGAAGATAATTCCACATGTACACTCTGATTACGAAGTTCGATTGAAATTCGGAACCTAAATTAAAGCATTTCTGCATTTAAATTGCAGATTTTTTTTTCCTCTTATGAAAGAGATCCACAGGGATTTACAGGGACAAGCAAGTAGATTGATCAATAATCAGCCATGGGATAGACCAAAGCGTGACAGAGTAGGGAATGAATGCCAGCTGTTTACCATCCTCCCATCAATATTGTGCTTTTCCTTTATGACTCTATCAGCCACAGACGGATCAGCAAAAACCACAAAACCAAACCCGCGGGCACGACCCGTAGTTCGGTCTTTCAGGATTATCACCTCCACCACCTCCCCAAAGGCACTGAAATACTCTCTCAGACTCTCTTCATTTGTATCCCATGATATTCCACCGATAAATAGCTTCCCATTATCGGATTGCATTGCCTTTGGATCCTAGAAAAAATCAATATTAGACAATCCTCATACCAAAACCCACAATCTTGCAGTTCAAGCTGTCTAAAAGAAGCCAGTGAGCAATCCATGCAAGAACAGAAAGCGATCCCCCTGTTTTCACAGTCAAAACCATGTCCTACAAAGATTCGGAGAATAGCAACAAAACTCAAGATCGACAAACGCCAACACAGAAGCATCAAAGTAAGCAGATTAAGTGATCAACCCCGAATGCAGCAAGTCACATCCAATAAAAAAAGAATCCATCCCAAGCATCGTCCAAAACATATCACCCAAAGAAATGCCAGCAGCAATCCAATCCAGCAGAACCAATCAAATCATCATCCCTCCCCACTAATCCAGATTCCAACTGAATTATGCCCAGATTCAACAACGCTAGTCAGATCCTGTCATGGTAGAACTGGGAAAACCAAACCAACATCCAGGGAAAACTATAATATTCACGAAAGATCCAGAATTTTCCACAAAATCCCAAATAAAGATCCCAAACACGATCATCGATTCCACAACATTACTCACTCGATCAATGACTAAATCAGCAACCTCCACAAAGCCTCCTCTCGACAAAACAAACGGAAATAAAAATCAAGAAATGAATCCCTTTTCAAGATCCGATGGTAACACTGACTGAGGTCATATGATCTTCCCCTTTCTCCCCAGGAAACAGAAAACCCGGAAATCTTTTCCTTCAAAAACCCAAAAAGAATTTTCACCCAGATTTTTTCTTTTTAATAGAATAACGACGGAGCAACCCCAATTGCATAAGCTAATATTATGCTCCTCTTTTTAGAGAGAGGCGGAGAAGATAGGGAGACACGACAGAGAGAGAGAGAGGGAGGAGAAGAGATTCAATCCCCTCCCTGCGTATGTGGAGGATATATATATATATATATATCCACACTGGCCCTCCCAGGGAAAAAAACACAATTGGGCTGGAAAGCAAAATCCTTTCTTTATCGTACCCATTAGCTCAAACTGGCTCTTTATTACATCAAACCTTTGCTTGCTGTCCTGACGTGAATTGGGACGATTTCTCCATTTTTTTTTCAGTTTGATCCGGATGAGAAATTCATAAACATGAGAGAAAGTAAAATGAAATGTCAAGTTAAATTTGGAAAGAACATTGTCGAAAATGAATGAATACATTAATACCGAATGAACCACTTCATGTCACAGGTCCGTGAAACCGAGGTGAATCGAGTTTGAGCTAATTGCGAGATCCGAATCCATTCTTGTCTGAGTTCATGAAATGAGGGCTTGAGTAGATTTCTTACAAAGTTAGACCACATATGGGTTTCATTATTTGATGGAGGAAACCGAGTAATCCTAAAGGCTGGCGGCAATCTGTTAGGTAGCCGATTGACGTTATTGGATTGAAGTAGAACCTTGCGCTGCAAGATACTGGAGGGGATAATAATATAACATGGCTCCAAATTCTATTTCACTACAGGGGAGTTAGCTGTGTAGCCTCGCATGGAAGTCCTCGTGACAAACTGTACATTTGATTGAACTTTGGCTTTAAATAAAATCGAATTAAGCAAAAAGACTAGTTTAAAAAGGGATATTATATTCATCGCGGTCTCCACTAAACAATGCTTGATAATACCAAGGTGAAAAGGCTCTGTCCATAGCTTTTCTGTCCTTGTGTGTGTACTTTCTCCTTGTCCAAACTCCCACCCCAAACACTTCGAATTCACAGGAGAATGAATGTATGTGATCTGGTTGCTTGGAGTTCACTCTTCAATTTGTTCCCCGAATTCATCCCACATGGTCAGAATTGACAAACGACCCGACCCAGTTAGGAGGAAATTCCCCTATCAAGATAGGATTTTGGAATTGACCTTGGAACCCTCTCAACCAGATGGGATGTAGCTGTTTTTCCATGCCTTTGCATTATTTAAACTGCTGCCATGCTATTTTGCCCAAGGGACAAGACACCAACCTCCTTTTTACCTCCAATTCGATTGTTAATTGTGAAATGGGGAATTCCCTCTTTTATTTCTTAAGAGAGGGGAGGCCTGAGGATCTATTCACTTCAAGCATACCCAGGAAAAGAGAGTCTCTAGCTTAACATGACAAGAGATACAAGGAGGTTTTGGGCATGACAGTAAATGTTACCCACTCACACAACAATCACAGGTATCCCCACATGTAGAAAAAGCCGCCCTCCTCAGCAAGGAAAGGGACGCACAGAACATACTCATTTCGGAGAAATAAATGTGCCCCACTTTCTCCCACCTCTTTTTCCACCCAAAGGACTAATTATTTATTTACCACCCCCTCCTCAGTCAAGGCAATTCATTTCTCCCCAGGAACATCAGCACGCGAGGTGCTCGAATTCTGTACCAAACACAATTCAAACCCACTCCTTCCAATCTTTCTGTGGACTACTATTCGTGCGACCAAATTAAAGCTGCCTACTCTCTGTCATTCCTTAAAAAGCCAGGCCGCAACAACAAATTCCATTAAAGATACTCCGCATGAAATGTTGGCATTATCTGGCTAACCTGAGTCAAACCTAGAGGACTAGTATATCACAATGTCTATGATAAGATCATCAACGAGAAAAAACTCAGGGGTATAACATATCATGACCACTAAGAAGAATTGTAGCCCAAGTAAAAATATAAACAGGCCAAGAGAAAAGATATGGTTAACACAGTAAGCAATAGCTATGGCAAGCGATGCAATGAAAAGCGACGCATAGCATTACAATGTTAGGTTTTCACGAACAAGTAACTTATTGCCAAGGAGATTTTGAACCGTCTTTGACAGAAGGAGACCTCAAACCCATGCTTCCATCTCTCCCTAGCCTAGAAACACTTCTTCCGCTCTTGGGAGTATAAATCCCAGGACTTCCACCTCGGTAACTAGCTCGGAGAGATTCATCAACCGAGGCCGACGACCTCGAGATCGCGTTTCTCACGAACTTCTGTGCAGCCGGAGAAAGATTCCTTATGCTTGGACTAGCACTACCTCCTCTTGAAGGCGAAGGCAAGGGCGGTTTCTGAAACGTTCTTGACCTGTCCCTCAACTTCCGAGCAGCTTCTCTAGATAACAGGTGAGCCTTCACATCCCGTGCTGGAGCCAAAGGTATCTTGAAATGAGGCCCATCGCCACTCCCCCCGATATCAATAGGCGTATCCTCGGGATCCAACCTAAGCGGCGTCCCCTCGATTTCACCCCAAGTAATAAAAGGTGACTCGTCCACCCCGGGCATCGGAGACGGAGTCTTCACAAAACTGTACCCATTCTCAGCCTTCTTTTCTGACTCCACATAAAACTTATTCGGCGTCTTTCGCAGGTCCTCCAAATCATACCTCTTTCCCTTATCTCCGTCACGACCCGAAACTGGCATCGGCGATGAACTAGCCACAGGAGTATAGAGCACCTCAACTAAACCATCATCCTTCGGCCGTGTATCCATCACCTTCCCATGAAACCTCGTGCTAGAGTAATTAACCTCCTTGGTCAATGAATTTATCCTGACCGCTCTTTCCTCCTCTGTTAACGGGGCTTCCCCTCTATCTGCCGGGTGGTACATCAGCAAGTTCTTTGCAGTGTAATTCCACCCGTCCAGCGTGCTTGGCGGCTGGTCCGACGTACCATACCCATCAGTTACCCTATCCATTTTAACATCCTCGATCAACCCCACATCGCCCTGTTTCTCGCCCTCCAACAAGTAACCAAACCTCTCCTTCCTCTTCCTATTAACCTTATCCAGAATCTTTGAGAAGCTTTCATTATCCTCGCTAGTGTACCGCCTAAAAAACTCATCCAGCGACAACGAAGCATCTACCCTAGCTCCCTCCCCGGATTCTCCCTCAACCTCCCCCTCTTTCTCCCCAATTCCCGGTGTACCCCCAACCCTATCCGTAAACCCCTCGAAGGGGGTCACAAAGGTCGAAGCGGGAGTATCCCTCCCGCCCAAAGACTTGGCCTTCTTACCGCGGCGCTCGAGGATCTTCAATTGGGCATCCCGGATTTGGATGGGATCCCGGGTCTTGATGGCCTCGAGCCAGTCGAGCCGGTCACGGAGCTTTGAGATGTCGGGGAAGAAGTCGCGCTCGATGATCCTCTCGATCTCGGCCACGTAAGAATCCTCGTCGAGTACCTTGGGGCGGTGGTTCCTGGGATTTGGCGAATCTGGTGAGGCGGTCGAGGGCTTGAGGGCGACCTCGAGGGCCAGGGACGGAGATGGGGACGAGAGGTGACGTGGGGAGTGGCCCGGCGACAACAGCATGATCCCGGAGGTTTCGAGGGGAGGGAAGGGGAGGAAGGATTGCAGGAAAATTAGGGTTAGGGATTAGGTCGAATCGGGGAAATGGGGGAAGAGCAATTTGACTTCCCCGACGCTGCTTCGGTTTTTTTTTTTTTTTTGCCGTCGTATCTTATTGTAATTAAATTGTTACTGATATAGGTTTTATTAACGGCTATTCTATTAAACAACACTGGCATAATCCCATGAATTCCCGTGTCTTCGTTCTTCTTGTCCGGCCTTTTCGACCAAAACTAAGCCATATACCCAAATCCAACTCCATCGTCACCCTCACTACCTCAACTACGAGAAGAAGTCCAAAACCCCCCAGTAATAATATCTGGTTGTGCTGTCGTTGCCACCCAACCCCCTTTTGGGAATCCCCAAAAGCCAAAGGCCAGGACCTTTTAAGTGGGTTGGGTTGGGATTCGACGGCGACTTTGATCACTGGCATTGTTTCTGGGGAACTGAACTGACAAACCATCCATCACTGTCACAAACCCAAATCTCATTTCTTGAATTGTAAAATGCGCAGAAACCATCTTCCGCCACAAATTCCTTCCTTTTACTTTATTTCTACACAAATCCCAGAAAAATCCGATTTTGGCTGTTCTTTGTTGATGCTGTTACAACTAGATTTCTGTACCGAGGAAAAAAGGCTCGTTGGCGGGGATAAAAACAAATATTGACAGCTAAAAAGGAAAACCTTTGCACGTAAGATTAGGTGTTGTTTTTTCTTGTTTCTGAAGGGGACCGAAACGTCCGCCTGACTAGCGAAAATAGAGGGAGGAGTCATGTTTCTGTTGTTTGAACAATCTCTTCTATATAACTGTCGATATGATGCTGAAAGCAAACGTGCTATCCGGAAGGTTAATCCCGCCACTGCCACCAAATCAAGGAACGGAAGTTGTTAAGGTTATGTTGTCTTGCCGCGAATTAGGAAGGAGGAGGCTTAAGTACCTGTCCAACTCTCTGCAGTTGGTGCTGAGACGGAGGGCTGTATCTGAACCGTTACAGCTAGCATGCACCGTATCTGAGAAATAATCGGGCATTCAGTCGATGGGATGTCTGTGAACTCGTCTCGCACTGCATTGAGGAGGAAGGATCCGTGAAGTTCAGGGCCGATTGTATGAAAGTGGGGATTCGAGAAAGCGAAGGATGAAATTATTTAAACCTTGCGAAATGTTGACTTGCTCAGCAGGGTAACCGAAATACTGGTAACGAACGGATGACTTATCAGGCAGCAGGAAAAGCCTTTGCTCCTGATCGAGAGAGCACCTGATCTTCGAGAAATCCCTTCTGTAGTAACATCGTAAAATCATGCAGAAAAAGTCCAACAACAGTGCGCTATGGTTGGGCATCTGCATCTCCTTCCAACAAAAGATGATTGTAACATCTCGTGTTCTGCATTTTCTCAAAGTACTTTCTGCGCCAACAAAACCCAGTTTGTTAGAATCTGCCAAACCTTTGTCGCGGTCAATTCAAAACGCAGTTACAGCCCTTTCTCTGGCATACAAATTGTAAAGTTAATGGTGAAAAATTAATTACCTTAATGTTTCTCGAAAGAAAACAAACACAGGTAGGTAGATACGTTCATTAATTTCCAAAAGGCGAAAGCGATGGATTAACTAATTACAAACAAAATCATAGCAGGAGGGTCGCCCCGACAGTTGCAGAATTAGCTGGAGTCCTACCAGCTCAAGAACTTTTCAAAGTGGGAGGGATTTAAAATAGAGCGATTATGCTCATCTTCCTGAGCTCATAAAGGCAAAGAGTGTCGCCATCATTCCGAATCAATGATTGCATACGAGCATGATAGCTCACTGGACAAAAATAAATAAATAAAGGGAAAACCCAACTCGGCGAGATGAACTCGTAACTGCTGCTGCGATTCTAAATGAAAGTTTGAAGCTATGATTACTCACCGGTCAATGAGCCTCGCCTTCTCCTTGTATGGCTTAACAAGAACACGAGAGCCGCATATGAAGTGGGGATTCCCCTTGAGCAAAGCCTGCTTCGCTGTTTCTGCAAATATGAACGTGACGAACCCAAACATCCTTTTCTGCTGGCAGGGGATTCTGACGTCTTGAACAGGCCAGAATTTGCTGTCATGCAGAAGATAACCAATGAATATATGAGATTGAAAGAGAAAGTATGTTTCATTCGGAAGTAGACAGAAAAGAGGGGCGCAGAGGCCGTTCTTCGTGCCTGAAGTTATTGGAGACATCTTGCTCGGTAAATGAGCTATCGGCCGAAAAAAGTTAGATATATTTGCCTGGAATTAGTAATTACAGGCGGGTCAAATCGTTCATTTCCACAATCTGAGTATTTCTGTGCGTCTTCAGCCAAAATCACCGAGTGTTGGCCATGGGGTCTGCCGACACAAACGATGATGAAACTCAAAATCAATGAAGAAAGCAAAAGAAAAAAAGATGAATTCAGGAAACTAATAACGTCTCAAAGTACCTGTCGAGCAAACGGATGCTGTTCTTCGATCGCAAAAGGAGCTTTGACAGGCTCAATCCAGCCTTGCCATGCCTCTGGCTCTCCGTAAGGTATCCCTCAGCCTGAAGAGACTTGCCATACATATCATAGTACAACATGGGCAAAGAGGCTATGGATACAGGCAACCCTCCCCTCGATTTCAAGAGCTCAGTCAGCTCCAACTCGAGCTTTTCGAGCGACCCTTGTGAGAATACCGGATCCTCACAGCCATATCCATTTGGACAATTTTGGTTGATAATTTCGGGTGGAGGATTCACATGGAAGTGCAAGTACTGCCATGCTTATAAAATCCTTTACTGAAGTAATGGCAAATCTTTACTGAAAATTCTGGCAAGCTTGGGGATCAACGGCTCCTGGGCCATGAGCTAAACTGATGCTCTGCAGGGTAGTCAGAATTAGCGGGCACAACGAAATCACACAGCTCTTCCAAACTCAGGTTCTGCGTCCTGTCGTGAAGGCTAAGAGAAGACGGAGTTGAGACCGCGCGAGAAACACTGGGCGGCGAGTACAGAGAGAACTGCATCGGGATATCTGTAGAATTAACCGGATGCGGCACCAGTACGGACACCGCAAGGGGCTTGCGAGCTCTGACTTCAGATTTTGCTTTAATGATCAAGGATTGGATCACGTTATCCGGCCTGACGGCGAGCCTGATCATCTCGCGGTCACCATTGTCTTGCAGCAGAAGGTACCCGATGATCTTCGAGACATTCTCAGGATCTATCTTCTGTATCCGGTTGAATATTTTACCCGATGATCTATCTTCTGAACCCGATGATCACCGTTGGCCATCCTGATCCATGGGCAAAGAAGAGTGGACTCTCGGCTTTGTTTCGTATTAATGTTTTTGAAAATAATATTTGAAAGTAGAATTTTATTAATTTAACTTGTTATTTATTTATTTAAGTTGAATATGTGATTTTTTTCCCCTACCCCCTTCACCTCACCTCATTAGATTTTTGCTCAGTGAAAGAATTCCACAATTAGAGAAAGAATTAAATAATGTATTAATTTCAAATCTTTACTATCCGTAGCAGGAGGATTCTGGGACTCCCGTGATTGGCGGTCGATAAGTAGTAGTACAGGGAGAAATTGAAAAGGATGAAAATGGAAAAAAAAAGAAAGAAGGGAAGGGAAGGGCGTCGTAAATCTCAGTCTTTGATTGTTCTGAACTGAAACCTCCTCGTTCGTTCGACGATCCAGGATGTCTGAAAGTCGTTACTTAGATATTGGACTCTGTGGTGGGGAAGCTGAGATTGAATAGATAATTCGATTGATTTTTTTCCTTCTTTCACTCTTCTGGGTTTCGTTTGATCAGGGAGCGGTCGTCGAGGTGCCCAGTCGCCGGAGCCTCTTGATTTCTTCATCTGGGAGCAGTCCAGCTTCTAAGAGGACTTCTTGAGTGCAGGGAATCACAGTATACAATCTAGACTCATATCACTGGAGTTGGAACCATGAGGCTGGCCCAGAAGACTGATCCGTGAGTGCTACTTCTGCCGGACACTGGAATAGGCGACGGACCCTGGCCGAGGACTGTGTCGTTGTCTGCTTGTTCCATGGAGAACCTGCGACTTGTGTAAATACATTTCTGCCTTCTCTAGTATTGCTCGCAGCAGGCTTTGTGGATTGCACATACTCTATTTGTTCGTCCCGGCTATCGAGTAAACCTACCGCAATACACTAAAACCAATAAGAAAAAAATGCTGCATGGAGATGTTCATTACCATTATAAATAAAGTTTGATCCAATCTTCATGCTTGTCTTCGAATTATCTGATGATCGAGCGACTGCTAAGATAAATTCCATTGCCTGGAAAGGATGGTGTGAAGTTGCAGTGACCGTAACTAGTTGCAGATCCTCCATGGCAGACAAGCCGTCTCCTTGACCAGATCCCGACTGTAGACAATGCCTCGTGGCTCTCTGTATGTCGCATTCTGCTCCTCGGTGAATTCCAGATTTCTTGTCCGCTTGCCTGCTTACCTCAGCATGTAGGTGTACTGCATTGTACACTAAATCATCCTGGTCAACGGTGGCGTTGAGATATAGGAACCCTTGTCTTTTATAACATATTTACTGATCTTGTATCCTAGTTGAAGAAGCATCACAGCAAATAATTTGTAACCATTAGAGAGGTTTATTTTGTCCACAAGCTTTTGTCTGGTTGCGTTAGCTCGGCAAAGCTCCGATTGCATGCCTGTTCTACCCTCTTGGTTAGTTCTGATGGCTGCTTCCAGTGACTGCTGAAGTCCGCGACACAAATATTCATCTGAAAACTTAGCCACCTGGTCGGACATTCTGCAGAAACCCATGGTCTATATTGTTTTACCTTCAGGTCAGTCTAAACTTTGACATCGTGATAAGGTGATAGCCGTAATATTCTCTAAATATTTGCCGAGTGGCCCCTTGAGGCGACATCATTGAATCAAACTTCTAGCGATATCACGCAGGCGAAAGCTTGGATGAGTTGGCCTAGCGAGGAAAAAAAAAAGCATCGGGATTACTCCCGAGGTCTGTACAAACTATTTCATCTTTCCGGTAAAAGGAGAATGAATATGGCGAGACGGACAAACACCTAGTAGCTGCTCAACTTCTTGTCTCAGCTTCTGTCTCTTCTCTCAAAACCACGGAATAACCGCCCCAATACATTATTGTCATGTATCTCACTCAGACATCTTACGGCGAAGAAACATTTTGTTTTTTTGGAAAATAAAGCAAGCCTTCCCAATGTGTCGGTCCCAAGGTCTTTGTCGGAGTAAACGACGACCGCCTGCGAACACACTCCAGTCGCGTTGTTCCTAGGATAGCTCACTTTCCAATTGTTGTTGCCCGTCTCGAATTTGGACTGTATCTTTTGAAACTTTCCTCCCTTCAGTCCTCTTTGCCTCATCTGAGTCTTTTTTCCTTTCCACAGGAATTCTTACGTTTGTTTCATGTTGCAGCACGCCGTTTGTTCTCA
Source organism: Melastoma dodecandrum (assembly GCA_029817715.1). Classification (NCBI taxonomy): domain Eukaryota; kingdom Viridiplantae; phylum Streptophyta; class Magnoliopsida; order Myrtales; family Melastomataceae; genus Melastoma; species Melastoma dodecandrum. Next base: position 829,101 of record JARUPY010000605.1, read on the forward strand.
GTATTTAATCTCGTGGACCTCCATATGGCAATCAATCATCACAGAGAGATTGTCCCCTGGAGCAGTAGCAACAGCAACATCCATCACAATGGCGAAGCATGGCAGCAGTCCTAGGCCACTTCAGTCCTCACTCGCCCTCCTACAGGCGAGGTTCCTGGAGTTGCAGCGAGCTAGGGAGAGGAGGGAACAGAAGGAGCTCCTGATGCACTTTCCCAGTCCTGATCCCAGTTGCCTGTACCAAATGATTGCTGATGGCCTCGTCCGCCCAGAGCAATCCATGTTATTGGTCCAGCAACAGGTGAATCGTCATCAGTATATCGTGAGGCAGCGGCGGAAATCCCCAGATAGCTGTTCCCTTTCTTTGGGAAGCAGCTTGCAGTGCAGCAACCAAGATGTATCAGCTGCGCCACCTGCTAGTAAGCGGACGAAATGCATGATGACCAGCCAGACAGACACGTCGAGAACTCCCGACCATGCGGACGTCGACACGTCTCTCCATCTTTGAATCTCCTCCCCTGAAACGTTCTTAAACTCGAGTTTTCTTGAGGAACATCATTCGTTCGTCAAATAATACCTCTAAGTCAGCGGTAGAAACACTAAGTTCACACGAGGGAAGTGGGGAGCTCCATATACGGACTTCTTTGTAAATCAAACTTGGTGTTGAGTTAGGGACATTAGTTAACGAAAGTTGATGTTATTTGTAAAGCTCTATTTTTCTTTCCTTCTTCACGTTGATGTCGTCTGAAGAGGCCATTGGTTAGAAGATTAGAAGCGCCTCCCTGTACACAAAACACGATTCGTGCCATGAATATTTAACAAACAACATCCTCAAACATCAAGGACCGATGAATTCGCATAATCTACGTACGATGGACAAAGACATGTCTCTCCAATCACATCCCAAAAAAAATATATCCTTGTCCGTAATGATCGCATGATTTCATGAAAATTCCATTTGGCAAAGAAGTGTTCCTCCATCGATCGAACTCATTTCCCACAACGTCTAGGAAATAATCATGATATATTTTTGGACCAACTCACGAATAATAAAAATACAACTAAAATAAAGTAATTATCAAGTCTTTTGATTCAAAAGGAAATCAATGTCTTCACATCGTTGCGGGCCAATTCCATGTAGGCCCAAATTAAAAGCAAATACGGGCCTGAACATGGCCCGTTTATATTTTTGGGGCCTAACTGAAGCCCAAATAATTGTAACCCGAATAAGATTCCTAATATCAAGTCCAACACCATTCTGCCATTCATCTCCATATGACCGCGAACCACCGATAAAGACGGGGGAGAAGAGAAGATGGTGATCGTGGGTAGGGAGGGCGGTGAAGTGGGGAAGGGGATGGAGTCACAGCGGGAGCAGCAACGGGAGCGCCTCCGTCGCCTCTATGATTCCCACCTACAGAACATTGGGGATACCTTCCAGGTTTCTTTTCCCGGGATTTTTGTTTTTTTTTTTCTTTTCTGTTCTTTCTTTTTTTCCTTTTCAAATTCTCTGTTAAGTGTTTTCGGGAAGTTGTGTAATGCGGGAAAAGAGGCAATGGAGTGCTAAATCTTTGGAATCTTTAGAGTTGGATCGTTGGGATTTCGGAAACCTTATACGGGTCAAGTCAGGCGAAGTGGTGTCGAGTGAGTGAGCTTGACGGATGACTCGGGGGGCGTTTGATTTGTGTGCGTGTTTTCTTAATTTGGATTATAAGTTATTTGTACATGATTTGTCTTGGGTTTTGAGTAATGGGTTGTTTCTTAGTGTGGTTTGTGGAAGGGAGGTGGAGTTGCTTTGATTCACACCATGTGCTTGTGATATTGAGCAGATGGTGAATCTAGCTCCTGGCCCGAGTTTTTCGGATAGGGTTGGTTGGGAGGAGGTTGTGAAGATGGGCGATCGGGTTTCAAGGCAGGCTTCCTTTGGTAATTCTGCTATTTTGACCCGATTAGAAACTTCCATTGATTAGAAAAAAAAATGATGAGTCAGTTTAACTCGTACGAACATGCTTTCATTTCTTGATTTTGCAGTGGGAATGTTGTGGGTCGAGCGGATACCCGAAGCTAAAGAAATAGAGGCAAGCATGACGTGGTTCTTTCAAGAACTGCAGGCGTTCCTGTTGGCTTTCCATGGAACCATGGTTGGCGCTGGACCCACACTTCTGTCTACCATGCAAGAATCAGTGAAGAGAGTTGTTGAAAGCAGCTTTAAGTTGATGAAGGAATCTGTCCAGTCTTGTGGTAATTTGAATTTAACCAATCCTTGATTTAATTTATCTGCGTCAATCCTAGAATCACTTTTTGAGTCTGTTGGTTGCTGGTTTTTTGTTTGGGGTAGTACTGGTGAACTTCTGTTTAGTCCAAGCATTCCTTACGACTAGTGTAAATAGTGATAAATTGAAGAAATGATAAGATATTTGACAGTGGATTGATCATTAAAATAAGGGTATGAGAAAATACTCCATTGATTGCAGAGTTTCCAGGGGATTCTTTTCTTTGCATGCAAAAGAGAATTGTAATTTAACTTTTGACCTGACCAGATTTTTTATGATTTTTTTGTGACATCAGGACGGTCCGATGGTAAAGCCAAGGAACATTTGGTTTTTGTTGGCACAGTATGGGAAGCTTGTTCCGCTCTTAAGAAGACTCCAGCTACTAATATCACTGCGATTGGGCGGGCGTTGTCACAGATCGCTGTTACAATGAAGGATGTGCTTCGAGAGATGAAGGAGCTAAAGCCAGCTTGTTTTGACCAAGCCAATGAAGCTTCAGATGGAAATTCAACCAGACATGAAGCTGAAGTTCACAATGAAGATGGCGATGAACGTGAAGGTGATATAGGCAATGATTTATCACCGGAAGAGATGGCGGTTGCTAAAGCAGCTATAGATGTTGTGTCCGAGACGCTGCTGGTCATAAAGGAACTGATCCGTTCCATCACAGGATTGATTAAGACTGAAAGTTCCAGTAGGGATTGGGAATTCGTAATGTCTTTGGAGAAGTTACTGAAACTATGTCAAGAAATCAGATTGCAAATCAATGAGCTGGTTGCGTGTCTATACCCACCTCAAGAGGTTCCTGCAATATTAGTGGCTTCGGGGAAGATGTCTAGTGCAACACATGATCTAGAGGAGGAGTTAGGAAGAATTGAAGGAACTTCTACTGCTTTTCTCGAGCACTGTGGTCATTTAAGGAGTAAACTGAAGCACCTGGAGTATGAAGTGGGCTGCTCTCGGGTTGAGCAACAGATGCAAAATGTTAGCTTGAGCAGTCCACAGAGTGGACACTGAGGATGAGTAGAGGATAGATAGATTAGACGGGCTTTTCTGGGTAATTCAGATCTCATTTGTATAGAAGTAGGCACTAGGCAGTGGTTATATGAATCTGTTGATGTATACTTTGACAGTTTTGATCCTTTGTATCTGAAAGTTTTACTGAAAAGACCAATATTACTTTGAATGGAGATGTCTCAGTTGGCTTACAGAGGTTGGTAGATAATGCGTTCTGATGCTGTACTTTTTCCTTTTTTCGTTTTCCTGTAAACTTAACTGAACTGATTAAAGTAATGATTCAGATTCAAAGAGCAGCTGTTGCATCGCATCTTCCTTTATTGAATACAAGAGACTAATTCCAGAAGTTGGATTATTTAGGGTCAGTGATGACTAACTCCCCCCCCCCCCCCCCCCCCCCCCCCCCCCCCCCGGAAAAAAAACAAAAAAAATCAGCTTTGTCGTGCAGTTGCTGCTCGGTTCTTTGTCATGTGTGGCCTGTTGGCTGCAGATTCTGCATCGGAGGCAACAACGAAGAATTTGTAATCTCGAAGTTAATCGTCGAGATGATTCCGTGGCACCTTATAAAAGATTTAAGACAGACATTTGGAATTACGATATGGGCATTGTTCAGGTACAGGCCGGAGTTCCCATGGGAGGTGATGTTGATCATCCTCTTTGGCAAGCTCGTGGGAACCAGAGTACCGTTTGGTAGATGGATCAGGTCCTCCATTGTAAGTGGACTTGGGATGGTATGGCTGAGCACGAAATCTTCGAGGTTGCGCTGAGTGATCGATAGTTGCGATAAATCTCCATCGTCTGGCATCAGGAAGGTCACGTTCGAGTTCTGCAAGGAGCTGGCGACGTCCATCAACCTGAGGAGAATGACGAATCCGTGGTAAGACCTTGTCCTCATGTCACGGAAGGCCTTGTGCAGGTCGGTCTGGTCTATCTCTCTTGCTGCCTGAGACTCCGGGACGGCATATACTGGGAGAAGGATGAACAGCCAAAAGGTAATATGGGAAGGCATAATTTCTTTTCCTCGCCGCTGAGGCGAAAGCATTAGTTTCTTCTGTTCTTGGGCTTCGTTTTGAACAGATGGAGAAACCTTCATTTATTCGAGAGCATCGTCAGGCAAACCTCAACAAGTGCGTGTAATGCATTTCGCCATAGGCAAGTTGTTAGGGTGGGAGTGAGCAGGTAGCTCATGCGCCAGGTGAGTTGCAAATCAAGGCAAGTGTATCAGCTCAAGGAAACACAATACCCTTACACCTCTGGTTATGGTAAGGTTTGTGTACGCGGTCCCATGGCCGCCTGCGGAGCTTGAAGTCTGCCGCTCTTCCTCCGGAATGTGGATGGTCGACATCTCTGGCAAGTCATTTGCTCCTGAAAACGTATGTATCCTGGTGCTGGCCATCTCGTGCCATTAATCACGGTCACCAGCAAACGCTCGTCTTTTTGAATTTTCTTAGCATAAGCCGCTTTTCATTTGTCCAAAATTAAATGGCCGGTCGGTTTTCCCAATTGTAAAAACAGCTGTCACTAAAGTGGTTATTGCCTTTTCCCTCCGGATTCCTGAGCATTTGATGGTGAAGGAATATCGTAACGGTGAAAGTCCCACGTGACGTTCTTGGTTGCCTGTCTGAACACAACACTGTCTTCTCCTTGAAGAATGTCTGCTGTCGGACAAATCCGCTTTCCTGTTTTTAAATGTGAGAAATCAATTTTAATTTCACGGGATCCGGACAAAACATCATCTGATACAGATTTGGACGTCGTGGGTGGTCCTTAGTCTGTCCCCGTATCAACACGCTTTCGCATCCCCCCCCCCCTCCACATTCCTTCAATCCCCTGTTTTTCTCCATCGCCATGTCTTCCGCTCTCTGGAAAACCTTGGTAGCCGTCCTGTTTGCGGCGATTCTCATCGGATCAGGCATGCTTCTTGCCCTTATAGAACTGTCCCGACTCAGTTTCAGTCTTCTTTAAAGTGTCTCACTTTGGTTTGTCGTCGTGAACATAGTCAGAGGGGATTTCGAGCAGTGGTGCGTGGCGGATCCGCAGACCCCAGACGATGACTTGCTGGCAGCCTTAGACTGGGCTTGCGGACAGGGCGGTGCGAATTGCAGCATGATCCAGGTAAACCAGCCATGTTATCTTCCAAACTCTCCGAAAGACCACGCATCTTTCGCCTTCAACAGTTACTATCAGAAGTTCAAGCACCAGGGCGGCTCCTGTAACTTCCGCAGTGCTGCCATGGTCACGGATCTTGATCCGAGTAAGGAACTCAAATCCCCATTGTTCTCCATGCACGGTTCTTTAGTTCCGTATCACTTTGGCAGATGGAAACCTTCGTAATGCAGGTCATGGTTCGTGCCGTTACGACTATTTTCCTTGAGGAATTATGGCCGCGCATCGATGCAAACAGAAAAACGGCCGGAGAAAGTTTCTTACTTATCAACACCGATCGATACCTTTTCTTGTTCCTTGGGGTCGTGCTTTGACTGTATCTCTTCTAATGTTATTGGCTTCTTCCATTTCTTTTCCCAAATAATGAAAAGGAAAGCAGTTTTCCAGATAATAAACTTCAATGAAATCCAAGCACAAGGCCTCTCTCGAGCAGCCTCTTAACCATCATAAGCTCAAACCTCGCTCAGTATTCTTGGCCGACTCCTCTGCCAATGAACTGGGACTCAGGGCAGGCCTTCATGTAGCCGTGATGACCTGAAATGACCTTCAAGAGGCGAGAACACAGTAATCCAAGTTCGAAACGATTATAAAAACTCATCATCTAGTAGGGGTTGCAGAGTGATCTGCCATCCAATATTCCTAAGACAAGAAAGCTCAAAATATAGCTTCTGAACATAATATAAAAATGGTCCTCCTTCACCCACCTAAGAAAACCCCTCTCCAAAGCCATGTCCTGAGTTAAATTGTTACATACGGCCTTTCGTTTTGCCAATTCTGCAGAAATATTTGTACACTTTCTTAGACAGTAAAATTGTCTAAAGAATTTGCTAAAAGTATACTGACTCCCCCGTCCCTTTTGCTCTCCTCTCCCTTCAGTGTGATGTTAGGTCGCCTTCTAATTGAGTTCAGAATGAAGGAGCTCGTCTGGAGTGGCGGCGGGGTCCAGGTCCCAGCAACCGTCAGGAAGATTACCAGCTTCTCCATTGAGAGACCAAGAAGGCACCTGGTGCGAGAATCGTAACATCTCTTTCCTAGGTATCCATCTAGCAGCATCCTTCCTCCGATAGACGGTTTTGTACCCGGCCAGTTTCTCGAGTGGAGTGACGCAGATGCCAAGCTCTTCTGTGTAATCATCCACGATCTCTACCATCTCATACTGATATCTCTGCTCGGCGGGGGTAGACCTGGTCCAGTCCGGAGACCAGTTGCGGTAAACAGCCCATATTTCTCCGCTTCTCGGGAAAATACGGACACAACCCCCCCTTCCAGCTTTTTCCTTCCCTAGCATATGCGAAAAGATGTTGACCTGTTCGACTGTGTCGGAGCTCTGTGCCCTGAAATGCCCACAGGACTTGGTAAATCCACGGTCTATCCAATGAACAGTCCCAAATTCAATATCGGTTCTTGAGCTCAAGTACGAGATCAAAATCTTGAATGGCTTCACAGACATGACCTCACGAATCAGGCAATATAGTCGAGGCATCCCATCTTCTTCATCATACAAAGCCCATACCTGTTTCGGCCTAAAGCATTCCTCTGATCTGTCTTTATCAAAGTCATGAAAGTCAGGATCAGGGACTGTAATGGATACAGGTCCATGCTTTCCCGGTTTTGAATGAGAACCCGCAATGCTGGAATTTCCTCCAATCTTCAATTGAGCAGTTTCTGCATGTTGAATTGCCTTATCCTGTGCGGCCTCATCTGCCAGCTTCATCTCCTCCAATTTCTTCTGGATCTCAGTCCTAGCTTTATCAATGAGCAATTTTCGAACATCAATTGCCGGCACAGCCGGGGAAGCTCTAGCTGGAACATCATTTCGAGGAGGGAGTTCACCATTTACTTCCAAAGGAGAATTTATGGGAATTCCATCAGGACCATTTCGAAATTCCATGCCAACCACAACCTTCCTTCTCTTATCAGGTCGGGTGATCACAGACCCAGGTGATCCACTGCCAAAATCAGACGCCTGCTGGCCTATGCTTACCACTGGGTCTCTCAAGGCATTTCTCCCATTACCCGATCTATACTTAGCCTTATGAACTTTACCATTGGCCGGATCAAATGTGTCCGTGGTAATAGCAGGGGAAGAATTAGGGCCCATGATCACTGTAGAATTGCTGGAGACAGAGTTCCACTGAAAAGAAACATTGGAGATATACTCATAGCCTTGTCCAGAATGATATCCACCAACATTATCTGTTGAGTAGTATGTGCTGTTGTTATGGACGTATGAAACATTGTCAGATCCATGGTTTCCATAACCATTACCAGGCGCATAAGTATAAGCATTATAAGGGAAGGATCCACTGATTGGGGCAGTCCCGGTTTCCACTGCAATGAAAACACCTCGGCAGTTTTTACATGAAAGTCTCTTGTTCACGTACTTACGAAGGTACTCGTACTGTACCTTACACGAGGTGCAAACCGTCCAGAAAGTATCCAGTCTAGCTTGAGGAACAGGTGAATCAGAATTGTAGTGACCTATGAAACCAGCCCCATGAACCGAAGACAAATTAGATGTTGAAACCAAAGATGTCGAATTCTGATTCCGATTCAAATCATAGGAACCTCTCTTAGCATTATCAGACAATAGAGTCCACGCTTCAGAAACAAGTTTAAATGCCCCATCAGCACCCACAGACTTGTTCTTATCAGGGTGAAGCAGAACTGCCAATTTCCTATACTGTCTCTTGACTGCATACTTGTCCGCGGTTGGTTTTAACCCAAGAATAGAGTAATAGTCAACATCGCCATTGAATCTCGCCGCAGAAGCCACGTAAACGTCAAAGGTCGCCACCATCTGAGATATCCCGTCAAGTCCTGGCCAAAGAGATTTGGCTTTCAATGCATAATTCTTCGCACCTGCAAAATCCTTTTCCGCAAATCTTTTCTCAGCAATCTCTTTTGCCTTGAGAGCCTCTTCTTTTATTGAATCCATGCCGCCACTGTTGCAGCCCTCAAAACCAGATTCTTGGACCTTATCTATGATCAGCTCAACATATTTTACAGAGAAACAAGCTCAATTTGTGTGAAAATCATGTCTCTGCAAGCAATCAAGGCAACAACAATAAGTTCTCGTGAAAGATCTCACACCACAAAAAATGATTTAATTCCTAATAGCATTTCCCAAAATTAACCATCCTTACAATTGCCTGCACGGATCTATCTAGGCATAGAATTCCCAGAAAAAGACTCTTCATGGGACTAAGCAAAATAAATAATTTTTCAAAATGATTTCCTCCCATAATCATTTCTTGAACGTTTAGCAAAATGTCAATCTACACTGATAATGGCCCGACCAGATCTATCCAGGAATAGATTTTGCAGAAAAAATGAACCGACAAATAACGGAAATTGCTAGACGTGACATCAATTCATTGTCTGAGGAATGAAATTTTTCACGAGATGTAAAGAAGATATTTCAAACCACCAACCAAAATGACCCATCTTGGAGATTTTGGAATTTCATCGCAGCATTTGCTCTTTGAATAAGTGATATATAACTCCTTCTATCAACAGCATATCTCCCCATTCAACGAAAGATGGCTTGGGCCAATTTCTGGTTTCGACCCCAAGGCTCCGTCAGCATCAAAACCCACACTAAAGACAATTATGAGTTCAGTACGTCCACAGTCACTGAAAATCAACAGAATTCCAAAATAAGTTCAAGTTACAAAGTCCCCTCACCCCAATCCCAATCCCAAACTTTACAGATCTCCTTATGGAAATAAGCCAATCAAGGTCCCAACACTCGAAATCAAATCACCTACAACTACCTCCACACCTCAATCAAACATTAACCGAGCCAAATCAAACTGAAACTGAAGTCAACGAAACCCTAAAAAAATCAAACGACCAATATTGACCCCGTAGATCACAGTTCCAGCATTACAATCCCCACAAGACTAACCCACGCACTCCACAGTGACCACACCGCCGAAAAACACGCACCACGAAGCTCAACCAAAACAACAACCCTCGTCGAAATTCAGCTGAAACCCGACCGACATCCACTAAACGAAACATCACCCGCAACTCCAGGAAACCACAACGAACCACGAATCCGCCACTTACATCGAACTCCGGAGCTCAAATGAAGTCGAAACCCGGCCGGATCGCCGCCGTAGCTCCCAAATCCAGGCAACTCGGAATCCCAAGCCAACCGCCACAAAAAAGGAAACAAAAAACAAAAACCCACAGCAACAGCCACTGAAGCAACAGCACAAAAAGAAACTCCCGCCGGAACTTCAAAAAAGAAAAAAATAAAAAACCCCGCAGCTACCAACGGTCGACTTCGGCCGTAAACCTCAGCCGGTGAAGTACCCCAGGCGGATCGCCGACGAGTTAGCGGGTGGGATGGAAATGGTGTGGGGGTGAATTTTGGGGAAAAATAATAATAGAGAGGGGGTAAGGAAAAAAATAATGAGACAAAACCAAATATAAAGTGAAAAAGTAAACGGGGGAAGAGAGAGAGAAACAGGAGTCGGAGTTAATTTTGTATTTATTAAGTGAATATTCGATAATAAAAAAGTAGCGTTAACCGTAAGGGCCGTGACGCTAAAATGAGCCGTTGGTGCATTGCTGCCCTCGTAGGGCCGTGTTTGGTGGACCGTATTTCTTTTCTTCCTTATTAAAGGTTAATGTTAATATTAAAGATATTCAGGTGGTTAAAAGAATAAATGGGGGAGCATTCAATTGAAGGGAGATGATAAAACAAAGGGAGGTGGGTTATGGAATATTTGTACATATATATGTGTGTGGTAAAGTTTGTAAGAATCCCATGTAGAAAGTAATGGATGTGATGATGAGGAGGAGGGATGGGGAAGGGAATTACAACTATTGGAATTTAATTTAATATATAAATATGGTACAAATACAGCTAGCAAATGAGTGGACATAATAATTTAAGAGGGGGAGGGAAAAAAAAAGAAGGTCATTTTGTCCTGATTTTTTGTTATATTTATTTATTATCACAATCGGACACGAGAGATGATGAATGGCCATTTTTTTTTTGGGTGGGGATTGGTTATGATATGATAGCATTTAAATCTTTGTTATTATTACTCTGTCGGTATTCACGAAATTAAATGACTTCCCCAAGCGTAGTACACTTATCCCCTCCACATATTCAAATCCCATAAATTATTTATTTACTACCAATTATTTTAACTCGTTTTAGCTTTTCAGGTCGTTTTGGAATTGTTTGGTTTTTTTAATAGAATTTTGGATGAAATAAAAAAAATATAATAATTTAGAAGTAATTTATTTTAAAAATAATTTATTTAGATAAAAATTGGAAATAAAATATAAAAATGATAAAAAAAGTGAAATAAATAAAATTAATAGTCAATTTCATTCTATAATCGAATTTTTAAACCAAATACACCGAATTTTTCATATTTATATATTCATTTCTTTTTGGCTTGCTTGAATGTTAAGAACAGGCCACCACCAGGAAAAAAGTTTAGTCACGACATGTTTAAATAGTTTCAGGAAAATTTAATACACATTTCGCACGCATACTGCAACTGTACTATATTTTATTTAATTGACCCAGTTAGAAATATTTGATGGATAGAGGACATCGGATTTCATCATTTTCTCGTGCATTTTCACCTCGCTGCTTGCTGGAGTAATCAGTTTCCCCTGTTGATGCAGCCGCGGTGGACACTCGAACCCTTCGGCTCGAACCATGAACGTTTCCAAGACACGAAGAGGTTCCCAAGGACCCCCAAACCTACTTCGACACCCCCATAGCCATTGTTATCCAAAATACATCACTCGGGGTTGTTGGGTTTCCATTAGGCGCAGCGGAAGCTCATTTCGGAAAAATTGTCCGACACATCACGGATTTAAGTTATTCCATCTCAATTGAAAACATAAGATGGTTTCATTATAATTTTTTTGAAGATGATGACTAATCACTAATCAAAACGATCATGGGCTAAAAAAGGTATGGCTTATATTGAATTTATTTAATTTTTCATTCTTGTGCATAGATTCCTTCATTTCACGTATAAATCGAATGGTAAAATAAGTTTAATAACTCGTACCTTATTGTTCGGAAACATTACGAACGTTATCGTCTGTAAGAGTCCTAAACATGACTCCTCTAAAAATATTCACATACACAAAACACACACGAGACACGAACGATTTGAACTCGTACTTGGGTGCCAGTCCCTCGGAGTTCTCGGTAAACTCAATTATCGGAAGCCTTATGTTTTCGTTTCGGCCTATTGTATTTCCTTCGTCTTGGCCGAATGTTGGTCGAATCTTTTTTACCCATCCACCATTAGCCGATTTCACTCTTTTATATTGTAATGTAGATGTGGACACGTATTAAAAACAATGACACTAATCGGCACATGTTCAAAAGTGAATTTTAACAACATTAACCGCCATTATCAATTTCACTAAGGCGTACTACGTCAACATTAATTTTTAGCCACGTAGCTAAGCTACGTGAGGTAGGTGGGATGACTAATTTGTCAAAATAATAATATAATAATATTTTTAAAATTTGTTCAAACACATCCTATCAACTTAAATTCAACAACAAGATTTACTGCTACCGAATATTTTAGAATAAATTTGTAGTTCAAATTCTAATTCTAAAAATTTGTATATTTTAATTCTAATATTCATTAAAATTAAATAATTAATGTTCGTGTCCAAGTGCTTTTGCGTGCGACCCTCTAGGTTCTATGTACAAAGACAATGTATATCCATACACAGATTAAGGTAACCGTCTAACAACAGTTTTCAGCCACCCGACGTAATAGAATATTAGTCATGAACCAAAACAACATTGAACCGATTACTGTGTAATTCAATCTCTTCATCTTACTGACATCTCGATTAATTCAGTGCATTATGTGTCATCACTGAATTAATCATTTTACTTGATTTCTGAGATATAATAGATCTTAACTTGAATGATAAACATTCATCCACGGCCGTGTGTTTAAAATCACTAATATCTCAATCAAGTGGCCAGGATGTCAACTCTCTAATCCAAGAGAGCGATGAATCCTATATTGACTCAACATTATCCTCTCTACGCTTCGCTGTACATCCAATAACTGTATTACTCACAATCTGATTAAAGACTGCTTTTAACGGCATCAAAGTGGACAACTCCACGCATAGAATAAATGAAGGTCTCAAGTCAGAAGATCAGTTACGCTCGTTCAACAAGAGAAGTGACCAGTGACGCTTAATATGTTGTATTATCTATAAACGGGTTGTGTCTAGTGTACCCTAAACTTGGACACCCCCAAGTATAACTTGGACATCCATCCCTTGGTCTAATTCGACCAAAGTTATACTTGGCGTTGATCTAGATTTTCGTGTCCCCTCTAAACATCTATCCGATCAAAGACAATTTTAGATTGATAAATAATCAATCTATGGGACTTTACCACAAATTAATTACGATCAGAAAAGTAATTAATAAACAGTAAATACTCGCCTTTATTAACAATATTCACATATATTATAAATGTCTTGGCACATATGTGTACACACTAACATGGGTTTTGCTTAGAACTTCAATCTCGAGTGTTTGGAAACTGTCGCTCGGCCGAGTACCGCCACCTCTGCTGCCGTTACATTTCTTGGGTATGTTTTCTTCCACAAGGTCACCGGGTGGCCCTTGAAGGAAATGTGCCGTTGAGTTCACAGTTCAGAAGGAAAAGCTGTTGTAACGAGGACAAACTTGAAGAGGGCGATGGACACGCTGGCGCCGATAGAGTCACGTCGCTGAGGTTTCGGACCTGCAGCTTGGTCAAATTCTGAACTAGGCTTTCCAATACGGGATTCTTCATCTCGACCAAGGCCACCGTTAGAAGTGTCATCTTTGTTATACCAGAGAGATCGAGAAAAGCCAACCCGGTGGGCGACAGAATATCTGACGATGCCTAATTTGAAAATCAAGAATAAGAAAGGTCGAGACGAATTGATCACATCATATGACCGTACCCAAACGGTATTCTCAAGTGGTTGAAGTTATTATTTGTGAGATTGAGCCTCCGAAGCCGAACAAGCCGAAACAGGATGTTGGTGGAGAGGATGGAGCTAAATAAATAACTGCTACTGATCTCGAGTATCATAACTGTTGGCAAGGCCAAATTAAAGGCTCAGGAAAGAGGGCTCTGAGTGGCTAGGACCTTATGAAGAAAGCAATCGAACATGTGGAAGCGAACACATCGGGAGTGAGCAGCACCCCAACATCAGGAGAGCATATAGCGAGCGAGCATCAGGATTCGTCGAGTAATGAGACAGGAAGTGAGAAAAGAGGAATGAGTGCGGTTGAGTAACGTAGATATTATGTGCCCACGACTTGAGGACACAAACACCCACGTCTCTTCACCAGTACTTGAATAAAAGGATTCACTCTACGACCAGGCTTTCTCGCCTGGCCTCTCGACTAGAGCTTGTCGGTCGAACTGATCTCCCTCTTGGGATTGCACTTGGCTTTAGGGGTTCTCATTGGTGTTTGTTCGGAAGCTTGACCCTTGTCCCTTATTTGGCCCCCGTCATCGGTTCGAGAAACTTGAGAAAATGCTTGACACTTCTCTACCTCTTCAAGCCCACTTAAATCATACCCCTCAACAGTCTAGTGATTCTCTAGAAACTTCCTCAATACTAAGTAATTGTAACGACCCGTATTTTTAGTACGAATATAATATGTACGGATTATGATGAGCGCCTAAATAACAATCAATCGTTTGACCGAGTCAAAATCCGACGTGGCACGAGAGTTAATATTCTCGTTCACGACTGATGTTAGTAACAAATATTATCGAAACTTCGAATTCGATTTCGTGTGACTACGTTACGCGGGAAAGGGGACGCCTGGACCTAAACAGAATCGAATTTGAGTAGCGATAAGGTTCGCAAAACATCGCGTGTTTTGATTGGAAACAAAATCCAAATTATTACCTAAATTATGAGGAACAAGTGCGAAGGGTAAAGTTGGTTACGGACAGGAAATAATTAAATTACGTAGACCCATAATTTATCCGTTTACGGGATAACCGGCGGATTGCGAGAATCGGGGAAATCATTTCCCCGACCAACCAAACATTATCGGATAGGATGAGGGGAAGAGACATGAGAGGATAAAAATGAAAGAGAAACAAACAAACAGAGAAAGAAAAGACAGGGAAACGGGAGACTCGGGGAAGGAGCAGGAAAACAGACTCGGTGGATAAAGGGAGAGGAGACCACCGTCTCGGGAAAGGAGGGACTCAGCCCTTTTCCCGTCCGCCTTACACCTCTGTGCTGCTAACGCCGGGGATCGTTCCTGCCGCAGAAGGAACGGACAGTTCTTTCGGGTGGAAACACGGAGCAGCCGGTGAGCTTTTAGGGAAGAAATAACCGAACTGGAAGGCGAGCGAACGAGGGTACGTTCCACCCCCTCCCCTCGCCGCCTCCTTTTGTTTTGCTGCTTGTCAACTTGATTTGTATTCCTGTTTTCTGTTCGATCGCAGGGTAGGGCGTCGGGGAGGCGGGTAAGTTGGGTATTTCGGTGTTGTCGACTCTGCCGGAGTGGGGGCTTATCCTCGTGTCTACCCTCTGAGGACATTGTTTCTGGATCAGTCGTTGCGTCGACTCTGGGACGAGTTAGCTTGGCTCCGTCCCATAGTATGGTCGTTGTTGCTCTCACAGATGGATGTCGTGTGATCTTTAGACTCCACGGTTCTGGCTTAGTTCCGGCCTCGTCGATTTGAGACTGAACGGGTTGATCCGCTGTTCGTCGCTGCTGTCCGGGCGTGGGACCTCAGCCAAGAGTCGGGTCTTGGTAGTGTCAAACGGGTGGTCAGTTTCTACCTGTGTAGACCAGTGCTGGGAGGATGAGGTGTCGGAATCTGTAATCACTGGCGTATGGTGATGGCGGGGGAAAAATAGGAGAGGGTGAAGTGAGATCATATAGGCAGAGAAAGCCTGGCTCCGCTTCTAGCGTGTGGCCGCTGTTCTGCCAAAAATGAGCACGGCTGAATGCAGGTCCGGTGGTGCCACACACGTTTGCTCCGGGCCAAGATGTAGAGGCCGCGTTCCTGCTGCTGTTGGAAAGGTTGCTGAATTGGGTTTTATATTCGGAATGGCCTCTGTTTCCTTCATCGGAGTGGACTGTGGAAGTCCTGTATTTGCTCGCCGAATGATAAAAGGTAGCTCTCTCCCCTGCCTCTCTTCGTGCAGTGGACGATGAATGATCGGTGAATTGAATCGGAAATGCGAGGGCCAGGTATACATTGCTATATTACGGCATGTGGGCAGGTGGCCTAGTTACAGCTGGTAACTGGCCGCTCCTCTGGTCGGAGAACCGTGCAGATGAAAAAGAAATTGGCGGATAACAGTGGGAATTTGGTTGGCTGTGATACTGGGACAATGGGAAGCAAAGGTTCTGTTGGTGAGCGCATAGTGAAATGTCTACGAATTGCTCCCTATGTCAGATTGTCCTTGCTTGCTGTGAATTGAGTCACTAGTTATCCGCGAGTGGAGACATCGGATATTACTGTATTGGAGAGCGAATACCCGACTATGACGTCGGAGGAGAACGAGGAGGCGACAACCACTCGCGGTCGTGCCCGCTGCCGTTACCTGGGCGCTCTCGGAGGAGTGGGTGGGGACGCACTTCGGTGGTCCTGGTACCGTTCAAGTGTTGACACTATTGGCCAGAGAGGTTTGAGGGAGTCGTTATCGTTATGATTATTTCTTTCGGCTGAACAGTATGACTGCTTGTTCTATGTGTTATTATGATGAACGTAGCGCAGTTGTTGATGACATTGTGTTACCTGTGATACTCTGAAAATATGTATGCATAAGGATTTCTAAAGATGCACATTAGGGGTGTTTAGAGGTTCTATCGTTTTTCGTTTGTGCATAGGGTGGGGCATACTCAGCGAATTATCGCTGACCCCAAATGGGGAATTTGTTTTAGTTTTGCATACAAAAGAGGAAATAGAGACACGTGTTTTTGTTATGCAGAATTAGTCGAAAGCGGATGCCACGGTAAAGTTTATTTGTCATCTTTCGATGTTTGATCGGTCAACTACGATTAAACCTTCTAAACATAATTTGAAAAATTTTGTAGGTCGTTTCAGTTGGTATCAGAGTTCAGTTAGTTGGGGTAATAAGGAGGATTAGTATGCACTTTAGGTTTAAAAAGAATAGTAAACCCACCCGTGAGTGATGTGACTAGACATGGACCGATAAAGTAAGAAAAAATTGAATACACAGCCGTACTCACCACTGTCTGGGAATCTTTCAGAGTACAGATAGACGTGAGCAGGCACAGTAACTTGCCCGTGACACGAAAAGACTTGACGAACGGCTAAATCATGAAACGAAAATTCACTATAAATACGCCTGAAAGTTCGCCAAGAGAAAATCACATTATAGTATGAAAAACACGAGTAACACTTTCAATTGGTTCTAGTATAGGATGGCGAACAACGGAGATAGTCGACGAATGGGATGCATGCCAGAGCTATTTAAAGGCAAAGCAAGCCCCAACGATGGATAGGGTGGAGGCCTTCCAGGAGCTGAAGAAGTTGAGGATATTCTGAACATTGCCCCTGTTAACGAGAACCTGGCACCAGACGTTATCGTTACTGAGTGCCTGGACATCCCCACTCAATTCCTCACTGCTCCTGAACGTGACCCACCTCCACCTGCCCTTAGCAATGCACTACTGAGATGTGTTATGGCTAATCTTGCTGCGATCGAGGACGAGGGCGATCTCGTTGACCGCCTTGGAAAATGCCAAGATTTTCGAGATCTGGTGAACGACATCCTGGGAATGGACCATTACGTACAAGACTTCCATTTGTCGATCGTTTCAGCCGCTCAGACGGAACTTGAACTAGCCATAGACGCCTTCGAGCATAACACGCTTGGTCGCCAGGATTGATTTCGAGTTGTCCGAACACAGCGTGTAATAGTCATTTGTGGGTGGAGAATCTTGTCAGTCGTTTGTGATATTGTGGCATGCACTGTGCGTGCACTGTGTAACATGTGACCGACTAGTAGCAGGCGAATAGTTATCATGCATGTGAGAGTGCTAGCTTTAAATAAAGTGTGAACTATTGAACTACGAATCTTGGTAATATAAAGATGGTCGGGGATTCATCAGATTGGACCACGCCTACAACGAACATTGGAACTCACCAGTGAACCGCGCTTGCGTCGAGGATCCTAATACGAGTTTGTTTGATCATTTCAAATGGCGGACGATGCAGGAAGCAATGCTGCTGGGAGTTCTCGTTTACCTAAAGCGGCACCAACTAACCGCAGCGGGCTGAGAATGATCAAAGAAGTGGAAAAAATGAACCCTCCTACTTTTGAAGGCACTGATGGGCCTGAGAAAGCCCAGTCTTTCCTCCAGAACTGGGACATGATCTTTAAGTATCTGGAGTACACAGATGCCGAGAAGCTGGCGGTGATCGAGTATCACCTTCGAGAGAGTGCCGACCTGTGGTGGACCTCTTATATGGTGGTCGTCCGTGCACACTACTGGGCACGATGTGGGAACAGTTCCGTCAAGCCTTTCTGGACAAATACTTCCCGGCTACCATGAGACTGGAAAAGATCGGAGAGTTCGAGATGCTGGAACAAGGGAGGACATGTCAGTGGATGAGCATGAGCGCAGGTTCACGGAACTCGCGAGGTATGCCCCGGGTCAGGTGGCGACGCCGGAGCAGATGGTACACAGGTACATGATGAGCCTGGATCCAAGAATTCGGGCAAAGCGGGCGCCGCTTCTGTTGCAGACTTTTGAGGAGCTGTACCACCGAGCTCAAATCATACAGAAATCACTGAGAGAGAAGGACGAGCAGAAAGCCCGCAAAGGAAAAGAGGAAGCTGGACCTTCGAGGCAGTCCAGAGGACTCTTCAGAGGCGTGAGCCGCTTCTTTGGAGGGAGCAAGAAGCCCAGTTCTAGTGTGGTTTCTAAGCCCAGTGGATAGGGTCGAGGTGCACGACCCGCCCACTCACCTACCTGCTCTCGCTGCGGATGATCCCATGGAGGATTGACGTGCCCAACTGTTGGAGTCGCTTGCTTCCAGTGTGGCGAACGAGGCCACATTCGGAGCCACTGTCCACAGCTGACTAGGAGCCATACTGGTGGTGCTGGTCCTTCATTTGCTGGGTCCCGTAACTTGCCTGGCAGGAGCGGATCTAGGGGCTCGAGTAATCAGCAGTCAGGATCCGGCCGTGTGAGCACCATAGGCCGGGGACGAGCAGGCCCCTCCAGTAATGCCATGACAGGTATGATTATCGTCAATGGGTGGGATGCTACGACACTCTTTGATACGGGCGCCACCCATTCCTTCATCTCTCAGAGTTTCGTAGAGAAAAATGGTTTCTTGATTGATTTGGGAGGTAGTCCCCTGAGGGTATGGTTGCGCAATGGGGAAAGTATGGCAATGAGTTCTGTGTGCACAGTAAACTGGCTGCAATCGTCGATTGACTTGATTGTCTTTCAGATAAAGGGGTTTGGCGTCATACTGGGTATGGATTGGCTGATGAAGTGCCTTGCCATGGTGGACTGCGTCAGGAGAGAGATTTTGTTTGGGGTGCAAGACAGCCAGCCTACCAGTATGCCGCAGAAAGTTATCAGAGTGATGGGATTCCACTGATTGCAGCAGTTGAAGCGCAGAGGATTCTACGCGATGGGGGAGAAGCTTTTCTAGCGGTGGTGCTCAACCTGAAGAAAGAACTTCCGAGCCTGCAGGACATTCCAGTTATGCAGGAATACGAGGATGTATTTCCTGAGGAACTCCCTGGGTTACCACCGTCTAGAGAGGTTGATTTTGTAATCGATATTGTACCGGGAACTGAACCGATTTCTAAAGCTCCATATCCTATGGGATTTGCTTGACTTAAGGAATTGAAAGTGCAGTACCAGGACCTGTTAGACAAGGGGTTCATCCGCCCCATTGTGTCTCCACGGGGTGCACCAGTATTATTCGTTAAGAAAAAAGACGGTACGATGCGGATGTGTATTGATTATCGGTTGCTGAACAAGGCTACTATTAAGAACAGATATCTCCTGTCGCGTATTGAGGACCTCTTTGATCAACTTCAGGGCTCCGTAGTAGGACCTCTTTGATCAACTTCAGGGCTCCGTAGTAGGACCTCTCTGATCAACTTCAGGGCTCCGTAGTATACTCCAAGATTGATCTGAGATCAGGGTATCATCAAATCAGAGTACGAGATTCAGATATTATGAAAACGGCTTTCCGTACTCGTTATGGACACAACGAATTTCTGGTAATGTCGTTCGATTTGACTAACGCTCCAACAGCCTTTATGGAACCGATTAACCGTATTTTCAGGCCGTACTTGGATTAGTTCGCGGTGGTGTTCATAGATGATATCCTAGTGTATTCTAAGAGCATGGAAAATATGCTGAGCACCTGAGGTTAGCCTTAGAGGTATTACGACAGAATCAGCTGTATGTCAAACTGAGTGCGAGTTCTGGATGAGCAACGTTAGCTTTCTAGGTCATGTTGTATCCGCTGAGGGTATTGCAGTAGATACGGCCAAGGTTGAAGCTGTTCTGAACTGGCATCGCCCTACGACAGTAACAGAAATGCGAAGCTTCCTCGGTTTAGCTGGGTATTATAGGCATTTCATCGAGGGGTTTTCTCAGATCGCTCGACCCCTGACCCAGCTATTGAAAAAGGGCATCACATTTGAGTGGACCCACGAGTGTGAGGAGAGAGCTTCACAGAACTTAAAGAATCGACTTACTTCCGCACCAGTATTGGTTTTGCCTAGTGGCAGCGGAGGACTTACAGTCTACTGCAACGCTTCTTATCTTGGATTAAGAGCAGTGCTGATGCAGCATGAGAGAGTAGTGGCTTATGCCTCCAGACAGTTGAAGGTTCATGAGCAGAACTACCCCACTCATGACTTGGAATTGGCCGCAGTAGTATTTGCTTTGAAAATATGGCGTCGCTACCTGCATGGTGAGACTTTCGAGATATTCACCGATCATAAAAGCCTGAAATATCTGTTCTCCCAAGATGAACTAAACATAAGGTAAATGCGGTGGATGGAACTAATAAAAGACTATGATTGCACGATTTCTTACCACCCAGGTAGAGCCAATGTGGTGGCTAATGCCCTGAGCCGTAAGATTGCCTCGCTAGCCAGCATCGAGGTAGGGGAATGGTGATTACGCGAATAAGTAAACGAGATCGGTACTAGAGTGGGATTCGGCGGCAGTGGTGCCCTATTAGTGACCATGATTATTGGATCTAAACTAATGGATCGTCTTTTGTAATTACTTCTAGATTTTTTTTCGATCTGTCTTGGGCACACTTTGCCCAACTTTGATCTTAATTCGACCCTTCTGGAACTACCAATCGAAGATAGTATCTGCTTTCTCGATATCAAATGAATACTTTCGTTCTTCATTCGACTTTTGAGATACTTTTGCTTTGACATTCTTCTTTCGAAGGGGTTCACACAGTGCCAACTCCCCTTTGAGGAATATAGCAACATCAACTTCAATAACAGTTTCCAATCGATTGGTCGTAGTCGATCAATTCTTCTCCCGTAAAAGGTCTCATATCTAGTGATTCATTGGGATAGCTCGTAGAAATCTCTAAACTTTTCACTTTCGAGTTTTTTTCGAATGCGAATGTCTAGAGCATCTCGAGCGATTACCATCAGCTCTTCTTCTTTTTTCTGATAAGCATCAACTCTTCTTCACACACACTTTAAACGGGCCTTTCTAAATCAAGTCAGGAACTGCCGGTGAGCTCTCCAGTTTGTTGCCTTGTTCAAGTCAAATCTATGAGATAATCGAGAAAGCGCAATCATGACCTGTGGTGTTTGTATCTTTCGCAGTCCTGCCACTGAATTCGAATGAAGGTTGATGTACCGAGAGGAAGTAGTGCCGGTCAGCGAATTAGAAAACAATCGAACTTTAAGTAATCATTACTCGAATCCTCACCGCCTAATTGGTAAACTAGGCGACATGCTCCATTGGAAACGAACTTATCTGGTTGAAATCTTATTATTATGATGAGAATAAACTTTAGATTGGAAACAAAATAACAAAATTCTACAATCTAAATATAAGACTGGAAATTATATTCCAAATTTTCGTGTTGAATATGCTGCGGTTATAATCTCTAGCCATGAGAATACACGTGAAATTCCTATTTCTATGCTCGCATAATATATGAAATTTGGATAGATTGGCTCTTTGCGAAGAATTACTAGAGCTTTAGAAGGTGTTGATGAAGACGTCAGGACTATAGAACTTAATTTGATAAATCTTTAGGAGAGTGGCGAAGACTAACGGGGGTTCTAGAAGCTTGATTTATATGAGAATGGCGAAGACTAATGGAGGTTTTAGAAGCTTGATCTTCATGAGAGTGGCAAAGACTAACGTGAGTTCTATAGGCTTAATCTTCATGAGAGTGGCGAAGACTAATAGGAGTTCTAGAAGCTTGATCTTCATGAGAGTGGCGACGAACATTAGCACTGTAGATCTTTAAAAGAATGGCGAAGGATTGTATAAGCTTAATCCAACAAGTCTTCTGGAGATTATCAAAGAACAAATAGGTTGTAAAAGCTTGATCTGTCGAGTTTTTT
Organism: Melastoma dodecandrum; assembly: GCA_029817715.1. Lineage (NCBI taxonomy): Eukaryota > Viridiplantae > Streptophyta > Magnoliopsida > Myrtales > Melastomataceae > Melastoma > Melastoma dodecandrum. The sequence continues at coordinate 851,174 of JARUPY010000605.1, forward strand.
AGATAATGGTGAAGATTAGCGTGACCTGATTCGACGAATCTTCGTTATCTGTCGCCTGAACAAAGAATGATCGAGAGCTTTTAACTCCTCTTGAAATCAGTATCCGAAATGATTAGGAGGATGCATCTTTCATAAATTACACGGGCTATAAATTTTATATAATAATTCATCAGAGAGATAAACATGGGTTGGGTTTGAATATGAGTCGGACATGAATAAGGTCAGCCTAAGACACATTTAACCCAATATATATAAGGGATGATGGACTTATTATCTATTCAACCAAAAATCATTTAGTGGTTTTGTCCATAAACGGATTTGGCTAATATATCTTTAGCCTTAAACATAAATTTATGAATATTTTAGCTCACACGTCATAATATAACGGGAACTAATTATATTCTATCAATATAATATATGATTTAGACTTACCGACACTATTTCTTAGTCAATAAAGTTCTAATGTTTACCATAACGTTTTCCAAACTTTTAAAACTAATATTCCCGAAGTACCAATCCATAAATAGAAAACGTTGAGTCTCCTAATAATTGAATTCTGTGAGAAGTGAAAGAATTCTACATTTGATCATACATACCAAGTCATTCAAGGACTATTTTTTCAATAGGAATTAGAGGAGGAGAAAACGGCAAGTTAATTGACTATTCGTTGTGAAAGCCTCACTCATGAATCAATTCACATCAAATATACATTCAAATGGGAATACATGAAGACAAAAACGAGCTGTTGTGAGTGAGCTTGTCCTTTTAATCTTGTTTATGTTTAGGAGTGATCTTAATATTACTCTATCGAGTGCATCACCTCAAAAAGTGATCATTCTGCAATCCAATTTGTTGTTCTGGGTGTTAGTAAGCGATTATGGGTGCAAAGAGAAGTCGTAGAATAATTGGTTTTCCCGCAGTAGTCTGGTAGTTGCTATCAAGTAAGCCACAAGCACAATGATAGAGTCATAATAAGCCAATCACGCGAAGAGTGGCGAGACGAGAGAAGCCGCAAACCAAGTAGTCTTTCGACAGATGGAACCGATGACTATATGGTGGGAAAGTTGCCCTTCCTACATGAGTGTTGCCCAATGAGCCATGGTGAGAAGCCGTATAGGATTTGTTAGCCATAGCGAGGAACTATTTGCTGAGTTATGTTAACTACGTTTCGAGTAGAACCGTGCATTTACTTTATATACTCGTTATGCTCCATTCTTTTTAAGTCAGTAGATACACCTTCATTTGGGAGGACTTCAGAGAGAATGGCACAGAGGCTTATTGTCAAACCATCTAATGCGTCGCTTCTTAATATTTAATCGAGAAATGGATATAAAAGTCGATGTAAACAAAGAGCTGCGTCGTACCACCGACTGCCCTGCTCGCCTGATGCAATTAGTTCCTGCAGTTCCGGTTCACGCGGCGGTGACGGACTCTCCAACCCTTGGGCTCAAACCGGGAACGCTTCCAAGAAGCGTAGACGTTCCCAAGGACCCACCCCACCATCAACCCGCTTCCGCACCCCACCGCCACTATCATCCAAAATACATCACTTGGGATTCCACTAAGAAGGCTGTCGTCGTGATTGTTCAGAAACTGTCGTGGCGGTTGAGAAACGTCACCCCTGCTGCCATGACACTTTTTGGGTATGTTTTCTCCACAGAGTCCTGGGTTGCCCTGGAATGATGTACTTGGAAAATTGTCCAACTGCCTCCCCCTCGGTATCTGCCCTGACAGATCATTGTTGGACAGGTTCAGGAATGATAAAAAGGTGATGCCGGCAAGTGATTGCGGGATTTGACCCGACAGTTTGTTATTCGACAGGTCCAGGGACTCCAGCTCCACGAGGTTTCCCAGTGACGAAGGGATGTGGCTGATGAGGAGATTGTTCGAGAAGTTAAGCCCTCTGAGACCCTTCAACTCACCGACTGTGTCTGGGATCATCCCCTGGAAACGGTTAACTGAGAAGTCCATCATCATGAAGACATCAGAGATCTTTGGGTAATGTAGCTTTATCCCTTTGTAGATCAACGTCATGGTGTAGTCGTAGGAGCCATAGAATGTGAACGCGAGAAAAATATTCGGCTGCATGGTGTGTTCCAAGTATTTCCAGTTGGTGGACGAGTTCACCATTTTCATGGACGTCCAGCAGTGGAAGTACTCTTCTGGTAACTCACCGGAAAAGTTGTTGTCGGATAGATCAATGATTCGCAACTTTTGGAATGCTAGCTCTGATCCGGGCTGCTCAATGGCTCCGTGAAACTTGTTGGACCGTAAAATGAGCACCTTCAGTTCAGGCAAGGACCCCAGCCAATACGGAAACGTATCATTGATTACGTTATTTGCCAGGCTGAAGAACTCCAGCATCCTACAATTGGCCAATGACTTGGGGAGTTTTCCTTCTAGCCGATTACTGCTCAATTCGATCATGAGTAACTGGTCTCCGCTCACAAAGAATTCAGGAATGTGTCCGTGAAATCTGTTCCCCTGCAAGTTCAATATGGATAGATATCCACTGACATTTCCCAGGCAACCTGGGAGAATGCCTGTCATGTTGTTGAAGGACAAGTCCAGAGTGACAAGTTCACTCAACTCACAGAAGTATGGCGGAAATTCTCCTTCGAGATTGTTTTCAGATATAAGGTAATACCCGATGCTTTGTGGAGGAGCAGGGACTGGCCGCTTGAACTTGTTGTACGACAGATCCAGGTGGTACAGATGTCCATGTGGAAGGACCACCGGGTCATTGTCATTTCCAGTGAGGAAGTTGCGGGAGAGGTTCATGAACTTCAAGGAATTGTGACTGAAGCTCCATATCCAGCCAGGGACTTGTCCGTGGATATTATTTTGGGAAAGATCAATCCAGATCAGCTGCTTCTGGTGCTGAAGGAAATGCGGAAATTCTCCCAGGTTGCATGAAGCTAGTCCCAGTGTCTGTAGCTCTGTGGCAGCGATTTGTGTTGTGGTATTTGATATGACCGATAGCCGATTGTTGGACAAATGAAGGGTCTGCAGGTTCCTCAACTTGAGAAATGTGTCCAACTCTACGGTGCCGGTGAGGCTGTTCCGATGGAGACTGACATGTTGAAGGTTCTCCATTTGAGAGAATGACCGGGGTATCCCCCCCTCAAATCGATTGGAATCAAGGGCGAGCACGATCAGGTGAGTCATATCACTGATCCAAGGCGGGATATGGCCAGAAAGCTTGTTTTCGTGGAGAAACATGAGCCTGAGCTGGGTGAGGTTCGACATCTGAGGTGGGATCTGGCCTGTCAACTGATTTGAGCCTAAAAACAGATCGGTTAGCTGCGATAAGTTTCCGATTGAAGTCGACATTTGACCTTGTAGATTCATTCCCTGGAGAGTAAGGTCGGTTAAGTCTGTCATCTTCCATAGCCAGGACAAAGACGAAAGCTGCTGCGGAGAGAATTGATTCCAGGAAAGATCCATGTAGGTCAAACGGGTCAGGTTACTCATTGAAGAGGGAATAGGTCCCCAGAATTCGCAGTAATAGATGTCGAGGACTTCCAGGTGTCGGAGATTTCCGATCGAATCTGGAAGTTCACGGGAGAAACTCGTGCTCCCCAAGGAAAGCCGCTTCAGAAGGCTGCTCGAGTTGAATTCTGGCAGTTGACCTGTAAGATTATGATTTCCATCCAGGATGATTAATTCCAAGTTGGGCAACTGGAAAACTTCTGAGGGAAACACGCCGTAGAGTCCACTTTTCCGTAGGTAAAGCTGCCTTAACAAGGACAAGTTCGAGAGGGCGATCGGCACCTGTTGGATCGTTTATGTACACTAAGAGGGGGTGAATTAGTGTTTATCACTTTTTCGCCCTTTCTCGGTGTAAGCGGAAGCGTACTGTATCACAGCAGAGCGTTTCTCAGAATGAGAAATACCTTACTGTAACTGTTACGATTTTGTCGAGTAGGTTTTCGTACGAGTGTTGCGCGATCGTAATGGACACAGTGATTTATAGTGGTTCGGCCTTAATTGACCTACGTCCACTTTCCACCAACAAGGTGATTCCACTATATAAAATAATGGGTGCAAAGAGCCCTTGCACTAGGCGTATGTTCCTCTCACAAAGTGAGATTTAGAATCCCGTACAATAGATGATCACTCCTGGCAACGGTCAGCTCCTCACACAGTGGACGTCTTATCGTTTCCAGCAGAATGATGCTTACCCTCAGCAGTTGGTAGCTCAATGGATTCCACACAGCTCGTTGTCGCTTAATATAAACCTGACTTATCAAAGGGCACATACAACGTTATGTTAGAGTATAAATCCTCGCAGATAACTCCTTACGGTGAAGAATGTATTCTCAGAGAGCAGCTCGTTTCTGCTTCACAGCGAAGGATTGCTTCAGCACTTTATCGTTCAGCAGAGGATTTCCACACAGATATTGTCTCTCCTTAAGATAAGCCTGCACTTGCTTAAGAGACAACCACAAAGTTGAACCAAAAAGATCACGAAGATAGGAACCACAAAGATCACAAAGAAAACCACAAAAACCACTTAGAAGGTATCCGTCCTACACTCAGTTCGGACATGCACGGTTACCACAGCCGTGACTCACTGTACTGCACACCCAGTGCCTAGGGTGGAATTTTCCGATCCGTTGGCTTCCACGCAACCTGCTTTACTAACCCTCTGTATCAGGCGTTCAAGACTTCTGCACAGCACCCCTGTGCTCGGGAGGAACTCTTTCCACTCCGGCGGCGTTCCCAACTCCTGCTCTATCCTGCAGGCACGAGACTTCTGGCGCGCACCCACAAGTACGTGTCTAACTGCTCAAACTCCGTAGGCTCGAGACTTCCCTGCGAAAAGACGCGACAAGAACGGCTTCTTGTCGATGGGTCAGCAACCGGTTACTGAATTCAGAGCAGGTATTCACTTAGCTTCCCTCAGACGATTCGCCGGCTGCTCGTTGAACGCACCGAGGACACCCAGTCCTTCTCAGACGATTCAAGGGATCTGACCTCAGCCCCTTGACACTCTCACACGCAGCTTGCAAGAGAAAGAACTAGGAGACACTTAGCACCTTCCGCTCTCCGTCGACGCACAAAGCCCACACAGACCACACAGACGCACACAGACCACACAGATGCACACAGGCCACACAGATGCACACAGGCAGAGAGAAAATGTCGTCCTTGGTCTGATTATAACGGAGAAAGAAGCATAAGGGACGTCTAGGCAATCTTCTAGATTTGTTGCCAAAACTGGCAGCGAGGACACAGCAACGATCTGCTCAACGTTCGCTGTCCCATAGAAGAAAGATCCAACGGTAACTTCCTTCAATCGTATCAATTAGATAATTTATTTCCAATCTATATTATCTAATCATATCTTATTTAATCGATTGTGATGATCAAATATATTTAATTTGATATTTTCTCCCATTACGAGACGTTGCTGCAGGGAATCAGAGATATATTTTGTTTCCAAAAATAACAATTGGAAAGATAATCTCAATATATTTTGTTGCCTAATAGTTTATAATAAGATCATTGGGCTACGTTAAACGAACCTGGACGCTCAGAATAATTATCTGAAATAAATCTTAGAATAAATCGTGATTATTAAAAATATGTTTCCATATTTTCAACATCTATGCGTAATATCACAGTAACAGTGTACTGGAACGCAGTAATATATAGCGATTACTAGCTGTGGTTCAGCAACGCATTGCTCAAGCTCATCACTAAGAATGAACACATAACTTGTGAAACATTACTACTGACAAACAGTAACATGTCGCTTACCACCAGTAACATGTCATTAAGTTCGTCATCAAAACCAGGTCAACAGCACCGGTGCTGATATGGTCACGAAATTCAGGTTCAGCACTTGTAGGTTGGTTAAACTCCGGGCCAGGCTTTCCAATCCGGTATTCTTTAGCTCGACCATGTTACGGGAAAGATCAAGGGAAACCAACCTGGTGAGAGACAGAACATCTGGCGGAACCTGACCCGAGAATAAGGAAAACGAAAGATTGAGATGAGTCAAACTCCTTATACGACCGAACCCAGACGGGATTCTCGAGTTGTTGAAATTGTTATCGGCAAGATTGAGCCTCCGAAGATGGACGAGCCGGAACAGGCTGCTGGCGGAGTCAATAGAGCCATACAAGTAACTGCTGGCGAGGTCGAGAGATGTGACGCGGCCATCCCGTGCATCACATTGGACCCCATCCCACGTGCAACAATCGGCGACGCTAGTGTTTCGGCCGATTTTCCAAAACTTGGTCTTTGGGTAAGCACGAGGGTCGTCCGAGACATCCACGTCGGGATCATTAGGAGGTACGAAACTGTGCTTAAATTCGAGTAAAGTAGACATATCCTCGGCACTGCATCTGGGACGAGGCCCTCCCAGAGCAGACGAGACATAATCCACGACGCCAATAGAAGGGAAGGGGAGGGAAAAGCAGAGGAAAACTAATAAGATAAAAGGGTTGGTGGAGGAAGCCATCGATCAATGGAACCAAACCGGAGCAACGGCCGATACTTCCTCTAATAACGTCATTTGGTCGCTCTGTGGTGGCAAAATAAAATTGGGTAAAAAAATGTAAAAAGGAAAGTTCTTTTAACTACATAATGCAATAAAATTGCAAGACAGGAAAAAAAAAAAAGCATAACCCAATTTCGAAGGCGACCGGGGGGTGGGGGCGTTGATGAACTCCAAATATAAATATATCATATTTATACGATTAAGTCATGACATGAACGGGGAAGCGGCTAACGGTACGTGCACGTAACCGTTACGTTATTTACTAAAATCGACAAAAATTTTAGTAAACTTTACTAAAAATCGACGTTTTTTAGTAAAATGATTAGTAAATTACTAAAAAAAAAAATAGTAACCGTTATTAATTTTTCATTGACCTTTCGGAAAGTTACTAAACTACGTTTAGTAAATCGGCGGAAAAATTTACTAAACTCTTTAGTAACCGTTTACTAAAAATATCGGTGATTTCGCCTTTTTTTTAGTAACCGTTACTAAAATTGTGATTTCGCCTTCTTTTTAGTAACCGTTACTAAAATTTCACTCTTCAAGTTTAGTAAACGGTTACTAAAAAGTTTAGTAAATTTTTCCGCCGATTTACTAAACGTAGTTTAGTAACTTTCCAAAAGGTCAAACAGTGAAAAATTAGTAACGGTTACTAATTTTTTTTAGTAAAATTTCAAATTTTAGTAATTTTCCAGGTAGCCGTCGAACGATTTTAGTAATGTTTTATAAGCGAAATTAGTGAATTACTGTATAACATAGTAAAATCGTTAGTAAATTACTAAAGTCGTCATTTTTTTTCGTAATCGTTTACTATTTTTTTAGCGAAATGTGCTGAAAATTTAGTAATCGATTACTAAACTTTTTAGTAATTTACTAAACAGAACAGTACATTCCGAACCTAAAACCGAATCTATGTTCAGTGTGAAATTACCATTTTACCCCTGCGGTAAATTACAAAATCGTTTACGAATTTTCAGTCCGAACCTAAAATCGAACCTATTTGTAATTTTACCGCAGGGGTAAAATGGTAATTTCACACTGAAAGTATGTTCGGTTTTAGGTTCGGAATGTACTGTTCTGTTTAGTAAATTACTAAAAAGTTTAGTAATCGATTACTAAATTTTCAGCACATTTCGTTCAAAAAATAGTAAACGATTACGAGAAAAAATGACGATTTTAGTAATTTACTAACGATTTTACTATGTTACACAGTAATTTACTAATTTTGCTTATAAAATTAGTAAAGCGTTACTAAAATCGTTCGACGGCGTACCTGGAAAATTACTAAAAATAGAAATTTTACTAAAAAAAATTAGTAACCGCTACTAATTTTTCGCTGTTTGACATTTCAGAAAGTTATTAAACTACGTTTAGTAAATCGGAGGAAAAATTTACTAAAAAGTTTAGTAACCGTTTACTAAACTTGAACAGTGAAATTTTAGTAACGGTTACTAAAAAAAAAAGCGAAATCACCGATATTTTTAGTAAACGGTTACTAAAAAGTTTAGTAAATTTTTCATCCGATTTACTAAACGTAGTTTAGTAACTTTCCGAAAAGTCAAACAGTGAAAAATTAGTAACGGTTACTAATTTTTTTTAGTAATTTACTAAATATTTTACTAAAAAAACGGCCGATTTTTAGTAAAGTTTATTAAAATTTTCATCGATTTTAGTAAACAACGTAACGGTGTAATACCTCAAATCTCATTTCCTATTTTATTCAAAAAAAATATTCCTTTTGATTCCCTTAATTGCATTCATTAAATTTCTTTCCTAAATGAGGACACATCCACATGTTACAGAAGATGCAGGGATAGATTGAAACGCTTCCAGACGTTTCAACTTGCAAACGTTATGTTAATTCTACTTTCCTATATAGAAGGGAGACACACACACAAAAAAAAAAAAAAGAGAGGAACATACACACAAAAAAGCTTCCCCCTCCAAGCGTTCTTCGAGCCTCCCCTCTCCACCCGACGAGCCTCTCGATCAAGGTAAGCTCGTGGAGCAATGGAGACCCCCCGACCAGCCTAACCGCGGAAGACATGTTCCGGTTTCACAAGTCGACGGCTGCGGCAAAAAGAAACAACGGCGACCCCGGACAACCTCCGACGTCCTCCCCTCGCCGTCTCCATGCTCGAGGCCTTCTCTCTCCGGCATCTAGGATCTGCCCTCCCTCGTCCAAAGACGAGGAGGACTTCAATTACCACATTTCGTTACCTTGAAGCTTCGCGGGAGGGCTCCCTTTTTGCTTTGACGTTTTCTTGTTTGCGCAGCCGCAAGGATTAAGCAGCCGAGAATCAACTCATGAAGACATCTTGTGGTCGCCAAAATAGGCCAAGACTCTCACATTCCCTTCCCTTCATATGTCCTAGCATATTGGAATATGTTGCAGCCCTCCCATCGAGCCAAAATAGCTCGGTAAGTCCAAGCATATTTCGGATCAGTTTGCGCAACCTTCGGTTTTTGAGGTATATCTTTCTGTGTGCTATTCGGAATCATGCGAAACCACTTTCATTTGATTTCTAACTTAAATACGGTTTTAAGGACACCAACCAAGTTAAATTTGAGTCCCTAACCTAGGAGTTTCGAATAAAAAATTGAATTGATTACAAACGACCGAGTTTCGCACTTTTGGACATGACCGTTTGCATTTTTGCCATACGTCGAACTTCAAATATACTCTAGACATGTCACACTAATTGCATATGATGTTTCAAGTACAATTTTTTTAGTGGTTTTAAAATGACATGGTATTTATATATGAATGGAGTGTTTTCAAATAATCCAAGGACTTCTAGGCTCGGATCTGCATGTCGGTAGTCCACTCTTTCACTCATATCCTTTTTTTCTGGAAATCGTATTGACCTAAAAAACATTACGCCATTAGATGCCTAACTTCAAGAGCTTTATTTTGAATATAAGTAAGCTCATTTTCGTTAACTGAGCTAAAAGTTATACACGTTTTTCGGAGAGGCAGCAAAACTGTAGGAGCTCGGATCTGCATGTGGACATCTCACTCTTTCGTTCATAACTTTCGTTACAGACCTTAGATTGACTTGAAACTTTTGGAGTATTAACTTAAAGAGCTTTCTTTCAAGTATAAATATGTGCATTTTCATGAATTGAGCAGAAAATTATATATGTTTGTTTGAAAGGTACCGAAGCTGCCGCGGTTGAGAATCTTTAATTACGCATGATTTTCCATCATGTCTTGAACTTGTTTGTTGTCATTGATATAATCCTCGCGTTTATCAAGTACATATTATTATTTACTAATCATTTTTCTATCTTGACGTTTTCGCATGTGAAAATGCAATCTCGGTAATTCGAGTGACGTTCGGGACATATTGAAGGTCGGCGGGTTCAAACACTTCACATCGTTTGCCTCCGTTTTCCAACTTCAAGATGATGCACGATGGACCATAGTGGAAATGCTCCAGGCGGCCCCAACCTTCATTAAAGGTACAAAGGGGAGGTGCGGGCCTCCCCGAATTTTTATTTAAGCCCACATGTAACGGGTCGTGGGCCCAAGTGCATAGGCCCACGATCACCACCCTTCCCCGCTCACTTTGATCTAAATAATTGTCTGTGTCTGTCCGCATGCCTTAGGCCCATAGGTTTATCGTCGCATGCTGTTTGCAAAGCAAATAAACATGAGTTCGGGCCCAAAAGCCCGGATCGGGTCCAACGCCCGTAAATCAGAAACATGAGTCCGGAGTGATGCCCGGATCGGGTCCAACACCCGTTAATCAAAAGCAAACTTTTTGGGAGCAAACGCCACCTTTTCGCATGTTTAGATGTAAAAGTTAGTAATTAGGAATCTCCGAATCTACTCTGGTTTTCCGACTTAAACCAAGCTTTTATAATTAAGTCGGTGGCGACTCCGTAATAGTTTACCTAGGTTAAACAACAACACATTTTTACGAAGTCATTTTGGATGAGGAACTGACGACACGAGCCGCTCTTGGAACCTCCTGAAGCTTCCTCATCGGGCCATGCGCTTCTTTTCGCCCGTCGCCTCTTAAGGAGCATGGAGACGATCGGCGAAGAGTCTGGGCATACCCGGTCAGGAATCGAAGGAGGGACCACCCTGGTCTTTTCCGCAGTGTTCGACGCTCGAGTCGCGACGCCGACCGGAAGACTCTAGGGGAGCAGGCCCGGATCCTCGTGTCGTTCGAACCGCTACGCGCGAGCTAGGCCGGAAGGCGCGCATACAAACGGTTACGTGTACGTACCGTTAGCCGCTTCCACTCGAGTGGCACATAGAAATTTAGCATCTTCCTCCCCTGCATTGATTTTCGATTTGTCTTATCTCAACCCACTCTAGTCATTGGTCTTTCTTATTACTTTATAAAAAAATAATATAAAATAGCACTTTCTTAGTTTTATTATACCAAAAACGAGTCTTAATTTACAAAAGTTCTCGAACACAGTAATGCTTTGTCGCTGTTATCAATTGTTCCTTTTATCTTTAGTTTATATTCTAAAATATTTCAATAATGATGACGAGGGAGGACTGGAATAATGTAACTTTTACCATCCAAATTCCATGAAATACTGAAACGAAAGAACAATATTTCTTCTTCTTCTTCTTCTTATGATTATAGCCTTGGTCTTAATATCCCACCCTCCTCTGGTCTTTGGTCTTTCTTAATTTTACATGATTCTGCTTGTCTGTGGCGGGGATGCCCATAATACGATGAGCTCGCTGTGGTCGTCGAGGGAATTGGACTTCTCGTTGATCTCTCCAAACTTGCTGGAGAGAATCCCGAGGGCGACTCCAGCGATGGAGTCCGTATACACGGAAGCACACCAGACGACAACAATGATGGAGACCTTGGGGGATAACTTGCGAGGTTTGTTGAAGAAGAAGAGTATGACTTGCAAGGCCAGGCTCGCCAGGACAATCTCTCTTTCACCCCTTTTAGTCAGAGTTTAATTGATTTGTTCAAAAAGTTTTTTTTAATGAATTAAATTGGAACTAGTTAAAATGAAAAAAAGAAGTTTATAAAGTACGTAAAAGAGAATGATTCATGGAGAATATTTCAGGCTCCCATCAAGTCAAACAAAGTCTCCCGGTTGGAAATAAATGGCCGGTGATTGAGACGCCTTAACTTGCCGTGAACGATGGGGATGGTGGATGATGATGTTGTCAATGTAAGAAGCACTTTATTTCATTATCAGAATTGAATATTCGAACCCCCTCCATCCATACTTATTCCATTACGTGAATCACGCTTCAGATGTTTTTCTCTGTTAAAATTTACGAGAAGACACTCGTCTAGTCATAAGTTTTATTTTCAAAGATAAAATTTTTTTAAATTTTTTTTTAAAATTTTTTATTTTAAATAATAGCAGTGACTAATTTATAAAAAAAACTGAAGCACGGTACAATCTTTCCTCATTTTTCACAAATTTTGTGACCACAATAAATGAGGAACTTAGAAAGGACATACCGACACTCTGCAAATACTCCGAGGGAGGAATTGGATGTTGCAAACTATTGCTTTATGAGGTAAACAAACAACCATATCTTAATCTTAAATTTAGTTGTTACGAATGCTCATAAACAAGTATAAATTAAAATAAGATAGAGAATAAGTGATTGAAGTTGATAAATGTGGAATGAAAAGAAAAAATACAATGAGAACACCATTGCGTTCTGTATAGGAAGGCGTTTCTCTAGTATTAACAAAAGACAAGCATTAATTTAATAAATATTGTTATTAAAAAAGAGATTAAGATGATTATTTGGTTTGATAATCATGGATGAAAGCAGAAGTCATCCATTCTGCACTAACAAATATATGAATGTACATAGAAAGTCACAGGAGGAGAAAGACTTCCTATGAAGGTTCCTCAGGTCGTCCATGTCCCCACACGCGCAAAGCATTTATTCTCCGAAAACAACGACCAGACTAAGTCTATCGAAGTTCCAGTTGGAATTAAACGGTATAAGAAAAGTTGAGCTATTGACACAACGCCCCAAGTCTTCCTACCCTTTGGAGACGACATGGCTGGTTAGCTTGCCGTGAGCGATGGGGCGTGTGTTGACGCTGTCAACGCAACACTTTTAGGTAGAATCAACCCTTTTTATATATGTTGCTCTTACCCGATTGGATTCCATACTTCGCTTGGAATTTCTCAATGGCTTGAATTTCATACTTCTCTTATAATTTCACCATTCGTTAACATCTCCGATCAAGAAACCGGTCGGACCAAAATTTCACGTGTCAACACCCGGCCACAAAATATTATACGAACCAGATCTCCATCCCAGACAACACAGAGTTTGTACATTGCAACATTAGTTTTCCCCAAGCTTTGCAGTTAGATCTTTTCATGGGAGAAACTTAAAAGGAGTTTGAGCTATGTTTGTAACATGGCGTTTAAAGAACAAGCCCTCTCGAGAAAACCCAGAACAATGGACCCTCCCTCCCCTTCTTCCTCAAAACATCAACTTCAAATCACTAATTCCACCTCCATGCCACGAGGTAAGAAAAGGGGAAAGGAAAACTCATCACTGAAAAGCAACAAAGAAAGAAAGGAGGTACGGACTCTGCATCAAACAAACGAAAAGGAAAAAGGAAGGAGGGAGATGAGTTGTGAGAAGGTAAGTATGCATCAAACCCCACTGGTATTTCCAATCCAACGCACACTGCGGATAACTGCACAACAATTTAGTCAAGTTATGAATGACATGACCATCCTGTTGAGACTAAAGTGATTCTCCAGCAGACCCAATGCTACAACCACCAAGGAGAAAGAAGTCACCAAAGGAAATGCTTGGACAAGAGGAATGTTTACAAGAGGAATATGACTTGTATTTCTTTCTTGGTAATTACAAGATGGAGCCAATGACCCCTATTTATAGGGAGTGTTCGAAGGAGGAATCCTTCTCCATGTTTCTAGAATTTTCCTATCTAAGAAAAATCTAGACTAGTCCTATTGCTTTCTAGACTAATGTAAGAAACTTCTAGAACCTACGAGAGCTTTCTAGACTAAGAGACTTCTAGAGTCTACGAGAGAAGGAGCCATTAGTCGGATGTTGTCAACTTTATCACTCCCCCTCAACACCGACTTGCTCTTCTTGTCATTCCAAGTTTTGATCGAAACTCCTCAAGCTTGCTAGCATTCAATCCTTTTGTTAGTATATCCGCTCGCTGATCTTCTGTACCAATATATTCTAGTGCGATCTCTCCTTGTAGCACTTTTTCTCGCAAGAAATGATAGTGGACCTCCACGTGCTTAGTTCTTGCATGGAACACTGGGTTTTCAGCTAATTGGATTGCTGACTTATTGTCACAGGATAAAGAAACTGCATAGTCAGCTTGCTGATGAAGGTCTCTTAATAACTGCATAAGCCAAGTAGATTCTTGAGTTGCATTTGCAGCGGCTCTGTATTCTGCTTCTGTGGTGGAGAGGGAGACTGTTGGTTGTCTCTTACTACACCATGATATTGCTCCCCCTGCAATACTGAAAACATATCCTGTGGTTGATCTTCGAGTGTCGCGATCTCCGGCATAGTCCGCATCGCAATATCCGATCAATTTGCAATCTCCTTTGATCTTGTAGAGTATCCCATAATCCATCGTTCCCTTTATGTAACTTAAAATTCGTCGGACTGCTTCAAGGTGAGGCTTCTTTGGAGATTGCATAAATCTGCTTACCAAACCGACCGCATAGGAGATATCTGGCCTTGTGTGTGTCAGGTAGATCAGACTCCCAACCAACTGACGATACATTGTTGACTCTTCAAGATCCTTGCCTTCATTTGCACTAAGCTTAGCGTTGAACTCAATAGGTGTTGATATCGGCTTGCACTCGGACATCCCGTATTTCTTTAGTAGCTCTTTTGCATATTTCTGTTGACATAAGAATAAGCCTTCCGGAACTCGATCGACTTCTAATCCCAAGAAATGCTTCAATTCTCCGAGCTCCTTCATGTGGAACCTCACAGAAAGATTATCTTTGATCAACTTGATCTCTAAGTTGTCATCTCCTGTGATGATAAGGTCGTCCACATACACGAGCACCACTGTAATTTTCTCTTCTCGAACTTTGATGAAGAGACTTGAATCAGCCACTGTTAGAGTATATCCACCCTGGATTAAGAACTCTGCAATCTTACCGTACCATGCCCGTGGTGCCTGCTTCAATCCGTATAAAGCTTTCCTTAATTTGCAAACATAGCTGGGGTGGTACTTATCTGCAAAGCCCTGGGGTTGCTCCATGTAGATTGCCCGATCCAGCTCTCCATGCAAAAAGGCATTCTTCACATCCATCTGCCAAAGTTTCCAGGTCTTACTTGCAGCCAGGGCGAGTAGAACTCTGACAGTTGTTATCTTTGCTACTGGGCTAAATGTCTCATCGTAGTCCAAACCATACTGCTGTGAGAATCCTCGAGCGACAAGACGGGCCTTGTATCTTTCCACGGATCCGTCGGGACGAGTCTTCACCTTATAGACCCACTTGCAAGATATGGGTGTCACCTCGCTGGGTTTAGGAACCAACTCCCAAGTTTGGTTTTCTTCTAGGGCTCGAATTTCTTCTTGCATTGCTTCTCGCCATACCTTGTGCTTGGATGCTTCTTCATAAGTTGATGGCTCATGTGGATCTATATCTTCCGCAAGTGCTGCGTCTATGTATCGTGTTGGCGGTCTCCGTTGCCTAGTGGATCTTCTCAACGGTGTCATCCCGTCACCAGTTTCTTCTTCTGTTGCATTCTCCTCAGAGGACCTTTGGTACACTCCTGTTTGCCAAGGTCTCTCTTCTTCTGTATCATCATTTCTTATTATAGAAGGCCCTTCTTCAGTTTTTTCAAAAGTTGGTTTTAGTGTTACTAGCTCCCCCTGCTTAATGTGATCCTTGTTTTCTTCTATTGTTGAGGGTGACCACCAAGAGGTTGCTTCATCGAAAACAACGTTCCTTGATACGGTGCACTTGTTGGTCGTAGGATCGCAGCATCTCCATCCTTTCCTCTCTGTGTCGTATCCTACGAAGATACACTTGGTCGCCTTCTTGTCGAACTTGCTCCGCAAGTGGCTAGGGATGAAGACATAACAAACACACCCAAAGACTCGAAAGTGGCTTACTGTAGGCTTCATCTTCCATAGTAGCTCGAAGGGTGTCTTGAACTTGAGGCGAGCTTGGGGTAGCCTATTTGCAACATCTGCAGCCGTTTTCATGCACTCTGCCCAATATCTTCCTGGGACATTTCTGGCGTGCAACATGCTTCTGCATACTTCTGCAAGATGCCTATTCTTTCTTTCTGCCACACCATTCTGTTGTGGTGTGTAGGGACAAGTTAACTGTCGTCTTATCCTGTTCGCCTTTAGGTATTCTCCAAACTCCCGGGAGGTATATTCTCCCCCGTTGTCAGTACGTAGGCACTTCACCTTCGTCTGCAGATCGCTCTCCACCTTGATCTTGAACTCTATGAACTTCTGTAGGGCTTCTGACTTTTCTTTCATGAAGTATACCCAGACGTACCTTGAGTAGTCGTCGATGAAAGTCACCATGTATCTACAGCCACCTATTGATGGATGTTTCACTGGACCGAATACATCCGAGTGGATCAACTGCAATGGTTTCTCAGCCCTGTACTTGGATTCTTCGTACGGTAACTGGTGTGCTTTACCGTACTGGCAGCCTGAGCAGACGTTGTCGACGTTTACTTCTAGCTGCGGGAGACCCTTCAACATCTCCTTGCTCATCATCACCTTTAACTTGTGGTATCCGACGTGTCCAAGCCTCTCGTGCCACAGGTCAGCTGTCTCATTCCTCTTCACCTTGTCTATGTATGCCGATTCTGCTGACATCACATAGATGGAGTTTACCTTCCGTCCTTCCATGATCGGCGTCCCAGAAAACTTCAACTCGTGGTAGACCTTGACGTCATCAGGTCCGAACACCACGAAATTACCAGGGGCTGTCAGTTGGGCTACTGACAGAAGATTCTTCTTTATCCCAGGGACATGGTAGACTCCTTGGAGTTGCACCTTGTTGGCACCATCATCGACGTCAATAACAGTCTTCCCGACATGAGCGATAGGTAGTCTGGAGTTGTTGGCGGTGACGACGACTCGCTGTCCTTTGTATTCTGATAGCTCCCGTAGCTTCTCCTCGTCACCTGTCATATGGTTGGAGTACCCCGAGTCAAATATCCAGTTCTCTGCATAGTTCACAGAGTTGTTGTGAACTACTGCAAGAGCCTGGTCTTCCAACAACTGATCTTCTTCCATCACAGCGAGAGATGCTTCAAGGTTCCATTCATCTTCAGATTTATCTCCTTCTTGATTGGCTGACGTGGCAGCATTTCCTTCCACGTTCTTCTTCTTGAACCAGCAGTCTCTCGCATAGTGGCCCTTCTTTCCACAGTTGAAGCATTTTTCATCGTTTCGCTGTGCTAGTTTGTCTTCTCGTTTCTCATGTTGTGGTCTAGACAGTTGGTGCTCACGCCGTCCACCTCTACCACCTCGAGAGAATTTTCTATTCTCAGGCCTCTTATATGTAGCAGAGTTTCTCCCTCTGTTGCTATATAGAGCCTCTTCTTCACTTTTCAAAGATACGCCCGCCATCTGTTTTGCTAGCGTCTCCTGATTAGCTAGCAAATTTTCTAAATCCTCTAACGACGGCGGCGTAGGCCATCCTTGCACAGCTGCAATGAATCCCCTATACTCTGGTCGTAACCCATGGATGATAATCCTTCTCATCCTATCGTCACTGATCTTGGAGCCTGGGTCTAACTCCGAAATCTCTCGGCAGATAGACTTTACCTTCGTAAAATACTGATTAATTCCTAAATCTCCTTGTCTAACCGCCATTAAATCATTCTCTAGCAACTGAAGCCTCATATCATTTTTTTTCGAGAACCTAGTTGCTAGTATATTCCAGGCATCCTTTGGGGTAGTGGCGTACCTTATGTGCTCTAGCATCTCCTCTTCTATGGTGGTCTTTATGGCGAACATGGCCTTCCCTGCTTTAATCCGCCATTTCCTCAAATTGGCAGCATCCTCCTCTGGTGGGGTTGTCTCACTTCCACCAATGATCTCCTAGAGATCTTGGCCTTGAAGATATGACTCCATGCACGTCTTCCACGTGCTATAATTCTGGTTGTTTAATTTCTTCAGCATGCCGACAGTATTAATTTCTGCCATACCGAATTTACTTTCTGGAAGCGTAGCCTGGTTCCTGACCTATGCCCAACGCAATCCCGGATTGCAGCTTCCTTGGTAGAACTTCGGCAGTATTTCGGCAGAACCTTCGCTTGTACTTCTGCAAAATCTCCACGAGATTTCGGCAGAACCTCTGCTAGTCTTAGCAGAACCTTTACGGGATTTTGATAGAATCTCCGCAAAAAAACTTCGACAGAACCTCCGCAGAACTTCGACACAATCTCTGCGGGACTTCGGCAGCTCAACCTCGACAACCCGTACAACCTCGCTCTGATACCAAATGTTGAGACTAAAGTGATTCTCCAGCAGACCCAATGCTACGACCACCAAGGAGAAAGAAGTCACCAAAGGAAATGCTTGGACAAGAGGAATGTTTACAAGAGGAATATGACTTGTATTTCTTTCTTGGTCATTACAAGATGGAGCCAATGACCCCTATTTATAGGGAGTGTTCGAAGGAGGAATCCTTCTCCATGTTTCTAGAATTTTCCTATCTAAGAAAAATCTAGACTAGTCCTATTGCTTTCTAGACTAATGTAAGAAACTTCTAGAACCTACGAGAGCTTTCTAGACTAAGAGACTTCTAGAGTCTACGAGAGAAGGAGCCATTAGTCGGATGTTGTCAACTTTATCACATCCGGACCTGCCAGAGGGGCTTTCCAATTTCCAGCACCACGTATCCCAACGATATCTCCATCCCCTTCCCCGTCCCGAAACCCAACGCCGCGTACTCCCACACCATCCACGCCCCGCCTTCCTTCTTTCCATCATCCTTCCCTTCCGACGGTGGCTGTGCTTTCTTGTTTCCCTGACCGTACAATCTCGTGAGTGGAATCCCATTCTTTTCGGTTAAGCGTTCGTATAAACGCGACACCACATTCTTTTCGGTTAAGCGTTCGTACAAACGCGACACCTCCTTTAATTCGGTTAAGCGTTCGTGCAAACGCGAGACCACCCTCAATTCTGTTAAGCGTTCGTGCAAACGCGACACCACCCTCAATTCGGTTAAGCGTTCGTACAAACGCGACACCACATTCAATTCGGTTAAGTGTTCGTACCAACGCGACACCACATTCACTTCGGTTAAGCGTTCGTGCGAACGCGGCACCGCCCTCAATTCGGTTAAGCGTTCGTGCGAACGCGGCACCGCCCTCAATTCGGTTAAGCGTTCGTGCGAACGCGGCACCGCCCTCAATTCGGTTAAGCGTTCGCACAAGCGCGACACCACATTCCTTTCGGTTAAGCGTTCGCACAAACGCGACACCACATTCCTTTCGGTTAAGCGTTCGCACAAACGCGACACCACATTCCTTTCGGTTAAGCGTTCGCACAAACGCGACACCACCTTCCTTTCGGTTAAGCGTTCGTACAAACGCGACACCACCTTCAATTCGATTAAGCATTCGTACAAACGCGACACCACATTCAATTCGGTTAAGCGTTCGTACAAACAGCAATTTCTCCGCGACAAGTCTCATCGGTATAGCCCACCTCAGACAAGCGGTACCTCAGATTCAGCATCTGCACAGTCGCCATCTAGTTCCAGCGGAAGCACTCAATTTCTTATTGTCGCAAACTAGACGGATGATTGGGCTTCCTGGAAGTAGCCTATCTCTGCTATTATTCTGGGCTGGCTTTCTAACAGTCCTACTGACATCGAGAGTTACATAAGGCCTGGCTGCATCATTCTCACCATCTATCTTCGGCAACCCGAGGATTCTTGGGAGGAGCTTTCCTACAATATGAGTTCAAGCGTAAGTAGGCTTCTAGATGTCTCGGATGACATCTTTTGGAAGAGTGGATGGATGTACGTCCGGGTGCAGCATCAAATAGCTCTCCTCTATGAAGGTAACGTGGTGATTTAGAAATCATTACCTCTCACGGATATGAGCTGCAGTTCAATATTAAGCATCAAACCCATTGCGGTCACTGTTTCGGAAAGGACCGAGTTTTATATCAAAGGCCTTGCTCTCCGTCAGCCAGCATCTAGACTATTATGTTCTTTGGAAGGTAAGTATTTGATCCAGCAAATGATCGAGGAAATTGTTGATGGGAATGCCG
Source organism: Melastoma dodecandrum (assembly GCA_029817715.1). NCBI lineage: Eukaryota > Viridiplantae > Streptophyta > Magnoliopsida > Myrtales > Melastomataceae > Melastoma > Melastoma dodecandrum. The sequence goes on from JARUPY010000605.1 coordinate 870,926, forward strand.
ATCCAGATTTTCAAGAAGAGAAATGAAAAGAGAAGGAGGGAAGAACAGATGGACGAAGCAAGTCTTGAAGAGTCTCTTTTCTCCGACGCCTAATTTGATGCAGTTTGCTTCTCCGCCGCCAACTCTGGCCGCAACTCCAACAAATGGTCAGATGGCAGCGTACAAAACGGTTCTACCAGGAGGACAGGCCGAGACATTAATGTTTGTCCACATTAATCCTGAAGTCAACACTCTAGGGGAAACGATCAGCACCCTGAAGTTCGCTGAAAGAGTGACGACGATAGAACTCGGGGCAGCGAAGTCGAACAAGAAGACAGGCGAAATAAGAGAGAGAAGAGGTTACAAATCTCAAGCTAGCATTGGAGAGGAGAGAGTTAGAATTGGAAAAGTACAGGTCAGCTATGACTACTCGGAGTACGTTTGAATCTCAGAAGGGTAGGACAGTATCCCCCTTTCGCGTGCCACGGTATGGTGTTGGCGCAAAGCCTGAAGGTGTTCAGAAGCCAACCGAAGATTCTAGAATCACAGAGGCTAGAAGCTGCTCTTCCGGTAAGCAAAGGAGGACAAGGTTGCCATCTAAGTTCTCCGAAAAAGAGACCGTGTCGAAGCCTGTGTCTTCTGGTGAAGATCAGTTGGCAAACTCTGTTTCTCCAAGGCCGGAGTCACCTCCGATTAGGAGATCCCTGTCGAATGATAGAGCAAGCGTCATCAAGACTAGGCATAAGGCCGAAGCCACAGATGGGCAGCCGTTTATAAGAGTGCCGTTCCCTGCAAGAGTCCCTACGAGTCGATCGGTCGCAACCGATTTATTTCCTGGACTAGGAGACAACAACGTCAGAGATCACCCAAGGTCTCAAGAACCTCAAAAGCATGAGAACTTCTTCGATGGATCTCCCAACGTCAGTAAGATCAGCACCAGGAGAGTGTACCAGGAACATGACGATGAACAATTCAAGCGCGCTCTTGACATTAGACAGGGTGGTGTGCGGAAAAATTGATGGCAAGGTCAAGGCCAAGAACTAGCTGCCAACATCCAGAACTCATAAGTTCGAAGCAGTGACAACCACGGTCGTTACCACCACCACATATGAGGGAGAGAAGATTGACGACCCTCGCAGGAGCGACTTCTCCGAACCAGAGAACGAACACGTTCCACTTGGATTTCCTCCGTTGGGGTCCTTGCAAGTGAAGAAGCACCCACATGGCCTGAAGAACTCACGGAACTTCGAAGAGAGAGGACAAAATTAAGGCACAGAAGGCATGGGGAAACCTGCTGAAATCAAGACTCAAAACGCTTTCTCTCGGCAACCAAAGGAATCTGTCAATTCATCGATGTACGAATTCCGGAGGAGCCGGTCTACATCTCGGGGGAAGTTCTTCCTTCTTTCCTGAGAGAGTTCATGCCGATATGTTAATGCTTGATTTTATTATTATTATTTTTTATTAATTTTACTAATATTTTTTTAAATAGCATTCAGCGTGCGTGCCTTATCAGAGGAAGATTTCTTTTATTTTGCTAAAGTAATCTTTTAAATCCCTTTAAGTTTAACATACGATGATTTTCATCGTTACCTATCGATGGTTCGTATTAGTTAACTAGTCGATAATTATGGTTACGTGTATAGGGGTTTATTGCAAGTTATCTTTCATCAAAATAGCTCATACAATATTAATCCTGTTTCAAATAATTCTCGAACATTTTACTTCGTTTATTCTAAAAATGGTTCACGTAGATATTTTAAGCATTAATGAGCTTGAGATCATTTTTTTTATATGTCAAACAATGTCTTTTTCTAAAACCGAGCTAAAATAAAATCGGACATTGAAAACACACGATAAAAGCCTCCATTTTCTTTGTGATGCATGCGATTTAGTAATTCATAATTCCCAAACCTTAACGAATATCTATAGTTTTTTCTAACTTGAACTTAAAATAAGTTAGTGGCGACTCCATTATTTTCAAAATCCGAAGGCTTATCGTCAAGGGAGAATATTCATTTTAAATGGAACCGGAAACGGGATCCACCCGCGACAAATAGTAATACCATCGGCCTTAAAAAATAATGTTAAAACAACATATTTAGATGACAGAATCTATTTCTTTACTACGCAGATGAAATGCCTCTTAATTGGAAGCAAGGAAACATTCCAGGATAGCAAAAAACAGCAGCAATTGAACATGTTATGAAAAGAAAAAGTTGTTATCAATGAACACACCAATGTATGTGTCAAAGGGATTCTCAATTTCCCCACTTTACAGCTCGCGAGGCCACAAAATATTATACGAACCAGATCTCCATCCCAGCCAACACAGAGTTTGTACATGGCAATATTAGTTATTACTCCCACACCATCCACCCCCCGCCTCCATCATCCTTTCCTTCCGACAGTGGATGTGCTTTCTTGTTTTCCGGACCACACGATTTCATGAGCGGAATCTCACATGGTCCGAGATTTCCTCGGAACGAGCTACTCAAAAAGGTGTTGAAGTGTCCTCCGGATGGTATAGCCCCGTGAAATAAAGCTAAAGTTTAGTAAAGCTAATTTAGTAAAGCTAAAGTTTCTCACCCCTATAATTTATTTTCTTTGCTTTGATTTTGGGGTTTCACACAACCACTTTGTTTCACTTTGATATTTATATTCATCCAAGTCTTTCCAAACCATCGGAGACGGCATTTAACAATGGGGACGGTCTGTATAGGAAGAATAGAATTTAATGTCTATATATATATACACATGATTGAAGTAATTTGTGAATCGAATACAAGTTTGATGCCTCTTTCTATTGATCTGAACCCACTCTGTTATAGTCATAAGCTTTCTTATAAGTTGTGCTACATCACCATAAAATGATTTGTCATTCCCGGCATCAAACCTGCAGAGTTGTTCAAGGAGCTTGGTGTTAAATGTCATAGTAATTTGAAATCAACAATGTGGTCACAACATTAAATAGCCTAAGAAGTTGATAGATGTTATTAGCTTAGGAAGTCGATACAAGTTAATGGCATAGAAACTTCTCTAGATCTTTTTTATTACTCTATATAAGGAGTAATATTCTCCAAAAATGATGTAATGCAATTAAGAAAAAGCCAAGAAAGTATTTGGCTACAAGAAAAAGAAGAAAATGCTCCGTCAAAATTATTCTTTCTAAGATTATCATTCCTTATTTTTAGAAATACTCCGTTGTGTCTCAAATTTTAGCATTCACATCATGCGATGTAGCAAATCCCTGATTTCTAAACAACCCAACATACATTACATATCAGTGAAGAGTCCCAGAAAAATCGGATGGAACTGGAAGAGAGCCTACAAATTTTTTGTCCGGCAAATCAATAAAAGTAGCTCAGCGTTCTGTTTTCATGAGAGGTTTGTTCTTTAAACACCCTGTACAAATACAGCCTGAACTCCTCTCAAGTCTCCGTCTCTCCTTCAAAAATTCTGTTGTTAAACACGTTTCTTTATGTAGCTTTTCTACATGTAACCCATGCCCCCCTACTCTTCGTACTCCACCTCCCATTCATCTTTCTTCGTTTTTTCTTTGTTTGTTTTCCAGTGCTAAGTAACAAAAATTACCAGCCCATAGTTTCCGATTTAAAAAATCCACACCACCAAACTCACTCTTCTAAGGGGTTGTTCAAAACAGCAAAATGAAAATTCACCCATGTGCGCTTATCAGGAACATAAAGATCAACTGTTAACCATCTATTGGAGTTCCCCCTCCCCATCGATGTTCGTATTTTTTTATTGGCAGCTACATCTTTATGTGGTAAGGAGTTCCTGCTTTCGGGAGATGCAAGAACAAAGAGAGCACTAACCTGGTGGATAAGGAGAAATAACAGGGGTTGGGATGAAGGTCTCTTACATTTGTAATTTTTGTTCTTATCTTTAACATAAGAGAAGTTGCATGCTTTATTAATGTATATCATAACATCATCATGTTGGAGAAGCAAACCAAACAAAAATCTAGAAACATTCAACATTACATGTAAGTTGGATTCTCACAGTTTACCTTCGACCATTCCTCCGTTGGTCACCCTTCTTCCTCTTGGACATTTTTCTATAACTAGCTTCCAGTCTGATGACCACTTGGACTAGCCAGAGGGGCCTTCCCATTTCCAGCACCATGTATCCCAACGAAATCCCCATCCCGAAACCCAACGCCGCGTACTCCCACACCATCCACCCCCCCGCCTTCCTTCTTTCCATCATCCTTTTCTTCCGACAGTGGCTGTGCTTTCTTGTTTCCCTGATCTCACGATCTCGTGAGCAAAATCCCACATAGTCCGGGATTTCCTTTGAATGAACTATTCGGAAAGGTGTCGATGTGTCCTCCGGATGGTATAGGCCCCGTGAAATTGTTCCATGAGAGGTCTAAAAATCCAAGGGATGTCAGTTTCACCAATTCCTTTGGAATTTCTCCTATCAGATGGTTAGAAGAGAGGTGCAGTGATTCCAGATTTGTCAAGTTCCCGACGGATGGAGGGATTGCCCCCGTAAAGCGGTTGTTAGAGAAATTCAGACCCCAAAGATATTTAAGTAATCCAATAATTTTAGGAATCTCTCCATGAAAGTATTACTCGATAAGTCAAGCATTGTAAATTGGACATTGATCTTCACCATCTCCATCTCTATCCCTTTCAAGGTGATCATCACCGAGTAATATTCCCCAATAACATTATTTGACTGCAGATATTGTTTGCTAAAATCGTAACTATTGTCTCCTGTCATGCCGAACATTTCGATGATGAATTCATCTCGGAGATTTCCATCGAAACTATTGAGGGAGAGGTCCATGATGCGTTCCATGGGGAAAGGATGATTTTCCTTGGAAATAATAACACGACCGTGGAAATGGTTGGATCTTAAACTGAGCACCTTCAACGGGAGATCTCCCAACCAATTGGGGAATGAATCCTCTATTTTGTTGTTGCCAACATCTAAAACTTCCAATTGTTTACAATGGGATAGAGATCTCGGCAATGGGCCCTCGAATTGATTTCTACTTAGATCAATTGACGTCAACGTACTTCCTTCATGAAAAATCTCTGAAATCTGACCCTGAAACTCATTTGTCCGAAGGTTCAAGATTACAAGACCCTGGTGACGTTTTCTAGGCAGTCCGGCAGAACTCCAGTGAGACTATTATTTGACAAGTCTAGTAAAAGGAGATTGGTGGCATTGCATAGTAGTGAAGAGAGGCTCCCATAAAAATGGTTATTGGAAACTGAATAGAACTGCACGGAAGTAGAAGGTAGTGGAAGGGGACCTTCCAATTTATTGTTTGACAAATCAATTATAGAAATGGACGACGCAGGTAACCAAGTGGGAGGAGCACCATTGATGTTGTTATAGCTGACATTAAGAATTACCAAAGATGTGCAGTTGGCCAAGGAGGGTGGCAGCGGCCCACTCAATAGATTGTGGCTCAAGTATAACGTATGTAATTTCGTAAGATTACCGAGACACTGAGGAATGATACCCGTCAAATAATTTCCACTCAATTCTATGGAGGACAGAGAAGTTAGCTGGCAAATGGATGGAGGGATACTTCCCTTGATAAGATTATCATCAAGATACAAATTTTCCAAGGTGTCAATTCCAATGCTCCAGAGCCAACTCGGTATCTCTTGAATCCTATTTTCCGAGAGGTCTAAAATTCTCAGTTCCTTTGAGCGAGACAAGAAGGAAGGGAACTTGCTCAAACTGCAACGTCCCATATACAAATCTTGGAGCTTCGGCAATGAGAACCTGTGGTTGGCATTCTCACCCGAAACGGAGAGCCCAAACAGATAGAGAAACTGGAGATCCTCAAGAGTATGATATTGCATCTCCAGCCCAGGATTATAAGAGAGATCAAGGGAAACCACCTTCGACAATTGTGAGATTTCGGTTGGAAGGATGCCTTGAAGCCCAGCACCGGTCAAGTCGAGGCCGATGACGTCGCCAGTGGAATTGTCGCATGTGATGCCGTCCCAGGAGCAGCAATCCTCGTCCTTCCTCCACGAAGCAACTATAGGGCCAGTGATAGACAAGGACTGTTTAAAACGAAGCAAGGCGTGTCGGTGGTCAGGATGACAGGGTAAGGAAGAGGTGGATGGTAAGGCCGCAAGTAAAAATGAGAAGCAGAGGGATGATGAAACCACCAGCATCTCGTCTCATGTTTTGTGCAAAGTTTTGTGACCAATGAAATAAAAGGAACATAGAAAGGACAGACGAACACATTGCAAATACTCAAGGGAGGAATTCAGATCCATATTTATATTCTTTTATAATAAAGAAAAAATATCATCTTTCTCTTTCACCCCTTTTTAGTCGGAATTTAGTTGATTTGTTCAAAAAGTTATATTTTAATGAATTAATTTTGAACTAGTTAAAATGAAAAAGAAGGTTATAAAAGTATGGGTTTTAAAACAAATTAATTCGGAAGTATAAGTCTTTGGAGTTTGTCAGACTCCTATCGTCGTTCATGGAAAACTGTTAATATACACGGTACGAGTAAAATTGCATTGCTTCACATTTTCATAAGTATAAAAAAATAAATAAATGTCATAAGAAAAGTAAGCGCTTTACTATATCCATACAAACAAGAAAAGTATCTAAAACGAGAGTATTAAAAGAATTAATTTAATCCCCTACTCTTCGTACTCCACTTCCCATTCATCTTTCTTCGTTTTTTATTTGTGTGTGTTTTCCAGTGCTAAGTAACAAAAATTACAACCCCATAGTTTAGGATTTCAAAAATCCACGCCACCAAACTCACTCTTCTAAGGGGTTGTTCAAAACAGCAAAATGAAAATTCACCCATGTGCTTGAGCAATACGATGTTGCTACGTTTGTCTTCGTTTCGATGAAGGAAGATGTTGAGTGTACTTCAGATCCTTCTTTCTAGCCTGTCGCACGCGGTTATTTCCAGCAAATGCTGTTTCAGGAGTGGCCCGTTAATTCCTCCTCGCTTGCTATTTTTGTTGGTGTTTAATAAGTCCAAATGCAAGTTACTTCTGCTGTGTTTTTTCCTTGAGATGGGGGAAACTAAGTCATGGCTGAGAAGGAGATGCGCGGAGGCTCTCAAGGAGCTTCGGCCAAGGAATAGTAAGGTGCACATGTTTTTCGGGTACGCTATCAATCAAAACATCATGGGCAAGATAATCATATATTTATGCATGCCTTTCTTATTATTTGAGTATGGTTCCTTATTAGAGCACAGGTTCTTGCTCGGGTGAAGCATACTGATCCTCGAAACAAAATCTGGTAAGTTCCAGTTTAACTCTTAGTTATCTCAGGTTTGAATTAAGAATCTGTTGTTTTATTCAATTAACTTCCTTTGTTGTTCTTTGTCAAGTGACGATCTCTATTTTATGGAGTCCCGCTGTGGGAAAACCTATTTTTCGCAGGAAGGTATGAGACAATTGGTTGAATGCTCTCTGGCATCTATTACTCTTGAACATCCCCCCCCCCCCCAAACATAGTAACATACTCTTGTCGAATGCTTTCCACAGCTAGGAACACCGTGAACCAGCCATCAAAGATTTACTTGTAGTCAGGGCACCGCCGGCGTGTGTCGCCATCTCCAATGTAATTTTCTGCCCCATTTTCACTTATCTGGGGGGTTCTCGATTATCTCCTCTAATCAACTGAGGACATTACCTAGTTGTACTACCTCTACTTCTTTCCATTTTTCTTTTTGTTCAAAAGAGGAGTCTAGAAATTGTATCCCCCGTTTAAGTCACCAGGAGCGTAAAAGAATGGCTGAAACTCTCCCTTTCTTCAATGTTAATTTCCTATAAGTTCCGGGTTTACGTTTTCCACTCAAACCTGTTGAACTCCTACCTCATTTTTCGATGCTTCTCAAATCGTACCATGCTGATTTGTTATCCCCTTTTTCCAACTCCTGGTTTGGTGTAAGTTCCCCACCCGCACGTAAGTTCAACTATTTCCTATTGACATCCTCCAAAACCTGACTAAGCATTCTGCAGTTCCTCCATATTCCTCAAAAATTCCATTGACACGCCCATGCACACACACAGTCTCTCTCCAACTCAAGTGCACCAATTTTTTCCCTGCCTTTTAACAATGAATAAATGCTATTGCAGTGGAATCTCATGTGTGCTGTAGTTATTGAATGGTTTGTTCTGCTTCCCGTTATATATTGGTATCATTTCAAACTTCTATCATGTGATCGCTTTTCTTTATCATGATGTTATTGTAGCTGCGAAGATGCTTGAAGATACACCGATCGCCACTGTTGCAGCTTTCATTGCCTTTGGAGCAATCATTTTCTACTACCTCCACTACATCCGGCAGCAGCGTGACATCCCTACCTCCGATGGATTTTCTGCCTTGATAACTTCTTATTATAGAACTTCTGTCTACCATCATAATAATATTCAATGTATTTTGGACTTCTCAGATACAAAAAGAAAAACAAGTGGTCCGTGGTTCTATTGAAAGCCTATTAAAGGGAATATGCTTGATAATTATAATATCAAGTGGCTGCACTTAAATGTCCCTCTGGCATATGTCCGTCACAAGTAATCTCTTTTGTAGATAAGTTCATTTTGTTTATGAGTACAACAAATTATTTAAAAGTTTTTAATGTAAGATCAAAATATTCGCATATGTTTTCTTGACCATTTCTGCCACTGTTGTTAAGTACTTCAAAATTAGATTTAAGTGGACATTTGATATCCTTAAAAAATTATCTGTTTCATCTTAGAAAAGGCCAAATGATAAATTATACATCAAATTTTGTCCGTTTTTTCTGATTTACCCTAAACTTTGTAAAATATCGTCACGCATCCTAATGTTTGACCATTATATCAATTATAACAATCTTTAGGCCAATCTATGGACGGAATATTACGTGGCGCACATGTGGCCATTAATGCCATTTGCCCACCTGGTGACTGTGCATGACATGGCGCCGACGTGGCTAATGAAGTGTCAACACATCACCGATGACGTGGACTCCCTCAAATCAACAAAACCCTAATAGATAAAATTCCCCGATCTGAGTCAATTCCTCCTAATCAAGTAAATCCTAATTACCCAAACACACTCCCCGATCGATTATTCCCGGCCTCCAACACCGTTTTTGTTCATTCCCCGCCTTGTCTCTTCCTGACCTCCAACACCAGCCTCCATCGATCTCGACCTACAACACAGACGACTTCCATCATTCTCGACGTCGGGTATGTCGGGGAGGGAGGATAGATTGGGGGAGCGAAGAGGTTAGGGCTTCAGATTTTGGGGATTTTTTTGATTTGGGATTCAATCGGGGGTGTTGGCTAAAGATAACGGTGGGCAGACGACGTTAATGGCTACATATGCACCACGTAGGTTTCCGTCCATAGATTGGCTTCACAGTAGTTAGAATTGAAATAACAGTCAAACGTTAGGATGCATGACGATATTTTGTATGTTTTTTTATTTTAAAATATTGAAACCTTTTGTGTGTTTTTTTATTTTTTAAAATTTTGATGGACAAATCAACTAAATTAACGATAGTTGCTAATGCTGTCAAACAATATACAAAATCAATAAGGTCGAATGATGTTTTATTACGTGGCTGCTATTACGAATAAAGTTGATTTTGAGATGAATGAATGAGAGGCCAAAACTCTACTATTATAGGACACGGGTCAAACTATATTAAGGCATTGTTTCAGGGTCAGATTTCAGAGATTTTTCATGAAGGAAGTATGTTGGCGTCACTTGATCTTAGAGGAAATCAATTCGAGGGTCCATTTCCGAGATCTCTATCCCATTGTAAACAATTGGAAGTTTTGGATGTTGGCAACAACAAAATAGAGGATTCATTCCCCAATTGGTTGGGGGATCTCCCGTTGAAGGTGCTCAGTTTAAGATCCAACCATTTCCACGGTCGTGTTATTATTTCCAAGGAAAATCATCCTTTCCCCATGGAATGCATCATTAACCTCTCCTACAATAGTTTCGACGGAAATCTCCACGATGAATTCATCATCGAATTGTTCGGCATGACAAAAGACAATAATTACGATTTTGGCAAACAATATCTACAGTCAGATTTTGTTGGGGAATATTACTCGGTGATGATCGACTTGAAAGGGATTGTTGGCCCAAAGATTACACTAAAAGAGGTGTGAATTAGTGTTAAGTCCAATTAAGGAATTTTTAAACACTTTTTCACAACCATCACAGCGGAAGCAAGTTGCTGTAACATAGAACTTGTGAAATGGACTTCAAAATGAATCGAAGAACACAAGGAATTTTATAGTGGTTCGGTGAATGTAGCTACGTCCACTTTCAGTCGTTTTCACTAATATTTTGAAATAGTGATTACAGTGTAGAAGGTTGAACCTTTTGTGATATAAGAAAATAGTTTTTTTAATTACAGTGTTGTTAGACTAGCTTAACCAGTGCAATAAACTCTCTTGCTGAGTTTAGGATGAGTCTAGGTCGAATCACAAGAAAACCAACCAGACTTGCACGAGCACAGAACCTTGGCTGGAAGCTTCAGCCTTCTGTGACGTTGTAGCGGACTGTCACAGCTGCTGATCAGCGAACATATTCAATGATGCTTTCTCCAAGTGTTGGACGTCTCTGATGTGCTACTCTTTTTGTATTTTTGGTTTAATCTGTAAAACAAATAAACATAACCTGTCTACAGTAGGTCGCAGTCCCTCACCACTTACGCCTGCTGTAGAATCTTCTCTTAGACCTGCTGTAGGCCCACCCGGCATTACGGACAGCTTCCCCGGTCAAGTCCTTCGCATTCACAGCCAACGACGCCTACGGAGTGGGTTCACCAATACACACCTGCTGCAAACATACAGACAACAAAATAACCCACTACAGAAGGTTGGAGGTCCCTCACCACTGAACGCCTGCTACGGACTCCTTCTCTCCAACCAACTCTGTACGCCGACTCGCCAACCAACGAACCTTTCCCCCAGGCCCTGGTGCACGCAATCCAACGTCACGGACAAAGTTCCGGTCGAGTCCCTCAGATCCGTACGCAACGACGTCACCGGAGCGGCTTCACCCACGCTCAACCCACTGTAGTCACCTCCTGCGAGAACGCTCGCCTGGAGTCTACGTTCCTGCACACTCACACACACGTTAAACAACCACTAACGTTGCCAAATGTCAAGGCTTACCTCTGATCTTCGTAATAAAATGTTTTTAGGTTTTTCTCTTATATAGAGGTTTCCGTCCTCCTGTGAAGAAGGAAATTTATTTTACCAAACAAGAAATATGACCAGATTCCTCCCCAACATGTATAAATCATTTGGGGACAATCTCTGATTGATTTCAGATCAATCAGATTATCCAATCGTAAGATCTCGTCTTACAGAAGGTTAGAGCCTAATTCGGACAGCAACCTTCTATAGTTGAAAAGAAAGAATATTTTATTTCAAACTTGAGAAATCTGATAATGGGCACGTTTATTTATCTGTTGGAACTGTCCATAATTAATTTTGTATTAATTGGACGTTTTATTCCCCAGATATTACATTATAGAAGGTTCAGCCAGTCACAACAAGTTATTCTTCTATACAAGAAAATAATCAATCAATTATTTCCAAATTGACATAATTCATTCCAGATAATATTTTCATTCTATCTAGACGAAATTGATATGGAAACATTGTTTGAGAGTGGTTTCTAAATAACGTAATATTTTACAAAATGTTAGATAGAAGTTGTAAAAAATAACAAAATAATTTTCTTGTTTAGGAAATATTTTATTTTTGGCTTCAAACATTTGTTTATCAGATAACTATTTAATATTAATTCAAATAATATTCCTAAGAATATTCCATTTTGAATTAATAAAATAATTAAGATAATCAATAATTAATTAATTATTAAAATATCTAATTATAGAATTATTCTCTAATCACGTCTCTTGATTTGAAAGGATCATTGGAAGGTGAAGAAAATATTTTTGCAATATTTTCCTTTATTACTAAGCATATCTTCGTTACAGGAGGTTACAGCTTCTGTAAAGTCATAGTAGGTCAAACCTGCTATTTGACTCATCATCAAAATCTTGTTAACAGGGATTGAGATGGAAATGGTGAAGATCAATGTCCATTTTGCGATGCTCGACTTATCGAGTAATCACTTTTATGGAGAGATTCCTAAAAACATTGTATTACTTAAATCGCTCAAAGGTCTGAATTTGTCTCACAACCTCTTCACCGGGTCGATCCCTCCATCCGTCAGGAACTTGACAAATCTGGAATCACTCGACCTCTCTTCTAATCATCTGACTGGAGAAATTCCAAAGGAATTGGTGAAGCTAATATCCCTTGGATTTTTGGACCTCTCAAGTAAAAACCTCACGGGGCCTATATTACTGGGAGGACACTTCAACACCTTTTCAAATAGTTCATTCAAAGAAAATCCCGGACTCTGTGGTATTCCGCTCACGAGATCGTGCGGGCAAGGAATACAGCCAGCGTCGGAAGGAAAGGACGGTGGAGAGGAGGGCGGAGGGTGGTTGGAGTGGAAGTACGTGGTGTTGGGTTTCGGGAGCGGGATGGGGATGGGGATATCGTTGGGATACATGGTGCTGGAATTGGAAAGGCCTCTCTGGCTAGTCCGAGTGGTCATCAGACTGGAAGTTAATTATAGAAAAATGTCCAAGAGGAAGAAGGGCGACCATTCTTGGTCGAAGGTAAACTGTGAGAATCCAACTTATATGTAATGTTGAATGTTTCTCGATTTTGCTTCAACATGATGTTGATATGCTATGTATTAATAAAGCGTACAACCTCTCGTATGTTAAAAAATTACAAATGTGATAGAGCTTTATCCCAACCCCTGTTTATTTCTCCTTATCCAAAAAGCTACCAGGTTAGTGCTCTCTTTGTTCTTGCATCTCCCCGAAAGCAGGAACTCCTTGCCACATAAAGATGTAGCTGCTAGTTAAAAAAATCCGAACATCGATGGGGAGGGGGGAACTCCGATAGATGGTTAACAGTTGATCTTTATGTTCCTGATAAGCTACTTACAGAAATGTGTTTAACAACAAAATTTTTGAAGGGGAGACTGAGACTTGAGAGGAGTTCAGGCTATATTTGTACAGGGTGTTTAAAGAACAAACATCTCATGAAAACAGAACGTTGAGCTCCTTTTATTGATTTGTCGGACAACAAATTTGAAGGCCCGCTTCCAATTCCATCTGGCTTTTTTAGGACTCTTCACTTATATGTAATGTATGTTGGCTTGTTTAGAAATCGGGGATTTGTAGTGTCGCATGAAGCGAATGCTAAAATTTGAGACACAACGGAGTATTTCTGAAAAATAAGGAATGATAATCTTAGAGAGAATAATTTTGACGGAGCATTTTCTTCTTTCGAGGTTTATTTCAGTTAGTTTGAAAAGAAAAAAAAAACTACTACTTCAGCTCTGTTCAAAGATAACTTTAAAAGAACATGAAATAATCGTTCTCACAGAGGTCCTCGAATCACATGTAACAATGCAAGGCTAAAAGTTACCCGATGTTGTTGGGTTCCTTGTCTGGCTCTCCGAACGATGTTGCTGAAATTGAAGTTAATTTCCCAATCAAATTTGGTAGGAAAGGGACATCTTCCAGTATGGTTGTGAAGTAAATCGCCCATTAATGTATCGTGTTCTTTCTGTATGGATACAAAATTGTCTAAACGAATAGCAGGATGAATGACCAGGCCGATCCTTGGCGTTCACCCATACTGGGGATGTACGGTACTGTCTGAAGATCAATGAGGGCGTTGATGCTGATAACATCACCTTGGTAAGGTCGGGTACGCTTGCTGAGGAACTTTGGATGAGTTTTACTTTTTTCTGCATTTTGTGTGATATTTGATCATTATTTTGTTTCTCAGTATCAAGCCTTTAAAGGTGCTAGTTGGAAGATTTTTTTCTCCTCCAAAGAGGAATCATATTTTCAAAATTTTTCTTTCTTGTCTAAATTATCATTTGGACGATTTTTTTTCCTTATAAGAGAAATCATATTTTTTGATGATTTCTGTTCCTTCTCCTAGGATATTGTTAGAAGATTTTCAAATTTAGGGTATTACACTGTTTCCACGGTAGGTGCGGATTACCTACTTCGTTTCTTCCTTTAATTGCTTTCCAGTAGCGAGTTTCTTATGATTTTATTTGTGTTTGAATTCCTTTCTCGGCGGCCTGAAAGTCTATAGACGTATATTCTGTGCTATGTTTGTAACATGAGGTTGACCGAGGAAGAAAACAAGAAAAGGGTGAAAATGCTACTTTCTTCCCTCCTCGTAGTTCCATATATTTTAATAATTTTAAATATATAATTATACGTACACTTTTTAAGAACTAGGACAAAAAAATCATTAATTTTTAGGGTTGTCTAATAATATTCCTATTTTTTATTTTTCTTGGAGAAATATCCGCTGGGGATTTATAGTTTCACGTGGCTATTTTGAATTGAATGAACTTGTAAGAAATTAGTTATTACCGATGATAAAAATGAAAAAGGCACCAATATTAATGGTACACAAACTTTAAAAATCCACTATATAAATACGATTCTAGATTATTTTTTTTAAATCAACTTAAATGTGACATATCTAATTAATTTATAATTCTCTACCAACCTCACCAATTTAATAGAAGTTATGGCTGAGAACCTACGTCTATTGGCAGATCTTTTACAGGAAAAACTGAAAAGGAGTTTGAGCTATGTTTGTAACATGGGGTTTAAAGAAGAGAGGTTCAGTGATTCCAGATTTGTCAAGTTCCCGACGGATGGAGGGATCGAATCCGTGAAGCGGTTGTGAGAAAAATTTAAACCATTGAGCGATTTCCCATGCTTATAGGGATTTCTCCGTGAAACTGATTGCTCGATAAGTCAGGAATTGAAAATTGGATAGTAATCTTCACCATCTCCATCTCGATCCCTTTCAAGTCAATCATCACCGAGTAATATTCCCAAAATGGACTATTTGAACTCATATATTGATTGCCAAAATAATAATTATAGCCTCGCGTCATCTCGAACATTTCACTGATGAATTTGTCTTGTAGATTGCCGTTGAAATTGTTGCGGGAGAGATCAATATTTACATGACCAAAAAAATGATTGGATCTTAAACTGATGACCATCAACGGAAGACCCCCAACCAATTGGGAAATGAATCTATTATTTTGTTGGTGCCAACGTCGAGGGATTCCAAATTTTTGCAATGGGATAGAGATCTCGGTAACGGTCCTTCGAATTGATTTATGCTTGCGGGTAATAGTAGTGAAAACAACTTGTAAGGACATAATTTCATTGGACAACATAATTTACTCTATACCAAATTGTAATGATAATGTAAATGCCATCATGTTCCATACGTGGGTCCCCCTACTCGGCACACCTGCCGTGCATCCCGCTCTCCTCTGCACTGGTTCGACGCGCACAGGAGTTCCCCATCCACACCTTGGATACCATCTCCCACGTCAGCCGGATGTCCGTATAAGACTTCTCGTTCGTAAAGGCTCTAAATTGCTTTTTAACGCCACTATAGTTGTTTTTTTAAATGCCTTATCCCTTTTAAGTTGTAAAGTAGCTGTTGCGACGCTCGACCTTGCGTCGATCAAATTTATCCGGCTACCTACAATTCGTAGAAATCTACGAGCGCAACGGAAATCGTTACTTGACACAATTGTCGTCAGCAATAAACGAGAAAGCGAAAAAGCACGGCGATATACATGGTTCGGCGAATATGCCTACATCCACGGCAGGTCCTCCGAGATCCACTAGGTAAAACAAGAATATCACCCCCCCTGTTGATCACTCACCATATAAAATTCACTCTAAGTGTTTCCCGTACCCCAAGACCTAATACTATCACGTCTTAAATGGGTGTGTATAATACTCATTCACCTAGACATATATATTAGTCTTTTGCCATCAACAAATTATCCAAAAATATCTTCGTAATATTATCCGAATATTACCCGAATATCTCCCAAATATCTCTATCAATATTCTCTCTATATATTTGAAATATTTCTTGCGATACTCTTATAACTTTTTGAACTAAATCAGTGACAATCTTCTTTCCCTGTCATTTGGTGGTGATACAGTCAGAACTCAACTAATTTTGTAAAGCTAAAGTTTCTCACCTCTATCATTTCTTTTCTTAGTTTCACACAACCACTTTGTTTCAATTTGATATTTATATTCATCCAAGTCTTTCCAAACCATCGGAGACGGCATTTAATGATGGGGACGGTCTGTATATGAAGAATAGAATTTAATGTATATATATATACACATGATTGAAGTAATCTGTGAATCGAATACAAGTATTTGATGTCTCTTTCAATTGATCTGAACGCACTCGGTTACAGTTATAAGCTTTCTTATAAGTTAACAGCAAAAAAGAAATGCAGCTACTCATTTAGTTGTGCTACATCACCATAAAATGATTTGTCATTCCCGGCATCAAACCTGCATAGTTGTTCAAGGAGCTTCTGAATATAACAAATTACGAAGGGTGTTAAATGTCATAGTAATTTGAAATCAACAATGTGGTCACAACATTAAATGGCCTAAGAAGTTGATAGATGTTAGTAGCTTAGGAAATTGATACAAGTTAATGGCATAGAAACTTCTCTAGATCTTTCTTATTACTCTATATAAGGAGCAATATTCTCCAAAAATGATGTAATGCAATTAAGAAAAAGCCAAGAAATCATTTTGGCTACAAGAAAAAGAAGAAAATGCTCCGTCAAATTATTCTCTCTAAGATTATCATTTCTTATATTCAGAAATACTCCGTTGTGTCTCAAATTTTAGCATTCGCATCATGCAACACAGCAAATCCCCGATTTGTAAACCACCCAACATACATTACATATCAGTGAAGAGTCCCAGAAAAATCGGATGGAACTGGAAGCGGGCCTTCAAATTTGCTGTCCGGCAAATCAATAAAAGGAGGTCAGCATTCTGTTTTCATGAGAGGTTTGTTCTTTAAACACCCGTACAAATATAGCCTGAACTCCTCTCAAGTCTCTGTCTCTCCTTAAAAAATTCTGTTGTTAAACACGTTTCCGTAAGTAGCTTTTGTACATGTAACCCATGCCCCCCTACTCTTCGTACTCCACCTCCCATTCATCTTTCTCCGTTTTTTCTTTGTGTGTGTTTTCCTGTGCTAAGTAACAAAAATTACAACCCCATAGTTTACGATTTCAAAATCCTCATGTCGCGGGTGATCACGTTTCCGGTTCCATTTAAAATGAATATCCTTCCTTGACGATAAGGCTTCGGATTTTGAAAATATCGGAGTCGCCACTAACTTATTTTAAGTTCAAGTTAGAAAAACTAGAGATTCGTTAAGGTTCGGGAATTAGGGATTACTAAATCGCATACATCACAAAGAAAAGGGAGGCTTTATCGTGTGTTTTCGATGTCCGATTCATTTGAGCTCGGTTTTAGAAAAAGAAGTTGTTTGATATAAAAAAATGATTTCGAGCTCAAAATGTCTACGTGAATCATTTTTTAGAGAATATTTCTTGAAAGTTGAATTTTCGGGCAAAATTACAAACAATTATAGATTTATTAATGCCCTTAACAATTTCTAAGCCAAAAAATAAATTCAAGGGAGAACTGGACGTTGTACCGTTGCTCGCTCTATATAGAACGCTCCTGTTAGCGTTTGTACCTCACAGAGCCGTTTTTAGAATACGGAGAACCTGGCAAGCCACTGATGCCGTAACGTTGGTGAGTGCGAAGCCGTCTTCAAAGGGTCTTGATCTTCGAGAATCCAAATAATCCCTCGAATACTTCGTAACCTCCGTTGTCTTGAATGCGTTGAGTGGGGTACGTGCCTTGGTTGTCCGCAAGGTACGCCCCGTAGATGTCAGCATAAAAAGCTGTCATAACCCAATTTTTTTTTTCAAAATAACAAAAATCACTAAAAATAGAAAAAACAAACAAAATCAAATAAAATCAAATAAAATCAAATCAAATTAACACAAATCAAATCAAATAAAATCAAATCAAATAAAAGTGGAAAAACTCTGAAGACACTCAGAGGAGACACGGTAAAAAATCCGAAGGATCTCTCAGATCCTACTCCTTCCTCGGAGTCACACCTTCAGACAATAAGAGATCTCCCTAGAGAGGTTTCTCGACCCTCGAGAGAAAATCGGAGGCCAATTCCTCCGGATACATACACTCAGATACACAGACAAGCATTGAGAGAAGAGACAAAAAATACAAGCACTGAAAGAAGAGACGGGAAAAAAGAAAGGCTTCGTCATCAAAGACGCGATCTCCCGACTTGTCTCCCCTAGAACGCAGATGCTCGACGACTCCGTCCGCGACTTGTGCTACTTGAAAATCCGATGACTAAGAGATGCCCGGGAGCACAGTAATGAGGAGGAGCTTAAATCTAGGAATGGAGAACAATCCACGAGGACGTGAATCCATTCGCAATCTCAGCAGAGGCAGTAACAAGAGATGAATGATTATTAAGCTTCCTCCGATGGCAACTGTACGCGCGCCTTCCGGCCTAGCACGCGCGCGGCGGTTCGGACGACCCGAGGATCCGGGCCCGCTCTCCTAGAGTCTTCCGGTCGGCGTCGCGACTCGAGCGTCGAACGCTGCGGAAAAGACCAGGGTGGTCCCTCCTTCGATTCCTGACCGGGTCTGCCCAGACTCTTCGCCGATCGTCTCCATGCTCCTTAAGAGGTGACGGGCGAAAAGAAGCGCATGGCCCGAGGAGGAAGCTTTAGGAGGTTCCAAGAGCGGCTCGTGTCGTCAGTCCCTCATTCAAAATGACTTCGTAAAATGAATGTGTTGTTGTTTAACCTAGGTAAACTATTACGGAGTCGCCACCGACTTAATTATAAAAGCTTGGTTTAAGTCGGAAAACCAGAGTAGATTCGGGGATTCCTAATTACTAACTCTTACATTTAAACATGCGAAAAGGTGGCGTTTGCTCCCAAAAAGTTTGCTTTTTGATTAACGGGTGTTGGACCCGATTCAGGCGTTGGACCCGAACTCATGTGTATTTGTTTAACAATCACATGCAACGATAAACCTATGGGCCTAAGGCATGCGGACAGGCACAGATAATTATTTAGATCAAAAGGAGCGGGGAAGGGGCGGTGATTACGGGCCTATGCACTTGGGCCCGCAATCCGTTACATGTGGAAATATAAAAAAAAACGAGAGGCCCGCACCTCCCTCATGTACCTGAGGCCAGTCGAGGGGTTGTATTGGCGTTGAGTTCGTCAGTTGGTTACAATACATGTGTCCTTGCATACCTCCACCTTTGTCTTCTTAAATCTTCGGGGTCGCTTCGTCGAATCCTCGAAAACAATTGGTTGATTTTCGTGTACACCAAATAAATGAAACTTTAGGGTAAGAGACGATGAAAATTAGGCAACACGAAAATAGAATACAGACAAATCAAGTAACGAAAAATAACTCAAATAAAGATTGTTTATTATTATTATTATTATTATTTAAAAAAAAAATGGCGTCAGATTAAAAGGAATGAGTAAATTATTTTGAATTAAATAATTCATAAATTGATATTAGGTTAAGATGACCAGGCGGACTAAATTGACATTTATATGAAAATCTAAATTACTTACGAAGGTGACATTTGATTGAAATTTGGACTAAATTGACATTTAGGAAAAAATAAAAAGTAAAAGAATCGCATTAATACACGGACAATGATTTAAAATAACAAAATAATATAATTTTAACAAAAGAAAGGAAAAGAAACATAACCTGATTTGTCATCTGAGAAATCCCCTTTTGCGGAGTGTGCCAACCAGTTAGGGGGATGGTAAGAGAGGGTGATGCCGAGGGAGATGGGTTTGCCATCGGGCTTGGCGACGCCGGAGGAGGTCGATCTGCTGCTGTCCTGAAGACGACCGAGGGAAGCTTGCTGTAGTGGGTGTTGTGGACTTCAGGATAGCGCCGTGGGGGAGGCGCCGGGAAGTGAGGACGGGGAGCCGCCTCAGAGCCGCCGACGTGTGGAGACGGGTCTTCTGGGGGGTGGAGCTCGAGCTTGTCGATGACGCCGGAGAGAGAGTTGATCCGCCGCCGCCGGGTTTTGGGGAACGCCTGGAAAGAGGTGCTCTTGGGAAGTCGGGAGCCACGGTGGGTTGCTGCCGCCGGGTTTCGAAGGCGCCGAGAAAGCTGGGCTTGAAGAGATGGCCAGGGAGGAGGGAGAAGGAGCCGTCACAGCTTCTGGTTAAACCGGATCGGTAGTTGTGGGTCTCGGGAAGTCCTAATGAAGAAGATCGCCCGCTTCGTCGCCGCCGAGGATGGATTGTGGGGATCGGGACGGAGGTAGGAGCTGGAGATGGGTGAAGATGAACCGCCGGAGGGGACTGATTGCTGGAAGGTCGATGGCCGCTGCCGCCGCTTGAACTCGGGACGCCGGGAAGCGGGTTGCCGCCTTGGGGGTTGGAAACATCAGAAAGGAAAGGCTGCTGGTTGCAGCCGCTAGCTCTTTGGGCACCGGGAAGGACGTGGGGGGTGCCTTTGCTATGGACTTCAAGAACGTCTGGAAAGCCGGGCGCTCCATTCCAGGCTCAGGAACGCCGGGGAGGATAGAGTCACCGATGCGGATTCTGTGGACGTCTGAGGAGGGGTAACAGAAGAGGGTCGTGAACCCAGCGGGGGCGCTGGAGCCGTCTTTGTCGGCGTCGACCTCCTCCATGGCTTGGCGGACGTCCTCAGCATTGGTAAGAACGGGAGAGGCAGAGAAGGAGGAGGGGACATGGTTTGCCGCCGTCCTGGAGTTTGGGACGTCGGTGAGGAAGCTGGTCTTGCCACCGTGAGGTTTGAGGGGATGCTGCTGATGCGGCTTTGGCGTTATTTGAAGAATTGCTTCACTGTTGCAACGGGGAGTTGGTTCGCTGCTGCTTGTGGATGGCTGGGACTGCGTACTTGGTGCAGAGTTGGGCGAGAAGTGCAGCTGGTCACCAAACACCAGAGGGGTTGTCTGGTGCCGTTCCTGTGAGCGATGAGCTGAAGGACCTTGGCGAGGAACTGTTCATGGATGACGGTGAAGATGACTGCAAGACGAGTCTTCCCTTTTGTTCGAAGACAATCCAAGACCCAGCAATGAAGGTCGTGGACCGAATGTGAAGGATCCGAGGTCTCCCCACGAAATGGATGACCGAAGGAGATTTTTTATAGGGGAAGGTTGGCTCTTGAGCTTCTGTCTCCTCCCCCGAGAAATTGGTAAGTTTTTTTTTAGAATTGTTCTGATCCCCCTGCCTTTTGAGCTTCAGAACCATTTTCTTTTACCCTTTCGATTCCCTTTACGCTTCAATTTTGTTGGGGTTTGATTAGAATTCCTATAATTCCCTTGAGATTCAAAGGGGTTGTTTGCTTTAATTTTATGCAGGCATTAATGGGGGGATTTGGTGTGCTCCCTCGAGTGATTTGGGCACGGGGAGATCGTCCTTTGCGGGATTTTTTTCGGGGATACCAGAAAAGTAGGTTTTGCTTTGTTCCTCTTTTGGCTTGGGCTGTGGGCTGTGATGTGTTGTTTTGTGGGTTAAGTTTGGCAAATCATTGTGGGCTGCCTTGGGCTCTATTTGCTTTTGGGTTTAATCTTTGGTTTTGCCTGGATATTGGGTTAAGAGCTGGTGGGTTAGCAACGTAGATGCAGCATGGACTGCTTTACTGTCCGTTGACAATGTGGTGGTCTTTAGCCTGCTATTGTCGGATGCAAATGAAATTACGGGTGACCTGACAGCTACTGGTCGTTGGCATTCAGAGCTGCTGCAGTTTCAACAAGTTAATGTTGCTTTGGTTGGCAGCGGACAGCCTTAAACCGTCGCGTCGGGGTACCGATTATGGCTGCTGTTCCTTTTGCTAATGCCATTGCTGCTGCTGTTGGTGGTGTTTCCTAATATGCGGACTTTGGCCGGTTATATGACAGCAGGTGGCGGGAGATATCGCACTCGAGGTTGGAGACCCGGGAGGCGATTGCCATTGAAGTAATCTTGCGGGCGAGATCCAGCTAGTCGTAAGGGTCGGCGGGGATAACAGCCCTGATGTGATCGATGTGGTCGAAGTCGGGTCCATCGCCAATACTGTCCTGCTGCGACATCACCCCTCGGCCACCAGACTTGTGGTGAAACGACCAATGATTTTTGTTGTTGCTTTGTATGCTGTTGATGTCGCTTGAACCCTTGTGGTTGCATTTAGCCATAAATGTTGAAATTTGAGTTGTAATTGGGCTTTGGTCATTTTAAGGGAAATTAATTTGAGGTATTACAGCAACCCATATTAACTCTGTCGCTGATGTCAAGCATGCTGCTTTCTGGAGTCAGCACATGGGCTGTAGTAACAATGCTGATGTTATTCCCATGAGCAGCGAGTTCTGCCCAGCAAGATGCATCCCATCTATCACCACGCCATGGTGTTACGTGGCCTGTCTTCAATGGAAGTTTCTCATGTGGGATCAGCCACTAGAGGCCTTGCACCGTCTCGGAGAACTCGAGTGGTTGGTTCTTCGAGAGCCAGCTCGAGAGAATAAATACCTGGAGGTTCACTGGCGGGTTCAGATAAATGCCACCCTCGGAAAAAACCGGTAGCACATGCTGCAAGATTCAATGCAGAGAAGGACAAGAGAGCTACAGTCAACGATGTCGTAATCACTCCAACTATCATGAAGGATCGTAAAGCAAGCGGTGCTGCCGGAGCATAGTTTGAAAGGAAGATTAATGTCAACAGCATAGATTTTACTTCGTAAATGATCGAACACAACCAATGTTACGCACAATGCATCAGCTCCAGCCCGTTCGACGCCAAATTCGAGTTTCCTGAGATATCAGTAACTTGTGCTTCTGGGACGGAGACAGATACCATTTTACATGACTCCTTAGCCAAGATAGTCATTGAATAAATCTCTCTCGAGTTCCTGGAACCTGCAGCGAACATGAGCATAGAATCCGCTAAATGAGCCGCACCAGCATCCAACATCGGTGATTCCGACCGGAGCAACAGAACCCGATGTCGTACTGGCGATCGTTTTCTCGCCTCTTGTATCACAGCCTCCCAAGATGTCCATGTCACCTCTTAGTCGGCGGCCCGACAACAACCCATCTACGGCTTCCTGTTCTCCCTCGCCGCCAAAGTCATCTGGACCCAGTCGATTTGCCATCTCTCCAGCGCTAGCACCGCCAACCATGCCAGGTTAATGGAGATCCCATGCCGAAGAGGTTCGCTGTCAAATGACGGGAGCGGAGAGCTCCGTCCCGACATTTGGCAGGTATTGCAGGGGCATGCCTTGCAGACAACCGAGGCACGTACCCTATTCAACACGTTCAAGATAACGAAGTTTTCGGGGGATTATTTTGGATTCTCGAAGATCAAGACCCTTTGAAGACGGACCCTTTGAAGACGGCTTCGCACTCACCAACGTTACGGCATCAACGGCTCGCCAGGTTCGCCGTAAGCCCATTCTAAAAACGGCACCGTGAGGTACAAACGCTAATGGGAGCATTCTACAAAGAGCGAGAAATAGTACAAACACCCGGTTCTTCCTTGAATTTATTAGAAACTGTTAAGAGCATTAATAAAATCTATGTTGCTTGCATTTTTTCCCATAAAATCAATTTTTAAGAGGAAATACTTTCATAAAAATGACCCGCATAGACATTATAAGAATTATAGAGCTCGAGATCATTTTTTCTAGAAGTCAAACGATTTCTTTTTCTAAAACCGAGCTCAAATAAATTCGGACATCGGACACACAATAAAGGCCTCCCTTTTCTTTTGATACATGCGATTTATTAATCCCTAATTCCCGAACCTTAACGAATCTCTATAGTTTTTCTCACTTAAACTTAAAATAAGTTAGTGGCGACTCCTTCACATTTTCAAAATCCGAAGCCTTATCGTCAAGGGAAGATATTCATTTTAAATGGAACCGGAAACGGGATCACCCGCGACAGATTTGGCGACTCCACTGGGGACACTGGGTAATTTTTTAGAGGATTAGGGCCGAAAAATCGATTTCAAAATTGGGGGGCGGCTTAGCTTTATGTGAAGTGTGTTTGCGCTTTACTTTTCCGATTGTCTCTGTTAGGCATATAGTGAGTTGTCCTAAAACCCAGGGACACCTAAGTTTAGGGGTATACCTGCCATATGAGAGAGGTTGTCTACCTCTTTACCTGAGGCATATACCAACTCGCCCTTCGTCCGAGGGTGAGTCAAAAGCCAGTCTAGATAGGCATGTGTTTGAAGGCCATACAAACTTTTATGACTCTAACAATTTATTTCTGTGCCTGCATTGTTTGATGTCACATGATCGATATTTTTCAATTCTTGATTTTTCATCTTACATGAGCCTTCATCCCGGGCGCCATAGGATTAGTTCGGGTATACCATATGCCGACGGGTATTGGCTGTTTGCCTCTACCTTTAGGTGGGTACCCACCTGTTTACCACCGGACGAATATCCGAGTTCTTTCATTTAAAATGAACCCAAACTCGGATTTCTCCGTTTACGGATAATGAACGGGTCCAAGCCACATCCAAGACGGTAGATAGAAGATCTCATACTTATCTATATTTTTTTATCCATATGGTCTGAATTGATCTTCTTGTTATACATTAACCACCATTTTTCTCTTACTTTCAATTTCGCTAACATGCCTTCTGTTCAATGAGCGAATATAAGGGAAGTGATTTCTGCACCGAGTTTCCTTTTTATGCTCGCATATTGTCACTTATGCTTGCATATTGTCGAACTTGATCATTCTACATACATTCAAAGCTTTCGAGTCATGATATTCTAGAAAAATGCCTACTCATATGCATAACATTGATGCATGTCTAAAAAAAAAACAACATTCTTTCCAGACCTTTATGACGATACACATAGATTTTCAACAGACTTTGAATTCATTTTTTTCGTCATTTTATTATCACATGGCTTCGACAATTTTTCTTAAAAGAAAAAAAACTTCGCCTTTTTTTTTTAAGTGAAAGGGCATATAAGTGTTCATTGAGCGTTGACACATATCTTGCATCTACAAACATAACCTTTTTTATCCAGACTAATACATGATTTTTGTTTTTGTTTGAGGTGCCCCGTATCTATCAAAGTGGGACTACTCATCACTTCGAATGTGCAACAACATCATTCCGGCTCGACTTTGTCACACACATTTCATTTCCAATTTATTGGTTAAGGTGTATTCCTTTCAATCTTGCTTATTATTTAAATCAATCAAGCATGTCATCTACCATCTGGATTTCGGTTTTTCTTATGCAGGCAGACGAACATCCCCTCTTCCAACGAGGCATACGATGAACATTCAATTGAACCAAATGTTAAAGTCCAAGAAGCAAAACTCATTCAACCAGTTTCATACTATCACCATCCACAACACCAATGCTAGGTTTACAATCACCATCCGCATTCGAAGAACAAACTGGGAAAGATCGTCACAAAGCAACTAAAATGACATCATGGAGTTTGTTCAACACCAATATCAAAAGAATACAACAAAGCATATTCTCCCAACCATCGAATTCAGAAAAGGAGAGCATGACCCTGTCAAACCAAGCTGGGTTAACATTATTCTCAAAGCATATGCTGGGGCAAGCTCCATCCCATGGGAATCAACATGCCTTCAAGAGTGCAAGGGAAGTATCATTCTAATCCTTAACATTCAAAATTGAACATTGATTACGTTTGTTTTCTCTTCTTACAGTATTAGAATCGGGGCAATTCAATGATAGTTCGCCAATGGATCACCGTTACACACACTTGCGGCCTTGCCTACAAGGCCTTCCATTTCTCTTTTCAATCACTTTAAAATCAAAGAATAATGCATATTTTAAAATTTTTTTACACAGGTTCAGTTTCACTACAACATTGATTAGGAGCTCAGACTATGACGAAGTCATCATAAGGGGGTGACATTCCAATTTTATTTCAGATAACCTCATTGTCAAACATTCATTCTATTCTTTGATGTTTCTTTGCAGACTCTCCGAATCCTTAAATCAGACGAAGCACATCATCAAGCTTTGGAACTACTAAAAGTTCAAGCTCATCAACTTACTAAGCTGGAGCAGCACATCCATGTCAAGTCAATCACGAAATCCTCTCATCTACCGAAAGACAACACACTTCAACTGAGGCAACTCTTTTCGAACGGGTCTATGAAGCACAAACAGTTTTATCAATCGAGCAACAATCCACTGCACATCAGATGCATGTCAAGAGCTTTCCACAAAAGTCACTGCACATCAGATGCCTTTCCACAAAAGTCATGTCGATGCATGCAAGCCTAGTGACACGATTCTAAAGAAGATTCTTTCGAATGTTAAGGATTCCCGAGGAAAAATCTTCCGCAACTACGACAGTCCTTATGTGGTCAAGCAAATATCTGCAAGAGCGCTTTCACAATAAAGATGGACGGAGATGTTCCATCCCAGTCGGTCGATTTGTTTCAGGATCGACGAACTAGAAAAATCAACCTAGAATACTCAACCTATGGGGCTCGCAACCCATGTCGAATAAACGGTGAAAGCAAGTATCGTTCTAATTTAAATCACAATAAATTAGAAACTAATCAATGCTATCTTTCTTTGCAGATACTTTAACTGGGGCAAGAACCAATCGCCTCGGGTAACCAGTAAAGGAAGTATCGTTCCAGCTCATATATTACAAAATCAAAAACTAATCAATGCTTCATTTCTTTTGCAGAGGCTTTTACTGGGGCAATGAACACGAGTCTCAGGTAACTAGTAAAGAAAAGCATCGTTCCAAGTTTAAAATTTCTCACATTGAACATGATTATACATCCTATTTTTTCCTATATGGCATCAAGTCGAGGCGAACATCATAGGTAAAATTATTATTTCATAAAACATGTGTCATGTTCATTTGTCATGCAATCTCACTAAACGATTTTATTCAAAACATTGAAACACTTTCCTCAGCGGAACACTTGTGTGCTAAAGATAGAAAGGCAAACATATCCCCAAACACATACCCTTTTCGAGAGTTGAGTGCAAACACTTGTGAGAAATCCAGACATGATAGCACCGGAGTGGGAAGGAAATCCCTTTGACGGAAAATGCTCTAGCTAGGATGACATCGAGCATTCTTTCTTATCCCCAAACACTTTACCATTGCTAGCCATTCCTAGCCAAAGTGGAGATTTTTTGAAACACAATTCCCTTTCAAATCAAAGAATCGTCTCATATCGAGGTAAAAGGAGTTTCTGTAGTCTACATTTCCGAATAGGACTCAGATGTAGATGCGTCACTTCCTCAATTTTGAGTGTGAAGTACATCCCTAATGGATCTCGCAAGTCGGCACAATACTGTACCATCTTTCAATCATTCGAATGCATCCAAACAATTCCAGAGAACCAAGTCTGTTGAATATTCCAAAAAAAAGAGCAAAAAAAAAAATGAAATGAAAATGAAAATGAGACAGGGGGAACAAGCAAAAAAAGAGAGCCCTTCAATATCATTCAAAGAAAAAGCAAATTTTGACACAAGGGCCAAAGACGGTCGCAAAAGCAAAATGTCAAGAAAAAAGGGACAAAAGTTTTAGAACCCTGATCTCGATTTGTCAATCTGGGCAAACCGCTTTAAATTCAAAAGCCTCGTTTCCCATGGGAAAAGATAGAGAAAATTATTCTTCTACAACATTTCCCCACAAATTCACACTCTCATATGCCATCATACCCATACCCTTGTGTATTGTGTCGACGAGCAAGTCCACATTGGGAGAACCACGCTCAAAGGTGACGTCCTTGCATTTTGAGCCTTATTTGATGAGATTCTTTGACTTGCTTTCTTTCCAAAAAGATTAAGCCTTCTATAAAATACGGTCTTAGACCAAGCCTGCATTACAACCAAAATCAAAGTCTCTTTCGACTAGCCTCTGTGCATTCATTTCAAAGGAATCGAACTTCCCACTCATATAGCATAGAAACATATTTGAGTGAGCCTTGAGAGATGTAAGAAAGACCTTTCTTTATTCTCTATCGCATGAGTGTTTCTATTTTTGAAAAAAGAAAAAAAAATGAAATTTTTGTGCATGCATATAGAACATCTTGCCTTCATATCATCCACAGTCAGAAATTCGGCAAGTCACATGGGAGATGCAAACAATCTCAAGCATACTTCATGATTCCAAGGCTCAAGCCTTTATGCTAAGGTATGATCTTCTTCACTACAGTTAAGCAGTCTTGTGGTATGGTAATACTTCAAAGTCAAGTTATCCATTTCTCAATTTTACTCGGTAAAGCGTGAACAAACGCAATACCATCTGGCTAAGCGTTTACGAACAAACGCGACGCCACTCGATCGAGCGTTTACTAACAAACGCTACGTCATTCCAGTTGGTTAAGCATTTATTAACAAATGCGACACCATTCGGTAAAGCGCGAACAAACGCAATACCATCCGGCTAAGCGTTTACTAACAAACGTGACGCCATTCGACTAAGCGTTTACTAACAAACGCTATGTTACATTCTTTTCGGTTAAGCGCTTACTAACAAGCGTGATACCTTCCAGTCGGTTAAACGTTTACTAACAAACGTTATACCACTTCCAGTAGGCTAAGCGTTTACTAACAAACGCGACGCCATTCGACTAAGCGTTTACTAACAAATGCTACGTCACATTCTTTTCGGTTAAGCCCTTACTAACAAATGTGACACCATTCGGTTAAGCGCTTACTAACAAGCGCGATACCTTCCAGACGGTTAAACGTTTACTAACAAACGTTATACCACTTCCAATCGGCTAAGCGTTTACTAACAAACGCGACGCCATTCGACTAAGCGTTTACTAACAAACGCTACGTCATTTCAATTTGGTTAAGCATTTACTAACAAATGCGACACCATTCGGTTAAACGCTTACTAACAAGCGCGATACCTTCCAGTCGGTTAAACGTTTACTAACAAACGTTATACTACTTCCAGTCGGCTAAGCGTTTAGTAACAAACGCGACGCCATTCGACTAAGCGTTTACTAACAAACGCAACGTCATTTTCAATTTGGTTAAGCATTTACTAACAAATGCGACACCATTCGGCTAAGCGTTTACTAACAAACGCGACGCCATTCGACTGAGTGTTTACTAACAAACGCTACGTCGCATTCAATTCGGTTAAGTGCTTACTAACAAGCGCGATACCTTCCAGTCGGTTAAGTGTTTACTAACAAACACGATACCACCTCCAGTTCGGCTAAGCCCTTAATAACAAGGACAACGCCACTTCCAACTCGACTGAGTGTTTACTAACAAACATGATGTCATTTTCATTCGGTTAAACGCTTACCAACAAGCGTGATACCATTTCTCAATTCTTTTCGGTTAAGCGTCTATTAACAGACGTGACACCACTTCCAGTTTTCCAGTTTTGGTTAAGCATTTACTAATAAATGCAATACCATTCGGTTAAGCGTTCGTACAAACGCGTCACCACCTCCATTTCGGTTAAGCGTTTATTAACAAAAGCGATACCATTTTCAATTCTTTTTGGTTATGCGTTCGTACAAACGCTACACCTCTTTTCACCGGTTCTTGGTTATGCATTTTCAACAAATACGACGCCATTCTTGGCTAAGCGTTTATTAACAAACGCAATGCCTAAGCATTCCTTTCCAAAAAATTGGGTTCTTAATAATTCTTTGCTCGAACATTTTACCAAACATTCTCATAAAGAGGGGCAACTGTCATAACCCAATTTTTTTCAAAATAACAAAATTCACTAAAAATAGAAAAATCAAACAAAATCAAATCAAATCAAACAAAATCAAAGAAAATAAAATCAAATAAAGTCAAATCAAATAAAATAAAATCAAATAAAAGTGGAAAAACTCTCAAGACACTCAGAGGAGAGACGGTAAAAAAATCTGAAGGATCTCTCAGATCCTACTCCTTCCTCGGAGTCACACCTTCAGACAATAAGAGATCCTCCTAGAGAGGTTTCTCGACCCTCTAGAGAAAATCGGAGGCCAATTCCTCCAGATACACACACTCAGATGCACAGACACGCATTGAGAGAAGAGACAAAAAATACAAGCACCAAGAGAAGAAACGGGGAAAAAGAAAGGCTTCGTCATCAAAGACGCGATCTCCCGACTTGTCTCCCCTAGAACGCAGATGCTCGACGACTCCGTCCGCGACTTGTGCTACTTGAAAATCCGATGACTAAGAGATGCCCGGGAGCACAGTAATGAGGAGGAGCTTAAATCTAGGAATGGAGAACAATCCACGAGGACGTGAATCCATTCGCAATCTCAGCAGAGGCAGTAACAAGAGATGAATGATTATTAAGCTTCCTCCGATGGCAACCCATATTAACTCTGTCGCTGATGTCAAGCATGCTGCTTTCTGGAGTCAGCACATGGGCTGTAGTAACAATGCTGATGTTATTCCCATGAGCAGCGAGTTCTGCCCAGCAAGATGCATCCCATCTATCACCACGCCATGGTGTTACGTGGCCTGTCTTCAATGGAAGTTTCTCATGTGGGATCAGCCACTAGAGGCCTTGCACCGTCTCGGAGAACTCGAGTGGTTGGTTCTTCGAGAGCCAGCTCGAGAGAATAAATACCTGGAGGTTCACTGGCGGGTTCAGATAAATGCCACCCTCGGAAAAAACCGGTAGCACATGCTGCAAGATTCAATGCAGAGAAGGACAAGAGAGCTACAGTCAACGATGTCGTAATCACTCCAACTATCATGAAGGATCGTAAAGCAAGCGGTGCTGCCGGAGCATAGTTTGAAAGGAAGATTAATGTCAACAGCATAGATTTTACTTCGTAAATGATCGAACACAACCAATGTTACGCACAATGCATCAGCTCCAGCCCGTTCGACGCCAAATTCGAGTTTCCTGAGATATCAGTAACTTGTGCTTCTGGGACGGAGACAGATACCATTTTACATGACTCCTTAGCCAAGATAGTCATTGAATAAATCTCTCTCGAGTTCCTGGAACCTGCAGCGAACATGAGCATAGAATCCGCTAAATGAGCCGCACCAGCATCCAACATCGGTGATTCCGACCGGAGCAACAGAACCCGATGTCGTACTGGCGATCGTTTTCTCGCCTCTTGTATCACAGCCTCCCAAGATGTCCATGTCACCTCTTAGTCGGCGGCCCGACAACAACCCATCTACGGCTTCCTGTTCTCCCTCGCCGCCAAAGTCATCTGGACCCAGTCGATTTGCCATCTCTCCAGCGCTAGCACCGCCAACCATGCCAGGTTAATGGAGATCCCATGCCGAAGAGGTTCGCTGTCAAATGACGGGAGCGGAGAGCTCCGTCCCGACATTTGGCAGGTATTGCAGGGGCATGCCTTGCAGACAACCGAGGCACGTACCCTATTCAACACGTTCAAGATAACGAAGTTTTCGGGGGATTATTTTGGATTCTCGAAGATCAAGACCCTTTGAAGACGGACCCTTTGAATACGGCTTCGCACGCACCAACATTACGGCATCAACGGCTCGCCAGGTTCGCCGTAAACCTATTCTAAAACGGCACCGTGAGGTACAAACGCTAATGGGAGCATTCTACAAAGAGCGAGAAATAGTACAAACACCCGGTTCTCCCTTGAATTTATTAGAAACTGTTAAGAGCATTAATAAAATCTATGTTGCTTGCATTTTTTCCCATAAAATCAATTTTTAAGAGGAAATACTTTCATAAAAATGACCCGCATAGACATTATAAGAATTATAGAGCTCGAGATCATTTTTTCTAGAAGTCAAACGATTTCTTTTTCTAAAACCGAGCTCAAATAAATTCGGACATCGGACACACGATAACAGCCTCCTTTGCTTTGTGATGCGTGCGATTTAGTAATCCCTAATTCCCGAACCATAACGAATCTCTATAGTTTTTCTAACTTAAACTTAAAATAAGTTAGTGGCGACTCCTTCACATTTTCAAAATCCGAAGCCTTATCGTCAAGGGAGGATATCCATTTTAAATGGAGCCGAAAACGGAATCCACCCGCGACAAAAGCTAAAACAACGAAGTAAACTGTTCGAAAAAAGCTTGAAAGTTTATATTTGATTGCTTCACTTGTAATCTTTCCGTATGGTGTCAAATAAGTAGAATTAGACAAAACATACTATGAATAGATAATAAATAGGCCTAATTAGCAAATATATCATGTACTATACTCCAATTTTTCGATCTATCCCGTCGTCTGAAACGTATCGTACAGTAACCCCATGTAAGGCCGTTACTTCAAATGTATCATCTGTTATGCATGCTCTTAACGGCGTCCGACGTGTCGCACACGTGGCCTGACGCCATTAATTATACTAGTTTAGATCGAAAACCCCATTTTACCCTCACCCTTTTCTGACCCCTCTTACGTTCAATCGAGCCTATATGCCCTAATTTCACCCCAATCCCTTTCAACCATCTCCTGCCCTGAATCTTAATTCCTCCGTCCACCCCTTTCCCCCTCTCCCCGTCGACTAATCCTTCTATAATCGGCACCCCGGACTCCCCAAGAAGCGTAATCACAGTTGCTGTCCCTTGCTCCCCCAGAAGCGTAATCCCAGTAAGTGTCCCCGACTCCCCCATCACAGACGAGTGTCCCCGGTTCCACCTTTCAATTTTTTGCATTTTTGTTCTTCCAGAAGCTGTACGTTCCAGAAGGTTCCCAATTTATGGACGTGCAGCGTGGTCGGGCAATGGGTTTCAGCAATAGCAGTACGTCAAGAAGCTCTTCCAGTGGCCGAACTGTATTTTGTTATTGCGAAATTCAATGTAATGTTAAAACAACTACAAATGCAAAAAATTTTGGTCGAAGATATTATAGATGTCCCGTTACAAGGATTCAGATGGTGGATGTGGATTTTTTGAATGGATTGACCTCAAAGTTAGTGGTGGAGTTGTTTCGGAGCCTGCAAAGATCCCTCAAGTTGCTGCTGTTGAAGCTAAATTGTGGAATACAGAGGTTGATTTGATCAAAGCGAAAGCCGAAATAGAGATGCTGAAGGCTGGAGAAAATAGATATATGTTGTTATGTTGTGTTTTGTTTGCTTTAGTATGTATTTTATCCTACGTAGTTGTTGTTAAGTGAGCATAATATAATGTTATCTTGATATGCATCTGTATGAGTTATGAAAACTGTTAAGGAATGTTATCCAGGGATGTTATCCTGATATGCATCATTTAATAAGTTACAACATTCCTACCTTAAAAAGTTACTACATTCCCAGTTAAAAACTTACAACATTCCCAGATTTGTTCAGAAGCGACACAGCAAAATTTCAACAGTTCCACATTTCTAGATTCCAAGTGTACAGGATTAAAAAGTGAAATAACAGAAGCTTGTTCCATCAGTATGCGCATTTCCATAACTGAAGCTTAGACCTGCAACACCTGATTCTTGTGTGCCACTTATGCCCACGTTATAGCGGCTTTGGGGCTGGTCCATTACAGGGGGTTGAACCATCATAGGCCCCCTTCCCGTGGCCCTCCTTCCCGTGGCCATCCTTCCCGTGGCTCCCCTTCCGGTGCCTCCCCTTCGTGTGCCTCTCCTTCCGGCTCCTCGCCTTCCTGTTGCTCCCCTTGTTGTTGCTCCCCTGCCTCTTCCTCCTCTCCCGGTGGCTCCTCTCTCTGCAGCACCTGAATACATGCCCTGCAACTGAAGAAACATAACAGATCCCAGGAGTTACATACCAAACAACCAAACAAGGAATTACTAAAAACAACAACTTACAATTTGGGTTCCAGGATGAACAATTATAGTATTTTCATGTTGTACAGAGTCGCCGGGCTCTGTCGAAGATGTAGGTCCAGATTGGGCTTTGCAACTCCTCCTGTTATGTCCATATCCCTTACACTTGCTGCATTGCATCTCCAAACCCCTCCTTGGTAACTTGTGCAGGTTCTTTGGCTCTTCATCAACTCCCTTTCTTCTATTCTTCTTTGGTCTCCCTGACCTGATTTTGAATGGTGGAGGCTGAATGGGTTCCCCTTTAGCTTCAGGCCATGCCGTCTCCCCATCCAATGGTGTCAATGTGTACTTGTATGCTTTAAGATATGTATCTTTTTTATACCAGTGACTAACATAGGCCTCAATGTCATGTTTCATGAAATTTATGGAGGCCACTCCATGATAACAAGGAATCCCAGTCAACTCTCACTCCCTACATGTACAACTAGACCTAAGCAAGTTCACGACATACTTCTCACTTATATGCACAACCTCAAACAATTGGCCTAAGCAAGGTTTCGGTACCCATTTTCCAGCCTCTACCTTCAGTTTCTTAATCTTGGCTCTAATGTTAGGGCATACAATGTCAGACTCTCATCAAACAGCATACTCTTATGGTACATCCTTTGCATAAGAGTAGATTTAATATCATCTAATATTTCTACAATTGGCCGAGTCCTAGGCAATGCAATGTAGCTATTAAACGTCTTACAAATGTTATTATCTGTGGCATCACACTTAACAGTTGGGTTAAAGAAGACCTGCAATAAATATAACTGACCTTCAATCTTAATCACTCACTATCAGGCCCCAAATGGTTTAGGGTAGACTTCATACCTTGCAAAAGTGTTCCGGACCCTGCTTCAGAAAGTCTTCTGCTGCTTCTTCTGATAGCAGTCTCATGTTGTTCAGGTTTTGCTTGTAGGCTGCTTCGTGCGTGCTCTTCACGGTTTCCCAAAAGCACTTCTTCAGTAATTGTCCATGATGTGTGCTTTTCCAGTTCGCATAAATATGTCGAGCACAGTTACGGTGCTCAGCCAATGGTGCTAATTCAGCCACATCATGAATCAAACCCTACAACGAAGAAGATAGGTTACATAATTGAAAACCTCGCTGAATTACATAATTGAAGTTAACGAAATGACATTACCTTCTGTTTTTCACTGATGAAGGTCCGGCCATTGCCATCATTTACACCCAAATTAGCAAATAGAACACTTAAGAACCACATCCAAGACAACGTGTTCTCCCCTTCAACGACTGCCCAGGCTATCGGAAACATGTGATTGTTTCCATCCCGACCAACCGCAGACAATAGAATTCCTCCAGCAGCATGCTTCAGGAAAGTACCATCAAATCCAATAATGTTCCTACAACCCTGTCTAAACCCCTTACGCAATTCATTAAACCCGACATACAACCGTTTGAAAGTGTTAAACAGTCCTAAACTTGGAGTAAACTCAAGCTCCAGCTTAAATGTGATTTCCGGGCACATCTTACTCAGGAAAGCAATGTAACTCCTAATTTTCTTGTAATGCTCCTCAATTGAACCATTCAACAATTCCTGAGCATGCCACTTAACACGGTACACTTGGAGTTTGTTAACCTGAAGGGAATACTTTTCCATCAAATCGACCATAATATCTCTCGCTGTCATTGAGTCAAGAGGTCGATTGTTCTTGATGAACTCACGCGCCAGCCATGAAAACTAGCTTGACGATTTGTCAACGATCTTGTACATTTATGTTCCGTGTTACACGACTTCACAACAACGGTACTTTCCCGTTGCAACCACCCAGCATACACTCGCCAAGGACAACCCTTGCCACACGCGACCTCTATTCTTTTATTATCACTTCTAACCCAATGAACATCTACACCATTACAAATGGCATAATCCTGAATTGCATGCATAAATTGTTCTAAGTCGTAAAAACTCAAACCAATATCAGACACTAAGCTCATATGATCACATTCGGGATCATACATTCTTGACTTAATCCCACTAGCTACAATCTGTCCCTGACCCTTACTATCTCCATCCCCCACATCATCCTCAGACCCAACATAGTCTGAACTAACCTCACTATCTAAATCCATCTCCTTTTCCAACCGATCAGGCCCCAAATTTTCAACAGACTCATCATCTACCTCCAATTGTTGTTCCTCCTCCTCCGGATCACTCATGTTTCTCTCATCACCCTCAATGTATATGTGAATATACTTAGCTTCAAGCAATAAAAAAACCATCTCACTAACCTGGCTATCAGTCAAGATTTCTATCAACCCTTTAGCTAAGCTTTTCCGAGGCTTAGCGAACCACATCCTACTTGGTTCATATCCAGCCCTTCTAGCCAAGTTCATAATGGTAAAATATCCTATCTTGTCAACATCTACGTCTTCGAACTTAGTTAATTTTCCCCCACAGTACCTCACTCGATGGCTTAAACTAAGTGTACCACCTACGTGAAAAATCAAATCACCCCTTTGCACATCCATCTCAGCCTAATGGATCAACAATACCAAGTCAGACTAACTTACCAAGTCATACAAACCTACATTAGGAAACGTAGAGGAAAAGGGAGAAAAAACTTACCAGTGGTGAAGATTGCGAAATTAGGGCGGAATCGGCTCAGGGGTGAAATCAGTGGGTGAAACTAGGGCGGATTCGGCGTGAAGGGGTGAAGGGGTCAGTCGGAATTGGGTGGGTGAAGACGTGAAGGGGTCAGACGAAATCGGGTGAAATCAATGGGTGAAGGGGTGAATGGGTCAGACGGAATCGTGCGGGTGAAGGGGTGAAGGGGTCGGATGGAATCGGCTGGGTGAAGGTGTGAAGGGGTGAAGGGGTGGGACGGAATCGGGTGAAATTGCTGGGTGAAGGCGTCAAGGGGTTAGATGAAATCGGGTGAAGGAAGACACGTGTATAAGCTGGGTTAATTCCATCTAAACGGGTATAATTAACGGCGTCAGCCCACGTGTGCGACACGTCGGACGCCGTTAAGAGCAGACCTAACGGATGATACATTTGAAGTAATGGCCTTACATGGGGTTACTGTACAATACGTTTCAGACGACGGGATAGATCGGAAAAATTGGGTATAGTACATAATATATTTGCTAATTAGGCCTAATAAATATGGTGAAAGACTATACGAATGAAATTTTGAAAGTATGAATAAATCACCTGACTAATCTTAAATTTTTTATATGAGAACGAGGAATTCTCTTTTAGCCAAGTTAACAATTAAAATTTTTTATAAAGTAATAATAATAATCAAAACAAAGCAAAACACAAGAAAGAAAGAAAATAAAATAAACAGACCCACAACAATCGTAAGAAAGCAAATAGGGAAGGAAAAGTCAAAATAGAAAAATTCTTTACCTCTTAGACTGGGGCCAGGTGGGGGTTTCAAGATCGAGGGCCGAGGCTTCCATCGAGAGCTTGGAGTCAGGGACGAGACGGACGGAGAGCTAGAGACGGCCGGTGCTGGGACTCGTCCGTATGAGGGAGGCTGGCCCTCAGGAGTTCCACGGGCATCTCTCGGGTGATTGCCCTCCAGGTTTCCAATCCGATGGTTTCTGGGCTTAACTGGTTCTGCGACATCAGAGACTGGACGATGGTCCCGTACTTGGTGAGGCAGTATTTCGCGAGCAGCGAGAAGAACACGTTGAAAGAAGCCTGCCACAGCCTACGGTTTGGCAACATACAGTTGCTCTGGGTGTGCTGGGTAGTGGTTCACGCGGAAGAATGAGTCGCTCTGCTTGTCCCTCAGCATGGAGCTAATCCTGTCCTTGCAATAATTATTTTCCTTGGCGGTCGAGAGCGTCGAGGCAGGGATCGGGGCCAAGTCGATGGCGGCTGCTGGGAATGCCGAGCGCGGGTTGCCCAAATCCGAGGAGAACAGAGGCGTGGCGGCCTTCCTTGAGCTGCTTGCCGGCGAAGGTGGGTCGCCGCTGGTCCGATGGAGATGCGAGGTGTGAGTCCCCGATGCTAGGTCCATGGGTGTCGAGATGGACTCGTTGGAATAAGGACAGGTCGGAGGCAAATCCGGGACTTGTGTTGGGATGAACTGAGGATGTCCTGGAAGCTTGTCCAGCGGTCGGAGGCTTTATTGTCGTTGAGGAACCACCAATGCGGGAATCGGGGATATCGTTGATGACGACGATTGTTGGCTGCCATGGTTCATCCAAGGGCGTTGAGTGCTGATTCAGAGCTGGTGTTGCGGAAGCCGCCATGACTGGGGAAAGGAAAACGAGACATCGGAAGCTGTTCGATGATTGCAGGGTCCCATCTGTCGACACCATGGGTGAGGCACTCCCACTCCTGGACCGACTCAAGGGGGTCGGTTGTAGACGTCGATCACTGGTATCATAACAATGACCTTTACAAGTGACTTTCCTCATCTGGCTGAACCGTGGCTCATGAGCCAAACCCAGTGCAATTGGGAAACTCTCCACTGGCTTGTCCCTAGTGAAGTCCACGTGCTTCATCAGCCCCAAGTCAAGCCACCCCCTGGAGACTTCTCCAAGATCACTTTGATGTACAACTTGAAGGTGATTGAAATTGAGCTTGGCCAATCTGAACAAATGCAGGTTCGCTCCTCTCCGTTCGTAAGACTCGGGGTGCCACTTGACATCGTATTCTCCAGTGCAAAGGTGGCTCTGATCAGTCCTCTTTGCTACTGTCAGTTCCCGTTGAAGTAGTGGCAGCAGAATTTCTGGCTTTAACGAACGCATCCTAATTTCCTTCCTGGATCTGCTGATAAACGGCCATGACTTCGGATATTTAAATTTCGGATGGGTCAAACGAAGTCTAAAAGTGCGTTTGCTTGTTGATGGTCATGTAAACTAAAACAAAAAGAATCAAAGCAGGCAAATTCACCAAATCAATCTACAACAAAAGAAAGAGGTTACCGGGTATTGAAAACGTCTTGATGGAGGAGTTATCTGACGTCGCCGATGAATAATACGAAGTTACTTTGACGACGAAGCCTTTCTTTTTCTTTCTCTTCTCTCCGTACTTGTTTTCTCCGTCTCCCTCGTGTGCTTCCTCGAGTCAAGCTATCTATAGGGAGTAATTGGATTTTCTTATGATTTTGTGGGATTTTAGTGATATTTGATGATTTTCTATGATTTTTATTGATTTTCGAAATATTTACAAATTTTGTAGTGTTTTATGAAGATTTTCAATTTTTTATTGTTTTTGTGATTTTTGTAGAAAAAATTGGGTTATGACACCACACCACCAAACTCACTCTTCTAAGGGGTTGTTCAAAACCGCAAAATGAAAATTTACCCATGTTCTTATCAAGAACATAAAGGTCAACTGTTAACCATCTATCGGAGTTCCCCCCTCCCCATCGATGTTCGGATTTTTTTAATTGGCAGCTACATCTTAATGTGGTAAGGAGTGCTTTCAGGAGATGCAAGAACAAAGAGAGCACTAACCTGGTGAATAAGGAGAAATAAAGAGGGGTTGGCATGAAGCTCTCTTACATTTGTAATTTTTGTTCTTATTTTTAACATAAGAGAAGTTGCATGCTTTACTAATGTATATCATAACATCATCATGTTGAAGCAGCAAAACAAACAAAAATCCAGAAACATTCAACATGTAAGTTGGATTCTCACAGTTTACCTTCGACCATTCCTCCGTTGGTCACCCTTCTTCCTCTTGGACATTTTCCTATAATTAGCTTCCAGTCTGATGACCACTCGGAGTAGTCAGAGAGGCCTTCCCAATTCCAGCACCATATATCCCAACGATATTCCCATCCCCATCGCGCTCCCGAAACCCAACACCACGTACTTCCCACTCCAGCCACCCTCCGCCCTCCTCTCCACCGTCCTTTCCTTTTGACGGTGGTTGTACTCCCTGACCGTACGATCTCGTGAGCGGAATACCAGAGTCCGGGATTTCCTTTGAATGAACTATTTGAGAAGGTGTTGAAGTGTCTTCCCAGTGGTATAGGCCCCGTGAGGTTGTTACTTGAGAGGTCCAAAAATCCAAGGGATGTGAGCTTCACTAATTCTTTTGGAATTTCTCCAATGAGATGATTAGAAGAGAGGTCCAGTGATTCCAGATTTGTCAAGTTTCCGACGGATGGAGGGATCGACCCCGTGAAGAGGTTGCGAGACAAATTCAGACCTTTGAGCGATTTAAGTAATCCAATATTTTTAGGAATCTCTCCATGAAGTGATTACTCGATAAGTCGAGCATCGCAAAATGGACATTGATCTTCACAATTTCCATCTCGATCCCTTTCAAGTAGATCATCACCGAGTAATATTCCCGAACATAATTACTTGACTGTAGATATTATTTGCCAAAATCGTAATTACTGTCTCTCGTCATGCCGAATATTTCGATGATGAATTCATCTTGGAGATTTCCATCGAAACTATTGTGGGAGAGGTCCATGATGCTTGCCATGGGGAAAGGATGAGTTTTCTTGGAAATAATAACACGACCATGGAAATGGTTGGATCTTAAACTGAGCACCTTCAACGAAAGATCCCCTAACCAATTGGGGAATGAATCCTCTATTTTATTGTTGCCAACATCCAAAACTTCCAATTGTTTACAATGAGATAGAGATCTCGGGAACGGTCCCTCGAATTGATTTCTGCTGAGATCAAGTGACTTCAACATACTTTCTTCATGAAAAATATATGGAATCTTACCATGAAACTCGTTTGCACGAAGGTTCAAGTATAAAAGATCCCTAGTGACGTTTTTCAAGCAGTCAGGCAGGACCCCAGTGAGACTATTATTGGACAAGTCTAGCAACTGAAGATCGGTGGCATTGCACAGTAGTGAAGAGAGGCTCCCAGAAAAATGGTTATTGGAAACTGAATAATAATTGATAGTCTTGGCGGTTGGAACTGGAAGAGGGCCTTCGAATTTATTGTCTGACAAAATAATATAATAAATGGATGACGTGGATAACCAAGTGGGAGGAGCACCGCTGATGTTGTTACCTTTATTTGACCTAGTCGTACTACGATCTCTCCCCACAATCAAAGAAGGTCATGTCACATCTTACACTGAAAAGGAAAAATGAGAAGTGAAACGTGGTCCAACTCACATCCCCACCACCCCCCAGTTATGAGAAAAAACACCCCACATCATGCAAAAGAAAAAATAAAGAAAAGAAAATAAATCCAAAATACCATTAAGATTTCCCAGAAATGGGTACAGAGGTGTTAGTCATTTCCTATTGCTGACCAGACAAGGGCCATTCCTTCCCTAACCATACCAATTCACTTGCTCAGAACAAGAAAAATGACCACGGCCAGAAGTTCCATCCTGAAGATCAACTTCTAGCAAAGAACAGTTGAGGGGATGCACCAAATGCATAGCTAGTCAATGCAAAAGATACCTCCATCTGGAAATTTAATGGGCAAGAAAAATCTCAAGGGTTACCCCCACCTATTGTCCTTGCCCTTTCTACTTCCCAACAAGTATAAAGAGCAAAGTTATTGCTTTGACCGAAGGAAGCAAAAATATAATTCTAACAATAACAAGATGGAATTCGACTAGATAATTACACGAAGTACATCCAATACATCAGCCGGCATAGCATGCTGCTCGCAATGAAATGAAAGATGCAAGAAGAGTGTGAACATCAGCAGCTTAGGAGAAAATGAATGGAGGATAAAAAACGATGAGCAGAAAACATCTAACTTCAGCTCATTCAACATAAAATGATGTGGCATCAGCATCAGTTTTACAAGTCCAAACACAAGTTATCCCAGAGAATTGCCAAAGCCAATTTAATTCCAATGGTTAAAAGTTGTTAGTTTTCCTAAGCTATGGCTCCTACCTTCTTTTGATAGTAACTATGTTACAATTTCCGAACACCTGAGGTTACAATCTCTTCTTTGCTTATCCACACCCGAGAGCCTAATCTGAAATCAACAAAAGAACGATACTACACAATGACACCTGCAATCGACCAAAAATGGGAAGGCTTCAATAATGTTTGTTGCTTGTGCTGCAGTCTCCGAATCTTCAGGAAATTTGATTTGATTGATTTCTATGTTTCTACAACTCTTCTGTGGAACAGTACATAGGCTGCCGAAGTTTTGATCTTGTCAACACTGATCGGGCGAACATGGCTGTCATCAAAATCATACCATCGTTCACCCCCATGCTGCATTGTCCAGCGATTTAACCAAATTCAGCTATCATATCATGGAAACCTAATGTTTGTCTCAAGTAACATGGGTGGTGACTTGTGCATGTTTAGTATCGACTTTTTCCCTTAAAGAACTGAAAATGTATGCAATGAAGGTTGATATGGAACATTGCAGAAGATACAGTTAAGACCTCACACAGGGGATAGACACAATCCTCTGAGACGTTCCTTCTCACCCACTAGGAAAATCGGAGGCCAACTCCTCATCGCACAGAAAATGGAGCAAAAATTCTCCCTTGCCCTTCTTTCCGATCCCACTCCTGTCAC
This sequence comes from Melastoma dodecandrum, assembly GCA_029817715.1. Classification (NCBI taxonomy): domain Eukaryota; kingdom Viridiplantae; phylum Streptophyta; class Magnoliopsida; order Myrtales; family Melastomataceae; genus Melastoma; species Melastoma dodecandrum. Next base: position 913,105 of record JARUPY010000605.1, read on the forward strand.
AGCCACAATCCAAGGACTGGCTCCAAGGCAGCCCCTAACGGACTCCTATACGTCCTTCTTCTTCTCGGGCCACCCCGGGACGAGGCAACCCCTTGGTGAGTTTTCAGTCTTTTTACTTATAATCACGCAATCACTCTTTCACCTTAGAGCATTTTATTTTAATCACGTGGAATACAAGCCGAGCACTGATGGAATGAGACAACATCGGCCAGAATGCAAGGGAGGCAGTCGACAGACCAAAAATTTCACGTTCGATGTCAGATCGATGTGAAATCAGATGATCGAACGAGAATTTTGAGGGATTCGATGTGACGAATTCTAGAGGCTGAAGGAGGCGGAGTACAAGACTGGAGGCGCGGAGGAAGGCTTCAATAGAGCGGCCCCGACCGACAATTTTCAACCGACGAGGCGCTATCCCGACTCCCTCAGGTACATGAGGGAGGTGCAGGATTCCGAACTTCTTTTATCCACCTGTAACAGGCCGTGGAGCCAGGTGAGTAGGCCCACAGTCACTATCCTTCCCCGCCCCCTTTGATCTAAATAATTGATATGTGGGTGTCGGACCAGATTCAAGCTTTTGAGCAACGCCACCGTTTCGCATGTTAGAATGTAAAAGTTAGTAAACAGGGATCCCCGAACCACAGTTTTTCTGACATAAACCGTTTTATAAATAAGTTGGTGGCGACTCCGTAATAGCTTACCTAGGTTAAGCAATATCGATCATTTTCTTACGGAGCCATCATAGATGAGGGGAAGGCGACACGAGCTGCTCTAGGTTTTCTCGAAGATTCCTTTTTGGGATCATGCTCCGCTTCTCGCTCGTTGCCTTTGGACGATCGAGCGAGAGCCGAAGTAGGCCCGGTTAGGAATTAAGGGAGGATCAACCCGCTTTCTTCCACAGTGCCTTGACACCCGAGTCTTGATGATGATCAGAGGAGCATCGGGGGAGCGGGCATCGGATCCTCGTATCGTCCGAACCGCCGACGCGCACCGCAAGGTCACGGAAGGGCGTGCGTACATCCCAGATTCCACTGGGGACTCTGGATGTAGATTTATATCGAAAGCTTTTACATTCAAATTCGCATGCGGAGACGAATACACTTGTTTGCGCATGCTCTTTGGCTCGGTGCCCTTTGTATGCTCTCATGGTTGTGTTTGTTTGCTACTTTCCTAGGTATATCTAGGTGACTCCCTATACCCGGGACTAGGATTTTAGGGGGTCACTGAACGGCACGGGCTTGCTGCTTTCTGCGGCTAGCAGCCTATGGACAGGGCCCCGCTTCCCTTTGTCCAAGGGAAGTCGTATAAACTTTCATCCGAATCTAGGATTGATTGTTCACTACAGGTAGAAGACGCCGCACGTACATTTGTTTGTTACTGAGTAACTTTTACATTTACAGGGACATGTATCAGTATGCTTTGTCTGCGATAGTTGTAACACTAACATTATTCGTTTTGCAGATAGATTGAGTTTATTACAAAGGACTTCATGAAGCCTCTTTTATCTTTTATCTACGCACTTTACTACTTAATGCAATCATTTTATTGCATAATCACATGAATGTCTTTCTGGCTGCAGTACTCGCATGATTCTTCCAGTAACTGCTTCATCTCATTACTGCATTTCGTTCGTGATCGTATTCTCATAACGCATTCTCTTACATATACACAATCGCGATTAGGCATCATCACAAATTTGTTATGCATCAACTACACTTTCACACGATGTTAATTCCAACAATCTCTCTGCTTCCTTTTTCAGGTTTTACTTCTCCAAGATGGCTCCTCAGACAATACTAGGGGCAAGAACGAGAAACAAATCTGGGATAACATGAAGAACAATGATTCTTTAATGGCTGTCAAGGTCAAAAGCCCAACATTCAATCACACGAAGACCAAGGATTACTCAACGGAGATCAAGGATCCTCGAAGGCTGTCAAAGTCCAAAGCCAGATGAATAACAACTCAGTGACCAAGGATTTCTCGATCACTACCAAAGACCAAAGTCGTAGTCAGACATACAACGACATGAAGACTAAGGATCCATCGACGGCTACCAAGGCCCAAAGCCAAACATTCAACGACATGAGGACCAAAGATCACTCACCAGCTACCAAGTCATTGCCTAATCTGCAACCACATGAAAACCCTAAGGAGGTTATTCCCAAAAGTTCATCGATTTTAGTCAACATTGGAGCTAATGACGAACCCAAAGAGCTGTTCACAGACATGCTAAGATCAGACATGCCGGGAACATCACAACCCTATTGATTCAACAACCACATCAAAGAAGCATAACCGGTCTGTTGAATAGGTTTTGACGATAAGCCTTGACCTTCTGTGTCACAGAAGTTCAACATCTACTCTACAAAAGCTACTCACGTTAAGAACTTTCTGTAAGAAATATTTTATGATTAAATGATTGTTTAATTATTAATTAGCCACGAAATAATAAGGATTTGATCAAGATATTAATCTGATCAAATTAAACATATTGCGTTTCCAAATAACCCCAATAAGGATTATATTTTTTATTGAATGAAATATAATCTTCTATTTATGGCAAGGTTCTGCACGGTTGTCTACAACCTTCTGTGGTTTCATAAGACCACCAAAGGACCGTTATTTGGGATGTCAATCATTACCATATGTCTAGATACATTAATTTAAGTGTCCTGAAAAGAATGGTATCTGTTTTAGTCAATATGGAAGTTAATCTTTGATTATTTCCATGTACAGAAGGTTGCTAACCAGATTCAGCCAGAATCTTCCATAGCGCAGTATTCATGGAAATTCTATCATATCTTAATCCTATTTGATATGATTTGATTACCTAAATGAATATATGCATGGGAGTGACATTTTTGTAAATTATATATTGTATTATATCCGATTGTTTCGTTTCCTTATTTTGCAGAAGGCTGATCGTGTAATTACCTTCTACGTTTTTCACTTAGACTTTCTTGTACAAATAAGACCATTTAGCCACGCTCTCAAAAGAACTGTATCAGTCATTGCTGTAAAATCTAGAGAGCTTGTATCCTTTCGTTTCGTTTGAGTTAGTCACACACGATGAACGTTATATGCAGAAGGCTGCATCGTTGGTGAAGTCTTCTGGGAAAGTGACTCGGGGGCCACGAGGGACTCGGTTGGAAGCTGCGGGAGACGTTGATGGAGTCATGCGGCAGGTTGCTGGCGTGGCCAACGTGCAATGAATCCTATATTGACTCAACATTATCCTCTCTACGTTTCGCTGTACACCCAATAACTGTATTACTCACATATGATTAAAGACTGCTTTTAACGGCATCAAAATTGACAACTTCACGCATAGAATAAATGAAGGTCTCAAGTCAGGAGATCAATTACACTCGTTCAACAAGAAAAGTGACCAATGACACTTAACATGTGTTATTATCTATAAACAGGTCGTGTCCAGTGTACCCTAAACTTGGACACCCCCAAATATAACTTGAATATCCATCCCTTGGTCTAAGATGTGTTATTATCTATAAACAGGTCGTGTCCAGTGTACCCTAAACTTGGACACCCCCAAATATAACTTGAATATCCATCCCTTGGTCTAACTCGACCTAAGTTATATTTGGTCGAGTTAGACCAAGGGATTTTAGATCCCTTGGTCTAACTCGACAATCCCTTGGTCCATGTGCCGAGTATACTCCCATCTAAGCATCTATCCGATCAAGGACAATTTTATATTGACAAATAATCAATTTATGAGACTTTACCATAAATTAATTACGAGCAGAAAAGTAATACAGTAAATAATTGCCTTTATTAACAATATTCACATATATTACAAAATGTTTCGACACATATGTGTACACTCAACGGGGGTTTCGCTCATAACTTCAATATCGAGTGTTCGGAAACTGTCGCTCGGCCGAGTACCGCCACCTCTGCTGCCATTACATTTCTTGGGTATGTTTTCTTCCACAAGGTCACCGGGTGGCCCTTGAAGAAATGTGCCGTTGAGTCCACAGTTCAGAAGGAAAAGCTGTTGTAACGAGGACAAACTTGAAGAGGGCGATGGACACGCTGGCGCCGATAGAGTCACGTCGCTGAGGTTCCGGACCTACAGCTAGGTCAAATTCCGGACTAGGCTTTCCAATCCGGGATTCTTCATCTCGACCAAGGCCACCGTTAGAAGTGTCATCTTTGTTATGCCAGAGAGGTCGAGAAAAGCCAACCCGGCGAGCGACAGAATATCTGACGGTGCCTAATTTGAAAATCAGGAATAAGAAAGGTCGAGACGAATTGATCACATCATATGACCGAACCCAAACGGTATTCTCAAGTGGTTGAAGTCATTATTTGTGAGATTGAGCCTCCGAAGCCGAACAAGCCGAAACAGGATGCTGGTGGAGACGATGGAGCTAAATAAATAACTGCTACCGATCTCGAGTATCATTACTGTTGGCAAGGCCAAATTAAAGGCCCAGGAAAGAGGGCTCTGAGTGGCTAGGCCCTTATGAAGAAAGCAATTGAACATGTGGAAGCGAACACATCGGGAGTGAGCAGCAGCCCAACATCAGGAGAGCATATAGCGCGCGAGCATCAGGATTCGTCGAGTAATGAGACAGGAAGCGAGCAAAGAGGAATGAGTGCGCGGTTGAGTAACGTAGATGTTATGTGCCCACGACTTGAGAACACAAACACCCACGTCTCTTCACTAGTCCTTGAATAAAAGGATTCACTCTACGACCGGGCTTTCTCGCCTGGCTTCTCGACTAGAGCTTGTCGGTCAAACTGATCTTCCCCTTGGGATTGCACTTGGCTTTAGGGGTGCTTGTTGGTGTTTGTTCGGAAGCTTGAGCCTTGTCCCTTATTTGGCCCCCGTCATCGGTTCAAGAAACTTGAGAAAATGCTTGACACTTCTCTACCTCTTCAAGCCCACTTAAATCATACCCCTCAACAGTCTAGTGATTATCTAGAAACTTCCTTAATACTAAGTAATGATCAGTGGGATGGGAATAGTCCATGTGATTCTCTAGCTCTACAGGACTTTTCAGAATTCCTTCCTATTAAGTTGATGATACAACTGATTGACAATGGACGTTCCTTGTGAACCTTCATATCCTGCGAGGCAATAAACACAATCAACATCAAACTAACACATTTCCAGTAAATAGCCTGGAAAGGAATGTCATCGATGGCAATTAACTCTTCGACATTGGAAAAACATAAATCTTTTGACTTTGATGTGATTCTGAGTGAGATTACTGAAAATAAAGCAATCTCACGTAGGTCTTTTGCAATTACTTCTAGATTTTTTTTCGATCTGTCTTGGGCACTCTTTGCCCAACTTTGATCTTAATTCGACCCTTCTGGAACTACCAATCGAAGATAGTATCTGCTTTCTCGATATCAAATGAATACTTTCGTTCTTCATTCAACTTTTGAGATGCTTTTGCTTTGACATTCTTCTTTCGAAGGGGTTCACACAGTGCCAACTCCCCTTTGAGGAATATAGCAACATCAACTTCAATAACAGTTTCCAATCGATAGGTCGTAGTCGATCAATTCTTCTCCCGTAAAAGGTCTCATATCTAGTGATTCATTGGGATAGCTCGTAGAAATCTCTAAACTTTTCACTTTCGAGTTTTTTTCGAATGCGAATGTCTAGAGCATCTTGAGCGATTACCATCAACTCTTCTTCTTTTTTTTGATAAGCATCAACTCTTTTTTACACACGGAAGTTTTACACTTTAAACGGGCCTTTCTAAATCAAGTCAAGAACTGCTCGGTGAGCTCTCCAGTTTGTTGCCTTGTTCAAGTCAAATCTATGAAGGTAATCGAGAAAGCGCAATCATGACCTGGTGTTTGTATCTTTCGCAGTCCTGCTACTGAATTCGGATTAAGGTTGATGTACCAAGAGGAAGCAGTGCCGGTCAGCGAATTAGAAAACAATCGAACTTTAAGTAATCATTACTCGAATCCTCTCTGCCTAATTGGTAAACCGGGCGACATGCTCCATTGGAAAAAAACTTATCTGGTTGAAATCTTACTATTATGATGAGAATAAACTTTAGATTGGAAACAAAATAACAAAATTCTACAATCTAAATATAAGACTGGAAATTATATTCCAAATTTTTGTGTTGAATATGTTGTGGTTATAATCTCTAGCCATGAGAATACACGTTAAATTCCTATTTCTTTGCTCGCATAATATATGAAATGTGGATAGATTGGCTCTTTGCGAAGAATTACTAGAGCTTTAGAAGGTGTTGATGAAGACGTCAGGACTATAGAACTTAATTTGATAAATCTTTAGGAGAGTGGTGAAGACTAACGGGGTTCTTGATCTTTATGAGAGTAGCGAAGACTAATGGCGGTTCTCGAAGCTTGATCTTCATGAGAGTGGCAAAGACTAGCGGGAGTTCTGTAGGCTTAATCTTCATGAGAGTGGCGAAGACTAATAGGAGTTCTAGAAGCTTGATCTTCATGAGAGTGGCGACGAACATTAGCACTGTAGATCTTTAAAAGAATGGCGAAGGGTTGTATAAGCTTAATCCAACAAGTCTTCTGGAAATTATCAAAGAACAAATAGGTTGTAAAAGCTTGACATGTCGAGTTTTTTAGATAATGGTGAAGATTAGCGTGACCTGATTCGACGAATCTTCGTTATCTGTCGCCTGAACAAAGAATGATCGAGAGCTTTTAACTCCTCTTGAAATCAGTATCCGAAATTATTAGGAGGATGCATCTTTCATAAATTACACGGGCTATAAATTTTATATAATAATTCATCAGAGAGATAAACATGGGTTGGGGTTGAATATGAGTCGGACATGAATAAGGTCAGCCTAAGACACATTTAACCCAATATATATAAGGGATGATGGACTTATTATCTATTCAACCAAAAATCATTTAGTGGTTTTGTCCATAAACGGATTTGGATAATATATCTTTAGCCTAGAAAATAATTATTAGGCTTATGAATTAAACATAAATTTATGAACATTTTAGCTCGCACATCATGACATAACGGGAACTAATTATATTCTATCGATATAATATATGATTTAGACTTACCGACACTATTTCTTCGTTAATAAAGTTCTAATGTTTACGATAACGTTTTCCAAACTTTTAGAACTAATATTCCCGAAGTACCAATCCATAAATAGAAAACGTTGAGTCTCCTAATAATTGAATTCTGTGAGAAGTGAAAGAAATTCTTCATTTGATCATACCTACCAAGTCATTCAAGGACTATTTTTTCAATAGGAATTAGACGAGGAGAAAACGGCAAGTTAATGGACTATTCGTTGTGAAAGCCTCACTCGTGAATCAATTCACATCAAATATACATTCAAATGGGAAAACATGAAGAGAAAAACGAGCTGTTGTGAGTGAGCTTGTCCTTTTAATCTTGTTTATGTTTAGGAGTGATCTTAATATTACTCTATCGAGTGCATCACCTCAAAAAGTGATCATTCTGCAATCCAATTTGTTGTTCTGGGTGTTAGTAAGCGATTATGGGTGCAAAGAGAAGTCGTAGAATAATTGGCTTTCCCGCAAGTAGTCTGGTAGTTGCTGTCAAGTAAGCCACTAGCACAATGATAGAGTCATAATAAGCCAATCACGCGAAGAGTGGCGAGACGAGAGAAGCCGCAAACCAAGTAGTTTTTCGACAGATGGAACCGAAGACTATATGGTGGGAAAGTTGCCATTCCTACATGAGTGTTGCCCAATGAGCCATGGTGAGAAGCCGTATAGGATTTGTTAGCCATAGCGAGGAACTATTTGCTGAGTTATGTTAACTACGTTTCGAGTAGAACCATGCATTTACTTTATATGCTCGTTATGCTCCATTCTTTTTAAGTCAGTAGATACACCTTCATTTGGGAGGACTTCAGGGAGAATGGCACAGAGGCTTATTGTCAAACCATCTAATGCGTCGCTTCTTAATATTTAATCGAGAAATGGATATAAAAGTAGATGTAAACAAAGAGCTGCGTCGTACCACCGACTGCCCTGCTCGCCTGATGCAATTAGTTCCTGCAGTTCCGGTTCACGCGGCTGTGACGGACTCTCCAACCCTTGGGCTCAAACCGGGAACGCTTCCAAGAAGCGTAGACGTTCCCAAGGACCCACCCCACCATCAACCCGCTTCCGCACCCCACCGCCACTATCATCCAAAATACATCACTTGGGATTCCACTAAGAAGGCTGTCGTCGTGATTGTTCAGAAACTGTCGTGGCGGTTGAGAAACGTCACCCCTGCTGCCATGACACTTTTTGGGTATGTTTTCTCCACAGAGTCCTGGGTTGCCCTGGAATGAGGTACTTGGAAAATTGTCCAACTGCCTCCCCCTCGGTATCTGCCCTGACAGATCATTGTTGGACAGGTTCAGGAATGATAAAAAGGTGATGCCTGCAAGTGATTGCGGGATTTGACCCGACAGTTTGTTATTCGACAGGTCCAGGGACTCCAGCTCCACGAGGTTTCCCAGTGACGAAGGGATGTGGCCGATGAGGAGATTGTTCGAGAAGTTAAGCCCTCTGAGACCCTTCAACTCACCGACTGTGTCTGGGATCATCCCCTGGAAACGGTTAACTGAGAAGTCCACCATCATGAGGACATCAGAGATCTTTGGGTAATGTAGCTTTATCCCTTTGTAGATCAACGTCATGGTGTAGTCGTAGGAGCCATAGAATGTGAACACGAGAACACTATACGGCTGCATGGTGTGTTCCAAGTATTTCCAGTTGGTGGACGAGTTCACCATTTTCATGGACGTCCAGCAGTGGAAGTACTCTTCTGGTAACTCACCGGAAAAGTTGTTGTTGGATAGATCAATGATTCGCAACTTTTGGAATGCTAGCTCTGATCCGGGCTGCTCAATGGCTCCGTGAAACTTGTTGGAACGTAAAATGAGCACCTTCAGTTCAGGCAAGGACCCCAGCCAATACGGAAACGTATCATTGACTACGTTATTTGCCAGGCTGAAGAACTCCAGCATCCTACAATTGGCCAATGACTTGGGGAGTTTTCCTTCTAGCCGATTACTGCTCAATTCGATCATGAGTAACTGGTCTCCGCTTGCCAAGAATTCAGGAATGTGTCCGTGAAATCTGTTCCCCTGCAAGTTCAATATGGATAGATATCCACTGACATTTCCCAGGCAACCTGGGAGAATGCCTGTCATGTTGTTGAAGGACAAGTCCAGAGTGACTAGTTCACTCAACTCACAGAAGTATGGCGGAAATTCTCCTTCGAGATTGTTTCCAGATATAAGGTAATACCCGATGCTTTGTGGAGGAGCAGGGACTGGCCGCTTGAACTTGTTGTACGAGAGATCCAGGTGGTACAGATGTCCATGTGGAAGGACCACCGGGTCATTGTCATTTCCAGTGAGGAAGTTGCGGGAGAGGTTCATGAACTCCAAGGAATTGTGACTGAAGCTCCATATCCAGCCAGGGACTTGCCCGTGGACATTATTTTGGGAAAGATCAATCCAGATCAGCTGCTTCTGGTGCTGAAGGAAATGCGGAAATTCTCCCAGGTTGCAAGAAGCTAGTCCCAGTGCCCGTAGCTCTGGGGCAGCGATTTGTGTTGTGGTATTTGATATGACCGATAGCCGATTGTTGGACAAATGAAGGGTCTGCAGGTTCCTCAACTTGAGAAATGTGTCCAACTCTACGGTGCCAGTGAGGCTGTTCTGATGGAGCATGACATGTTGAAGGTTCTCCATTTGAGAGAATGACCGGGGTATCTCCCCCTCAAATCGATTGGAATCAACGGAGAGCGTGATCAGGTGAGTCATATTACTGATCCAAGGCGGGATATGGCCGGAAAGCTTGTTGTCGTTGAGAAACATGTCCCTGAGCTGGGTGAGGTTCGACATCTGAGGTGGGATCTGGCCTGTCAACTTATTTGAGCCTAAAGCCAGAACGGTTAGCTGCGATAAGTTTCCGATCGAAGTCGACATTTGACCTTGTAGATTCATTCCAGGGAGAGCAAGGTAGGTTAAGTCTGTCATCTTCCATAGCCAGGACAAAGACGAAAGCTGCTGCGGAGAGAATTGATTCCAGGAAAGATCCATGTCGGTCAAACGGGTCAGGTTACTCATTGAAGAGGGAATAGGTCCCCAGAATTCGCAGAAATGGATGTTGAGGACTTCCAGGTGTCGGAGATTTCCGATCGAATCTGGAAGTTCATGGGAGAAACTCGTGCCCCCCAAGGAAAGCCACTTCAGAAGGCTGCTCGAGTTGAATTCTGGCAGTTGACCTGTAAGATTATGATTTCTATACAGGATGATTAATTCCAAGTTGGGCAACTGGAAAACTTCTGAAGGAAACACGCCGTAGAGTCCACTTTCCTGTAGGTAAAGCTGCCTTAACAAGGACAAGTTCGAGAGGGCGATCGGCACCGGTGCTGATATGGTCACTAAATTCAGGTTCAGCACTTGTAGGTTGGTTAAACTCCGGGCCAGGCTTTCCAATCCGGTATTCTTTAGCTCGACCATGTTACCGGAAAGATCAAGGGAAACCAGCCTGGTGAGAGACAGAACATCTGGCGGAACCTGACCCGAGAATAAGGAAGACGAAAGATTGAGATGAGTCAAACTCCTCATACGACCGAACCCAGACGGGATTCTCGAGTTGGTGAAATTGTTAAAGGCAAGATTGAGCCTCCGAAGATGGACGAGCCGGAACAGGCTGCTGGTGGAGTCAATAGAGCCATACAAGTAACTGCTGGCGAGGTCGAGAGATGTGACGCGGCCATCCCGTGCATCACATTGAACCCCATCCCACGTGCAACAATCGGCGACGCTAGCGTTTCGGCCGATTTTCCAAAACTTGGTCTTTGGGTAAGCACGAGGGTCGTCCGAGACATCCACGTCGGGATCATTAGGAGGTACGAAACTGTGCTTAAATTCGAGTAAAGTAGACATATCCTCGGCACTGCATCTGGGACGAGGCCCTCCCAGAGCAGACGAGACATAATCCACGACGCCAATAGAAGGGAAGGGGAGGGAAAAGCAGAGGAAAACTAATAAGATAAAAGGGTTGGTGGAGGAAGCCATCGATCAATGGAACCAAACCGGAGCAATGGCCGATACTTACTCTAATAACGTCCTTTGGTCGCTCTGTGGTGGCAAAATAAAATTGGGTAAAAAAATGTAAAAAAGAAAGTTCTTTTAACTACATAATGCAATAAAATTGCAAGACAGGAAAAAAAAAAAAAGCATAACCCAATTTCGAAGGCGACCGGGGGGTGGGGGCGTTGATGAACTCCAAATATAAATATATCATATTTATACGATTAAGTCATGACATGAACGGACATCGGATTCCTTTATTGTCCTTTTACAATTTGAAAACGTTACATAACCTTTTTGACTAAACGCACCGAAGAAAAGCAACGTGGAAAGAAAGATCGCATGGAAAAACAAATGTTGTGTAACTCGTGGTTAATGGGAGACCGACTCAAAGAGCTTTCACATACATGTCATCAGAAGTCAAAAGTTAGAGTAGATATTTTTTTTTCTTAATCACATACATATAGATGATACCCACATCCAGGTTCGCCATTTTTTTTTTTTTTTATAGTATAATTTTTTCAAATTATAACTGTAAAATGATTTATAAGAGTAATGATTTTTTAATAAAGAATAAAATCAATAAAATGGTTAAGAAATTAAAAAAAATATATATATATATAATAATATTTTTACGTCCAAAGTTACACAAATTTTGTCCTTCAGAGGAGAAGGATGGACATACGAAGAGAAGAAAAGTGGAAGAAATAAGGGAAGCTAAAGTCGATCAACGTTGACTGACTGAAAAAGATCAGAACCAAAAATCACGCAAAATCCGAAAAAATCACAAAATTAACAAAAATTTACACAAAATAAGACACTATTGGCCTCCTAGACAGAGATTCAGCGCACACATGTTAAGTGGTTTGAGGAAGAGTTCTAATCAAATCAAGACAAGGAACCTTCAAGATAAGTTAAACCACATAAAGGCAGTAACCAACCATACCCAAGAAGTATGAGCCCACAGCCCTCAAATCACTTAATATTAAATGCAGATGTTCTACTTCCATGCAAGTAATTGAATGTTCCTAATTTTGCCCGGAAATAATGCCAAGACACGATAAACGAAATACCTTGAACAACAAGGGGGTGAAAGTGGGGATTGTAACCAAGTAATGATGGTGGAGATGGTGGTGGTGGTCCTCCTTGCCTTTATCTGACCTAGTCGTACTATGATCTCTCCCCACAATCAAAGAAGGTCATGTCACATCTTACACTGAAAAGGAAAAATGAGAAGCGAAACGTGATCCAACTCACATCCCCACCGCCCCCCCTGTAATGAGAAAATGCACCCCACATCATGCAAAAGAAAAAATAAAGAAAAGAAAATAAATTCAAAAATACCATTAAGATTTCCCAGAAATGGGTACAGAGGTGTTAGTCATTTCCTATTGCTGACCAGACAAGGGCCATTCCTTCCCTAACCATACCAATTCACTTGCTCAGAACAAGAAAAATGACCACGGCCAAAAGTTCCATCCTGAAGATCAACTTCTAGCAAAGAAGAGTTGAGGGGATGCACCAAATGCATAGCTAGTCAATGCAAAAGATACCTCCATCTGGAAATTTAATGGGCAAGAAAATTCTCAAGGGTCACCCCCACCTATTGTCCTTGCCCTTTCTGCTTCCCAACAAGTATAAAGAGCAAAGTTATTGCTTTGACCGAAGGAAGCAAAAATATAATTCTAACAATAACAAGATGGAATTCGACTAGATAATTACACGAAATACATCCAATACATCAGCCGGCATAGCATGCTGCTCGCAATGAAATGAAAGATGCAAGAAGAGTGTGAACATCAGCAGCTTAGGAGAAAATGAATGGAGGATAAAAAACGATGAGCAGAAAACATCTAACTTCAGCTCATACAACATAAAATGATGTGGCATCAGCATCAGTTTTACAAGTCCAAACACAAGTTATCCCAGAGAATTGCCAAAGCCAATTTAATTCCAATGGTTAAAAGTTGTTAGTTTTCCTAAGCTATGGCTCCTACCTTCTTTTGATAGTAACTATGTTACAATTTCCGAACACCTGAGGTTACAATCTCTTCTTTGCTTATCCACACCCGAGAGCCTAATCTGAAATCAACAAAAGAATGATACTACACAATGACACCTGCAATCGACCAAAAATGGGAAGGCTTCAATAATGTTTGTTGCCTGTGCTGCAGTCTCCGAATCTTCAGTAAATTTGATTTGATTGATTTCTATGTTTCTACAACTCTTCTGTGGAACAGTACATAGGCTGCCGAAGTTTTGATCTTGTCAACACTGATCGGGCGAACATGGCTGTCATCAAAATCATACCATCGTTCACCCCCATGCTGCATTGTCCAACGATTTAACCAAATTCAGCTATCATATCATGGAAACCTAATGTTTGTCTCAAGTAACATGGGTGGTGACTTGTGCATGTTTAGTATCGACTTTTTCCCTTAAAGAACTGAAAATGTATGCAATGAAGGTTGATATGGAACATTGCAGAAGATACACTTAAGACCTCACACAGGAGATGGACACAATCCTCTGAGACGTTTCTTCTCACCCACTAGGAAAACCGAAGGCCAACTCCTCATCGCACAGAAAATGGAGCAAAAATTCTCCCTTGCCCTTCTTTCCGATCCCACTCCTGTCACAGCCACAATCCAAGGACTGGCTCCAAGGTAGCCCCTAACCGACTCCTATACGTCCTTTTTCTTCTCGGGCCACCCCGAGACGAGGCAACCCCTCGATGAGTTTTCAGTCTTTTTACTTATAATCACGCAATCACTCTTTTACCTTAGAGCATTTTATTTTAATCACGTGGAATACAAACCGAGCACTGATGGAATGAGACAACATCGGCCAGAATGCAGGGGAGGCAGTCGACGGACCAAAAATTTCACGTCCGATGTCGGATCGATGTGAAATCAGATGATCGAATGAGAATTTTGAGGGAATCGATGTGACGAATTCTGGAGGCCGAAGGAGGCGGAGTACAAGACTGGAGGCGCGGTGGAAGGCTTCACTAGAGCGGCCCCGACCGACAATTTTCAACCGACGAGGCGCTATCCCGACTCCCTCAGGTACATGAGGGAGGTGCAGGATTCCGAACTTCTTTTATCCACCTGTAATGGGCCGTTGAGCTAGGTGCATAGGCCCACAGTCACTATCCTTCCCCGCCCCCTTTGTTCTAAATAATTGATATGTGGGTGTTGGACCATATTCGAGCTTTTGAGCAACGCCACCGTTTCGCATGTTAGAATGTAAAAGTTAGTAAATAGGGATCCCCGAACCAACAGTTTTTCTGACATAAACCGTTTTATAAATGAGTCGGTGGCGACTCCGTAATAGCTTACCTAGGTTAAGCAATATCAACCATTTTCTTACGGAGCCATCATATATGAGGGGAAGGCGACACTGGGATCATGCTCCGCTTCTCGCTTGTTGCCTTTGGACGATCGAGCGAGAGCCCGAGTAGGCCCGGTTAGGAATTAAGGGAGGAGGATCAACCCGCTTTCTTCCACAGTGCCTTGACACCCGAGTCTTAATGATGATCGGAGGAGCATCGGGGGAGCGGGCATCGGATCCTCGTGTCGTCCGAACCACCGACGCGCACCGCGAGGTCACGGAAGGGCGTGCGTACATCCTAGATGACCACTCCACTGGGGACTCCGGATGTAGATTTCTATCGAAAGCTTTTACATTCAAATTCGCATGCGGAGACGAATACACTTGTTTGCGCATGCTCTTTGGCTCGGTGCCCTTTGTATGCTCTCATGGTTGTGTTTGTTTACTACTTTCCTAGGCATATCTAGGTGAGTCCCTATTCCCGGGACTAGGATTTTAGGGGGTCACTGAATGGCACGGCCTTGCTGCTTTCTGCGGCTAGCAGGCTATGGATAAGGCCCCACTTCCCTTTGTCCAAGGGAAGTCGTCGAAACTTTCATCCGAGTCTAGGATTGATTGTTCACTACAGGTACAAGACACCGCACGTACATTTGTTTGTTACTGAGTAACTTTGACATTTACAGGGACATGTATCAGTATACCTTGTCTGCGATAGTTGTAAAACTAACATTACTCGTTTTGCAGATAGATTGAGTTTATTACAAAGGACTTCATGAAGCCTCTTTTATCTTTTATCTACGCACTTTACTACTTAATGCAATCATTCAATTGCATCGCATTACTGCATTTCGTTCGTGATCGTATTCTCATAACGCTTTCTCTTACATATACACAATCACGATTAGGCATCATCACAAATTTGTTATGCATCAACTACATTGTCACACGATGTTAATTCCAACAATCTCTCTGCTTCCTTTTCAGGTTTTACTTCTCCAAGATGGCTCCTCAGACAATACTAGGGGCAAGAACGAGAAACAAATCCTGGATAACATGAAGAACAATGATTCTTTAATGGCCGTCAAGGTCAAAAGCCCAACATTCAATCACACGAAGACCAAGGATTACTCGACGGAGATCAAGGATCCTCGAAGGCTGTCAAAGTCCAAAGCCAGATGAATAACAACTCAGTGACCAAGGATTTCTAGATCACTACCAAAGACCAAAGTTGTAGTTAGACATACAACGACATGAAGACTAAGGATCCATCGACGGCTACTAAGGCCCAAAGCCAAACATCCAACGACATGAGGACCAAAGATCACTCACCAGCTACCAAGTCATTGCCTAATCTACAACCACATGAAAACCTCAAGGAGGTTATTCCCAAAAGTTCATCGATTTTAGTCAACATTGGAGCTAATGACGAACCCAAAGAGCTCTTCACAGGCATGCTAAGATCAGACATGCCGGGCACATCACAACCCTATTGATTCAATAACCACATCAAAGAAGCATAATCGGTCTGTTGAATAGGTTTTGACGATGAGCCTTGACCTTCTGTGTCACAGAAGTTCAACATCTACTTTACAAAAGCTACTCACGTTGAGAACTTTCTGTAAGAAATATTTTGTGATTAAATGATTGTTTAATGATTAATTAGCCACGAAATAATAAGGATTTGATCAAGATATTAATCTGATCAAATTAAACATATTGCGTTTCCAAATAACCCCAATAAGGACTATATTTTTTATTGAATGAAATATAATCTTTTATTTATGGCAAGGTTCTGCACGGTTGTCTACAACCTTCTGTGGTTTCATAAGACCACCAAAGGACCGTTATTTGGGATGTCAATCATTACCATCTGTCTAGATACATTAATTTAAGTGTCCTGAAAAGAATGGTATCGGTTTTAGTCAATATGGAAGTTAATCTTTGATTATTTCCATGTACAGAAGGTTGCTAACCAGATTGAGCCAGAACCTTCCGTAGCGCAGTATTCATGGAAATTCTATCATATCTTAATCCTATTTGATATGATTTGATTACCTAAACGAATATAAGCATGGGAGTGACATTTTTTGTAAATTATATATTGTATTATATCCGATTGTTTCGTTTCCTTATTTTGCAGAAGGCTGATCGTGTAATTACCTTCTACGTTTTTCACTTAGACTTTCTTGTACAAATAAGGCCATTTAGCCACACTCTCAAAAGAACTGTATCAGTCATTGTTGTAAAATCCAGAGAGCGTGTGCTGAGAGCTTGTATCCTTTCGTTTCGTTTGAGTTAGTCACACACGATGAACGTTATATGCAGAAGGCTGCATCGTTGGTGAAGTCTTCTGGGGGAGTGACTTGGGGGCCACGAGGGACTCGGTTGGAAGCTGCGGGAGACGTTGGTGGAGTCGTGCGGCAGGTTGCTTGCGTGGCCAAAGTGCAGTGGGCCGGAGAGAAGGGCATATCCCGGGAGCACATAAGTTGAGGGACTAAACAGCTTCTGTGATGTAACGTTCTGTGTGTGTAGGATAACCTTGGGCAGGGGTTTTGTGTCTGCTTAGCCGAAGTTTCGAGGGACCACGTAGGAGAACCTTCGGCAAGGGTTTTGTGTTTGTTCAGTCGAGATCTCGAGGGATCGTGCAAGGGAAGTCGCAGTTGGGTGTTGTGCAGGTGGAAGTCATGGCAAGTTGCTGTGCAGGAGAGGACACCGCCTGAGAGAAACTCTGACATAAGGTTAATTTGTTACTCACATTAATGTGTGCACTGACTCACTGTAGTACAGAACCTTACGATCTGTGCTTTGAAAATTAGTCACCTGTAGTATAGAACCTTACGGTCTGTGTTGTAGAGGGTTGACATTTTTGGTACAGAACCTTACGGTCTGTACTGTGAAACCAAGTTATCTTTGATAAAGAACCTTTTGGTCTATGCTATAGAGGGTTGATACATTTGGTATAGAATCTTTTGATCTGTGCTATAGAGGGTTGACGCATTCGGTACAGAACCTTTTGGTTTGTGCTGTGCAACTCAGTCACTCTAGTACAGAACCTTCTGGTTTGTGCTTTGTAACCCAGTCTTCTGTGGTGCAGAACTTTTTGATTTGTGCTATAAAAGATCTATTATTGATCACCTTCTGTAATTGTTACGAAGTTAAGTCTGAGTGAAAACCATCCAAATTCTGGGTGAAGAGTGGATGTAAGCAAGTTGCTGAATCACTATAAAAGCTTTGTGCATCAGACAAATCGCAATCACATTCGTACGTTCTGTCTTATAGAAACCTGTCTCTACGGTTCTGTGTTACAAAAGCTTTCTTCCGCTGAGGGATTTGTTGAAAATAGTTAAAAATCCTTAATTGGACTTTAACACTAATTCACCCCCTCTTAGTGTAACACGGTCCCACTACATTATCAGTCGCCATAATTTCGGCACTAATGAAAATGTCCATTCCAGATAAGTGCAATCCCCCAGCTTACAACTCAAGCATCAAACCATCACAAGGGGCAATCCTCTAGTCTACATCTCAACATTGGGCAATCCGCTACAAGGAGGCAGATCCTCCAATTTACACCCAGATGTTGGCCTTCTTCGCCGCACCAACCATGCATTCCAACTCAAGGAGCAGACATTGATCTTCACAATGACCTCGAGAGATCAAACTTCCCAAAGAACTTGACGAATGACCTATCCAAAACATACCCTCAACAAGAATATGAACATGGAGCATATTCTTCAAGAGCTAGAAGATGACACATCTGGGGCTCACACAATAGCTTCCAGACATCAAAGAACATGATGTCTCCCAAATGACTATACATACTTCGATTGGGGCAATTCCCTTTGAATCCCTGTGACACCCAATTGGTCATTCCAGCAGAAATCAACCACAAACTATCAAGACCTCATCCCAAAGAGGAGAGTAGAGTTCAATCAACACCTCATTGACGAGAAACAAGCGCCTCGGCTCCCCACATGAGCGGCCAATTCCCTAGCCCGCTCACCATAGTAGTGGCCATAGGTATGTGGGTGTTTGCATGCTTTAGGCTCATAGGTTTTATGTCGCATGTGATATTTTTAATCGAATATAAGTCCGGGTCTAAAAGCCTGAATCGGTTCCGACACCCATATACAAAGACATTTTTGGAGCAACGCTACCGTTTCATATGTTAGAATGTAAAAGTTAGTAAATAGGGATATCCGAACCAACGGTTTTTCCAACATAAACTGTTTTATAAATAAGTCGGTGGCGACTCCGTAATAGCTTACCTAGATTAAGCAATGTCAACTATTTTCTTACGAAGCCATCATGGATGAAGGGAAAGTGACACGAGCCGCTCCCGATTTTTCCAAAGATTCCTTTTTGGGATCATGCTTCCGTTCTCGCTCGTTGCATTCGGACGATCGAGTAAGAGTCCGAGTAGGCCCGATTAGGAATTAAGGGAGGATCAATCGCTTTCTTCCGCAGCGCCTTGACGCCCAAGTCTTGAGTTGATCGGAGGAGCATCGGGGGAGCGGGCCTCGGATCCTCGTGTCGTCCGAACTATCGTCGTGCGCCGTGAGGTCACATAAGAGCACGCGTACAAAGCCACTGAGGCGGTGCAAGTGAATGAGATTGATGATGTCCTGTCGTTTGCAAAGACTGAGGACTTGTCTCCGGGATCGGCGGAAGACTCTCCTTTTGGTCGTCAATCAAATATCCACTCTTCTGCCCATCCATGTATTCCCAAAGGTGGCAACCCTCAAATCTTTTCCCCCACTTTGGATTGGCATATATGACAAATAAAGCAGATACAACACAGAAATTGAGGAGGGGGCAAATGACAAATCATATCTTATAAAATCGTTTTTGTTGCACTTCGTTATTGATTAGCAAGTTAGTAAATCTTTGTTAATTGGTTATAATTTTTTATAATTTCAAAAAAAAATCATAATTTTTCCTATAATTGAAACAAATAAAAAAAAGCCACACACCATATACTTAAATATGGAAACGTATCTTTGACTTGGTTGTTTGTGAGGCCCACTTACTCCAGCATAGTACAAATTGGCGAATGGCCTCGGGAGTTTCTTTTCACCCAATTATCACTCAAATAGATCATGATCAACTCGTTCTCCATTGCTGTGAATTCAGGGAGGCGGCCATGAAAATGGTTACCCTGTAAGTTCTGTATGGATGGATTCCCCCTAACATAACCCAGGCAATTCGGAAAAACGCCTGTCAGGTTGTTGAAAGAGAAATCGAGAGCAACTAGTTTACTCGACTCATAAAAAAAAGCTCGTTTCTGGATAAAAGATAGTACCCAATCCTCTTCGGAGGAGCAGAGACTGGTCACTTGAACTTGTTATGCGAGAAATGCTCAGATATACATGTGGGAGGACCGATGGGTTGCTGTTGTTGGGGTTATTTAAAAAGTGGTGCTTTGCTGTATCATAGAAAGGGGTTTGCATAACTACTGTGACACAGCGAAGTGTTTCTGGAAATAAGGAACAAGAAAATTTTGAGAGAATACTTTGGCTAACTGCCTTTCACTTTTCTTATGACCCGGAGCCTTTCTCTTACACCCCTTTTTCTCTCTTACAACATTTGGAGATTACTTCTCTTTTTATAGTGTCCTAGGATAGATCTAGAGAAAGCATTTACTCTACCCTAGTTATTAGGTCATTAACTACACCCCACTACCAAGGCATTAACACCACCCCACTAACACACACTTAATGACACTAAATGAGATTACAAATTAATGACATTTAACACCCCTTCTTAATTTGTAATCTTCAGAAACTTCTTGAACAACTCGAGCTTCTCGATATTCACTGTCTTTGTTAGAACATCAGCAGGCCAATCTTGTATATGAATAAACTCCATAATTATCTCCTTCTTCATCACCATTTCTCTGATAAAGTGGTGGCGTAACTCAATATGCTTTGACCTTGCAAGAAACACGGGGTTCTTCATCATAGCAATAGCTGACTGATTATCACAAAGTACTGTTGTTGGATGAGCAATCTTTAGCTGTAACTCCAGCAATAACCTTCTTAACCATAATGCTTCATGAATTGCTTCATTTGCTGCAATATATTCTACTTCAGCTGATGATAACGCTACAGTAGCTTGCTTCTTCGAGCTCCAGGAGATGGGCTTTGTTCCAAAACAGAAAAGATATCCTAACGTGCTTCTTCGATCATCAACACTTCATGCCTAATCACTATCAACATATCCTACAAGGTTGTTGTCTTCTTCTTTTGTGTACTTCAAACCAACATTCTTTGTTCCTTGAAGATAGCGTAAGACACACTTCGCTGCTGCAAAATGAGTCTTGGTGGGATTGTTCATGAACCTTGACAGCATACTTACACTTTGAACGATATCTACCCTTGTGTGGGTGAGGTAGATCAATGAACCAACCTGGCTTCTATAAATCTTCGAGTCAAATGTTTCAGCATCATCATCCTATTGCAGCTTCTCATTAAGAGCCATTGGAGTTGCCATAGCTTTGGCGTTCTCCATGCAAAATTTCTTCAACATGTCATCAACGTACTTCTCTTGAGAAATAATGATCTCTCATTTGCTCTACTTCACCTGCAAACCTAGAAAATACTTCATTAATCCAAGATTCGTCATCTCGAATTCATCCATCATTGTCCTTTTGAACTTCTCCAGTAATGTCTTGCTGGTGCCGGTGTAGATGAGATCATCCACATAGAGACAGGCTACTAGAAAATCAACATCGCGCTTCTGCACATAGAGAGACGGTTCTATCAAACTTCTTTCAAATCCATTCTTCTGCAAGTAGGAATCTGTCCTGAAATTCCATGCTCTCGGTGCTTATTTCAGTCCATAGAGAGCTTTGTGAAGTCGATACACTTTGTCTTCTTGTCCTTTAACAGCAAACCCTTGCGGTTGTTGAGCATACGCTTCCTCTTCTAGTGCTTCATTGAGAAAGGCTGACTTCACATCAAGTTGGAACACTTCAAGCTCCATTTGTGCGGCAAGTGCTAGCACACTTCGAATAGTCTCCATCCTGGCTACAGGGGCGAACGTCTCAGTGAAATCAACTCCGGGCTGTTGTGAGTAACCCTTTGCTACGAGACGAGCTTTGTGCTTCTGTACGCTTTCATCCCCGTTGAACTTTGTTTTGAACGCCCATTTCAAGCTGATTGCTTCTTTTCCTTTGGAAAAGTCTACTAGGGACCAAGTATCATTCTTCTCAATACGAAACATCTCTTCTTTCTTTGCATTTCTCCATTTTTCTTCTTTTGCGGCCTCTTCGAAATTACGTGGCTCAACCGTAGCAAGTGCAAACTTAGCTTGCTCGTAAACTTCAGTTAATGAGCGATACCTCCTTGGTCGCATATCATCAGCATAAGCTTCATTCTCTGAATTTACTCTTGAGGAACTAGCTGCTGGTGTATCAGTGAGATTTGAGGAATGCACTACTGCTAGTACTTCTGGATAAGAAAACGTTGGCTGAGTTTGAGGAGACTCGTTCTCCCACTTCCATGCTGCATTCTCATTGAAAATAACATCTCTTGAAATAACTTTTTAATTTTTGGGTCAAACAAACGATAACCTTTAGATTCTTCATTATAACCAATAAAGATTAGCTTCTCACTCTTCTCATCAAACTTCTCCTTCTTTTTCGTCAAAAGAACATATGCAACACATCCAAATACCTTCAAGTGATCAACCATGAGTTTCCTCTTATGCCATGCTTCATAAGGCGTCTTGTTTTGAACAGCTTTCGTTGGTGATCGATTAAGAATGTAAGCCATTGTATTCACAGCTTCAGCCCATAATGAATTTGGAAGACCCTTGCCTTTGAGCATACTTCGAGCCATCTCAACAATAGTCATGTTCTTCCTCTCAGCAACGCCATTCTGCTGAGGTGAGTACTTCACAGTAATCTGTCGCTATATGCCTTGCTGTTTGCAATAATATAGAAAAGGCTTATAAATGAATTCTCCTCCACGATCTGCCTTCAAAGTCTTTATTTGATATCCACTTTGCTTCTCTACATTGGCTTTAAAACTCAAAAAAGTAGTGAAAGCCTCTGATTTCTTTTCAAGAAAGTATACCCATATCATACGAGTGTAATCATCGACAAATAAGAGAAAGCATCTCCTGTTACCGATCGTTGGAGTTTGGGTTGGACCACAGATGTCAGCATGCACCAACTCAAGAGGGAATTTAGCTCTCCAAGAGGTATTGGGAAAAGGAAGACGATGTTGCTTCCCATACACACATCCTTCACAGACGGATGTTACTGTTGATTGGATTTTTGGAAGACTTATGATCATATTCCTCTCTCTCAGCAACGTTAGGCCCTTGTGATTCAAATGTCCATTTGCAGATGCCATAACTGAGCTTCATCAACAACTTCACTCTTCAATGCAACATTCAAGGACGAATTCATCTTCAGCGGAAACAAGTTATTCGCCGTCATCTTCACTACAACGATCATCCTCTTCTCATTTTTGTCAACAATCTCACACTGACCATCGGCAAAGGTAACCTTATAACCTCTCTTCATCATTTGTCCCATACTCAAAAGATTTTGAGCAATGCCTGGAGAATAAAATACATAATTAATCCACTTTTCTTCACCATTTGTTGCTCTCACATCAACAGTTCCCTTTCCTTCAATCTTTATCTTTTTGCTGTCTCCAAGCTCTAACAGTGAGTTGTAGCTGTTGTCGATTTCCATAAAGTTTTCCTTATTTCCTGTCACATGATTGCTACAGCCACTATCCAAAAACCACATTTCATTCATATCTTGCATTGCATTGAAACAAGAATAGAATGCTTGCTTTGATTCTTCTTCTTTTGAAAAGTTTACCGAATTTTGAGAAACATGTTGTTGCTGCTGCTGCTGCTTGTCTTTAAAATAACAATCTCGTTTTGAATGATTTGGAAATCGGCATCTCTTGCACCTGAAATAGCTATCCTTTGACTCATGTCCAGCTTTTCTACAAATATAGCAACTACCTTATGAATTTCCAGATCTACTCCAGGAATGGTCTTCTCCTGGCTTGTTGTACATCCTCTGCCTCTTCCTCGAGAACGGCCTCCACGTCCACGACCATAAACTCTCTGCTGTTGTTCACAGTACGCTCCTTCTGCTTCGACTTCTTTTATGAAACATTTAACTTCATTTGAAAAGCTTGTTCAACAGGAGTTGAGTACTTAATCTTCTTTCATGTGCTTCAAGAGAATCCATTAGCTCATACACAGAAATTTCTCCCATATTCTTCGTTTCCTCAATCACAGCAACAACGTGATCAAATTTCTGCCGCAGTCTTCTCAACACTTCCTTCACAACCTTCTTGTCGGGAACTTCATCACTGCAACACTTAATTTGGTCATGATTTCAACAACTCTCGAGAAGAAATCTTTCACCGTTTCGGACTCCTTCATGGCCAAGTTGTCAAAATCCCTCCACAAGCCTTGAAGCTTGATGGAAATCACTTTTTTCGAGCCTTGAAATTCTTTCTTTAGCACGCTCCATGCTTCTTTCGCCTTTTTGAGGCCATAAAGCCTCAGATAAATTGTCTTGCTTACGGATTGTTGCAAGCTCCGCAAAGCCATCGCATTCTTCATCACGTTTTCTTTTGCCTTCTTTTCTTGTTCTCCAGCACCTTCTTCCTCACTTGAAAATTCGTTGTCTTCTTCAAAGCCTTCATCAACGATTCTCCACAAATCTTGTGAGAGAAAGATAGTCTCCATTTGCGAACTCCAATAATTATAGTGCTCTTCATCAAAGATTGGGAATTGGCTGGACGAGTAGGAAAAGAACATGTTGCTGGAAGACGTAGCCATTATCTGTAGCGCTCTGATACTAAAATTTATTGGGTTGTTTGGAAAGCGGTGCTTTGTTGTATCATAGAAAGGGGTTTGCGGAACTGCTGTGACACAGCGAAGTGTTTCTGGAAATAAGGAACAAGGAAATTTGAGAGAATACTTTGGCTAACTGCGGAGCCTTTCACTTTTCTTACGACCAGAGCCTTTCTCTTACACCCATTTTTCTCTCTTGCAACATTTGGATATTGCTTCTCCTTTTTTAGTGTCATAGGATAGATCTAGAGAAATCATTTACTCTACCCTAGTTATTAAGTCATTAACTACACCCCACTACCAAGGCATTAACACCACCCCACTAACACACACTTAATGACACTAAATAATATTACAAATTAATGACATTTAACAGCCGTCACACCAGAAGATTGTAACAGAGGCTCCATATCCAACCTGGCACTTGTCCTTGGATGTGATAGTTGGAAAGATTGATCCATTCCAGCATCTTCTGGTGCTGATGGAACCCTGTAAATTCTCCTAGTGGCATGAACCAAGCCCCAGAGCACATAGTTGCGGGTAA
This sequence comes from Melastoma dodecandrum, assembly GCA_029817715.1. Taxonomy (NCBI): domain Eukaryota; kingdom Viridiplantae; phylum Streptophyta; class Magnoliopsida; order Myrtales; family Melastomataceae; genus Melastoma; species Melastoma dodecandrum. The sequence goes on from JARUPY010000605.1 coordinate 937,894, forward strand.
TCGGCTATTTATATGCTGGTATTTGCTTGGACTGATAGCTGATTGAAGGATAACTGAAGGTCCAACAGTTTCTTCAGGTTGAGGAAGGTGTCCAACATGACTGTTCCAGTAAGATCGTTATGATTGAGCACGACAACTTCAAGGTTCTTCATTTGTGAGATTGACGGGTGTATCTCCCCCTCAAATCTGTTGGACAAAAGGAGGAGTGTGTTGTCAGGCTAGTCATATTCCAGATCCAAGGTGGAATTGGACCGGAGTGCATGTTTCTTCTGAGAAGCAGGGATTGAAGCTGGAAAAATTTTGACATCTCAGGCTGGATGGCGGGAAAGGTTGTTTACCTGAAGATGCGGGGTCTGAAGCTGGGTGAGGTTTGATATCTGAGGTGGGATCATTCCAACCAACTGATTGTTTGGTAAATCCAACATGATGAGATGCAATAAGTTTCCTATTGAAGCTGGTCAGCAAGGTCGAGGGTGGTCAAGCCGGTCATCTTCCATGGCCAGGACAAAGATGAAAGCGGATGCAGGGCAAAATTATTCTGCTCAAGATCCATGTAGCACAATCCAGTCGGGTTACATATTGACACGAGAATAGATCCTGAGAATTTGCAGCCAACGATGTTGAGGTACTTCATATTCTTGAGATTGCAGATCGAACGCGGCAGTAAGCCTAAGAAGTTGCAGCTATAGCTGTTAAGGACGGGGACTTCTATGTATTAGAGATTTTTTATAGAATCTGGAAGCCCACAAGGCAAGCCCCTTCAGAGGACTGCTCGCGTTGAATTCAAGGATTGCCATTCATTAATAGGTTGATGGCTTCTAGGTTGAAGAATGAAAGGCTTGCGAGGGAAACGTACCGCAGAGTCCACTATCCTCGTGGAAAAGCCGTCTTAATGAGGGTAATTCGCAAGGACATCCGACACGTTCAGATATGGTCACGTAATTCAGGTTCAGTACTTGCAACGTTGGTTAAATTTCGGACAAGGTGTTTCAATCCCAGATTCTTCAGCACAACCAGGTTATGAGCCATGTTACCAAAACCGAGGAAAAACAACACATTCAAGGGGACTAGACTCGAGAATCCCAAACTAGAAAGATTGAGATGAGTCCGTCATTTTTGTCAGTCAATCGAACCTGGACGGTATTCTCGAGTAGTTGAAGAAGTTGTTTGCAAGATTTTGACTCCGTAGCTAGTAAAATCGTCATCCAACTTTGTAAGTCTTGAATAAAGCACCATTCTTTCATTAAAAAATGAGACAAAACTTACCATGCAAATTAAGCTTACAAACTGAAATGAGGTTAAACCTAAAATCTGGAACATATAAAACATATTCTAGGCAGAGAGCTTTTTGTTCAATCTAACAAGACATATGTGTCGCCAACACATGAATTGTTTGGCAACTCAATGTTCAAGGGATTTGGCATCTTCTGCCTTTTGTAAAAATGATATGCGGCTCCTGTGTCCACATCCCGTGAATTTGTCTTTATGAATAGAAAGAACTTGACTCAAAGGCATATCTTTACCTGCTTTATTTTGTAAAGAACAAAAAAAAATGAATTGTCGTCTTTTTGTTCACCCTAAACATCAGGCTTAGTAATACTCTCCACATTGGGCACATACTTTAAGCTTCTGAACCTGTTGCCTCGAGAGAATTCAATAAAAGATGTTGTTATCATGTCGTCCTGCTATTGATACGCAACATCGACCTTGTTTGTAGAGCGGCTTGCTCCTAACCTCGCTTGACCGGAGTAGGTTGCCTACGGACACTAAGCCAAATGCATTAGCATATATCATAGAGTGAAAGGGCGCACATAAATCACGAGCATGATCAGATTAGCAATGCCAGGAAAAAAACACAAGTTGAATGTCACTACTGCGAAACATAAGAGTGAACCACCTCCGTAAATGTCAAGGTCAATCAATAAGAGTTTGGAGGCTAAATGCATATTTCTATCACATTAAAGCCGGTTATCTTTTTGCCTAGTTATATACATTGGAGAACTTTCAGACCCGACCAATATTTCAAGTTCACACATGCAAGTCAGATAGACATGGAGTGGGAATCGCACCATAGTCACAATTGAGTGGGCTATCCGGTTAATCCTGCAAACAAACCACTCTAATTGTTTGGTACTTATGAATCATATGACCTCTTTAAGAATAGATTTCACCCAAGATTCTTTCTCATAGTCTCTGATGCTAAAAAATATATACATGAGATCAACATCACATTCAATTCGATGAGTTGCAGTATGACGTTCCTTCGGATAATTTTCCGAGCTCCCCATTAATCTTCACTATTTTCTTACTTTTAATCGCATATTCATTCTTCATAGCATATTCCGACCCCAAATCCTTATACCAAACTGGAAATAATTTCTTCCCATATTTCCTTACATGAATCGAGGAAGAAGATCGGCGATGCAATAGAAATGGAAACTTAGTTCTGAATCCACAATCTGACAATTGCATCTCTTCCACGTTGGAAAGTTTCTCTACAGATCCATCAATAAAACACGTATTGTTTCGAATTGACATAAGTCGCAGCGGCTGCCACCAGCGAAGAGCAACCGGAAGTTGACATAAGTGACGAAGAGTTTCTGCAGTTTGATACATCCTCGGTCCCTGTCATAGTTACCTTAACAAAGGTCCAATCTCTATCCTCAACAAGCATCCCTGCGTATTAATTCCCAGTCTTGCGCTACAATTGTTTCGAATTTCTTTCTCTTCGCACTACAGGTAGGCAGGCATTACATTGCAGATGCCACTCCGGAAGAGGAATCTCAGATGACCTCAGCTGTCTCGGTTTCGGCCAACCGTAAGGGTCACATTTGTGGCCTGACCAAGAGAGGGGGTGCGGGCCTTAGACCCTAGCACAATTCTCGGTATGATTTTGGTAGCGAAGCATGTCACCGAACAGCTAATGACTAAGTTGGATTCGGAGATCTCTGCGGCAGAATCGCGGGGAGAAGACGAATGACCTAGCCTGATACAGCACCCCTTGGGATCGATAATCCTTTTGTATCTCATGCCGGCTCTCTTGGTTTAGCAAAAGACTGGTGTCATACTTTTTACGTGGCATTATATTTTGATTCTAAAAAATGAATTTAGAACATAAAAATTTTGTAGACTTTATATTTTAAAAGATACATACAACAATTTTACGTCTCCTAAATTTGTTCCATTCAATAGCAGCCGTCGGTAATAAATAACGACGTCGTTTTTTCATGGCCGCACCAAATTGCAATTTGATCTCCTTCGGTCCTTTCCCCTTCCCTTTTCGCTTTCTCAAATTCCAAAACGACTCCTGATCGAGAAATCGGAAGAAACCCTAGCGAAGAAGGGAGGGATTCTTCGCCGTCACTCGATCCTTGCTCGCCCTCTCTGCCTTCGTCCTATCGATCGGATTTTGGGGGGATGGACGACACGTGCGCGGTGTGCGCGGAGACCTTGGAGTGGGTGGCCTACGGGGAGTGCGGCCACAGGGAGGTCTGCTCCACCTGCGTTGCCCGCCTCCGGTTCATCTGCCGCGACCCCCGCTGTTGCATCTGCAAGACCGAGTCCCGTGTGGTCTTCGTCACCAAGGTTCCGTTGATTCTCGACGCAATCCGTGTTTTTCGATGATAGGACGCACTTTTTAAGAGGTTTTTTATGGGCGAAAAGGTCTTGTTTTTGGCATTGGGTAGGATGCGATTTGTAATTTTCAGGCGTTTGATGGGTTGGCCTTCAAGAATCTGGGGAGATTAATATTGGAGTTTACTGAGCTTCCTTTTCCTGGCCGAGATAGTTGTTGCATTGTTCTGGCGTGATGGATGGTGTTTTTGGAGAGAAACTGGGAAGTTTTTATATGGGTTCTCTTTCTTTTCATTTTCTTGTTTTGCTTTAGTGATTTCTTTCATTCCTATTTATGATGGGAAAATGGCAATACTTCAATTCTTTGCATATTTTTTTTTAAGCGGCCTCATGCAGAACCATAATATGACCTGTGTGTTTGTGGTGGTGATGACCAATGTTTTTGTTTATAGTCATCTTTTGTCTGTTGTTATAGTATTTGAACTGTAATTGATTGTAGCGCTGATTCTTTTTTTTACTGTATAGGCTTTGGGAGACTTTACAAGGACGATCAATGACTTCTCAGTGTTTCCATCTGAACCTAAAGAAGGGCGGTCTGGGCCGTATTGGTATCATGAAGGCACTCAGGCCTTCTTTGACGATGTTGACCATTACAGGATGGTCAAGGCAATGTGCAAGCTATCTTGCAGTGTCTGTGACAAAATGGAGGAGAAATCAAATGATGCATCCAGACGACGAGGGAAATTTAGGAACATTGAGCAGCTGAAGGGCCATCTGTACCATAACCATCGGTTAGTGATGTGCAGCTTGTGCTTGGAAGGCAGGAAGGTCTGTGATATGATGTAAACCTTATGTTGCTCTTGAAGTTAAGATATCTGTTGTTTGTAAATTAAGAAAGATGTGCTTCGGAACATAATCATCGACAGCTTCTGGTTTTGTAGGTATTTATATGCGAACAGAAGCTTTACACCCGCTCGCAGTTGAACCAACATATAGACTCGGGTGACTCTGAGGTGGATGGAAGTGAGAGTGAACGAGGTGGTTTTATGGGCCATCCAATTTGCGAGTTCTGCAAAACCCCATTTTACGGGGATAATGAGCTTTACACTCATATGTCCACGGAACACTATACCTGTTTTATCTGCCAGAGGTTTTTTTTTTCTCCTAGTGATATGGCAACCTCTTTTTTACATTGAATTAAACCAAAGTAAAGCTGTGTGCCTTCTTTTCTGTAGGCAACATCCAGGACAATATGAGTATTTCAAGAATTATGACGACTTAGAGGTGGGATGTTTTTCATCTGCTATTTGATTAAGTTGAAATGTGTCTTCTTCTTAATATGAAATGTTACTTGTCTTGTCTTTTTAAATGCAGATACACTTCCGTCAGGAGCACTTCCTTTGTGAAGATGAGGATTGTCTGGCCAAAAAGTTTGTGGTTTTCCAATCTGAATCCGAAATGAAGGTTAGCTTGCTCCTAGTTCACGAATTATTCTTACTAGCATGTCTATAAGTATGTGTTTATAGTGACCTCTCTTAGGTCCTTCTGTCTAGTCGTTGTTACATTGTAGCTTGGTAAAATTAATAACGATTTCTCTTTGGACACTGTTCATTCTTGAACTGTGGCCTTCTCTTCAGCGGCATAATACTTTGGAACATGGTGGGCGTATGTCACGTTCAAAGCGCAATGCTGCTCTCCAGGTGCTTGGATCTGTCCCTTTTGTGGGGTATTTGAATTGCCTCCCATCCTTGTGTGTTATTCCATAAACAAGTGGAAAGGCATGAGTTGCTGATAACCTTATGCATTTAAGTTAAATTCATCTGTAGATTCGGAATGTAACGGAGGAGTCGGAAGGGAAAATTCCTTTCAGGAATTGTGTAGTTTGTTAATTTTTTTTTTTCGGCAAGACTATATTGCACTTGTTAATTGTTATTTGTCTCATTGACCTTTATCCTATTACTTGGATCAATCTTATATGTGATCTGTTCTATTTTACATCAGATACCTACTAGCTTTCGTTACCGGCGAGGCAATGAACAAGATCGTCGACGAGGAAGGGCCCGGACATTTCATCGTGATTTTGCTGAAGATCAGATTTCAATGGCTATTCAAGCCAGTCTAGATTCTGCAAATGCTGATAGTATCCGGACTGTTTCGTCTTCTGTACCTGGTCCACATGTGACTACAGATCATGGTGATGTGACTGATGTCGATGAAGTAACTTATCCCCTGGAATCCTTGAGCATGACAGATCATGAAACTTCTACAAGGTACCTTCATGCTCTGGGGAATAATCCTAGGAATTCCGCATTGCCGGAATCTGCCTTCCCTCCACTCCCTATTGCGTCCAGCTCTAATCAAGAATTGCCCAAGCATTATTTGGAAGGTCCTTCAAGCAAAACAATGGCAGCTCGTCTTCGTCGCAAAAAAGGGGGGGTTAGTACTTGTAGTACAGCACAGGCCTGGCCAGCTGCAAGTCGTCCATCAGCATCTGCACCTTCTTCAACGGTCCAGGCTTGGCCAGCAGCAAGCCGTTCGTTGGCTGCTTCTCCTTTAGCCGTGCCGCCAATAAATGTTGTCGAAACAGCTTCTAGCACTAGCAGTGGACTTGCATCATCAAGTTATGCTGTTTTGGCAAAAGCTCAGGGCCCAGGGCGATCAATGATTGGGCAGGCAGGTATGTCAGCTAGCCCAGCAATTTCTAGTAAAATGAAACACTCGGCATCATTGCCTAATCTTGTGGAGAGACGATCAGTGGAACCACCTTCTCCGAATGAATTCCCTCCTGTTTCCGCCAACCAGGTCCGCAAATTGCCCGGCCAACCTTTGCCTAAAGTAGAAAATGTTCATGCAGCAAATAAATCTCTGGTGGAAAGAATACGGGCTGCCCTTGATGATGATGAAGAAAAGTACACCTCTTTCAAGGAAATTTCAGGTCACTATCGGCAGGGTGCTATTGATACTGAGATGTACCTGGATTATGTGGAACACTTTGGTTTGTCACATCTTATTCTTGACTTGGCTAGGCTCTTGCCTGATACTGAGAAACAGAGGGAGCTTCTTGACACATATAATTTTAATGTCAGAAAGAAATCTATTGGGAAGAACGGGTGGAATGAGGACAACCTTCTTATATACGATAACGGAAGCAGGAAGGGCAAGGGGAAATCCATTGATGCTGGAGGTTCCCATGCTTCAGCCAAGTTGACTGATAACTTCTTAAGCACCATTCAAGAGTTGCAGTCGAACCGGAATCCTCCTGAGCAGGATGTTGTGGTTTTATCTAGACATGGCTATCGATCTGGCAAGGGAAAGTCAATAAAGGGTGACAATGGAGAGCAGCCGGCTCCTGTGGCCCCTGAGGGCAGTTTGCCAACAGAAGTGTATGTTTGTCCGGACACTTCTCGGAATGGAGGGGGAAACGGTGGCGGTGCCAAGCAACGCAAAAAAACCTCTAAATTTCACCGCGTGCGTCTTGGTGAAGGCTCAAGCTCTGCAGTTTTAGACCTAAGAACTTCTGACCAAGAACCCGAACCTGACCCAGGCCCTGTTGACCAGACATTGAATGGTGATGCAAACACTGCTGCATCTTTTCCTTTACGTGGAGTCTGGCGGAAGGGTGGCGGTAATAAGCTCAATTTTTGAATTTGATATCAGGTTGGGGTGCGAGTAAAATTTTTTAATTCCATCTGGCGTTTTGTTAATAGCCGACGTGTCCTGTTGATTGGCAAGTTTTGTGTTGTCGGCCAGCATCAGAGTGTGAATAGTCATAGTCAGACACCTTGTTTCATGGGAGATTAATGTTTGTGGTGGATGAAGCACGGATACATTAGTCACGCCATGGTCATGTTTGATATGAATAAGTAGCGGAAGCATGTAAACTATAGCGGTTGGGCGAACATGTTTTACATGTTGGAGCTTTGGAATAGGCTTGCTTTGTAATGAGCTTCTTGGACTCAGATGTTATCTTTGCAGGAGGTTATGATGATTTTTCGCGGGAAGAGAGGTGATTATAGACCATGAGGCCAAACCCTGACTGGGGAAGATTAGTTGTGATTCAGATATGGTAGTAGTAGTAGAAGTAGAGCATATACATTTGTTTGAAGGAATTGTGACAACTGTTTATTGGGGACAGAATTGAGAACCAAAAGGCTTCTCGCTACATCATCGCCGTACTGTTCGTCTGGGAATCCCATCATACTTGCAGCTCGCAGGCACAGAGAGACTGCCTCCGCCAAAGGATGCACCCCAGATCAATGCCTAACAGAGAACAAGAAGGAATTAGATGAAAAGGGGTGGGTGTTCTTCGGAAAGACAAACAGAGCTTTCCCCGGGGCTAGCTCCAGCCTTTTGCTCAAGACAAAGATGAAGTGCCCGACAGACGTATTTTTGGAACCAGGTACTTTCAGCACACCCAAGATTCACTTTAAAGAAAAATGGTTGTAGTACAAAAAAAAAAACCCGTTTCAGAAAACCAATCCCAATACCCTCCAAAAGAGGAAAGAGCAAAAGATGGGGTTTCCTTAAAAACTCACTTCTTTTCCATCTGGGGAAGGTCAGTTCTTGCATATATATATATCTCCACAACCACCTGCGCAAACAACAACACGAGTAAAAAGTACTGCTTAACCAGAAAGCGGAGAAAGGCGATAACTTAGTAATACAGGGATTCGGTTTGGGTATTTCGCGAGGGGCACCTCCAACCTCGGTGCTGCAATTACAGAAGAAGATGCTTTACATTGGTAAACAGTACAAGAAAAAGGACAAGAAGATCGTCTTCTGAATAAAAATGATATTGGGGGGGGGGGAGCTGTTCCTTGAATGATACGTCTCTCCCCATCGGGCGAAAGGCTAAATTGTAGATGGATCAAGTGGCTTTTTGATTTTATAAAAAACAAATAACTAAATTGCCATCAGGCGGGGATAGCTCAGTTGGGAGAGCGTCAGACTGAAGATCTGAAGGTCGCGTGTTCGATCCACGCTCACCGCATTTTTCTTTTCTTTTTCGAAACCAAACGCCAAACACACCCTCTGGGCTTTTCATCATTTGAGCCTCCAAAGTTCGAGTTTAAACCGTTATTTTATTTTATATAAAAGCCCCATAAAATTAAAAATAAGATAAAACAGAGAAAATATTATTCTCCCGCGGGTTAAAATTGGAAACTCCCGCGACCAAACTGACAACGGTCAGGGTTTTAATTTCAACTCCCAACCTCCGCAAGTAAACCCTAATAACATCAAGATACCAACCGCCGCCGATGACCGATCATCCCGACGACAACCTCCGTGCCCCCCGGCGGTTGCACCTTGCCCACGGCCAGTACCTTGGAGAGATCTCCGCCCTCTGCTTCCTCCGACTCCCCTCTCCTGCTCCCTTCCCCCTTCTTCTCGCCGGTAACTCCATCCATCGGCCCTACCCCGACCAGTCTGTTCCTTTTCCTTGTTCCTTTTTTTCAATTTTCCCGTCTTTTTGTGTTCTTGTTCCTTATTTGTTTAGGTTCTGGGTCATCTGTTACTGCCTACGACGTGGAGCAGGGGGTCGTGGTCGGGCGGTTCCGCGTGTTTGACGGAATTCGGGTACACGGGATCTCTTGTCGTCGTTCTGCGAAATCCGATGGGGATGGAGGTTCCTTGGATGATAGATTTGAGTTCATGGTCGCTGTCTATGGTGAAAAAAGGGTGAAGCTGTTTGATTTGTCAGCACGGGTTATGGGGGGAAAGGAGCCGGCGAAAGTTTTTGAGATTGATATGGTTTTGATCTCTACTTTGCCAAGGTTTTGGCACTGGGTGTTGGACGTTTCGTTCTTGAAGGTGGAATCTTTCATCATGTTGTTAATTGTGGTTTGTCTGTGGGTTTGGAATTGACTAATTTAAGTGATAAAACTTTTTCTTAATTGATTATAGCACGAGGGAAGTTTATTGGGGGAAGGAGATGCGGGTATTTTGATTGCCGTGGGGTGTACCGATAACTCGGTGCGCTTGTGGAGTGTGGAGAATTCCTGCATTGTTCTTGAAGTTTCTTCTCCTGGTAGGCATGAGATAATTCTGTTTTTTTTGGCTTGCATTGTGCTTTTTTCTTAGACCTTCTCTTTTGTTTATATGATAGAGAGTTGTCTCCTGTACTCGATGCGGTTGTGGGGCGAAAATATTGATGATCTCCGAATTGCTTCTGGAACTATTTTCAACGAGGTGAGCAGATCTTCCTTGTTTAAGTCCGAAATGCCCTTACCCTTTCATTATGTTTGATTTTTTATGGAACATAAATTCGAAACAATGACATCCTGTCTCTTATAATTTTTCTACTTTTGGAGGGAGTGATAATTTTATTTTGCCGTTGCTCTTACTACTTCAATCATCATGGTAAATTTGGGAAATCTTTCAATGGCCATTTTATCATATCACAATTATATTTACTCATTCTGCTGCATTTGACTTTTAGATTTTACAGTTTTGTTATGTCATTACTCAATTGAATCGTTGTTGTTGACAAGATTTCTTATTGCACAGATTTTAGTTTGGAAAGTGGTTTCCCAGCTTGATAGTTTGTCTTTAGTTAGCATCACTGGAGAAAAAGGCTCGATGTGCCCTTTGAATGGTACCCGGCATCAAATTATGCATTATGATGCTACTCATATATGCAAGCTTGTTGGACATGAAGGCTCCATCTACCGTATAGCTTGGTCTTGTGATGGATCCAAACTGATCACTGTGTCTGATGACCGTAGGTTATGATCGGTGATTTTATATTTCTACCTCTAGTGGATATTTCTGTTTATTCATTCAGTCTCTTTTTTTTCATATATTCAGTGCCCGTATCTGGGTAATTGATTGCACAAGAGAATGTTCTTTCACCACTGGGGAGAGTAGACGACTTTTTGGACACAGTGCTCGTGTTTGGGATTGCTTTATATACGATAATGTAAGAATAACATAAGATATATGTAGATGTTGCAATTCCATTCGATCTTCCCGCTTCACTGATCTCCAAGCTGGCTATTATTTCTGGTGGGGCGTAGGTTATCATCACAGCTGGGGAGGATTGTTCATGTCGTGTGTGGGGAGAGGATGGCAAACAACTGAGGATAATGAAAGAGCATATGTGAGCCATTCAGTCAAACTCAGTGTCAGTTACTTATTGATAACTTCTGACACTGATAAGGCCGTTGATGTGCACCAGTTCAAATTATTTGGTCATGTATTGGTCGTGGTATTATCATTAAATCCATTGTCAAGGGGACACTCAATGCGGGAGTCAAGAATTCCTTGCTTTCCTGGTTGTATTGCTGAATGTTATTTTCGCCATATCTAGTCTGCCAATGCTTGAATCTCCTAGAAATATTTCATTGTCTTTAGTTCAGTGTGAATATTTTAGCCGATGGATTGCTTATGTCTGTGGAATGAGAGGATCTGCCTGTTAATTGTGCAGAGGAAGGGGAATATGGCGTTGCCTTTATGATCCAGATTCTTCCATTCTGGTCACTGGTGGTTTTGACTCTTCAATTAAAGTGTATCGGTTGCCTGCTACATTAGGTCAGGCTGGAGAAGTAGATAACACAATTAGTGACCAAGATCATGGAACCGAGCTTTTCAGCATGGTTCTCCCAAGTTCATCCGGGATGAAGTTAGTGGACAGGTAGACGATCTTACTTGTTATGGCAAAGTGAAGTTGTGGACCCTTAAAAGAGTTACAAGGAGGATATTCTAAGTAGAGGATGTTCTTTTGTCATCAGGACATGGGATATTTATACAGTCATTTGAAGAGTGGATTGGATAGTGTTAATCTATACTAACTTTTAGTGCCATGTTTGGGGGCATAATCATAATTTCTTTTCATTAATTGCAGTAAAAGTGAATATGTCCGTTGCTTGTATTTCTCTCGTGAAGATGTTCTTTATGTTGCTACAAACCATGGTTATCTATACCATGTAAAATTGTCGAAGCCCGATGATGTGACTTGGTCTGAACTTGCTCGAGTTAGCCATGAGGTGCCTATAATATGCATAGATCTTTTAGCTCAGATGTCGTCTGAGTCCACAACTGGCCATGAGGATTGGGTGGCTGTTGGAGATGGTAAAGGAAAAGTTACCATCGTAAGAGTTGTCACTACTACAGGTTCTGTTAAGGTGGAATCTACCTTCTCTTGGATGGCTGAGATGGATCGTCAACTTCTAGGGGTCTTCTGGTGTGGTTCACTTGGCCCTAGGTAATTCTATTTCTTCATTGGACTTTAAATGATGTCATTAGTGATCTGTCTGTTGAAATCCCCCGGTTGTTCTTTGTTGTGATGCATTCTCGCTCTTTTCTCTATAAACCTTTGTTTTAAACTGTCCAGGGAGTACTTTTTATTTCCTTCATGTGTGGATCTGTGAGATCCCTATAGATCACTTGTGTCCTCCAACATGTAGGTTCCTTTTCACAGCCAACCCCAGAGGTGCTCTGAAGTTGTGGGCGTTTGACGAGCCTTTGCAGTCTTTGGCTTCTGATGCCAGAATTGGAAGATGCTTCGATGCCTTTCTACTGGCAGAATTCACATCAAGCTTAAAAGTTAGGCTTATGTGTTTGGATGCATCATTGGAGGAAGAGGTACTTTCTTTGTTTTGCTACATTAATCCTTTACTAAGAGGAATAGATTTCTTAGGGGCCCGTGGGCATTCATGTGCTTAAAACAGTGGCTTTTATAGCATGCTGTCACACTTCCACATAGGGCCGAAGCGAGTGTAAGGTGTCTGCGGTTTGTATTCGAATATATTTTATTGACTTGTGAAAGCCTCTTTTCTTAGTGAACTGCCTCGTCACTTCTATTTGAATTTTGAAGTTCAATAGTCTTATCACATTTTGTTTTAGTCCAGAGAAAAACCCAAACAGCTGGTAGTGAAGAAATCATCCGGCTGATATAAAAAATTATTCCACGTGTAGAGTAATCCTCATGGTCTTGATTGTCTTGTAAATTCTTCTGTTCATGTTACAGGTGCTAGTTTGTGGGGATTTACGTGGTAATCTCACTGTCTACCCATTGTCAAGGGGGCTGTTGCTAGAAAAGTCTGCTAAATCTGATGTAGGAATATTTCCTATCAACCACTTCAAAGGGGCTCATGGCATATCTGCCATATCCAATATTTCAATAGCTTCCGTTTGCTCTAGTCGCATTGAGATACACTCGGTAGGACCTTAAGGATAACTTTCTGGCCCTTCTGTATTATAATGTAGTTGGGAATTTGATAATTGCCATCTTAAAATAACATATTTTCCCTGTCTTCTTGCTTCAGACCGGAGCTGATGGATGCATATGCTATCTGGAATATGATAAAGTTCTGCAAAATTTTATGTTTGTTGGGATGAAGCAACTGAAAGAGCTGAGCTTGGTCGAATCTGTTTCTGCTGATGCAAAAACTGGCAGCTATGCAATTGGTTTTGCATCTGCCGACTTTGTTATTTGGAATATAACATCTGAGACAAAGGTTTGTGTCCTTACCTTCCCTTTTCTCAACATTATTGTGTCCGTGTGCTTTAGTATCTAAGAAATCAAATGGAGCAGGTTGTGCAAGTCACTTGTGGTGGATGGCGGCGCCCACACTCTTTCTATCTTGGTGATGTACCGGAAAGAAGGAACTGCTTTGCCTATGTCAAGGTATTATACTTTTCTTAATCGTTTTTTAATCAGGTAATTGTCATAATTGTAAAGGCTTTGCTTATTCTTTGGAACAGTCATCGCTCTTCGTAATTTCTTGACTTGTCCTGTTAGTCAGGTGGCCTCATTAAGGATGTGAAAATAAGCTGGTTAACTTTTCACTTGTATCGAATTTCATACTTTTCAAAGCTCTGTCATGTTATTGGGAAACTATGATTTCTGTACAATTAAGAGTGTTGCCGACCTTTTATGGTGTTAACGTGTTATTAATTGTTGACATGACATACTAGAACATGCTTCGACTGTCGATTATAAATTTGTTGTAACTTGATCCTATTGGTTGAGTAGATGGTGCATGGGCTCTTTGTAGTGCCGTTACCTTTTTGGGCACAACAGTTTTTTTAAGCCCGTTTGATTTTTAAGCTCGTCAAATCTTTTACTTTTGACTGTTATTATAATTCTTTCCAGCTGTACATGCATTTTAGGAAATGTTGTTCTCAGTTTCTATGATTAATAATCAGGATGAGGTCATCAACATTCGTAGACTTTGGATGGCAAAAATGAAGGGTGACATACTACCTCAGAATTTGGGTGTACAATTTCATGGCAGAGAAGTTCATTCTTTATGTTTTATCCATGAAGTTTGCAAAAAAAGACCAGCGGAGGAATCTTGTTGGCTTGTTACTGGTTGTGAGGATGGAACTGTGAGGCTGACTAGGTAGGACTAGTTTGTTTATGTAACAGTTTGCTTCTACTACTATCTGCTGTGTCCCATGTTGCATTGTCTAGTTTAGACAATTAATTCTATTTAGTCTGTGTTGTTACTGGGGAATGAGCTTCTAGTGGGCTGGATGAAACCTTTGCACAACCTGCCTATTTGAATACAACATCCGTTGTATGTAATCTGTTAATATGCCTGTCTGTTCCATCTGATTTTTTATGTTTTCCTGGTCTCATTTAGGTATTCCCCGTACGAGGAGAATTGGTCTTCCTCTAAGATGCTTGGAGGGCATGTGGGTGGATCAGCTGTTAGATCTATCTGTTGCGTGTCTGCGTTACATATGCATGCACCTGATGCATACAACCCTGATGGAAATGGCGATGCTCAAGTAGAAGGGGGTTTGTCAAGCACTTATCAGAGTGATGCCTATCCTGTTTTACTCATTTCAGTTGGTGCAAAACGGGTGTTGACTTCTTGGGTGCTAAGAGACAGGAGATCACCTAGGCAAGAAGGAAGGCTCTCTGACACAGCACATGGGGATGCTAAGAGTTGTTTCCTTCCCTCTGCTGATTTGCCTTCGACAATTTCATTTCAGTGGCTTTCATCCGACATACCTGTCAAGTACTCGGTGCCGCCAAAAAACAGGGCTGAAGGCAACTTGCCTGCTAAAGATGATAAGATATCCCCTTTAAAAGCTACTCATTTTGAATGCAGCGAAGATGACTGGAGATACCTTGCCGTGACAGCTTTTTTGGTTAAACATGTAGGCTCTAGGTGAGTTTTGAATCCCTTTGAATCTTGGATTCCTTTATTCTAGATTTACTATCTGACTCTCTCTTCTGATATTCTCAGGTCAACAGTCTGTTTTGTTGTGGTTTCTTGTTCGGATGCAACTCTTGCCATTCGAGCTCTTGTGCTTCCCAATCGGCTCTGGTATTTACTTTTGTGTTTATGATGCTTATTGCCTTTACATCCTGCACATATCCTTACCTTCGTAAGTTGGTTACATTTATTCTTTGAACAGGTTTGATGTTGCTTTGATGGTTCCGCTGGCGTCACCTGTTCTGTCGCTGCAGCATCTCATTGTTCCCCATGGCAAGCCTTTGGAAGGTCAGTTTTGAGTAGGATCTCTGATGGTGTTGATGATAGGACATGTGCTTGGGCCATATACATAGTATCCTGTCTTGCTAACAGTCTTTAGGAATGGCTAATTTCTTTGCTTCCTTTTCTTAAACTTATAGATATTGTGTTGGCAAAATCTAGATCTAGAATGTGCGCTGAATTTCATTTGATTTAGGATTTATAGTCCCATCAAAGGCTTGTCACAGCTTTTTAGTGCTTTTTCGTGAAGACTGTTAAATATATTTTTTGACTGTTACATTCAGGTTCAGAAAGCAGCAGGAACTCGTACATGGTCATCAGTGGATCCACCGATGGGAGTGTTGCCTTCTGGGATCTGACCAAAACAATAGATTCTTTTATGCAGAGGTTAGCAAACATCAGTTTGGATAAACTTGTTAACTGTCCTAAACGGCCCCGCACTGGGCGAGGAAGCCAAGGTGGGAGATGGTGGAGATCTCTAGGTGGCGGCATTTCAAGGAACCGGCAAAGAAATAGCTTGGCACCTGAAAATGTTGAGCAGAAACCTGATGAGAAGATTCTTGAACATTTTGCGAGTGAGGCTTCACCTTCAGCAAACTGTGCCGCCTCTGAATCAGAAAGCAAATTCGCTGATTTCGCTCTGGAAATTTCTGAAGTACATCCT
Source organism: Melastoma dodecandrum (assembly GCA_029817715.1). NCBI lineage: Eukaryota > Viridiplantae > Streptophyta > Magnoliopsida > Myrtales > Melastomataceae > Melastoma > Melastoma dodecandrum. The sequence goes on from JARUPY010000605.1 coordinate 953,581, forward strand.
ATGCACATCTTGAATGGCTTCCATCAATCTGGTGTGAATTGTCTTCATGTCTCTCGTGTGCCACCATCAGAGCATCCAGATGTCGGTTCCCTGTATCAGTTAGTTAGTGGGGGCGACGATCAAGCAGTCTGCTGTCTGAGATTTGAGATAAAATCATTGTCCACAGACCCTGATAGGAATCTTCTGAGTCCAGACACGGGAGAGCTGATCGTGAAATCTGAAGATAAGACTGAGCTCCAACAGAAAAGACAGATTGGAAGAAAAAGTCACTCTGTCAAAATAATTTCTCAGGAAAAAGTTTTCTCTGCACATAGTTCTGCCGTAAAAGGTAGTTTTGTGCCTCTTGTACAGTTTCTATTTGTTTCTCAGCTACTCATCATTCTTGGCATATATGTTGAGCAAGTCCATAGTTTTCTCCTTTTTACCACCCCTAAAATTACATAAGGGCTACCTCTTAAAAACGCTCCTAAAAAAATTCCCCGTCTTTATCAATATGTGCCTGTTCAAAGTACTTACCATCTGGATGATTGTTGTGGCTTGTGTTTCTTGTAGGTGTTTGGACAGATGGAACCTGGGTATTCTCTACTGGTCTTGACCAACGTGTTAGGTGCTGGGTTGTCGAGGAACAGGGCCGTCCAAAAGCAGTAGCTCATTTCATCACTAGCGTGCCTGAGCCAGAAGCTTTGGATGTCAGAGCTTTTAATAGGTCGGCGATGCTTCTAAGTCATTCCTTGTGAAGGCAATTCTCATGAAAGGCTTCATTGGTTATTGTAATATGTTGGTTTTTCTTGTTGTCTCACTGCAGGGATAAATATCACGTAGCAGTTGCAGGAAGAGGAATGCAGATGATTGAATTCAGTGCGGCAGACTGAATCTTTCAAATGTGGATTCACTATGTTGGTGTTTCTCTTTGTGAAACCTCGCAAATGTTCGGGACAAGGTTTCTCAATGAGTCCACATCCGAGAGTCTAATCAAACATGGACTCAGGTCAGATCTGGTATTTTCTGCCTTTAGGGGATAACGAGTAGACGAAAGGATTGTCTCAGGAGTAGCCAGCATGGGGTGACATGTGCAACTGATCATTCTTCTTGCACTTTTCTTGCATCCCTCGTCATAAGAGTGTGTTTGGGAGATTTTGTTACCTGCCGGGGGCATTATTTTATCATTATGGGGGAAATTATCTCCTGCTTTTGCCCTTTTAAGGGAACTGTTGAAAAGAGTGTTTCTGGTCTGTTGGGATGCATCAAGAAAAGACCCCACAACTCTCAACTGTCGGAAAGTGGCCTTTTACAGACTTGCTCGTTGAAGAATAACATGCACTTAGGGCCATCTCTTACAAGATCTTGCCATTCTGTCTAAAATTACTCTGACCTCATTTATCTGTTCTTCTTCCCAGATCTACCTTGTCGCATTACAGTTTTATGAATTAGACCCCGATTACTCCTTTTCCTTAGGAGGGCCATGTCCTGTCTCCATTCTGCTTGCATGAAGATCATCAATGCATAGGAGGCATGATCGACACTAACTTTCAACAAATATCTCCATTGCTTTCACATCCATACCCAATAGAAGAATGGGACGATCTAGCACTGTTTTGTCGGTACATTATTTTAATGCATGTGTTGTGTTGTGTTGCGTCGGGTGCTGGGATGGTCATACCTCATGAACTGCATTGAATATTAGTGAGTATGAGAGGGAAACCGTCCAAACAGCTCATTGGGGGGTGGTTACTGAAAGTCGCTTCTTTCTTTTAGAGGCTAAAAGGGATAACATGCAATTACAAGGACGAGATCTTGAGACCTCCCATGTGGTGGTCAGGTGGGGGAGGATGTCATTCCCCACTTTTCTCCCCTCAGATCTTACTCTTTGTGAGGTGGGTTTGGTTTATTCCTTTTTCTTTTCCTTCTCCCCTGGTATTAGTCTCGTGGATGATAAATATAGGTTGGGGAGGACACTGATTTGAATTTTCAGCAAGTTGGTATACTGAGTTGGGTGTCGAGTTAGTTTGTGATAGTTTTGACCTCAGGAGACCTTAAATTACAATGACTTGATTTTGGTTGGTGAGATTAGATGAAAACCAACAAGAGGATTATGTGTGTGTGAGTCATATTCTGGGAAGTAAAATGTTTTCATCATGGGTTTGGTTGTCGACTTTAATATGCCCCCAAGGTGAACAGAATGAATATTCCAAGGGAAGTGGCAGAGTCTGTGTTCGTGGAGGGGTATCTCAAGAGTCGAATCCATGTCAGAAAAGCATGGGAAAACGAGAAAAAGTCATGGGAAAACCCATGACGTGCTTGGAAATTGGTGCCAAGTGATTTGGAGCACCCACGAAAAGTCTTTCAATGATTTGAAGAAAACAATAAAAAATGTATGGGTTTTTTGTTTCTTCTTCTTTTTCTTTCTCTATCTCTCTGAAAAGGAAAAGGTTGCCCAAATGTTTTGGTTCAGAGATACCAATTACAATCTTTCACGCCATTAAAATGATGATGAATTTGGACCACTCCCTCTCACCCTCACCAACCGCGTCATGGCTTTTTATGCACTTCCCCCAATTTATTCATCTTATTTCATTTATTTCTGGGTCTTTGTGTGCTTAGAAAACTCATTTTGTCTTCCCCCCCAACCCACAACACCCAAAACTCTTTCTTGTTGTTTATCGCCAAAAAAGGGGAGGTCGGATCGCGTCTAAAAAATATTCACCAAGTTACGTTTACAATGGAAAAAAAATACCCTTCTTTTTTTCGGCGATAAACAACAAAAAAAAGAGAGATTAAAAGATATAAATATATCAACGAGACTTTTTTCTTGAGTGATGGTTTATCATGTCGACGTGTACAAAAAATCACCATCTAAGCGTTGCTAATTTACTTGGGGAAGCCCAAGTGGGTTGAGGTTGGTGAACCAACAACTCCACAAACTCTCTCCCTGTTACGTCATCTCACACTCATTAAAACATACATATATTTAAAAAAACTTGATAATCATTTAGACTCGTCGTGTGTTAGTAGTGGGATTTTGACATGTGACCTCTAATTCTCAATCGAATGTCTTTCTTTTCCTTGGGGGGGAATAGCTAAAACACCTTTCTCACACGATCCACTTTAGGTTAGACCTCCCTCAATGCCTGCCTCGGCTATCACTCTGTCCTGACAGGATTTAGCATCGAGGTTAGCTCTCTTTCCTTATTTCGCAAGTCTACTCTACTCCTCTTCTCTCTTTTTCGTGGGATGCAAACTACTTTTTTTTTGCATGTCGTTCGTAACGTGTGAACAGCCTCCCCCTAGATGTACCAAGTCCTCCATCTACTCTCCTACCACCAATAAAACTCCAGTTCAAATGTACCAAACACCGACACGAATTGGCAGCTACACCATTTCATTACAAACTTCTCTTTTACAACATGGCCTCCCCCGATCGAATACGAATGCTTAGGTTTAGGTTGTACAAAAAAAAAAAAGTGTCGATTGTGTTGTGGACCAAGGAAAAGAGCCTCGAGCCGTGTTTGCAACCGGGGAGGGTTGGTGGGTGGACGGGCAAACCCCGGTTATTCCTAACACGAGGACCCACTTCCTTATACTTTTGATCTCACCAACCCCCCTCCGAGATCTCACTGGATGGGAAACAAAATATCCACAATTTCCATCTTAACTGTTAATTAGTTCGAGAACGGGATGGCGCGTCGATATCGATTATCTTCCTTCCCTCTATGATAATAGATTATAACGTGACGGTCTACCCGACTTTGTAATAAGAAGTAAAAATATTCCTTTCGGCCTTTTTGATTATTTGATGGAAATAAAAATTTTCATTGGAAGTAAGGGAAGTAGGAAATCTTCGGGGGGGAACATCTTACCAAAAGACAAGATCTGCGACCGGCGTACCAGGTTGTCGGTAAAGGGGTCGTTTCTCCCCCGTGGTATAAATACAAGGCAAGGGATGCGTTCCGTGGATGTGCCGCTGAAGTACCAGGAATTAAAGAAGGGGCAAATTCTGGGGGGTGCTTGTCCTTTCACGGATTTAAAGGGGAATCGAATCCAAGGTACACCCGCCCCCTCGGGGATATCTGCGTTCATTCTCCCTCGTCCTTGGTTGCCCGGTTTCTTGCTTTGGAGTTCTGGTGGTTGTGATTCGTTTCCGAGTGTCGGTTGGCCGACCGGGGTGGGTTTTAGATCTGGAGGTTTTGTGGGTTTTGAGTGTTGATTCGAGTCCTGTTTTGGGTTCGCGTAAAGTTTTGTTCTTGCTGCTTTGAGGGTTGAGATCTCTGGGGTGGCGCTAGATCTGAAACCGGGTTTTTCTTTTTTTGTTGGATTTTGAGTGTTTATTTAGCTGTAAGTAGTAGAGATCTGTTAGATCTGGGATTATTTGATTCTTAAACCTGCGGTTTCTTGTCTTGTCGCTTTGACTGAATGAATGCAAAGACACGCAAATACATTCGTCTGCCTGAAGTGAGTATGTGTTTGGTTGTTATCAATGTCTTTTGTTCTGTTTACTTTGACCATATTTTGGGATATATCATGTCTGTGTTGACATGTCATTTCCCCGAGGTTGTCAGGTTAGCGTAGATCCTGGTCGATGTCTTAGGAGCATTAGTTATGTCTGGATGGCCTTGGTTTTTGACAGACCTCGTTGTGGAAGAATTTAACAAACTGTTGTGTATTGGGTCTTCCTCTGCAGGTAGAGATAATGGAGACTTTCCTATTCACCTCCGAGTCCGTGAACGAGGGACACCCTGACAAGCTCTGCGACCAGATCTCCGATGCAGTCCTCGATGCCTGCCTTGAACAGGATCCTGACAGCAAGGTCGCCTGCGAGACTTGCACCAAGACCAACATGGTCATGGTCTTTGGTGAAATCACCACCAAGGCCAATGTTGACTACGAGAAGATTGTCCGTGACACTTGCCGTGCCATCGGATTTGTTTCTGACGATGTTGGTCTCGATGCGGACCACTGCAAGGTCCTCGTCAACATCGAGCAGCAGAGCCCGGATATTGCCCAGGGTGTCCATGGCCACCTTACCAAGAGGCCTGAGGAGATCGGCGCCGGTGACCAGGGTCACATGTTTGGTTATGCCACTGATGAGACCCCCGAGTTGATGCCGCTGAGCCACGTCCTTGCGACCAAGCTCGGTGCCCGCCTAACCGAGGTGAGGAAGAACGGCACTTGCGCCTGGCTGAGGCCCGATGGAAAGACCCAGGTCACTGTGGAGTACTACAATGATGGCGGTGCCATGGTCCCTCTCCGTGTCCACACTGTCCTGATCTCGACCCAGCACGATGAGACTGTCACCAATGACGAGATTGCTGCTGATCTCAAGGAGCATGTCATCAAGCCTGTCATCCCTGAGAAGTACCTGGATGAGAAGACCATCTTCCACCTCAACCCATCTGGCCGCTTTGTGATCGGAGGACCCCATGGTGATGCTGGCCTTACTGGGAGGAAGATCATCATCGATACCTATGGTGGCTGGGGAGCTCACGGAGGCGGTGCCTTCTCTGGCAAGGACCCGACCAAGGTAGACAGGAGTGGTGCCTACATCGTCAGGCAGGCTGCCAAGAGCATCGTCGCCAATGGCCTTGCTCGCAGGTGCATCGTGCAGGTCTCTTATGCTATTGGTGTCCCCGAGCCTCTGTCTGTCTTCGTCGACACCTATGGAACCGGTAAGATCCCCGACAAGGAGATCCTCAGGATCGTGAAGGAGAGCTTTGACTTCAGGCCCGGGATGATCTCCATCAACCTCGACCTCAAGAGGGGAGGCAACGCCAGATTCTTGAAGACCGCTGCCTATGGACACTTTGGAAGGGACGATGCCGACTTCACCTGGGAGGTCGTGAAGCCCCTCAAGTGGGAGAAGCCGCAAGCTTGAAATGAAGGCCCCTCGAATATTCTTTCGCCGCCAGCGGCCGCAGCAGTTCTGCCTACTTCAGTTTGTATTGGATGAAATAACTTTGGGTGTTTCATTTGCCTTAAAAATTCTACTTCTGAAAGAGTACGTTTGCCGATGTCCTTTTTTTTTTCAATCAATCATATCCACTTGATGTTATCCTTTCTTTGATTTTGAGTTTCTGATTGTACTCGTTACAATTAAGTTTATTACAAGAATGCAGCAACATAGATACCAATTTCTCATCAGGACACGGAGCACATCCCTGATCTGCAATCACCAGAAGATAGCAGACCGAGTTCTGTCTGACCCGGTTGTTGGGCCTCAGTCAGGAATCTATGGGCCCATCAGAGCTGAGCCCAAAATGAGGCCCAATATCCCGTCTTTCCATGTCCATTCTCATTAACTAACAAAATCAACCATCACGATTGGACTGTGTTTTATTCGGCCGACCCAATGAACGCGAAAGCAGACTCAATACCAATTAGCTCGAAAGGAAGTGGTTGTTTTGCCCGAAAGGAGGCAGCCATCTCAACCGGGTTCAGGCCCTGTCCGAATGAAGGAGATGGAGGATAATTAGCGACACATGTGCCAGTTGAGATACGACGTGATGAGGAAGAAAATGCGGCGATTCTACGACGATTGGGACACGGCGGTATGGAACTTGTCGAGATTCGGTATGATGATCTCCTTGATATTCTAGTAAGTAGTTAGTATTTACAGTACAAATAACACCTTTTTAGTTAGCAACAACAACAACACAATCACATGTCACGAACATTTGTTATTTTACTATCTTTTGCTTTCCTTTGCACGACGTTGGTGTTCTTCAATAGCATTTGTAAGTATTGTTCATCTTGCTTACAGTGTTTTTGTTGAATTTCTTTGTCTTCTATCCACATGTTGAAGGATAACACCTCCTTCCATCGGGATCATCTATTTCCTGTCTTTGTCAAGGGTGAAGGGCAACCTCCTTTGGCCAAGATGTTAGTTTTTCAGAGTTTTCATCAAATTCAGGTGACGATTATATTTATAAATCGAATTTTGAATCAAATATTCCCGACGTGTGTGCAAGTCAACATCTTGTTTTTAAAACAGACCATGTTAGGTTTAATTATCGATTTTAGAATATGAACATGTCTTTGTCTATTTTAATGTGACCTACACATTATTTACGCATAGAATTTCGAGAATGGGGCTCGAGTGACCCATTTAAGAGAGCTTATAGACATAAGCCAAGAACCCTAAGGCCCAGGTAACTTGTGATATCTAACCATCGATTTCAAAGGAAACCCATCAAGTTTTTCAGGACTTAGGTAAGTATTCATTGAAGGAATAAGCTCTCGAGACGGATAATAACGATGAAGGGAACTCGATAATAAAAGCTAGTAGTTATAAGATATCTGATAGGGATGAATAGATGGAAGATGAAACGCTAGTAATTCACAAAAGAGTAATGAACTCGATAAAGAAAACCCACTACAACGCAAAGGATCAATCCAGATTCTACCTACAGTGATCTTAATAGAACCCCTGTAAAAAAAAAAAACAAAAGGGGAGAGTCGCTTCTAACCTGGAAACACCACCATAAATCTAGCCTGCACACAATCTCCCTATTAATAAAGGGAAAAGAAGTGATTCAGCACTAATAGATCTAATGGTTGATGAACTCATGTTTTTATCATCCAATGACACCCACAAACATAAAAAAAGGCCTGATTTTATTTAGGACGACAAGGCACGATCATTCATAAGTCCAAATTCTGACCAACAAGCGGATCCTCTTTCCACTCTCTTCCTTTCATACCTCTTGATTCCTCGGTGTCCAGAATCAGTCTCGCATGCACACTGCATGCATGTAGGAGGGCATTTTACGTCGTAGATGGAACCGCAGCTTAAAAGAAAGTCACTTGGGTGAAGAAGGCTGAAGACGTCAGTCACTTGGCGGTTACCGTCCGTTTTATTTATAGGTGTATTCGAGTGAACATTATGTATATTTTCCTTTTACCCTACTTACATTCGGCTTTTGCCTATAACATGCTCATCCTAGCGAACGTGTTGTCTTATTAATAGTAACTGCGACCCCCTCAAAAGAAAAGCACGTGTCATGGGCTTCTTTATTTTTATTTTTCTAAATGGCATTATCGTGTATTCATCATTATCAACACGACGAGAAGAGATCAATATTTGGAATAAGAACCCATCCCTCTGTTCACTTTTGATAGTCGGATGTTTTTGCCCAGGTGTTGACATGGCAATTAATTTTGGGTCTGGGTTTAGAACAGAAACTCAGTAATCCCTCAAGTCACGCTCCTTTTAATAAAATTGTGCATTTTCTTACTGGCGACCACAATATAACTACTGTGAGTCCATTGCCAAATATTTCCAACGTGATCCGTTTCGTGCGCGAACACCAGGCAGGCACGATCACGAAACACCCAAACAAATCACCCCCATCCCCAACCCAACTGCGCTTCTGTCTCTTCTCTCTACAAACATAACATATTACTTACCTACACGTGGCATTAAAGGACGAATTAGGGTAGTTCCAAGTAATGTTACGTCACGTGGATATCGAACAGGTTCCAGACTTAGAAGAGTCTGGCTGGCTGGCTGTTCACGTTGCATGGGGAAGTTCTCTAAATCTTAGTTTTGCATGGCGAAGGATGAGGAGAGGTTTAAAAATATGTTAGAATAACAAAACAAATCTGAAAGAAAAGCGGGTGTTTTATGTCCACATGGATGACAGAAGAGACAACCTTAAAAAAAACTTTTGTGGCTTAACCTTAAACGACGGAACCCCCTACCATCATCGTCGTCGTCTCCTGTCCCAGGCATTACCATTTTAAGACATTGTCCCTTTACTATAAAAGACGGGCATGGATGAATCCTACCTTCAGACCAGCAACCGGGAAGGGAACAGCAAAAGCCTTCCCCCCTTTCCCCTTCTCGCCTCTCTCCGGACGTCGCCATCCGCGGCCGGATTTAGTAACTTAGGAAATCGTTTAGGCATCCCCTCCGTCGAATAATTTCAACCGAAAAAAAAAAGATGAACAGCAAGATCATTGTGTCCGCGATCTCGGTCATCCTGGTTGTCGGCGTCGTCATCGGTGTCGTCACCGGTGTTCACAAGTTCGGGACCGGAAGCGGCTCGGACGATGCCGAGACGCTATCCCCTCAGATGAAGTCCATCTCGTCCATCTGTGCCCCGACCCAGAACAAGGAGCTTTGCATCAGGAGCCTGAGCAGTGTTGCCCCCAATGGGACATCTGACCCCAAGGAGCTCATCAAGGCTGCGATCGTCGCCACCCTTGATGAGGTCCAGAAGAACTTCCACTTCACCCAGGCTCTGGTCGTGAATGCGAGCTCGGCCCCTGCCCCTTACAAGATGGGCGTCGAGGACTGCAGGGACCTCATCCAGTTCGCCGTTGATCAGCTCGAGGCTACCTTGTCGGTCGTTGGGGACAGCGACATTCACACCATCAACAACCGTGTCGCCGATCTCCAGACCTGGCTGTCCTCCGTCGTCTCCTACCAGGAGACCTGCTTCGATGGTCTCGACGACCCGGCCCTCAAGTCCAACGTCCAGGGTAACATGCTCGACGCCACCCAGCTCACCAGCAACGCCCTTACCATCGTCGCGGGCATCTCCAACATCTTGTCTGCCTTCGACCTCAAGCTGAACGTCCCCAATGGCAACTCCCGCAGACTCCTTGCAGCCGATGGGTACCCAACCTGGTTCTCAGCCGCGGACAGGAAGCTGCTGGCCAAGGTTGATAACGGTGGAATCAGGCCCAATGCCGTCGTCGCCAAGGATGGCAGCGGCAACTTCAGGTCCATCCAGGCTGCTCTCAATGCTTACCCCCAGAACCACAGGGGCCGCTACATCATCTATGTCAAGGCTGGAGTCTACGATGAGTACATCACCGTCACCAAGGACCAAACGAACGTCTTCTTGTACGGTGATGGTCCCAGGAGAACCATCATCACCGGCCACAAGAGCAAGGTTCTCAGCGGCTACTCAACCTGGCAGAGCTCTACCTTCTGTAATTCCTCTCTCAGAACTCGTTCATTTATTCCTCCTAGGTGATCCCAGCAGGACCCCACTCATGCTCCTTTTTCTTCTCTTCTTTTCGCATTACAGCCGCCATTGGGAACGGATTCCTCTGCAAGGGTGTTGCCTTCCAGAACACTGCCGGATACCGTGGAGAGCAGGCCGTCGCCCTCCGTCTCCAATCCGACTTCTCCGCCTTCTTCAACTGCCGCATCGACGGTTACCAAGATACCCTCTACGTCCAGGCCAACAGGCAGTTCTTCCGCAACTGCGTCATCTCTGGAACCATCGACTTCATCTTCGGTGACTCCGCCTGCATCATCCAGAACTCGCTGATCGTCGTCCGCAAGGGTGGGCCCAACCAGTTCAACACCGTGACCGCCCAGGGCCGCAAGGAGAAGGACGAGAACACCGGCATCGTCATCCATAACTGCCGCATCGTCCCCGAGCAGAAGCTCTACGCAGAGCGTTTCCAGGTTGAGAGCTACCTCGGCCGTCCCTGGAAGCAGTACGCCATGACCGTCGTCATGGAGTCGACCATCGGTGACTTCATCCGTCCTGAGGGCTACACCACGTGGGGAGTCGACGACACCTGCTCATACTTCGAGTATGCCAACCGCGGCCCGGGAGCTCGCTTCAGCGGCAGGGTGAAGTGGAGGAACGTCAGGCTGATCAGCAGGAGGGAGGCGCTGAGGTTCACCGTGGGATCGTTCCTCCAGGGCGGATCCTGGTTGAGGTACACCGGCTTCCCATACATGCTCGGCTTGAGGTTCTAAACGAAACGGGAAGCTTTCAGGGCACCCCAAGATGTCCTAACAAACTTCCATAAGGTTGAAATAAATCTCTATCTGTATCGAATCATTGTCGATGTTGGGGAAATGCTTAAATATTTGTAAATTCACTTTTTTTGTGACTTTGCGAGACCCAAAGTCACCAAAAAAAATGAAAAAAAAATAATATACTGGAGATTTTTTTACTTGAAATGATTTTCCTGGTCCAAAACATCTTTCTGTCTTGCTCTTATCACTAATTACTACAATAAAATATTAAAATGATGTTCGGAAAGTTCCAGCTTAATTAGTTACATGTTTTTTCATTCGCAACATTAAATATATAAAAATATTTGCGTGAAAGTTTTAAATTTTTTGAGGATCAATAGAGTGATTATCTCGTTTATAAGTAATCGTAATATAGTTTTAGTAAAGGGAATTGCGGTGAGGAAGAAAATGATGAAGTGTGGCGCCATAAATCCTAATTGAAAGGAGAAGGGGAGGCGTAAAGACCCGTAAAATTTTAAATATATCAAAGGATTATACTTGATTTTGAATAATTAAAAAATGGTGAGTGAGAATTGAAATTAGTCAAAATTCTGGACACGAGTATAATATTTTCGTAGTCAACTGATGTTATTAGCGAGTCATTATCGGTATTACGGGGTCGATTACGTATGACTGTGTCCTACGGAAAAGGGGACGTCCTGAACTCGAACTTAATTTTGCTCGAGTAACTCCTCTTGACCGCTCATTGTATGATGTGAATTTATTAATGTACAAGTTAGAAATAAGAAGATTTGAACCTAATAAAATATTTCTTGAATCGGGAGAGGTAAATAGCTTGGTGAGGATTGTTATTAAATAATAATAATAATAATTGGCAATGAAAAGAAAACAGGATCGATCGTTCCTTACATAACATATTTGGGGAGAAGGCTCTCTGGCTTCGGGGGAAAGAAACGAACGGTAGAGGGGGAGAGGATTCTTGGACAAGGCACTGGGGAGGTGCGCATTTCACACACGAATTCGGCCAAGGAGGAATGCTGGTGGTGTCGCCAAGCTAGAGGTAGGGTGATTAGGTGGGGAGGTTCCGAACCCGACCCGGATCGTCGCGATCGGAAGGGACGGAGCTGACGCAAACCTAGGGCTGCGGGCTTGGAAAACTCGGGGACAACGGCAAGTGCGAGGGCGTCGTAACCAGGTACGTCTCGCCCTCCCTTGTTTCTGTTCTCCGTGTCTTTATCTCAGTTGAGTCGCGCGTGAGTCCCGCTGTTACTTGAGTTTGTGAGTCCGTCTTAGGTCGGTTAGGTTTAGACCCCATCCTTCCTACTGCTTGTGTGTCGATAATGCTGGTTGGGTTGATTCGTGGCTGATCGTGGGAGGGGAAATGCTGGTTGATTGACTAATGGGAAAGGCTACACCTGGTGTGGCCGGAGGGGGGGAACGTCGGGCTTTGCCCCAGAGCTAGGAGGTGTTTCCACTCGGATGATGGGTGGAGCCAACGATTCCCTTCTTAACCTGGTCTCCGGACGGCCGAGGATGACAGCAACTTGTGGTTCCTCACTCTGGAAGCAAAACGACAGTCCCTCACCCCACATACATAGAGAGATTCGGACATGGGACTTGCGGGCGTGTGTACCGTGGTCGTTGATTCTTGCCTTAATGTTACGATTTTTGTCAGCGAAGTGGGGATACTGTGACCCCCCCTATTGCGTTGGTTGCCAAATCTGTTGGGTCCTTACTGTGGCGATTGTGAGTGGGGAATTGGCTTGGTTGGAAAGGGGAATCAAATTGGGATTTCAATTGGGAAATTGTCTGGGGTTGTGGCCTGGTGATTCACGTTCTTTCTGTTGCCTTCTGGTTTCAGTGCTTCTGTGGCTGGCTATTGATTATTCGTGCGAAAACCTTGGAATTTATCCTGTGGTCATGTATCGTTTGGCTGAAATGGAGGAAACCTTGTAAACTGCGAGTTGAGTTTTCTCTATGATACTATAGTCACTATCAATGAGAGATTGAACTGTCATATTGTTGAGATATTCGCTTGTTTTCGCATGAGGTGGAGGTCTACCAACTGGCACTGCGGTGCATACCCGGCTGAGATGGCGGAGGAGTGCGGGTAGTTAACGCCACTCGCGGTTGTTACCTGCTCCGATTTCCCGGGCGCTCCCGGAGGGGTCGGTGGGGACGCACTACGGTGGTCCTGGCACCATATGGAAGTGTTGATATCGTGGGAGTGATGACTGCCCATGGAGTGACGGCCCAGGGAGTCGCATTGTGTTATCTGCTTGTTGTATGGATTTGTTGAATGAGTTGCGGATGTGTATTCTGTCTTTCGGCTGCTGGTTTGCCTGGTTTATTGAAGACTGCGATTATATGATTCGTACACATTCTAGTTGCTGTTATATCTGCTTTTATCTGGACCTTATATACCCTCTATTCGTTGTGACACCTGTCCTTATGTAAATGAAACTGATACTTGTCTCCTGTTTGAGTTCCTTGAATGAGTCGGTGCATGGAAAGCTGTTTTCAAAACGATACACGTTAGGATGAGTCTAGAGGTCGCACTGTTTTCGCGTGCGTGCATGGATGAGGCGTACTCGGCAGTTGTTGCCGACCCCATTTGGGAAATATCTACGATGGAAGGGATATGGAGTACAGAGGAGTTGGATTAGGAATAGTGGCATTCACGGGTAGAGAATTCGGAAATTGTCATTTTCTGCCAAGTTGACTAGTCAACAGTAATAATATTTTCTGAAAAATTTTGTACAGGAAAGACGATATTTACAGGAGGGACGGAGGGACTCAATTTGATTGGGAATGAAGCCTCCTCAATCTTTATGGAGGTGTTGGTCAACCAAGATCTCGCGGGGATATTGCGCGATAAGGCTGCCGCTGATGAAAAGCGCTTCGAATTCGCAGACCCGTTTATGCTCAACCGGTAAAAAAAGCCTCGATTTTCCCAAGAACGGTTGTCCCTTTATTTTTTGGTGATCGTTGGGAAGTTTTTTTTAATGGGAAAAGGTCTCGTTTTTGTGAGCGGCAGAAGTGCAGGGGAACTTGTCTCCTGAGCTGATCAAGATAATGGAACAGAGGCTTTCTGCTATCGAATGTCGGAGCGTGGCACTGCAGAATTTCCTCGACCAGGTTCGAAGATGAATGCGGGATTCTGCGACAGGTGTTTTTTTCCTTTGTTTAGCACGTTTTCTTTTTTATGATATGTGTGTTTGTGTACTGTATTTTGATTGAAGACAGCCTGAAACATTGCCATCGGATTACGCAAATGCGAACAGGGAGTTCAGGAAGCTCAGGGATTCTATCGACCTTATAAGTGAGCTGAGGGCTAAGCAGAAGGTAGTTAAGTTGGCCCTGAAGTCTTAATTGATACACATTTTTTGGTTTATTGGTCTGAATGCGTTATTGCTGGTAGAAAATTCAAGATGGTTTTATGCGTTTCTGGTTTTACAGGAAGTCGCTGGTTTAAGGACCATGATGAGGGAATGTCCTGAAGACAGGGAGATGATGGAAATGGTGACCGAGGAATTAGATCAGACTGAGGAAGAGGAGAAAAGACTGCAGAAGCTGCTTTTGAATTCTTTACTTCCTAGAGACGATGCTGATGTGAGGGATTGCATTTTAGAAGTGAGAGCAGGTAAATCACGATCAACGCCGAGGCTCAATGTCCGACCTGGATTTCTTCAAATTTTTGTTATCTATGGGACTCCACTGCATCAAGAAAGTTGTTATGTGGGACAGGTACTGGTGGAGAAGAGGCCTCTCTATTTGCAATGGAAATATTCAAAATGTAGGTTCCCGATTCATATGTTACATGTTGTCATGAAGCGCTTCTGAAATCATCTACGTGATATTGCTAGGTACGAGAGATACTCGCTGAAGAAGGGATGGAAATTTGAAGTGGTAGATATAGCTGAATCTGATCTTAAAGGATTCAAGGTATTGTGTCCACTCCGGCCCAACATTTTCACTTTCCTCTCAGTCAAATTTGTTTATTGTACTGCGTGTAACCACGGCTGATTTTTACTAGGAAGCTACTGCTGCTATTTCTGGAAATGGTGTTTATGGGAAACTCAAGTTTGAGAGTGGAGTACATAGAGTTCAGGTATGATATCTACCCGACATTTCCTTTTCTAGTAGAATTTGGATATTTGATTTAAGGTATTGGTTTTTGCAGCGAGTTCCTGTGACGGAGAAGTCTGGGAGAATCCACACAAGTGCAATATCAGTTGCAATTCTTCCTCAAGCTAACGAGGTGATTGTTGCATGCCATCTCCATTAGCTTCATGTCAGCGTGGTATTTTTTTCTCTTCTGTGATAATTATGGACTTCTTCAGGTGGATGTCCAACTGAGGAACGAAGACTTGAGAATTGATACTTATAGATCTGGTGGCTCCGGAGGGCAGCATGCAAATACTACCAACAGCGCGGTTAGGATAACTCATATACCTTCTGGGATGGTAGTGTCCATACAAGATGAACGTTCACAACACATGGTAAAGGCTTTGATTGGACACATTGATCTCCAATCCTCCCCTTCTCTCTCTTTTTTTATTCCAGTGACAAATGCAATTATTGACTATTTATGATATGCTCAGTTGACAAGCATTGTGCTTTGTGGACCTCTGATTTAGCACCATCTTAGAATAATGTGAACATTGAGAGAGAAAAAGGAAAACGTAATGAATATTGCTCCGTTAGTAAGTCTCCAGCTAGCTTAATCTCTCTTTTATCTATTTTTTTGACAGAACAAAGCCAAGGCACTGAAAGTTTTGTGTGCTAGACTTTATGAAATTGAGAGAATCAGAATAGACTCGGGTCGGTCAAAGCTGCGGGCAGAGCAGGTAGCCATTAATTATGAACTTCACTAAATTTGTGATTGGTTTACTTATCTTGCTTATTGAACTTGGAGTAACTCGACAGATAGGGAGCGGAGACCGATCTGAGCGCATACGCACTTACAACTTCCCACAAGGTCGAGTGACAGATCACCGTGTTGGCATCACTCATCACGCAATTGATGATATATTGCTGGGAGAAGATTTGGATGTGTTCGTTGATGCTCTTCTTTTGCGACAGGAAATGGATGCGGTCGCATCTTTTAGCAGCATCAACACCTAGTTGGGCTTTTTTGTAGCCTTATTTTTTTATTCTAGTTTTGGTGTAGGAGCTTGTTGTCTGAGATGACCATTATTTGCGCATTCATGTATTCTTAATCTGCCAATGAAATTCACAGCAACTTGATAAATGTCTTTTTGCTATGCGGAACTGTTTGAACTACACAATTGCAAACAGGTTTCCTGTACACTTGCAGGCCTGTTGTTGTCCCCATTGCCCTGGACGAAACTCACTCTCGGTGGAACGGTGGAAAGTAGGATTTTGTGGATTCAAGCAGAACGTCGAAGTCACTTAGACTCCATTCTGCCATTTCATCTTGGTCACTGACAAAGATTTCTGTGCCGACATCGAGAGAAGTCCAAACCCTTTTTGCTGGAGGGGTGCCTGGATCCTGCAATATAAGGGAACACGATATGTTCATATTCCATTTCATGGTCGTTTTCCATTCTGGAGATCAATTATTCAACCTTACCTGGTAGAAGTAGAGTCTGCTAGACAATCCACCAACATCGAGTTCCCAGGTCCTTCCATCTCCAATCCAACCATCTCCCTGCCTTGTTGGGTATCCATAAGGACCCCAAACTGGATGAGGCAGCAACTGAACCAATTCTTGTGCCTGTGGATTGCTGTAAGGGTCACAGGTGCTAACCGGAGCCTCCAAGTACAGAGCATTCCCAGGCGCACAGTAGTAATGGTAAGCCGAATACGGGAACTTAGCCGTGTCATTCCTGTATATCTTCCTATTGTCCGGCATGATATGGAATGGCGGACAAGCGCCCAGATTATTGGGACTGCACCAAGACTGGGTTTCCGGGTTTATTATCATCTCGCTGTACCTTGTTACATCAGTGAGCACATCCCCGTCACACGGATGGCCATTGTTCTTCCAGCAGCTGCCCATGTCTATCAGGTAAAACTGGCTCTTTGGACCTCCACCTTGTTTTATGTCCAATGTAAACCTGACTTTGAAATTCGGCGACTCTGGAAGCTGTATGATCAAAGAAAAAGACGTCATTTTTGTCAAGTGGGGTTTCGTTCAATACATAAAATAAGGGGTCAAAAGGAGGACACAGGCTTGGGCATTTATTTACCAAGGAAGGTTACCAAAATAATGATACGATCTGTCTTATTCTGACATTATATTATTTGTTAGTTGGGAAAAAGTATGATCTATCCAAATTGTCATTGAATTAGGTAGTCATTTTGTCAATGCATCTCTTGGTAGCAACAAGCAAGCAACTCTGATCTGCTCTATCATCCATCCTCCTTCTGTCTTCACTAATGTCAGACATGGATTCTGAGGTTGTGTCTAAATCTAGCATCGGCATTCATGAAAAGAAATTGCAACGTTAGGGAAGTGATCTTACAGTTTTGAGCATCCCTCTGGTGTCGTAATGATACCCACCAGATAACCCTTTGGTTGCATCGGCTCTTAGATACAACATCAACCATGGATACTTCTTCGAGGTCTTGAGCGTATGGTGGAAAACCCAGCTCCCAAAACCGATCTTCTTCTCCCAGATGACTTCGTAGAAGGAAACCCCTCCGATTCCATCCTCCGTGAAACGCGAACCCAGCTCGTAAGTCCCATTAAAACCTCCTCTCATCGTGCCATTCTCGGAAATCTCAGTCCGATGGTGATACAGAACGGGCTGGTTCATGCACCCAACTCCGAAACAGGGGAACTTTGTGGAATCGGGAGGTAACAAGGCTTTCTTGCCATTCTGGGGGCACAAGCATGACCTGCCGTCGTAATTTCCATTCTTCAGCATGACCGTCCAGAACTGCCATGGATTCGGCCTGTCCCTGACCTCGCACAGCGAGCCGAGGAACACCTCCTTCTGCGCCGCATAGAGGTCTGCGTTCCTGAGTGTGTTCTGGTCAACCCCCGGGAACGATTGTCCGACCCCGAGCTTGTTGTGTGCTTCAGCCACCCTGTGTCTGAGCCTCAGGGAGGAAGAATCTGCATCCCAGCACGACAAATTCAGTCCTACGGGTAGGAAGGAACCGGCTCGGTTCGCTTACCATAAAAGGAAAAGACCCGATATTGCTTACTGTAGTGCAGCTTGGATCGAAGCGGAAGCCGTCCCGGCCGCTCCCTCCCGTGGGAATGCTTGACAGAGAGATCGAAGCAATCTGCAGCCCTGGGGCTGCCCATTCCTGGAGCCTCCGCGCCAACCTCATTGCAGAAGTTCCAGGCCTCGAATGCCACCCGCAGCCCATCCCTCCTCATACCAGGATCCCCAACTGCGGAAACATCGCCGTCGCATCTCAAGAAGGCACATAGCAGGAGCAGCAGCAACAAGGGAGGCTGGAGGAGCAGCTTGGGATGCTCATCCATGGCTGGAGGGGTTGGCAAAGGGAGGTGTTTGGGCGGGGTGGTGGGTTTTCTTGGGAAAAAGAGGAAGTGGGTTTGGTTTATGGTTATTGGTTTCACCAAATGCATGGAACCCGGGGGGGGGGGGGGGGGGGGGGGGTGTTAAGACAATGACCAGGCTTGGCTTTTGTAATAATGTAACGTTTTCCTTTTGTTTCAAGTCCATAACCCATTTTTACATTGTTGATACACTCCTTGGCGCGAGGGAGGCGACAACTGAGGAGGCCGGGGCCTGTCCTGGATTCATCGAGGAATTCTTAAATGGATTTATCGCTTCTCTCGAGATCTTCGTCGGGGCAGACAGGGCTGAGACAACTGCCTGAAGTCGTCTGAGGTTGTTTCTAAACGAGAGGTGTATCCGCGGGGGGTTAGTTCCTTTCTGTCTGTCGGGTCTTCGGTTGACTAGAAAAGGCGAAGGGGGGAGTGAGTGAGAGTCAGTGGTGGCACATCACGCGGCATGTTTCCTGGCGTGGGGTTGTCAACTTACATGCCCATATGATTAATTTCATTTATATATCTTCCTTTCTCACGCTATGTTTGTTGTCATTAGTGTGTTAAAGTTAATCGAGTGAATTAAGGGTTCAATTTTCTAATGCTCCCCTGTTTTGATTTTTCTGGCCCCATACCATAAAAGAATTTCCCTATTTTCTTGTAACCCGATTTAAAAATTTCTAAATTAAATGAAAGTCACTGCTTTTGTTAAAAATTGCTCTATCTAAGTTTACATTGCATGTCATTTTGATCTCGTGGCATTTCGATAGAAAATTTCAGCAAAATTATATTAAAAACTATTTAAATTTACAGAAATAAATCAACGTGAATTTTTTATTTTAAAATGGAATATGATGGCCTTATTTCATTTTATATGAACCAAAAACCATTACAATCAGTCAAAACTTCATTCGAAATATTATATCACGTCTATGTAATATCAATATGCCCTCAGAGAAAGAAAAAGGAAAGGTTATATCATTAGGATTTGTAAGATAATCAAAATCTGAACACGTCAAGGAAATAATTAAGTGAAATGATGGCCACCGTTTTTTAAGATTACCAAAAATATTTCAACGTGTCACGGAAATATCTTTGCTCGCATATATTAATCAACTATTTAATAATTATTTTCTACAATTTATTTCCACGTCACACCATGTAGGCGTCACCGGTCTGCCACATCAGCATTGCAAACCAATCAGAAATCGATGTACATTGTTTACCACGTGATTAGGAAGACTACATAATATTTCACCTCATCAGTGTCTGTCTATCTTCGATGTCTTTGGAATTCACACGGCCGCTTCATCCCACGAAGCTCTGCAGCTTGGTGAGAAGGAGGGAAGGGAAGAATTTCTCCGGATAGTCAATCGGAGTTGGATTTCAATAAAAAGAAAAAGGGTCGGAGTGGGGTCAGGGGGAAGGGAAGAGCGATTCCATCGTCCCTTTTTATTCCCACGGTTTGATCTTATTTGGGTTTTTATGTTTAATGCTGGCCCTGCCCTCACTCAGGTAATTCGATAAAGCTCCAATCTTTCCCGTCGAATCGTCGGATCCTGAAATCCCCCTGATCGATTCCTTTCGTGGTGATCAATTTTGGGCGCTTTTTGTTTTTGTCTCTAGGTTTCTTGGAGGGCTGGGTCTTGTAATGTATGAGGGAAAGTTGTGATCTTGATGTCTGAGGGGATCGCCCGATTGGAACGACTCGGTGGGCCCTTCGGTTGGGTGTTCTTTTTGTAAAGATCTGAGATTTTGGGGTGCTCATCGCGTTCTTGATTGGCCAGAGTCTGAGCTATCGGATTGGGGATTTTTTGGTTCTTCTTTGAGTGGTTTGCTTTCTCTGGGGGTTACAATTAAGGCTCACTGTGGAGACCCCCAATCCTTTGAGTTGGTTTAAAGCAGTTGGAGGAGCTTTGGGTAGGATCTCTTGCAGTGACCTGTACTTCTTTTGTTCGATTTGCTAGCCGAGAATTCTTGGGCATAGTCGTGACTGAATGAGGGTCGAGGCGAACGGGAACTAAGGTGGTCGAGTTTTCCTTGAGTGGGGACAGTCTGTTCAGGTTGTTGATAGAATTGTTGAGAGCGAGGGAGGTACTTGATTGAAATGGCTAACAGGCCGACATTACCGGTATCGAATCCTGAGACCTCGGCTTCCCGTGTTGAGAGAAGTCCGAGTCATCCTCCTCCAACTATGTCCATGCCTCCCAGGATGGGTTCCCCTTTAATCAGGACACCCGGTGTTCAGACACTGCCAAATGGGGTTAGCCCTGGCAGTACCACTCCACAGATGAGCACACCTCCGGGACCTCCTGTGTTCACTTCGCCGGTCAGGCCAGCTGCAGTTCCTTTTCGTAGTTCACCTTCAACACCACAGCCCGTCGCTTTCTCTGCTGCTCCAGCATTGCCAACTTCTTCTCCCCATTTTTCAAATGGTTCTGCAGAACTGCAACATCAAATTTCTGATGCCATGGGGGAATTGATGTCCAGTGGGAAAACACCATACGCATTATTCTCAGCAAACAAGGTACAGATACCTGTCTGATTCTGAAATCTTACTTGAATTGAAGTATTTTTGTAGATCTTTCTTTTGTGAGAATTTCAGCTGTTCTTTGCATCTAATTGGGTCAAGAGGATTATGTTGATCAACCTCTTTCTCTTCTGAATGTTCTTTAGGTAATGAAGCAGAAGAAACTAGCCAATTTGCCCAGTTTCACCTTTGGGGCATTGGTGTCTCCTGGAAGGGAGATCTCTTCCGGTCCTCAAATTCTACAGCGGGATCCACATCGCTGCCAAAACTGTGGAGCTTATGCTAATTTTTATTGCAACATATTAGTAGGATCAGGCCAATGGCAGTGTGTCATCTGCGGGAAGCTTAATAGCAGCGGAGGTGAATATATATCTCCCAGTAAGGAAGATCTCAGGAATTTCCCAGAACTTGCATCGACACTGGTTGATTACGTGCAAACCGGGAACAAGAGGCCTGGTTTTGTTCCTGTTTCGGATTCAAGGATGTCTGCTCCCATTATTCTTGTGATAGATGAGTGCCTCGATGAGCCCCATCTCCAACATTTACAGGGGTCCTTGCATGCATTCGTGGATTCACTTTCCCCCACAACAAGGATTGGTATTGTATCATATGGCCGCACCGTATCAGTTTATGATTTTTCTGAGGAGTCAGTCGCATCAGCTGATGTGCTTCCTGGAGGTAAATCGCCAACTCAGGAGTCCTTGAAGGGATTAATTTATGGGACCGGTATATACCTGGCCCCCATGCATGCATCTCTTCCGGTTGCGCACGCAATATTCTCATCGCTGAGGCCTTACAAATTAGATGTTCCGGAAGTTTCAAGAGATCGATGTCTTGGAGCTGCTGTTGAAGTTGCAATGGCAATAGTCCAAGTACCTTCTGCCGAAGTGTCACGGGGAGTCATCAAAAGGGCTGGAGGTAGTAGCAGAATAATCGTATGCGCTGGTGGGCCATGCACTCTTGGACCCGGCTCTGTCCCTCATTCTTTCACGCATCCTAATTATGCTCACT
Source organism: Melastoma dodecandrum (assembly GCA_029817715.1). Lineage (NCBI taxonomy): Eukaryota > Viridiplantae > Streptophyta > Magnoliopsida > Myrtales > Melastomataceae > Melastoma > Melastoma dodecandrum. Next base: position 975,334 of record JARUPY010000605.1, read on the forward strand.
TTGAAAGGACCGCTACAAAATGGATGGACCACCTTGGTCGGGAAGCTCATAGGCATAATACCATGGTGGACATTCTCTGTGCCGGAACTTGTCCTGTGAGAGTCCCTGTGCTGCAGCCTCTTGCAAAAGCTTCTGGCGGCGTTTTGGTTCTGCACGATGACTTCGGTGAGGCTTTTGGGGTAAATTTGCAAAGAGCAGCTACAAGAGCTGCAGGGTCGCATGGATTGTTGGAAATCAGATGTTCGGATGATATCCTGATTACTCAGGTTGTAGGTCCTGGAGAAGAGGCGCAGGTAGAAAGTCACGAAAGCTTTAAGAATGACGCTGCGCTTTCTATACAAATGTTGAGTGTGGAAGAAACTCAGAGTTTCTCCATCTCCATGGAAAATAAAGGCGACATCAAGAGTGATCATGTGTATTTTCAGTTCGTCATACAATTTTCAAATGTCTACCAAGCTGATGTCTCCAGGATCATTACTGTTAGATTGCCCGCAGTAGATAGTGTTTCTGAGTACCTCGAAAGTGTTCAGGATGAGGTAGCGGCAGTTCTTATTTCCAAGAGAACTCTATTGAGAGCAAAAGGTCATTCAGATGCTATAGACATGCGTGCGACTATAGATGAAAGAATCAAAGATATTGCCTTGCACCATGGAGCTCCTGTTCCCAAGTCAAAGCTTTTTAAGTTTCCAAAGGAGATTTCCCTTCTTCCGGAGCTTTTGTTTCATCTTAGGAGGGGCCCTCTCCTGGGAAGCATTGTTGGCCATGAAGACGAGAGATCTGTTTTGAGGAATCTGTTCCTGAATGCATCATTTGATCTTTCCTTAAGGATGGTTGCCCCACGTTGCCTAATGCACCGTGAAGGCGGAACTTTTGAGGAACTGCCGGCATACGACCTTGCAATGCAGTCGGACACGGCAGTTGTACTTGACCACGGCACCGATGTCTTCATTTGGCTGGTATGATTCTTCCCTCTACTGTAGGATAGATGTATGATTTCTTACACGAGCACGCAGCACTCCCTATTGCCCGGGTAAATCCGTTTTGTTGATCGGTCGATGGTTTAGTGCAACGCCGTCCTGATTTGCAATGGGACTGTTACGTATTACAGTTTCTTAGGCATTGTCTGTCAATCCATGCAGGGTGCTGAACTTGCTGCTAACGAGGGAAAAAGTGCTGCTACTTTGGCAGCTTGTAGGACGTTGGCGGAAGAGCTTACCGAATCAAGATTCCCTGCTCCCAGGATCCTTGCATTTAAGGTTGTTTCTCATATTAGCTATGGACCTGCCACCATTGCTTGTGCCATTGTCTATCCACAATCTTACCAGATTTTCCATTTTCTGTGATTGCCCTACTGTAGGAGGGAAGCTCGCAGGCTCGGTATTTCGTTTCTCGGTTGATACCCGCGCACAAGGACCCACCATACGAGCAGGTAAGTTCATAATGAGAACTCTTTGATTAGGCGTTTTTATAGGTAATTTGATTAGGCTTTGTTTAGGCATGGCAAGAACTTGTGAATCCATTTCGCATTGCAGGAAGCAAGGTTTCCGCAGCTTAGGAACCTGACAGCGGAGCAGCGGACGAAACTAAAGAGCAGCTTCATTCACTTCGACGACCCGAGCTTCTGCGAGTGGATGCGCAGTTTGAAAGTTGTCCCTCCAGATCCAAACTAACGAGCAGCACGGAACCTGATTTTGTGGGTGGGTTGGGTGTGGGGAGGATCAGGTTTTTCTTGAGAGATTTTATATGCCTTTTTACAGCCGAATGTTCCATTTTGCAAATTGAAATGTATTGCTCGTTAGAATTCGGAAAGATTTGTTACGCTTTGCATAAAACTTCGGAATAAAATTTCAAAATTCATTTCTGACCTGTCATGGCGGGTTTGCATGTCCATCCCCACGATCCTCGTGATCCCCTTCACCTTCTTATAGTCCTCATATGCCGAATGGTCTTCAATTTTTCTCATGTTCGTCCACAAAATTTTCTTCTCCTTCATTCTCTCCCCATGTCGGCTCCTCATATTCATGTTGGTCATCCAATCCTTTACGTCGCATATAGGCAAAGTGGCGAATATTGTGTCAACAGGCCGATAGGTGAGAATCATCACCTCTTCTAGTTGAGCTACATGGAGTTCAATCTACCTTAACTTCTTCATATGTGACATGACATTGCACATTGGACGCAATAAACGAGTGATAGTGTAATGTTCAACTATTAAACAAAAATCAAAGTTTGACTTACCAAGGTCCCCGACGTTACAACATGTGTGGAATGTGTGTTCGGCTGTACTTGGAATACCATCTCAAGTATAGCATCTCAGTCTCACGTTGAAAAGGCACAATGTGAGACATTCGATCATTCCAAAAGTCAACATACTTCGACGTATTTCTAACTAGTTGGTCGCAAACTTGTCGCGTAAGTCAATTTGATGTAGGTTCTTCTAAGTTTTGCAAGGTCCTGACACTAGTTGATAGTCTCCAAATTGGTGTATAAGCTTATCAGGGAAGTGCCACTTAACAACATGGGAACAAATAGGCGGCACTCTAGCACGCCAGTACTCCCTTCCCGTCAATTAATACTCTGGAAGCCTAACAAATACATTCTCCGTATACCAATGCCATATTATAACCCAAACAATTTCATTGTAATGTCAGTAATTGCAATGTCAAGTAATTTTATACCTTATTTGAAAGCAATTTTCCAGTCGAGGAATTCTCTTAAGCAAATAAGACAAGGTCAGACAGTGTGCAAATATCAAAATCCACTCTCCATCTATAACTCAAAGGCATCCCATCGATGTAAACATTACGATCTCATTAGCACAGGAAAAATCCGCGACGACTTACAATATGTTGCCTTGCAAGGAATTTGGTATAACTAAGCTAAATAAGCACAGGCCCAACTACATGTTCCAGCACGCTCAAAGTTAACAAGGAAAAGCAACCACCTCAATTGTATCAAATTATGGAACTTATTTACAAAAAGCATCTTCCGATGAGCTGCAAAATATAAGCCTCCTCTAAATTTGTTCCTCCGTAACCCAGACAGGTAAAAGATATCACTTCCCTACGAGACCCTACAATAATCGAGTTTACTAATTTGAATTTTGGACAAAATTTAGAAAATCGACCTCAAGTTCAAAAAGCGACCAAATCGGCGTCCAACTAAAAATCATCGAACTGCGATAAATCACGAAATGACAGCCAACACTAACCTAAAATCAAATAAGGGCCTTGAAACTGACACGAACCTCGAGGAGGACAGTAAATCATGAATTGGCCAGCGACGGGAAATGGAAACGATTAAGGAGACTCATGATTTGACAAAAATGAAGTCTAGGATGAATGGGTTAGGGCATGCCTAGCAACAGCAAGGTGTGGGAGGGAGGGGATTATTCACATGAAGCTTTGAAGGAAATTATGGCACGAACGGAATGACGGAAAAGAGGTTTGAGGCCGCGCGCTGTCTTTAACGACTAATTTCAAGTAAAATTAAGGTCTCAAAATCCTCGTTTGAAATAACGAACTTAAAGAAAAATTTGCCGGCTTTCTAGTGTCTCTGTTTGAGGGAGACTCATTTAAAGTTTTTGGGAAAAAAAATTCCTATGTTTTGCCCCTTAAAACGCTATTTCGATATGAGATTTTGCCAATAACTATGTTTTGTTTGTAAAATAGTCTCATAATTTTAAATAATGACTTGAAAATGAAACTCTATTTGGTAATTTTTTTAAGAAGTGATTCAACGGGAGGAACGGGTAAAACTTGGAACGGGTCAGAATCGATACCATAACGTCGGTATTAAGACATGTTATCAAATAAATCGGGTATGTTTTAGGTTCTAAATTTTTGAAAATCGGTGTACCAAGTACGGTTTCAAATTTTCATCTCGAAATAAGGAGAATCGGAACCTAACGTAATATAATTAGTTTATAATAATTGATGTTAAAAATTCGACTTAATTTTTCTAGAACTTGGCACTAATTTTCCTCTATCAAAACTCTCTTGTCAATAGTAGTATATCTATTTTGATACATTTTTTTTCACTACGCAATTTAACTAGTGATTTGAACCTTAAACCGCATGTTAAATAATTATGTTGTATAATTAGACAAGAAAATTAAAACAGATTCTGAAAATCGAAACGGATACCAAAACTATCATAACAGGGTGATTTTTTTTTTATTCACGGCTAGATTCTAAATTCTAAAAATACGAAAAACCGGCGTTAAATTTGAGGTTGCAGTTTCGAACCTACCTAACAGGAACTGCGCACCCCTACTTGACGCAAGACACTAACAATACGGACACAAGACACTTAAGACTACGATTTTGGCTTATCCAAATCTAGGGTTTTGTTTTCTTAAGCAATTCAGCCCGTGCCGCCGCCGCCGTCAGGTTCGAACGTCATGCAGGATATCCACGCAAACAATTCACTCACACACACAGACAATCGAACACACAATAAATAACACCAGAACAGCTTCCCAATTCACCCGATCATTCACCAGAGTACGTAAACAACCATCAGAATACATCCATCAACCCCGACAGCCCAAACCAGACAGTATTCAGCCACTCCTCCCACCTCAGGCGCAACTCTACGTCACTGGATATCTAATTGTTTTTCCCGGCGTCCCCCGCCATTGTTCTTATAGACACCAGGATAGGCCTGGCACCCACACTAAAGCCCTGTACAAGCCCACCCATTGTATTATTCTCCAAGGCCTTGTAACAGAACATCTCTCCGTTAGCTCTGGGTGATACGGCTTGTGGACAATGCTTGGCGGTTTTACGAAAGAATGAATCTTTTTTGCTCTAATATTTGGCATTGTCGGCTGAGATTTCTGGGTTTGGTTAAATTTAATCTTTTTCGTTGCGGGGAGAATGTATAGGGGGTGAAGATTTCATTTTTTTGTTATTTAGTTAATTGGGGTTTTTCTTTATCTTTTGTTTAATGTGTGCAGATTATCGCCATGGCTGGTTCCGAGAAGAAGAAACCCAACGTCAATACCAACATCGGTGAGTATTTGCTTACAATGGGGAAATTCTCCATTTCTGAGAGTAAGTCGTGTTTAGTGATGCTCTGGTTTGTAATTGTGATTGACTGATAGGAGGGAAGAAGAAGGAAGTGAAGAAGGAAACCGGGTTGGGTTTGTCCATCAAGAAGGATGGGAACTTTGGAGATTGGTATCAGGAGGTCTGTAGTTCCATTCTGAACGGGTTTTCGGCTTCAGAAAGATCTTGATGAGTTGGGTTTTTATTCTGGATTTGTGTAGGTGGTTGTCAATGGGGAAATGATCGAGTACTACGATATTTCGGGTTGCTATATCTTGAGGCCTTGGGCAGTGGCGATTTGGGAGATTATGCAAGTTAGTCGCTCTGTTTTTGTGCTACGTGCATTGTGTGCCAAGCTTTCTATTCTTAGCAACAGTGGTGCTGCCATCCAGTTGATGCTCATAGTTTTTGTATTCATGTGCAGGAATTTTTTGATGCTGAGATTAAAAAAAAGAAAATAAAAAATTGCTATTTTCCTCTTTTTGTGTCTCCTTGTGTCCTCCAGAAAGTGGACCACATAGAAGGCTTTGCACTTGAGGTAAAATTCTGTTCCCATTTTATCCTTCTCTCATACTGAAACTATGAAGGCTAGGATAATGAGTGGTGTTATAGTAATGTGGATCTAATGGTATGTTGCCATGTGCCAAAATTTTGGGGATGTGCTTTGTGTCATTATAAGTCCAATGGGCTCCCATGAGTTGATAAAACATTGGGTTTTAGGTTGCTTGGGTGACTAAGTCTGGGGAATCTGATTTGGAAGTTCCAATTGCCATCCATCCTACTAGCGAGACAGTTATGTATCCCTTCTATTCCAAATGGATAAGGGGGCACATAGTCTTACCCCTGAAACTTAGTCAATGGTGCAATGTCGTTCGATGGGAGTTTAGCAGTCCAACATCATTTATCAGTTAGGTACTGACCAGAATTTTCTTTCAATGGGAGAACCTGTTAAGCCTCCTTTCTATAATTTCATTGTTAGGCAATACTGTCTACATTTGGAGTTAGTAAATGCTGATCTCCTGATGCATCTCAATGGGTCTTGGTCTCCTTGTGCAGGAGTTGCGAGTTTCTTTGGCAGGAAGGCCACACTGCATTTGCAACTGAAAAAGAGGCTGGTGAAGAGGTCGGCTATCTCCTACTTTGGTGTTGGGAAAATTAATGGCAAGTTTATCTCGCACAACTCACAAGCGCTAGAAATACAGTGATAAGTGAGAAATGTCCACCTCTTCAGGTTCTTGAGATACTGGAGCTTTACAGACGCATACATGAAGAATATCTGGCTATTCCTGTTATAAAAGGAAAGAAGAGTGAAATGGAGAAATTTGCAGGGGGCTTCTACACAACAAGTGTTGAGGTACAAAAGCCTAAGAAGAACCCATATTCATTCTTTGTTTTATGCTCTCTTGTGCAGCTTTAACGTGCATTATTCTCTACATTCTCTTGTATGTAGGCATTTGTCCCAAACACCGGACGTGGCGTTCAGGGTGCAACTTCACATTGTTTGGGTCAGAATTTTGCGAAGATGTTTGAGATATATCTTAAGAATGAGAAGGGAGAGAAGTCAATGGTCTGGCAGAATTCTTGGGCCTACAACACTAAACGGTGGCATTCCTTATTGATACCTCCTTTATTCACCTGCAACTATCTTATCTTGTGTGCATGCACTTAGTCAAATGTTTGTCTTGCTTCCATCTCACAGAAGATTACGATTGTTTGCTGATTGGAGTGATGGTGATGGTCCATGGAGATGACAAGGGGTTAGTGCTCCCGCCTAAATTGGCGTCCGTTCAGGTAGTTGTTATTCCAGTACCCTACAAGGATGCTGATACTCAGGGTATCTTTGATGCCTGTAATGCTACCGTAAAGACGTTGTGCGAAGCTAGAATTTGTGCAGAGGTTGACTTAAGAGATAACTACTCTCCTGGTTGGAAGTACTCGCATTGGGAACTGAAAGGTGTTCCCCTTAGGATTGAAATAGGTCCAAAGGACTTCGCAAATAACAAGGTATTGACAACATTTAATAGACCTGTTACTTCGAAAAAAGCATATCTATTGGATCAATGTTTCGCTTTGTGGGAGTGCCTTTATGTGCCCTAAGTCTCTGATACTGGGATGTTGGACTTTATCATCAACTGACTTCTGATGATGGGAGTATATCTTTCTCATGTTTGTAGGTACGCGCTGTTCGTAGAGACAATTCTGCCAAGTGCGGCATACCACAAGCTAGCTTGGTGGAGCAAGTGAAGGGATTGTTAGACGATATTCAAAAGGGCTTATTTAATTCTGCGAAAGAGAAACGAGATGCTTGCGTCCAAGTTGTTAAGACTTGGGACGAATTTGTGGAAGCCCTTGGTCAAAAGAAACTGATTTTGGCCCCTTGGTGTAATGAGGAGGTATTACTCGCATAAATCGGAACTTGTCTATTATAATTCATAATATATGTTCTACTAAATAAAATGTGGCTCTGGTTGCATTCAGTTAATTGCGGTCCAATTATTTTTACAGGATGTAGAGAAGAATGTTAAAGCCGCCAAGTCCCTTTGCTGTCTGTTTGATCAGCCTGAACTTCCTGAAGGTAACTACATTAGAATGCTCTCCTGTGAAAACTCATTTCCACCTTCATTTTGATGGCTTCCAATGTCAAAATCACTTAAAACAGATCGCTTATTTTGCCGAAACGAGAACAGGTACCCAATACTTTGCCTCTGGAAAACCTGCCAAGGTGTGGAGCTACTGGGGAAGGAGTTACTGAGCACCCCACCCCTTTCCTTTCGCGTTTCCCTTGTGACACCAAGCTTCCCCTACCCTTGGGGCCGTCCTATAGCACAGCATTGCTAAACTTACAACTGCTCCTTCGCTTGGTTTTGTCGTCTTGTTTGGGTAACAATTACAAGACATTTTATATTACGCACTGCGACCCCCCTGTATACCAGAAAAATGAATGACAAACTGCTCGAGTTTAGTATTTTATCATTCACCAGGAAAACAAACAGCTGTGTTGTGAGAAGGTCATCACGTGATGGGCTTCTAACCACTCTTTAACTATCCAGACTGATGTACAGATGAAGGGATCACTAGCAACCACTGATGTATTCTTGCAAGGAAAAAGCCCTTGTCCGAGTAGTCGGAAACATGACATGAGCGACACAAAGGGGGTAAGGTGGGGGACCGTAGAGGTAACGTAAGACTTGGAGTAAATGAGTAGTATTTCCCCCCAGCACACATGGGATGGTGATGTTGTTTCTTCCCTGTTCTGTTTGGATCTCCATTATTGAAGGATTCATGATGTAATGATGTGGGTAGAGACAAAAGGGCATTAGCTGTTCTCTTGTTGTCATTGTTGTTGGCTTGGCAAGACACTACTAATTAAGGCATCCACCACCCAATTGGCAACACTGTAGACAAAACAATCGAATACCCATTTCATTCTGTAGAAAACCCAAAAAGAATTCACCCTTTTTTAAGGCAACAATTAAGGTATTGCACTGCCTCACCCTGCACGGCCCTCCAGTGCAAGTCATGGAGGGGGGGGGGGAGGTGACAAATCAACCGAATGGTCTTCTAGTTTAAGATTTTGGCCTCGCCCCTTTGTGTGTAACACAAGAGTTCCATGTTACAAGAATTTTGTTTGGCCTACTGCTCCTTGGACACATTCATTTCACCAATCACTGACCTTCATTCAAGGACAATGATCTTTTGATTTGTGCAGAGAGTGAAGCGTGAGAAGGATTATAGGATTCCAGAGCACATTGGGAGCCTGAGCCAGGCCAATCCGACCGACCCTTTCCTTTTGGCCAGACAAGAATCCTATGATATTTGGCCTTGCTCCCCCTCATTCATTGGATGCTCCTAATGATGCAATGTCAGGTCATGTCTCACACACATTCAACACAACCACATAAGCCACAAATTTGCCGGCACTCCTCGTCCGGCAATTTCAATGTATAGAATAATGGGCAATGATTAGGGTCTAAAAAGGAGGGGGTTGTCTGAAGATGAAGATGAGAGATTTGGGTTAAGGGGAATGGGTTGGTAGCCCCCCTCAATCCCTTCAGAGGGGCCACAATTTCATGACTCGTACTTCCTCCCAAAGTGTTAAAAAAAAAAAGAACAGGGGAAAAAAAGGAAATTTCCCCCAGACACACTGGTATTGCAATGCGCATATCAGATGTAATAATATGCATATGCCCCAACCTGGGCCCAAGGATACTCACTTTGTTTGAAGGAAGTTTCCCCAAAATGTCTCGTTTTTTGGTTCAGAGTCAGACCCTCACAAGACGGAAGAATTTGAATTCATTTCCAAATTCCAAGTTTTGGGTTTTCTTTCTAAAAGTGGGGTTTAGAGCTCTCTTTCTCTCTATGTCTCTCTCTATCTATCTTTTTTTTTTTTTGGGGGGGGGGAGGAGGTCAAAGTTTTTGTTTGCCGGCATGGCACTGGCATTTGGCTCCGGCAATGAGAAAATGGATTAAAAAAGGACAAGGCAGACAACATTTTTAATAGGCTTGTTGGTTTACTTTCTTTATCTTAACATGGAAACCTTTGTTAAAGGAGGAATGAAAGAGAAGATGCTCAAATTTCTCTCTTCTTCACATTAATCTTGTTGTCCTTCTTCTTCTTCTTCTTATTCACACTTCGGACTGATCGCAGCCTGTGTGTCGTGGGAATTGGTGTTTCTGTGTTTGATTCCTAGTCAATTTAGTCAAGAAAAGGCACAGCATCTGTTGTTTGTCCCCCCCTTTTCTTTTAACTCATACCCCATCATCATCATTCCATCCGAAGCCATAGTTAAATCTAGAATTCATATCATTCTCCTTCTCCTTCTTTTTCTTGCCTGAAGCCTTTTCATCGATCTCCTTCTTACATGAGGAGTCATCCCGTTGTAAGAATCCCTCTCCCTCTCCTCTCTCTCTCTCTCTCTCTCTCTCCACCTGTGTCTCTTCTGTTGTTTCGCCATTGGACCTCTTGTAAGTAAATTCCCTTTGTTGCTGCTGTTGTAATTCAGTTGTGGTATGGCCTCTTGGTGCTTTTCATGTTCTGGGTCCCCGCGAGCAGAGCATCTTCCTCCTCCTTACATTGCAAGAGGTATGGCGGGGACGAAACCAGGCCGCACAGTGTTACGATCACTGAGTTCGGCGCGGTCGGAGACGGCACGACCCTAAACACCAAGGCGTTCCAGAATGCCATATTCTACCTCAATTCCTTTGCCGACAAAGGTGGGGCGGAGCTTTTCGTGCCGGCTGGATGGTGGTTGACGGGAAGCTTCAACCTGATCAGTCACCTTACCCTGTGGCTCCACAAGGATGCGGTTATTCTTGGATCAACCGTAATTCTGTTTGTGTTTGTGAATTGTGTGTTTCAGAATGGCTGAGGTGTTCTGGCACTGAATGTTTTGGTTGCCCGTTGACTGTTGCAGGACCCTGCAGATTGGCCAATCATTGATCCGGTACCGTCATATGGCCGAGGGAGGGAGTTGCCAGGTAACAGGCACAAGAGCCTTATATTCGGGAGCAATCTTACCGACGTGGTAATAACAGGTGGGTGTTCAGAGTTCCTATCGAAAGCACCGCTTGCCGCGAAGCGAAGTTCTTGACTGTAAAGCAGGCAACTATCTCTTTCTCAGGTGAAAATGGGACTATTGATGGTCAGGGCAGTGGATGGTGGCAAAGGTTTCGGAACAAGACCTTGGACTACACTCGGCCACATCTCATTGAGTTGATGAATTCGAATGAAGTTGTCATTTCGAATCTGACCCTGTTGAACTCGCCGTTCTGGACCGTCCATCCGGTGTATTCCAGGTCCTTATAAATTCAGAACAACTTGTTCGATCTTGTCCAGTCGAAATTGAGTTTCATGGAATTGCATTAAAACCTGAGTTTCTTTGTTTGTTGATTTACAGCCACGTTACCATTCAGAATCTCACGATACGTGCTCCGCCAAACTCGCCGAACACAGACGGTATAGATCCAGACTCTTCCGACCATGTCTGCATAGAAGACTGCTATATAAGCACCGGCGATGATGTCATTGCCATTAAAAGCGGTTGGGACGAGTACGGCATCTATTACGGTCGTCCTAGCACGAAAATCACCATCCGTCGGATTGTAGGAGAAACTCGGTCTTCTGGAATAGCCATTGGCAGCGAGATGTCGGGTGGGGTATCAGACGTTCACGCAGAGGATCTATTTTTCTACAACACGAACAACGGTATCAGGATAAAGTCTTCCCCTGGACGGGGTGGTTATGTGAGGAACATTTACATCTCAAACGTTACTTTGCTGAACGTAACAACGGCATTAAGGTTTACTGGACTATATGGCGAGCATCCGGACGATCATTATGACCCGAACGCGTTGCCGAAGATAGAGAGGATTACATTCAAGGACATTCGGGGGGAGAGTATAACTGTGGCTGGCCTAATGCAAGGCATAGAAGGCGACGCGTTCGAGGATATCTGCCTTTACAACGTAAACCTCCAAGTATCAGCGAGTACTCCTTGGAACTGCTCTAACGTGAAAGGCTATTCCGATTTCGTTTCTCCGCAGCCGTGTGAGCTCCTCGAGGAATGTGTTTTCCCAGATCATTGCTCCGACTGTTACCATTTATCGAGCGGCGGCGACGATGGACAGAGACCCCAAAGACGGAGAAAAGGTGCCCGGCTGCTTTCTTGGTGAAGATTCGAGTAGAAAGAAAAGAGATTCGATGAGTGTCTGCTACAATTTTTGAGGATTTTGAATTCTTTTCCGTTTTCTGGGAATGGCTTTCGGGAGGATTCTCAGCTTTGCAGGAAGGCATCTGCTTAGCAAATAGAACCGATGTTGAGAGATGATTGCTCGTCGAGGCTTGCTTGCTGCTGCGAGGAAGCTCTTTTTGTTACGATAAAACTGTCAAATGATATACAAACAAACGGAAACACAGTCATTTCTTCTCGTTTTCATGGCCATTTGCTCCGGGAAAGGCCATGTGCTCACTGGGCCTCCATGAGTTTTCTTCTGCTGTCGTCTTCAGGGGCAAGACTCAAGCCTTAGTAAAAAAAATGCCCCGAATTATAGCAGAAAACAGGATGTTCTTCCTCGAATCGATTGCCTGTAGAGAAACAAGAAGGATGGAATGATGTGCGGATACACAGCAAATTCGAGAGTGCATCTCGGAGTTCTTGCGGCCTTCTGCTGTCAAAAGTTGGGAATATTTTTGTAATAGGCCAGATTTTGTTGAGCCTCGTTTTAGCCCATTCATATTTGGGCCGGACTTTGGGCTACTCATTAAGTTGGAAATGGAGAGGCCCATAAAATGAACGGGCTTAAACTGGGCTCAACAAGCCTCCGGCCCAGACGACGACAGCGATTGCTTTCCAGGGGTGATCATTTTCGAGTGCTAAGTCGAAAATGCGCAGCCGGTGATCGGAAAGATTACGCTCGATGAGTAATTGTATTAATGGTGGCAGGCGGTTCCGGGGATACAGGAGCTTCTCTTCTCTGTAAAGGCACGGCCGTGAGGCATCTGCTACTTTGTCGATCAATTCCCAGGGAGTTACACCGGCAAACATTCTCACATGATTTGACTGCATTTTCGGATAAACGAGAATGATGGAAAGACAGACGATGACAACCGACGACTGGCTGGGAGGCGTGTCGGGAATCAATTCTCGGGACAGTTAAGAGGAAGTAGTAGCCTCTTCCCAGAGGGAATTGAATCAGGGGGACCATTTTATGGGTGTGGTCAATTATATCAAAGGAATAATCAATCAATCCAAGAGATCACACCACCCATAAACACTGCCCGAAATTTAATGTGGACTCAGGGGGACCAATCTCAAACACTAACTAGACTAGAGGTTCATGCTTCTCCCCATATCTCTATCACAACCTCTGCCGCCCAGTCCCTAAAAAAGGAGCATTAACTAGTGCTGCTGTTATGTCCGGTTCGATTCCGGTTTGGCTCTTTTCCGACCCTCAAGTTAATAAATTAACGACCCGATTCGATATGATCTTTTTTCTGACCCGAACCGAAAAAAGTACGGTTCGGTTCGGGACCCGATAAATATTAATTATTTTAAATAAAAATTTACTATAATTTAGAAAGCAAGTTGCGGTCGTTAATTTAAACAAAATAAAACACGACGACCAATTAAAAATAACAAATCTTGCATTTTCAAGCCAAGTAGATGCACACAATCCTTCTGTTCTGCCTTTCGAATTCATATCCTAAAAAATCATTGAAAAGAAGAATATTAAATATATAAGATGCAATTACAAAATCGAAGACAATAATGACACACTTACATTGAATAAATACTCCTTTCGTCCATGTCTTGATATGATTTAGCATCTTCAGAAGACAAATCTAAAACATAGAATATAATCATGTCAGGCTTCAGCACATATAAATAAGAAATGGAAACATTTCAAAGTACGAAAGTTACCCAATTTAAAATAATTCCATTCATTGATATAATTATCGATGGGAAACTAATCATTTTGTCCACTCCCAAGCCAATCTTGGCCACGTATAAGAAAGAGCTTCTTCCCCTATCTTAAGAGAAAACGAACTACGAAAGACGTAAGAACTTGTCTTTTTATACTTTAAAGCCGACCCAAAAGCTAACGGTTGAAATAAGAATAGTCAAAACATCATCTCATACCGTCACATATATAACTTGATATCTAAAAGTGTTCAATTTTCACCAATGTGCTAAAATAAACAAAAGTTTCAAAACATTTATCCAAATACTTTGACTCAATTTGTTTCTTAATATTTTTATTTCTGACATGTTTTAAATGCACAGCTCTCATTATATCGAAAGAGGTATTATCAATGGATGCTACACTTATATCTTCTATGCTATTTTATTCATGGAAACAAGTAGAGTTTTCAAGAAAGATATTATTATACTGATCACATTATGTCATGAGTGTCACCTCAACTTTCTCTAGCAACCATTCGGAGTTCTATTCACCAAATTTATTTTCATGAATCTCCATTAAGTCAAAGACCTTTTCAAATTGTAAAGTTGAGTCAAGCTCTTATAAGTGAAACTTCATCTTGTTTCAACTTCCAAATACAACAAACCTATATACTCAAATTTCTCGCTTTCAACATATTTCATAAATTTAGCAAAATCGCCAAGGAAAAACCTTACATAACGAATTACACTTCAAATTGCTATAATAGAATCGTCCAATCTTTTTAACCCATCTTTAAGAATGAAACGTGAACACAACATATCATATGAAGGCATTCACCTTTCAAAAATTAGCATATTTAGATATTAAATTCTTCTTTTCAAATATCGAATACAAAGATCATTCCAACTAGCATTTGTCGTAAACCAAACATAGCTCAATAGCTCCATCAGTTACTCTTCCGAATGACCATGGACAAAAATTCAAAATCAATCTTTTGTAAATTCTAATTATCATCGATAAAGTGAGCATTCAAACGCATAATTTAAGTTTGGCACGATGTCCATGTACAGTAGTAGTAAGACTAACTCTGTTTGGCATTTCAAAATCCGAAGACAAATCAGAACCAAAAATTTCAAAAAGATCCGTCCTAGATAAAAATCCGGAAACTGAAATCTTGAAATCAACGTTGGATTCCATTCGGTTTGGTTTGGTTAATGGATTTTATTGCCACCCCTAGCATTAACAACACCACCTCGGCTAATCTTATCCGGTGGTACACAACCGTCCACATCGCAACACATGGGACTCCGTGCTCGTTTCGTTCACGACGCTCTCGATCCTTCTCGGAATGAGCAGACGGGAAAGCTTGAGGTTTGATTACAATTCTAGATTTTGCGGAGGCACCGGAGGGAAAATCGAGGGCGGATCGCAATCGATTCCGTCTTCTGATTCAACCAACCATTACATTTGCATTTCCCGTTTCCATTTCCATTACCTGTCAAAAAACTATCCCCGTGTGTGCGAATCCGAGAGACGAATTCCGGTCCTTTTTCAATCTGACGTGACGACGACGATGTAGTATGTACAGAGCAAAAGGAAGGGGAGGGAATCGGCCGGGGCGAAATGGGGATCAAGCAGCTTTTGAGCCTCTTGACCTTTGCACTCGAATCTTCAACATATTCTGGTGATCTTCAGTCTCCGGACACAAGACAAGAAAATCCTGTCCAGGAAGAAGAAAACATCGTCAAATTCCTGGGACTAGACATGCACATGTAAGAGGTGGGGTGGACCAAGGACTTACTCCCAGGGGACATCCCCGACCATCAACCAGTCACCTTCCATGTCCTCGTAAGTCAAGACATGGCAACCTTCGCACTGAGCCTCATCCATCTCCGACCCTATTTAGACACCCACCCCCAAAAAGGTTAATGCTTCCGGTCACCCAACGGGAAGCGCTCGTAAGAACCAAAGGTCGACAGTAAACAGTAAACACGCTCACAGATGATGCTGGTGTTGAACATGCAGTCCAAGGTCGTAACGAGCTCGTGGTAACCATCGTGTGCCAGCAAATCCAGCTTCCTACCTATCGGTATCCCTTCCATGTATACCTTGACATAGAAGGTCGCGTTGTACCCCGACTCATCCCCTTCTTCCTCCTCGCAACCCGCGTCCACCTCCATCATGTGCCTGAAAAAACGCAAAGAAAGGGTCATCAACCGGTAACTCAAAGGACGGACGGACAGAAAGAAAGAAAGACATGTCATTGCTCACGGGTGGATGTCATCTTCGAAGGAGGGGGAGATGCCGAGGTTGAGGGAGAGGTCGGCGCCGAGGTTCTTGAAGCCGGAGAGGGAGGACGAGGAGGAAGGAAGGTGGTGGTGGTGGTTGAGGGAGGAGGAGTTGCTGTCAATGGAAGATGGAGAGCTTCTTCCCCTCCCCCTGACTTTTCCCATTCTGTAAGGAAGCCAAATTCAGTGCAGATCTCTTTGGAGCCTTAACTGACCAACACATCCGGTATTTATAGCACAAACCCATCTCCTCCTTTTCATCTTTTTAACCAACACCCACCAGCACCTTCCGCCAAATTGTTTAAAATCGCCTTTCAAGTTATTGATGTATTTGTTTGCTCTCTTGTCTTTTTTCGTAATTTAATAACTTTATTTAGAGGGTGTTTTAGTTTTTTTTTTTTTGGAGGGGGGCTGTGTGAAATCATAATCATCGCGGTAAAATTAGAAGTGTGACATCATCATCATCGTCATCATTATTATTCCTTTGGGTATTGTGACCGGGGGGACTTCCTGTCCAGACAAATAAATTTTTCTTTTTCTTTTTTAATCTGGTTACATTTTGGACTAGGATGTCGTGAATAGAGCCGACAATAACACGTGTCTCCTGGCCCTTTGATTGCCCCTCGAAACTGTAATCTCATTTTTAATTAAATAAACAGAAAAAAAAAACAACATATTAACTACTGAACAGGTTCTAAGTGGGTCATGCCTTACAATCGTGGGTTATTTATTTTTATAACTTAGTTACTATGCCTCAAAGAATTACTCAACAATCAACTGTCGATTCTTGTACCCGTTTTGGTTTATTGTACTAGACACCTCCACCTCAAATCCGTCTACATAATCCAATTAACATAAAAAAATTTCAAACATTACACCGATTAATTTAAAAAAAAAAACATATACGAATGGCCAAGGCCGGACGAAAAGGATAAGCACAAAGTGATGGCGAGTTCGGATGCATATAAAGAGAGACCTGTCATCGTATGACTATGCACAAAAATATTAAATACCAACAACAAATATTTAAAAATTTAAAATAAATTATATTTTGAAGTATATATTTATATTTTGAAGTATATTTTGTCTCTAATGAGAATGTACTTAGTATCGTAGGTTTTCAAAAATTTAAATAATAAAACCTACATGATCTATTTAAGAATAAATACTAACACCAACGTTATAATATCGGTTCCGATTGATTCTCGATTTTACCCGAAATAATATATGATCACTCCTGTTAAGCAGCCATCACTTTTGGTCGGTCGGAATTTGTTTTCCTTTTATGTCATTATTAAAATTTTTTTCGCACCTCTGTTTCCATCAAATCAGAAATTAAATGACAAAACGGGGAAGAGAAAGGACAGCAAAAAAATGTGATCGATATCGTGGATGACGCAGGAGTGGTCCAAATTCAAAATTATTCGCTAAAAAGAATTGAAAATTGTTGTGTCGTATCTCCACAAATTTCCCCAGAAATAACTAAAAAAAAAACTGTTGTTGGATGTGTAATTAATTTGATGTGCTCGTTTTGTCGTGGGGATTAAAGGGTTTTCAATGTCTTTTTCCTCCTCCTCTATCCACTAAAGTGGTTGATTTAGGAAATTATTGCACATTCTTTCGTGGAATTGACATTAGAACAAGGAGGAAGATCGATGGATTTGTCCTCGCGTGTGTAGTTCATGAACGTGGACTGAATCCTTACAATATGATACAAGTACAGAGTCTTCTGACACTGCAATAGAAGATAACCCCCTTGTAATGACATGAACATATATAATATATATACTTTTTTGTTTAAGGAAGAGAAATCAGTGTTCAATGAATCTTTAAGTGGGTCGTGGTCATCAATAACTTTAAGATATGTGGGGGATATTATCAGTATTATTGGTAGTAGAGAAAGCTCGACAATTAGCCAGAAAAAAAAATTGTGTTTGAAAGGCGATGATGATATCCCATTTTCAAAAGAGTTGAGAATTTTAATCATGGGTTTTATGGGTTTTGGCGAAATTATGTTCCTGTTTAGAGGAACAATCTGATTAGTTTTGTGGGTGTTAATGTTTGTTGTTGTTGATCGACTAGATTGATTGGGTTAGTGGTTCGGTCACTAAAAACTTGTATAACATCTATCGTTTTTATTTTCTTCAAAGGAAAAGATTGTAATTTAGAGAAAGGAAAAAAGAAAAAGGCATGTGGATCGAGGGGGGGACATGCAATCAATGTAAAAGAGAAAAATTTTTCTTTGGGGGAGCACGAGAATGGAAGATTATTAAAGAAGAAAAAGAAGACAAGCCTAGCACAGCAATTGGCAAACCCTAAAACCACGTGTAAACGCCCGAGATCCACGTGTCGGGAACCCAAGTCATCCAATTTGGCTTTCTTTGCCAATGGTTAAATTGGTCAAAAGTTTCGATATCGCATCAGTAAATAGCAACCCAAGTAGTAGGGCAGGGCACAAGAATTCTGGTTCAAAATGAAGACAACGATTGCTTTTTTGACCATGATCGGAGCAGTTATCCTGCCCCCTCCCGCAACAGGCGTCTGCCCGACTACACTTGCATTAAAGAGTTCCCAAAGATTGCCTCTTAATTTTAATATTAATTAACAAATTTTAAAAATACTTATCTGATTTTACTAAGTTCCCAAATATTTTCTTACTACGTAACAAACCTCCCATTCATCACACATGCTCCAACCTTAACCATTCTACCAGCACACGCCCCAATCTCATGTTCCTCTGTTGGGTGACTGACTTTTATATAATATATATAGGTTCTAAGAACCCACAAACAGCCCCACGTGTTTGATGAAAAAACTTTTATTTAATAAAAATAATAATGCATGACACGTTCACTTGATTATATGTATATTATTAATTCGAATGGGAGGGATATGAGAAATCTCAGATTTTGGCTCGGAGCGAGCGAACGCGAGATCCAAATTTGAGGAATACTACAAAATAGTCCCTTAACTTTACTGTATCTTCAGATTAGTCTAAACCGCGCGCCCTCGGGTTTGGCGCC
Organism: Melastoma dodecandrum; assembly: GCA_029817715.1. Lineage (NCBI taxonomy): Eukaryota > Viridiplantae > Streptophyta > Magnoliopsida > Myrtales > Melastomataceae > Melastoma > Melastoma dodecandrum. The sequence continues at coordinate 994,099 of JARUPY010000605.1, forward strand.
ACTTTTGCCCGTGCGCACTTCGGCGTATATTAGCACCGTGTCGGTTGTTAACGCTTCGGAAGCCACCATGCGCTCTCTATTTCCCGCCTCTTGAAAGACATTTTTTCCTCCGCAAGAATCGTATTCTCCTCCTTCGCTTCTCTTCAGCGAAAATTCTCGCCGCTGCTTCCAGGTTTTGAATCCGTGATCACCGATCGCACTTCAGTTTGTCATCGTGAGTGCTTCGGGGTTGATCGCATTTCAAGCGAATCGTGAGTAATCGATCCTTCGAGCTCCGTTGATTTGAATATTGCGCTCATCCCTGTTTGGTTTCTCGCTTGAACAACGTTTCCGCTGCCAATCATTCGGCACCTGTCTTTTAATCGATGAATCTCTGCTTTGGATGAGCGCTGTAGTTGGGTTTTCGGTAATCAGCATTGTCTTGGCTCACCAGCATCAAAGAGGTTTGTTACAGAAGTAGAGTAATCTCGTCTCGTGCATTTGTTATGTCATATACTCGAATTTCTGGTAAAATCTCTTGTGCTGGCTTGCAATGGTTAGTTCAGAGAAGCTCGCACGTTCTCGTATTGGCATGCATGAACTTATTTATGTTTTGTCTTTACCTCCGTTGAGTGGAATGTCTGGGTCAAGCATTGGAATTAGGTCAATAATATAAATGTGTCTATGGAGATTATTGGTTGAGTTGGTCGATTATTGCTCTTACCAGGCAATAGAATCATGTTTTGATTTCTTATTTGTTGCTGAACTTCTTGAGACGACAGCTAACTAAAACCAAACCAGCATGGCCTTTCTCTGATAATTTCATTGTTAGGGGTAGCATTTGTTCGTGGATCTTACTTTTAGAATATTTCCTCCTGTTCGACAGCATCAAATGAGCAGTGACTGGAGTTTTGGCAACAGAAGCAGTCCTTGCAGCCAATCGAGAAAGATTTCAATTGGAATTATGGTGGACTCATTGAAGAAGGGAACAGATTGTTCCAGGAAGTATGAAACTGAAGCAACCACTCTTTCTGAGCTGAACTCAAAGCTAGGAGATGGCGCTCGAACAAAGCTTCAGCAGAAAGAGGGATCACCGTGGGTCAAACCAAGGTCCAATTGCAAGAAGTCACTAGTTTCAGAAGGTGATTCAAGGCGTAAGGGAGACAGGAGGAGAAGAGACGAGACCAGCAGCAAACTACCTCCACCCGATGAACCGATAAAATTCTATTCTCGCAATGCCTCAATTTTTAAGTCCAAAAGTACAGGTACAGGGAAAAAGAGACCGAACTGCCAGAAGAATGGAGAGATTAATCAAAATACTGGTACCATAGAGAAACAATTTTCGCCCTTGTATCAGGAAGTTCCTACAGCAGACGAGGTACCAGCAGAGGACCGGATTTGTAGTACAGTGAATGAACGAAGTGAAAATTTGAGGATGAAGCTTTGTGAGTTAATGGGCAACGTTTTCTCCCCAGAAAAGAACCAGACTAGCTTGCCACCCATGGATGCGGGCATTACTCCCCTCAAGCCAGAGCCCAACATTCTTCAAGCAAATAACGTGAGCCTCCTGCGTAAACCCAATGCAGATACCACAGAGACTGATTCCGAAAATCCTGGTGGATCAAAAAGAAGGCCAGTGAGTAGATCCATCATGAGAAAGAGGGGCAAGAAAAAGGCCCCACCAGAGAAAATAGAAAGAATTCCTCGGAGCAATTGCAAAGATGATCTGAAGGAAAGCAATGTATACTTGTTTGGTGAGGATTGCAAAGTTGCTCAGTCATCAGCATGCAGAAAAGGTTCTTCCACATTTAAGCCAAAGAACAGTATTCCAACAACTTCCACTAAGAGCAAGGAAACTAAGAGAAAATTTACTTGGAATGAGCCGCGCATAATTTCCTTTCCTGTGGAGGAAAATGGGAATAAAATACAAGAAGAAGCCTGTAGGAAGGAAAATCCATTTTCTGTTGGAAGGCCATCTACTCTTGGTGTAAGACTCCAGAATTCTTCTAGCTTGACGCTGGAAGAAGTTGGCAAAAACACGAGGGCTCGGGCAGTTGAATCACAGAGAGATCCTCTTGAGCAGCTGCTAGAGAGGAAACTGGATGGTGGAAATACTATAAACATCTCGAAATTAACAGAAAATGTTGCCAGTGGAAATCATTTGGGGACGATCCCTGCCTTCAAAAGTTCGGTGGATCAGCAAGACTATTTTGCCAGCCCAACAATAGGAAGCAGAACTCCCCTGATGAGTTCGTCACTGGATTCATCTTGCAAGGATGACCAGACAAAGCAAGGAAATCCTTCAGTTGCGGAGGCCATGTTTAATTTAGAGAGCATGCTCGCTCATGGGAACTTTTTTACCTCAAAAGATGCACACACTAAGCCGAGAGAGAAGCCTGGTGTAGGAGTATCCTCTTCTTCTTCTTCTTCGTGGAGTTTTTAAAATAATCAGTCCTGGGTTGATGCCTGATGAATTTCTCTATTTTGTTCCTTAATCTTATTCTAAGAATGATGAATGCGATTCTGAAGATTCCTGTGACTCTGACTCATCCAAGGAAGGAGACATGGATAGCTCTGGAAAAGGTTCTGTGCTCAATGTTTATATCTTTTGCATTCCTCATCTCGTTCTAATTGTTCTACTCCACAAATATTTTTCTGCAGACCCCGGGGAAGAAGTGACTTTATCTCCAGAGTTGGTTACAGTTAACAAGCCCAACTCTCTACTTCACAGACCAAAGAGACTCCGCAGTCTCAGAGACACCACGCCTTACGTTCACCAGCATGTGACACGTGCATCAAAAGGAAAAGGTTCAGTGTTTTTAGATACGATGTTGTCTTTTATGCTTCCCTTCAAGCTTCTGCTTGAAGTGCTCTGGTCACTTGATAAACTTTGTAGGGAAAAAAACGAATGCGGTGAAACAAGATTCTGGCGAAGTTCAAGTGCAGGATGAATTCTCAAGGTGACTTTTAAGTTTATGTATGGCAGATAAAACTCCACAAGCTTCTGCTGACTTGGGAAATGTGTGTTTAGGGCCATCGGACCACTAGCCATGTCTTTGGAGAAGATAAAAAACAAGGTGAAGTTAGTTACCGCCAACAAGTCCTCAGAAATATTGAATTCCTTGGCTGCAAAGATTCAAGCTCATATGCAAAGTGCGGAATCTCAAATCCAGTTGGACATGTAGGTGATTGAAGTTTTGTGTCCACTTGCACTTAAACTCGACTCTTCATATTATGTCTGTCCTTGCTTCAGGGGTAAGCTGAAGAACTTCAGCAAACAAAAGAGGAAATTTCTTGAGAGGGAATTCCAAGGTAATATTGAAATTCAGTCAGCTAAACTTGCTTCTATCGATCAAAATTTCCACAAACCTAAGGTGCTTCATGGAGGGTCGCAGTCATTAAACATTATAGCAATGTTGACTGGACACTGGTTATGTCAGTTTGTATTCCCTTGAAGGGTGGTTTCTTCCCCAGAAACCACACACCTCTTCAGCAATACATATGTTTGATATATCATCTTCAGGGATTGTCATGTTCATTAGGATGTTTGTTTTACCCGTAAATTCCAAGTGTGCTATTTCCTATGACCGCAGAGCAGGAAAAGCAACTGAGGTCAATACAAGGGAGATTTAAGAATGAACTCAGCCAGCATGTTCAGCATTGCATAGAGACAACTGAAGGCCTTGATGAAAACAAGAAAGAGTTTAAGAAAATTCTGGAAAAGCGGAGTAAGATTCTCTTTTTAATTCTTTAAAACCAAAGAGGTCACACCTTTTTGCCGTTGTACCAGTCAATATTTTTTCCCCTACTCTGATAATCGAGACTTGGTTCTTTGTTTCCACCATTCCAGAGGCTTCTCATAAGAAACTTCTGATGCAAGTGGAACAAGCAGCTCAGACAGAGATCCATGATGCCGAGAAAAGGTTATCAAATATGAACAAGGTACGCCTTGATCCCTTCTTAGGAGGAATCTTTTGGACAATAATCTTGCTTGACTACGTCTTGAAGTCTTGAAGGCATCTTGCCGCCTATCACTGTCCTGCTCAATTTACCATCTCTTGGGTCTAACATACAAGTAGGTTACTACTATGCTTCTCAGAGAAAAACAGTCCACAGGAGTAGTTGCATTTTGCTTTTCTTGTTGGCCGAGGACTGCGACAAATTAAGATAGTGGATTGCATCGCAATATCTCGTTCATCTTTCCGAGCGAATAATTCTGCAAATGTAGAGAGGGAATAACGCGTGCAACCGGCGTAACCATCTCAGTTTGTCATCGCAGTTGGCGAGGGAGCAGCTGCTCGAGCTGAGGCTCTTGATAGAACAGTATCTAGGAGAAGGCGTGATGTGTTAAGCTCATCGGCACGACGCCATTCCTCTGAAGATGTTCGTTCAGCGAAAGAACATTGGAGAAAAAAAGGTAGCTTTCTTTTTCCAGGTATCACTAAAAGCTATTCACAATCATTGCTATACTGAAGAAGTTTCATCTAATTCTGACCCTTAGATATTAGGCAGACTGCCGAGCATATATACCTTAACAAATATAGTATTCCCCCGTCTTCTATTCAATATTTAGTTAGGCGAGATTGATAGGAAGAACTGAAAGAATATCGGAGGCCCAAAGGATGATTTTGATGTTATGTTTAATGGGCGGGCTTTAGATGGATTGGTCCAGCGACTTGGATTCCCCTACAACTAGAGGTTGTAATGAGTAATTGATTAGAGTGTGCAGCACAGGAAGGTTGGTGGGGGGGGGGGGGGGGGGGGGGGGGGGGGGGGGGGGGGACAACTTCTTAGTTAACTCTTTTGCGTCAAATCCAATCCCCCTCCTGTGGGCAGACATGGATGATTGAAGAGGTCCGACATAAAAACCGTTTCCAGGCTTTGGGATTGATGCGTAATCATCATTCGTTTGATTAGGAATGGGGAGGAGGAATAAAACGACCCAGTAGGAGGGGAAGAGGTCTAATCCAATCCCATCTGAATCTAATCATCATACTCGGATTAATGATGGCCAATACTTCTTGTCAAAATGAGTTGTCGTCCCCTGTGGTCGAAAGTCCAAACGAAAGAAAGTTTAGTGTTGCTGGTGACATGACGCCTAAGGGGATTCATCATCTCTCTTCTTTTCTTGTTTTCAAGGACAAAGATTATGACTTCCATTCCTTTTTGCCCATAATTCAAAACAAAATGGCTTTCTCTCCTCCTCTTCCACTACCCCCCCCCCCCCTGTTGATTCGAATAAAACTCAATCAATCCTCTCCGATTTTTTTCCTCCTAAAAATGAACTTGAAAACAATTGAGGGTAATTTTAATCTTCAAGTCAAATTGGGTTTTGTCCCCCCACTATTCCTTTGACGGTCGAGAGGGTCTGTGAATGTGATCCCAAATCCCCAACTTGGGGAGGGGGAGTTTTTCTTTTTGGGGAATTTGATGGGGGGAGTTTAAACTTTAAACCGTAATGATGAGGAATCATTAGCAGCAGTAATTGTCGGCAAACCCCTGATTTTAACCCCTAAAAAAAAAAGACTTTCTCCAAACTTAATAATCAAACTCCACAGTTAATCTCCCATCTTGCCTGCCATTAAAATCCCAATCCCCAAAATCATATATTTGTTTAACCCCCCGCGAGAGAAACTAAATGTATTTAATTCCCTGCTTCTGTAGTGGCCAGAAAGTGCCAACTGTGATGTTGTTATTTTCCTGTCCCCATTTCCTTTTATCAGAGGATTGGATTTTATAAAATAATAGGAAGGGGTGGTGGTGGTTAAATTGGAGAGGGCGACTCTTTCCAAAATGGTCGAAATCTAATGACAAAACAGTAGATGTAATAATCGCAGGGACCGGCATTTGTTAAAGTCGCTATGTAATTATGGTGAATTGGGCCTTGGATTTTAAGTCATCATTACACACACACACAAAGAGAAAAGAGAAGGAAGAAATTTTCATGTCGTTGCTGATAAAATAGTACAAAAAAAAACAGAAGGGTTGATCTCAAATGTGTGAGCGGGGGGTATAAAATGGCTCCCGGGGGGGTTTTTAAGTTTAACTGTAATCGAATAAGCAGTCGTGGATACACGAAGGCAGGCGTAGTCCTCAAATAATTAATTAATGCGTGGATGGAGGCCAGTCTAAACACACACATACTCTTTTTCAAGAAAAGGAGGGGGATATCATTTTGAAACGGACAAATGATCAATTCTACCCAAAATTTTGTCTATTTTTTTTAGATTTATCCTAAACTTTACAAAATATCGTCAAGTATCCTAACGTTTGACCGTTATTTTAATTCTAACCGCCGTTAAGTCAATCTATTGACGGAATCCTACGTGGCGCACATGTGGCCATTAACGCCGCCTGCTCACCGTTATCTTCAGCTAACACCCCGATTGAACCCCAAATCGAAAAAATCCCCACAATCTGAAACCTTAACCTTTTCGCTCTACCGATTCTCCCCCGATTCTTCCTCCCTCTCGAACATCCCACGGAAAAAATCCATAGAAAAGATGAAAACGAAATCCAATATATCTTCGTGGGCCTCATTCTTTTTTTTATTAAAAAATGAACGAGAAGGGGAAGACAACTGAGGACTAACCTTGACTTGAAAAGCTCCCGAAGGGAACTTGGTGGTGAGCACCACCGCACAGCCTTGTCCTTGTTCGCCAAAATGTCGAGCAGCGGCAGAAGCTCCTCCGTTTGAAGCAGGAACTCCTCCGTCAACCATACGGTTCGCCGCAAACTCTTTATGTACTCCTTCTCCTTGCAGTTTACGCCAGCCCTTGAGATGTACTTCGCCTCCGGCAGTAGCCCCACTCTCCGCACTTGGTTCATGCTCTTCCTTCCCATGGGTTTGATGGGCTCCGGTCGATCCTCCCTCACGAAGCTGCTGTGCCTCTCCACGTCGGCGAGGATGTGTCCACGACCCTCTTCACATCGGCGCCATATCATGCTCAGTCAACACTTAACGGTGGGCAGACGACGTTAAAGGCCACATGTGCGACACATAGGATTCCGTCAATAAATTGGCTTAACGGTGGTTAGAATTGAAATAACGGTCAAACGTTAGGATGCGTGACGATATTTTGTAAAGTTTATGATATATAAAAAAAAACGGACAAAATTTAGGATAAAATTGATCATTGAAACCCATTGTCGCGATAAGACGAGAGAGGTGGAGATGATTAGGAATTTAATTTTCTTTTTATTAGAAGAAATAATGATTGCAGGGTGGGGTGATGATGGGTATAGCCTTTCAAAGGAAGGGGGGCCTATCTTATGGTAGTAGTAGGGGAGGGCCCAAACAACAACTGCAACTCTTAAAATCCAACAATCAACCTCCCCCCTTCTCTTTTCTTTTTATTTAGTAAATGAAAAAAGATGACCTTGCACGTGCTGTCATTTCCTGATTGGCTTTTACATTTATCCAAGTTGGAATCTTTTTTTTTTTAAATTAATTTACGGTGTGTGTGTGTTTGGTTTTGGAATCACGGAATGCAACGGGTTTGATTTTATTTTGGCACATTTTCCTTTAATTTAAGAAGAAATTATATTTTATTTCATCTCATTTTTTTGCTACATTCATTTTTTTAAGTTACGTTTTAATTTCATTTCATTTCTTAATATATTTTCATTCTGATCGTTGATAAACTTCATTCCACCCCTCGTTGCTCCAAACACCCCAATTGGAGAAGAAAGAAAAGAAAAGAAGAAAGCTCAAGTGTATTTTCACCTTGCATGGACACGACATCAATTCGGGAGACTACGGTGTATATATATATATATATATATATAATTATTGCGTGTCGTGTGTGTGTGTGGGGGAGCGAGTGCGTTAATGTTTTTTTTTTTAAATTTTATTATGGAGGGAAAAATTGTTGAATTATTAGTGACAGTGATGTGCATTTATGACACGTACGATTTACATAGACACGTAAGTGTATGTGACGACGCCCCCACCATCGCTGTCCACACGGGGTTGGGATTTTTTTTCTTATGGCCTAAAAGAAATGCTTTCCTTCTGTAGTAGTAAAACTGTAACGTAAAACGAGAACAAAAAAAAAAACATAAGAAAATGTACTTTTTTAGACCTTATATTATTATTATTATTGATATATCAAAAACAAACTGCTCGTATAATTTCGCCCCATGTTTCATTACGTCCCTCCGAGTCTCCCCTTGCCGCGCATCGTCTCGGCCGGCCAAATCTCCGGGGAATCATAGGCTGATCGATATGACAAGAACATGATGAGGCGCATGCATGTATGCACGCATTTTTCTCTCCTATAATTTGTATACCTGTTTTTGTTTAAATTTTTGGAGTTGAGGTGGGTGCAATGGCGACGTGAAATTATCGATCGGGGTCTATTTAGTATGTCGGGGGAGGTGGATAGGATACGCAATACTTAAAAAAAAAATAAACGAAATGTGTGGCTGAGGAAATCAGACAACGATCAACCAAATAATAATAAAATAAAATTTGTACAGACTATTTTACTGGATGATAATAACGTAGACGAATCGTTTCCGAGTCCCACTTAAATTCAATACAATGATGATAAATATCATATGACAATATAAATTTGACACCCCCGGCCTAATATTCCTATTTAAGATAGACACCATAGGTGGGTGTACATAAACCTGCCTCCTTTTTGGTGCTTCTTGTGAACCTAAACGAGGGGGGCTGGTGCTTTGCTTTGGGTCGTCAAATCAATCCCACAACCATGATTGAAGTAGAGTTGTCCCTTAATATGGAGTGGGGTTCAACTTGCTCGTGTTCACAACTTCCTTTCTTCTCCTCCCTTATTCGAACGTACCCCACGAATTTATTTCATTCTAAACAATTCCGACAGGTATAAGACTGTTGTCATCTTCAAAGCCAGACCCCCCTCTTTCGTGCCTCACGTTTCGAATTTGCTTTCCATTGTGAGGATAAACACCAAGGACAGCGTACCCCTCTGGTCGATGTGGAGATTTTTACTAATTATTATTTTTTAGTTAGATTCCCATTAGATGCATGGCGGTGGACCGTGTGGGGAACAATGTGTGATTACTAATTAAGGGGCTTAGCTGAAAAGCGGGCGAGGTCCGCCGGAAATACCTAAAACTGTTCGTAAGACTAGTCGCTTCCTCCACCGGAAAAGCAAAAAACACAAGGACATATAATGACTGCGTTTACGCGTTTCGGCGCGCGGTATGGTCAAGGGCCACCATGCATTTTATCACGGTTTTGCCCATTGACGTTGGTGTTAGGGTTTTTCGTTTCTCATGGACGCATGATTCTACTGTCGGACTCTCATCGCGAACGATCCGTGTGTGGATAAGCTCTCGATGGTCGTGGAGGTTTCGTCGGGAGGCCGTGAAAGTAGAAAAGAAAGAATGAAATGAACATGTAAGGAGGAGAAAATAGGGACTCCACGAGACGAGAGCTTTTTTATTTGTTTATTCTTTTTCGTTTATCAAGTCAAGGAGAATCTCATTGTTATCACAAATCTTGTTGTTTAACCTTTTGACAGGCCGAATAGTTTGTCCAGAAACAAACACGACCTATTTCGGCGGAATATGGTTTTTTCATATATGTTATGTATATAAAGAGCTGCCGACCCAGAAATTTATGTTTAAATATAATAAATGCCGGAGAAAATATTGGGAAAATAGTATGAAATAGCCAGAAAAATAGGCGGGGGGGTTGACTAGGGAAAATTAAACCAAGCTCATATGATAAGCCCACGTGTGTCCTTCTCCTCCTTCTTCTTTTCTTTTTTCCTCTTTCTGTGATGAGATAATATTAATAATTCTAAATCCATTTTCGTAGACAAAAATGGGATAATTTAAAAAAAAACATAATTTTGGATAAAAAAAATGATAGAATCTTCCAAACTACTATGGTTTTTACTATATATTGACAATATTTTTTTTATTGTTATGAATAATAACAATTGGGAAATGCGGGGTGGGGCAATAATGGAGTTTCCTCCATGATTGGTTCATTATATTATTATTATTATTATTATTATTATTATTATTATTATGGGCTAAAACATTAGAATGAGCTATTTCGTTGAAAGACTTTGCGTGAAGGCTCTTGTATATATATTGTACTTGTTTTATTCGTGTCATTTGGGGTTTTTAATTTGTCTTGGTCTTTAATTAAAACTAAAATAATAATAATAATAATAAAAATCTTGTGGGTCTTCAAGAAATGGGAGGAGAGTGGCAAATCTCCAAAGAAACCCCCCCAACCCAACTAAGGAGAATGAAATAAGGCATTTTACGATTTTGTCAATTTGGGCAAAACCTTACAAAGATTAGATTGGTTTCTTACTTGGTTCACGAGGAATTTATTTTCCTTTTTGGGAAGGGAGAAATGGGAGTGTCATTGAATTCCACATCATCCTTCTTGAAAAGGATGGGGTTATCTTTTATCTACTGTTGGAGTAGTTGATTCTATTTGTTTGTTCATGTATATATAAAAACTATACCTAATGGTGTGTGCAAGAACTCTGATATCCATTAACTAAAACTACGATAAACAAGGAGTTAATCTTTTTAAACGATATTTTGAAGTTTTGAAATTTGAATTGTATTTTATAATTTTTTTTCAAAATTAATCGTGAAAACGTACAGTAAAGGCTAGGAATAATTGGAATTACTGAGAGCGAAGAAAAGAGGGAGGGTACACGTTGGTGATAATATTTGATGTAGCTGATATGGAAAATAATGACACTACTAGGCCAAAAAAAAAAAAAATTGTCCCAGACATTACACGTACCACCCCCATGTCATGTCCACCAATCCTCAATTACTCTCATCCCTTTCTTTTAAAATAAATAAATATATATATATATTTGTTGGGGGTGTTCCATAGCTTTGAATTCTCTATAAATCCAATCGAATTCTCCCATTCATATCACATCACGGGCGAATTTATATTAAATTATATACGAAACATGCTTGGTTGCCAAAGTTTGTATCGAATAAGAATATGTAAAATAATTTCTCAAAAATTAAATTGAAAATTCATTTTTAATTACTTTTCATTAGGAAATTGAAAAGGGTTTGTGATTCACCTTTTCTCCCTGCATCTTCCGGTTGTCGTTGTTATATTAAATCCGCAAGCTTCCATTTTCTTCATTCTCGCAGCTTCCCTCCCTTGGTAAACTCCACATCCTCATTTCATTCATTCATCCGTGTCTCGAATTCCCTCCCCAATTCGACCCCAAGGAAGAAGAGCCTGTACGAATAATGTCGTGAAGCGCGGGGCCGCGTGTGTATAGTGTGTGAATGGGGAGGCACTCTTGCTGTTACAAGCAGAAGTTGAGGAAAGGGCTGTGGTCGCCCGAGGAGGACGAGAAGCTCCTTCGGTATATCACCCAGTTCGGACACGGCTGTTGGAGCTCCGTCCCTAAACAAGCCGGTAAGAATGACACATCCCAATCCCATATGTTTTTGTATTCATGAGACGGGAGGTAACTGGGTGGGGCGATTCGCCTGTTGCAGGCCTGCAGAGGTGCGGGAAAAGCTGCAGGCTGAGATGGATCAACTACCTTAGGCCTGATTTGAAGAGGGGCATATTCTCTCAGGAGGAAGAGGACCTCATCATCGAGCTCCATGCCGTCCTTGGCAACAGGTGGTCTCAGATCGCCGCCCATCTGCCTGGCAGGACCGACAACGAGATCAAGAACCTCTGGAACTCTTGCCTTAAGAAGAAGCTGAGACAAAGAGGGATCGACCCCGTCACCCACAAGCCCCTCTCCGAGGTCGAGGCCTGCAACGAAAAGGTCTCCCCGTCTCAGCATCCGCCTCCCACAAACAGTCAACGGCGAGATAACAAGAGAAGCTCCTCCTCCTCGTCATCCTCCTTCTACGAGGACAACATTAAATCCTCGAGGTCGGTGCTGGAGATAGACACCGGGGCCGGCATCGGCATCGGCCTGTCAGAGCAAACTGGACCATCCTACTCGCATATTTACCGTCACAACCACGTCCAACTTCCACCTCCCGAATTTTCGGCACATTTCCCCTTGGGTTACTCCTCCAACCCCTCTCCGAACTGGGTTACCCACCAGGCCGCCAAGTCGTACAGCGAATTCGACACTGCCCCGATCCCGGGAATCCTCCCCCCTTCGTTCCCCCAAAACACGCTCGGCTACAAGCCTTGTGCCTCGACCGTCCCACCCCCAGAGAGCCTCTCCTCCACGGACCAGCTGAGCAACGGAAACGGCAGCGGCAGCTGTTCCTTCTTCGGGGAGGCATTCCAGGAAGGATGGAATCAAAACGAGCATGTCCTTCCCAACTCTTTGATGATGGCTACTACCTCTGCAATGCAACAACAGCAGGAGGTGCATGAACTGGCAGGTTTCGGCATCACAAGCAGCGACATAGGTTGGATCCAAGGACAACACCTCCACCACCACCACCATCATCAAGACCAGCAACAACAACAGAAGTTCCCAAGTTCCGGGGCTTGTTCCAAGGATATCCACAGGCTCACTGCTGTGTTTGGTCATCTTTAGTAGAACTCCGCCTGCAAAATCTCCCCCCAGAACGACTCATTCATGCTGACAGGCCTTTCTTTCGCTGCTGTTGCTACTACAACTACTATGACAGGTGAATGTGTGTGTTGTCCAAAAAGCAAAACTTGTTTAAAAAATATTACATATATATTTTTTTAGTACAACACTTTTAGTTGCTTGGCTTTTGTCTCCGGTCCTGGATTCGATGTTCACCCACTCTGAACTTGCAGAATTCATTCATTACATTACATTACAATGGAAGTAGAGAGATATTGGGGGTGTGGGGCAGAAAGGGATGGGAAATTTTTGTGAGAAAAGGCTTGAGCCCTTCCTTTCCGTACGAATTGGGGATGGTGACGCGTGATATGATGAGGTCCAACATATCCATCCATATGTACGTGTCACTCACTTTCTAATCAAATCCCATTTGAGTTGGCTTAGGCTTTTACCACCCCAACACAACAAAATTATCCAATTAAAAGAATAAGAAGAACCAGGAATGCTTTTCTCCTCCCCCTACCATCTCTTCCTAAAGCTAACAACAGTTGGTGGGTAATAAAGAATGTGATATGAAGGGGAGAAGGAATGTCTCCGCTTCGGCAATGATTGAGTTGTGAATCAATGCATATGAAGAACAGGTGGTAATTGAGATATGAAAGAGACTTGTGATTTCAGAAAAAGAGAGCAACTCATCGGACGAATGACAGGAGGAAGAAAGAGGCTGTGTGAAGTTGTAGTGTTCAGATTTTAAGGCAACTCTGTCCTCTTGCGGAAACAGATTGATATTTTTCTGGTCAGATGGCTTGGATTGCTTTCGCCTGATCCCCCTATAGTGAATAATCCGGTTCCTGGTTCTGCAAGTAGGAAGTTCCTCGAAAGAGACCTGCTTCGTGGTCAACTTTGTAGCATTTGGTTTTGTGGTCGTGGCGGGCGGAAATGTCGCCCCGCCGGAATCATGACGCGGAAAGTTTTTCTCCACCGGAGCTGTCGTTACAGGAGTATGTTTCGCTTCTCAATAACGGTTACAGGAACAAGCTCGGGAAAATGACCCGAATGATTTGAGTTCATAGCTCCACCGCTTCCCCATGGGAGGTTGCTGTTTGGTTAATATCTTCGAGAATGTGTGATGCTTTGCATTTGGGTCTATGCGGCCGACAGCTACTTGTTCGAACATCTTCGTCAGTGCAAGGAATTGGACATGAGCGGAGAAAAGTCTGCGGTCCTGCAAAATGTAAAGAGAGATGGAGTTACACGAAAACTGTTGGAAGAACAGAAAGAATAGAAATGATGTTTGCGGTTTTAGTTACGCACGGGAAAGTACGAAAAGAAAACCAGAACAATTGTCACGAGCGCTCGCTAATAATCTCCTTGAGAAAACAATTTCATGGTCGTTATGATCAGCAGAAAGACGAGTATCGGGTATGTGAGATTCGTTTTGAGCCTTGAATAATGGGAATTTGGCACTGTCACCAAAGTACTGTCGCTGCAGTAAGAGATTGACCAAGTTTTTAGTCACTCCACCAGCAGATAGAGGAATAAAGCAGTAGAGATTCAAAATTCGTGGAATCTCACTAACTTGGCATCGAGATTATGGCAGGTTTTATCACAAGGGTAAGGGCAGTCGATAGCTTTGACGTGCGTTCTCTCGAAATACCAGTCTCCAACAGATTCTGCAATCCTCTGAAAAGATAAAAAAGGGAAGAGTATGAACTTATAAACTGATAATCCTGATGCCAGCATATTTTGCATACTCTCCCGTCAAAGTCGCATAGTTTGTGTTCATAATGCATAAATTAGAAGATTCCGCTGGAAAGAACCATAGCTCATCACGACATACCTTACCATCAAGGACGGGAGAACTAGTGGAAAACCATGTATCCTGAATTTCAGTTTGGCAATGAGCAAAACAAGAATTGATAAAAACACCGCTGCGATTTGACGATGAGAAATCATTAACCGCGTCAAGCATTTGTTTCCGAAAGTCTGCATTTACGAATAGCGGGTTATAGAAGACCATATAAACCGTCCCATTAGGTTACAACGGGAATTGAGGCGGACGAAATTACCTTGGAGGAACTGTATTTCCTGAGCATTACAGTGCAAGTGGTTTAATCTACATTGCTGCCAACTTGCATTGATACTGACAGTAGCTGGAGCTAAACTTGATTGAATCTGACAAAAGTACAATAAACAAAAATTTAACCACTGGGATTTCCCGGTTATATGAACATCAACATAGATTAATGCAACACTCTACAAAGCAATTAGGCTACTGATCTAAACATGTTCTCATACTAACAGATTGGTATGATTAATCACCTGCCATAAATCATAAGCCGCATTCAAGAGAAAGAGAGGTGTTTGAATATCAGCCAATAAGTTCTGCGGGAAGAAGCACTTGGAAAGAAAGAAAACATTTAAATATGGTTAGGCCAGATCTCAGATGAAATAACACCAGTATGAGCAAAAAAGGATGCGGTCATCAAGAACAACTCACCAGGGTTGCATTTAACCTGCTTGTACAGTTTGTTGGCAGGTTCTTTTGCACGTCCTAAATCGATTACAGAAGGAACAAAGTTACATCACAGGGTTGGCTGTATTCAAGAGATATCTTCAGGATAATGTCGGGAACGGTTCTGCTCTCGACTACGCCGGAAGTTACCAAGCCCTATTTCTATTAAATGAATTTGCTAGAGATGAGGTCCTTTATGTTCCAGTAAAATTTCATTAAGGCAAATTTGAAGCTGCTAATTATAGCAAGGCAACTCGGCAAACCTGTAAGCTTACGACACCAGCAAAGAAGTCACGAAGGGCACGCCCGCCGGTTACGTCAACTCTGCCAAGAAAAGTCACTGTTAACAGCCGTAAACAAAATTACTCCAAACAAAAGTGGCAAGAAATTAAGGTGAGCTGAATGGAGATAAGGTCTAAGCAGGGCCGACATACGCATCCATGAAGATTCCGGCATCACTCAGGCATTTGACTTTAGTGCTGTCCGGAAACAAGGTCCGGAACTCATCGCAGTGTAAAATGGATGCGAGTGCCCCTGCAGAGCATCCAGAGAGAAGTGCCTGACTGTAGTGTCATCCAAATTCACAAACCGGAAAAAAGCTGAAGTAAACCGGAAGAAATATTCGCTCGAGAGGAACCATGTCTGCATCTTTCATCCCCTGGGATAGTAAATGTTGCATTGCGGCCACCCATATCTGCTGGCCTCGAAAGTAAAGGTTTTCTGCCTGAAATAGATAAGAAATTTATAGACCTTAAGCCATCAGAACTTGGCTAGGATGCGGATTTAAACTAGACAATATTAAGCTCGACAAATCTTCTTAGAGAAACCCGCATGTTCCCAGTTTGAGGCATACTAATTTTTTGCTGCTAACACCTAGCTGGAAAATGAAGAAAGAAAATTGAAAAAGAGGCATTGGATCTGAAATAAACCTGACCTCATCCTGTCCGGATCCACTAAAAGAGGCTCCGTCACAGTATCGAAGCTTCACTCTGTTCCAGTCAAAAAAATCTGCGAGAAAGCCAGTGGCAACTTTTAGTAGTATAAGAAGCTCCAATTTGAAATCAGAAAATCAATAGACATCAAGAAAACCAGGATTCTCTTCAGCTTTTTCACTCAATATCCCGGAGAAAGGTAGTTGCCTCTCCATATGTTTCGAGGAACCACGGTGGTTAGACTTCCGGATTATGCAATTTTCCACAGTATTGCACCACCCGCCACCCTAAATCACCAAGAAACAAAATCAAACGTCAATTAGCAAGCTCTGCAGACTCTGCGGTCAGTGTGCGAAATTTACGTAGTCTAGGACTATCAGCAAACCTCTATCTGAACAAGCCACCTATTCGCGCCTGATCCATGTCCGCGGTGCATATGGTAACCGGGTAATGTGCCATCCAAACAGACTGCAACAATATTCATCATCTAAACAGGCCATTCGAATTGAAACGATTAGATGAAAAGGAGGCCCCATTCCATTCTTTCCATCAACTGCATCAATTTCACCCAGTACTAAGCAAAATCACTCAGATGCCCAAGACAAAGGACAGCGCGGGCTATCCACAAAAACCCAAGAACCCCACAAACTATATACATCCAAAATTGCTCAAGGGCATCTGATAAAGCAATTAGATGGGTCCTTGGCTGACAGAAGCTACAAAAGACAAAAGATGGACAGATACCAGCTCCAGTTGAAGCAGCTTCTGGGATGAGGGTGAGGTTAACAAGCAGAGTGGTATTAGTATACACCACTCTTTTTCCAACAACACTCGTCGACATCCCCATGAGACATACGAACACCCAGAAACGACATGATCCAAATGCTTCTTGCTTCACGTTCCTTTTCCCCATGCTTCCTTCTTCCTTTACAAGACCAATAAGCACTCCGCAAACTACAACAAGGGCAACTCGTCCTAGAAAATTCAGTCCAGTAGGCAGAATTAAAGAAGGGGAAAAGAAGGTTCCGGTTGGAAAATTCCGCCCATGGATGGACTTTACTTTGGCCGCGACGATTTCCACAATAAACGGAGAAACTATTCTCTAGTCGACATCAACAGAAACCATTATTAGCATTGTGGACATTAACAGTGGGTGCCCAAATCTGTCAACATCAGCGTCCTCACAAGGCATGCTTGGGTGAAGTGCCCAGGTCGAGGATATGTCGGAATTAAGGCCATACTGATCAACTGGGGATCGGGAAACCGAAAGAAATCCCGCAAATGGCGTTCTTCGTGGGTTATGGATCCAAATTTCCTGCAAATGGCGACCTTCGGCTTGTGGGACCACTCCCAGCCCACGTTCCCAAATTCCCTCATCCCAAACATCCATTACATAGGAGTCGTCATAGCAATAAACCCAGCTTCATAAAAATCCCGCCTTTTCTCTTTTGTATTATGTCATGTGGTGGAACCCAGATAAAGAAAATTGATTAAAGAATCGAAGGATTCATACCATAGGACCCAAAAATTGTTGCCCATCCCAACCCACGTTAGGCAAAATGGTGAATTGGGGCGAACCGTGACATTGAATTGACATAAAATGTCATTTGTTCACAACTAAAACATTAACAAAATGTTTACCCGCTGTCGCTGTGAAGACTATAAAAATGACTCTTGGTTCATGTGGAATTGCGAAATCCCAGACTAAGAAAGAAAGAAATGTAAACACTCAACGCTTCTTGGAGACACCGACAGTTTTGCCTCTGCGGCCTGTAGTCTTGGTGTGCTGGCCACGAACGCGAAGGCCCCAGTAGTGCCTCAGACCTCGGTGGTTCCTGATTTCACAAACAATTTAGTTCAGGTCAGAACCACATTTCAGCATCACACACAGGATATACAGGCTCTCGTGGGAGGAAGTAGCAATAGCGCACACTTCAGATTTCAAGGAACAGACTTTTATCCCAATTTTACAAGAACACTGAATGCTAACCACGATACTTCTGCCCATAAAGTGCAAGTCTGGAAAATCAAAAGGTCCATGCCATGAAAGAGAACTACGTAACAAGAATGAAGTCTACCCAGAGCCATTAAAGGAACTCATGCCCCGAAGGGCAGAAAAGAGAGACCAATCGAGACATTTCCATCCATCAAAGTTGGGCAATGAGCAGAATGATTGAATTAAGAAATGACAAATGAATAATATCAGATCTAAAAAAAGAAAGCGCATCATCACAGACCTGATCTTCTTCAGTCGTTCCAAATCATCCCTCAGCTTCATGTCGAGGGCATTGGAGACCACCTGAGAGTACTTCCCGTCCTTGTAATCCTTCTTTCTGTTCAGGAACCAGTCTGGGATTTTAAACTGGCGAGGATTAGCGACGATGGTCATGAGGTTGTCGAGCTCAGCAGCAGTCAACTCCCCTGCCCTGGGGAGACATAACATCAGCAAAACCAACACATCAGAATCCATTCTACTAAGAGACCATCAACGGACAACTGAGGAACCCATCCACAAACCATTCAAGACCCAACCTAAAAACCCTCCCGCCAAAAATCAGAAGCCAAAACTGAAAAAAGGAAGAGGACTTGATGCCAACCACCGCAGTCAAGACCAACAACAACTGTAAGCAGCTAAAGAAAACATAAACAACATCGCGGAATCTCCTACTCTTAATCAAAACTATCCCCCTCATTGTCAATCCCTCACCGCTTGTTCATGTCGACGTCGGCCTTCTTGCAGACGATGTTGGCGAATCTGCGGCCGATACCCTTGATGGACGTGAGGGCAAACATGATCTTCTGCTTGCCATCGACGTTAGTGTTCAGTACACGGAGAATGTGCTGGAAATCCTCGTTCGCAACCAACGACTGCCACCCCACCGCCAAAACCAACACAACGTTAAATCCTCCTCAGACAACTTCTTCATGTCTAAACCAAAAAAAACTCAAAACAAGAAAAAAGGAGACGAAGAGATCTCAGAACCAACCATATTCTCCTTCCTTCCTTCCGTCGGCGCGATTAGGGTTTTTCCACTCCGGCCACGGGAGGAGCAGAGCGAAGCTCCTCCCTCTCTATGAAAGATGGGATCGGGAAAATTTTGGGCCTCTTCTGGCCCAGTGTGCGATACTTGTTGGGCCTGCAATTATTGGGCTTTCTTTTTGGCCCATGTATTACGGAACGAATTATTTAGCTTTTCGTAGTTTTATTTGATAAATTTGGAAGGTGATTTTACTTCGACAGATAAAATTTTCGTAGTTTAATGGCAGCTTATTTTTATTACGTGACGAGATTCATCGGGTACTTCGGGGATGTGCTTCGAGGTCGTCTTGCCCTGGAACGGAGGAGGGCCTTCTGAATGGCCGATGTCCACCACCGAGAGTCTTGAGGAGGTTGCGATTTCTTTGTCGGACATGAGTTGGAACTCCTATAACGAGTATCGTTCTCAAATGATAGTTCCGTCGTCTATGACAGCGTCCTTTAGAATGACTGTGATTCCAGATCGAATGTAGAATCCTTCCGATGGACGGTCCGCCTCTGTCACGCCCTGTGGTTTCACCAAAGAAAGGTTTTCGAGACATATTGGAGGACGAAAACAATGAGAAGGTAAATGATAGTCTACGGCTTACGTCTCTGTTAGTGATTACTGCATTTTTTCCGATCCTCGCATTCATGTCGATGATGCAGTTCCTGCAAAAAGTATTCAAATTCAAGCTCCCCCGGCTTAGCATTTTTTATTCACCTGCAACTCCCATATGCAGCTGATAGGTAAAATCCAGTTACTACACGTTCTTTACATTATCTTCGTGCCTCTACCGACCCCGATTGGTACTCTCCCTTCAGCCAAGAGGGCCTCTCTCTCTTCCTTGTCTTGATAGTTGTCGGCACCCATCATCACAGTATCCTGTGAGGAGGGCTTTCAACCGTGAGCTTTCTCCGTCACCAAAGGCATGAAAGAAGGATAAACTGAATTACCTTCATCTCGACCCCGCATTCTAATCTGGAGTGAATCCCTAGTATGGAATGTTGGATGCTGCACTCCCTCAAGAAACATCCGTCTGAAATGATCGAGTCGACTACCTAGAACCCGCACCGATGGGGAAGACACCACCCATCAGTCATAACAAAGTATCAGACGTTGCTATTCTGAGGTTTAACTCCGAGAGATATGATAGATCAGGTGGAATTGATTCTGTACTTGGCATTTCTCTATCCTTGTAGGAGGTAAACATCGGGGCGACGTGAAGATCGGCTTTTGAGGATCGTAAAACTGAAACTTGGAAGGCTTGAAAGACAACAAGGTAATTTCTATGGTTATTTTGTCATGCCAAGCTGGGAATCATCATGATGCTATAAATGCTCGTATACCTCTTCGGTGAGTGCTAAGTTGGCATTGAAGAAGGATCTTACATCCCCAATATCTTCCCAACATCCATCGAACATGTAAGCCTAAACAAAACGTTTCAGAAAAGATAAAATTATCCGGACAGGGAATTCCTGAAGTAAAAAGTGCAGATAAATTACCCTGATATGGTGGTCCTCCGCAGCCCGAGGGATTACTTCTGATCCGAAATCGTTTGCTGTCGGATAGTCTCTTCGAGGAGAACAAAAGCAGAAATACATAAGTCCCATGTGGACAAGAACTGGAGGAATGCACAATCTTTTGTTACCTGAGAAGCTTTATCAGGACATCTGCCTTAAACAAGTATATCCCCATTGATGCAGCATATTGGAATCTCGTGGTATCTCCAGATGGCAATCGCAGACATGTTGCATCGAATTGCTGCTGCAACAAACTCCCTTCTATTAGGGTAAAGTGTCGTGTGAATTCAATCATGAATGAACTCTTTCCGTTAAATTTATTTGAAAGACAACCATTAATCTCAGATCTTCACCGGGAGGTTTTTTGAGAATTTGTGTGATCCATCCCAGTTCATCCATCTTCACCAACTCGAAGTCAGAGGCCCTGTGACAACAAAAGCATGATGAATCGAAATCACGGTAGAGGAACTATTTCGCTAAGCCTGGCGAATTATTTTCCTGCTTACCTTTCATCAATGGGGACACAGGAAATAGATATACCAGCACTAGAATCAATGTGCTTCTGCAGAAGAAGATTTTGATTGCTGTGAATTTATTAAAAGTAGATGAACTGTCAAACCACAATGTTGAAATACTCTTTCTTTTCCGGAGTTCATAATTCGAATTTCACCTGTAGAAAGTCCATGTAGTCCATCCGGTAGAAATGATCACCAGATAATATCAGAATATTCTCTATTTGTTTGTGCTGAACATCCTGAGTGAGAAAGCAAAACTTGCATCAGCTACATGATTAACAGTGATTAGGCGAGGGCGTAATGATCAAGCTACAAGAATGAGAGATGTTTCGGATGACGGTCTCCTTAAAAGGGTATGAAGAAGCCATTATGTGTTCACCTACCTCGAGAAGCCACAGAAAATGTCTTACTGCATCAGCTGTACCTTGGAACCACTTCATTCCAGATTCTCCCGGAGATTGAGTTGCAGCCAACACCTTCAGGATTGATCTTCCATCAGTAAACGAAGACATACAAGACGACTTTTGATAAATCCAAAATCATGTGGAATGTGAACGAGTACTACTTCTATATATCCATCTCCAAAGTTCATTCCACTTCCCAGGTTATACGTGCGGGCAATATGACGATTGAGAGATTGGGAGTTGTACTGGGTGAGGATGTATATCTTGTTAATCCCGCTATGGATGCAATTACTCACGGGAAAATCTATTAGCCTGTAGCCTCCCCCAATCGACACCTACAGCAGTTCTAACGGAATTCAGTTATCGCTGTTTTCAAATGAATTGTGTTATAAATATCGTCTGCAATAACGGGAAGCAAACTATGGTCATGCTTACAGCGGGCTTAGCTCTCGTTTTGGTCAAAGGAAACAGACGAGATCCGGCTCCGCCACCTAATATTATAGATACAACAGTCTTGGGATCAGCCTCTGGCTTGGGGATTAGCGGCACTGGAAATGTCTGCACTAGAGCTCGCGATTGACAGTAAAAGTAAATGAGCAACAGTAACAAAACCAGATGAAGTAAAATACTAATGCTAATCTGTCCATATAAAGATGCATATCACATGCATAAAATATCAGTCGGTTCCGTTGAGTTATCCTGCCAATTAACAACAGACACCTTACCTGGTAATCTCTGGCAACATCCGGCATCACAGATCTAACGGGGGTCCCATCAGACACGGTGCGAATCCTTCCATTTCGGCAGAAACATCCAACTGCAAGACTGGGCATTTTCCTAGGAGAGTACCCCGATGAAAGTACCCTTCCCAGAAGCAAAGATGAAGGCAGCTGTCTTTCCTGGAGCAACGGCAGGTCAGATGGACGCAAAGAACAGCGGCTCATCACTCCCTTAAAGCTCAGAAACAACACCCGGGAGGATTCTTTGAAGAGGAAATATATACAGATTCTTCGCAAACCAAAGGGAACAACAGTTCGAGTTCAGGTGATGGGGGATATTTCATGGGATTATAGTAAACTAAGAAAGAAATGGCAATACGAAGGGAGCAAGAAATCACAAAGGGCCACAAATTTCCTCTCACTACTTAGCTGAAAGATACTTCAAAGCTCCCCTTCCCTCCAACCGCCCCGTCATGAGGACAAGGAAAGGAAATTGCCAAAACAAGAAGCGAATATGACAGAAAGGGCAGCTCCAAGAATCAAACAGAAAATGGCAAGGATGGTTAAAGCATCACATGCCACTTGCTTTATTATACTAAGAGTGGTAGGGGGAAGAGGCAGAACGAGAGATCATAAATTTGACTGCCTTGCCTCTAAGTCGAGCAAGGAATGAAATGCGGCTCCCCCACACCTCCCGTACAAAATGTTCCGACCAACAAAATAACATTAACTCTTAACTTTTCTGTCTCACCCTCTGAGACTCCTTCCGCCAGATCTCAAACCCCACGCAAGTTTCCCAGATTCTCGAGCAGCTTTCCATGAAAGCCATCTCCCCCACCACCCACCATCATCGTTTCTTTCCTTTCTTCCTCACCTCGCTTTTCGTTCATCACCTTTATAGCTTAAGCCATTTGCTTCGTTACGAGGATGTAATAAACGAAGGAAACGCAATGACAGAGGGTCCAAGATTTTTCCATATTAAGGCGGCGCCACAATCTTATACATCCCCACATGTCTTGAAAGTAGAGAATGCAGAATTTACAACAGCAGAAACGTATTTGATCAGCTCGTTCCCTCAGTGTCACAAAACGGAATACGCAGACCATTTGCCTTTGTTCTTTAGCAAAAAACCGCAGCTCGCATAGACATGGAATAAGATGTCCTTCGAGAAACGAATTGTACCCCGCTAGATTTCGAGTTGCCTTCCACTTCGACTCATATTGTGATAGCAAATGACATCCTCGGATTCAAGCAAAAGCCACGAGACAAATTGCCCCGGAAGCCTTCTTCAAGAACTCAGTTTCTCTAATTTGGCCTTGGCTGATGCGAGTTGCTCTGCCCGACCCGATCACTAATTAAGTTAGTCAATTAAAATTAATTGCAACAAAAAATATAAGTGCTGCTAGCGTTTGTGAGCCTCACTCTGCTCTAGTGACTTCGCCTTCTCCACAGCAGTCTTGAAATATATGTTTCCAGTCTTCTGGTAAACAGACTGCGGAAGTGTACAGCCAATGAAATGAATAGTTGGACCCAAAAAAAGTGTAGAACGGTGCAAAGACCGCGGCCGTGGCATGCGAAAATAGATGGCAAAGTAGCAGGCAGCACATTTCTTCTGATGGCAGTCGTGCCAAGACACTCGAGGCTTTGAACAAATAAGGCCATAACCACATCGTTTCTTTGTGACTTGACATGCCGACATCAATTGCCCCATCTTTTTCATGGCAAGTGCATCAATGTGCGCCCCGAATTCCCGGTAAAAGGAAGGTAGAACTATCACCGCCAACCCACAGCACACACAAATTTATCGCAACTCAAAAGCTTCCAATCGCAAGCAGATGACAGGATGAAGCTAGCCGTTCTACACATAAAATCAGGCAGGGGCACAGGCACGTACCCGAGACGACTGGAGGCCGCTGAGCTCTGCGTTCGCAACCTCGTGGCCTCTCAACTATGGGAACCAAGCCAAAAATGGGCACATGATAAAGTGTCAACGACGCAACGTTGCCCGGGGCAAGAAACGGGCACCAAATTACCAAGAAAGCGAAAGGGAAGGAACCTGCATCTGGAGAGATTCCATGATTCCTCGCGAATCGGACGTTCCGGCCAACGAACGACGGGGCGGGGATAGAATCGCTTAGGGTTTCAGGAGGAATCTCGGTTACAGCCGCGACGAAGATCCGGCAAACCCAAGGAAGATGGCGAGGGCTTGATACAAGGAATTGATGGAGATAAAGAAATGGAGGGAACAATGGATGGAGCTGATGGTGTTGGTGGTTGGGCTGGACCAAGAGCTGAACTGGGTTCGGATGAGGAGGATAATCATCATGGGCCTTGGCCTGGATCCAAGACTCGAGAGCTGAGGGACGTAATTGAAGAAGACAATGGAGAGGGAGAGGGTTTGGGCGAGGCTACGTGTCACAGAGGAGCAGCTCCGTTCCTGGCTCGGGGGAGCTCGAGGCCGGGGCCTTCGAACAGGCACGTAGACAGCGTGTCAGGACAGCAGAGCTCACCAAAATCTCGATCGAGGCCTTCCTCTGTCTCCGTGGCGCGAAAAGTGTTGGCTGCCAAGAAGCCGCCCCTCCCCTGCCTAGGCCTAGTGCAATGCCATCTACCTTCGGCGGCGTTCCCTCTGTCGATGCAATGTCCACAATTGCTCGCAACTGCATGCAGTTAATCTTGTTGATTGAATCCAAATAATGAAAGGTTAAACTTGAAGTACCTCCATCTGAAATCAACCCAAAAAGCCCCATGACAGCCTCATCCATTCTCAATCATTTGCCCGTGTGGTCCAAATTTCCATGTCTCTTCATCTTGGGATAGTCAAGCCCAAGGCAATAAGGCAATAAAGCAATACAAAGCAATCTAGTTTTCTGTAAATAGCTCAATTATCATCAACGACACTATTCTACGGATGCGGCTACTTCACAGCATTCAGCCCCTTAAAAAGCGCATACCCGTCAATCCACCGGTGAGCTCCAGGGCAGCAAACCAAGAAGATGACTTTGGTGTCGCATGACAGCTCGATGCCCCGTCTATGACTTACTTGCTCCTTTCCGGCCAATATCCCTGACAATCAGACCAATTTCCAGCCTAAAGTTTCTCGTGATAACATACAATGCGTTAAAAGCGCAGTTGTGGTTTGTGACTTGGTAGTTTCACCTCTGTATGTGGTCGAGAATAAGCAGTCTCGGACCAGGAGGGATCTTCACATCTCTCAAAGCACTGTAACACAAATAAGTATCATCGATGAATAAGGTATTATGAGAAGTATTGAGACAGAGTTGGAATGACCAAAAGTTGAGAAAGCAGCAACGTCCAAACCACTCGCCTGTCAGTAAGCAAAGGCAAAGTGCTATCTGTCAGCAGGCCTTTCTTAAAATTCTTCTCGTAATTTTGGAGCCCGAGGCTTGACAGCATGCTTCTGGTTCTGGAATAGTATATATCTTCAGCTGGAGGCTGAGAGAACTTCTGCCCGAGCTGCAAATCCCAAAATCCTGCCGTGAGCGAGCTACCGAGGAAACGAAAAAAAAAAAGACGCGCTGTTTCCCAAAATAGGATCATTTCATACTTAAGGATAACAACAACACAATGCAAAGTCCCTTTTACCGATCAACTCATGATATCTGCCATGTACCTTGAAGATTCCGCCCTGAACAAGTGCGAAGAAAAGTCCCGAGGAAACAGCATTTGCCACCTGGTTGGGACCACCAAAGCCGCTGACCAGCGAAAACATGGCACCAGAACCAAAAGCTGCCACCATACTGGGACAAGAATGGAACAGACAAGAGAAGGATAATAGATGAGCATTCACATTAGCGCCTGGACACAGATGAAAGCACGTGACACAATAGCCGCTAAACCCAAGAACACAAGTTATTAAGAACCACCTAACATATATCTTACTGTGCTCACAGTTGCAGCAGCAACCAATTTGAATTGGATGGAGTAGTAACCACATCACTCTTGCTTAGACCTACACTTCGTAACAGGAAAATGGATTCTCACCTAGATTCGACATCTTCCTTTCCTCTCAATCTTTTCATAACACAAGATATTCCCGCATTCACACCCGTCATGACTGCAAAGTTGCGTGCCTGCACGAGGGGACCACCTGATAGAGCCTGCGGAACAAAAAGCATTATGCCGGTCGTTGCTGCAAATATCTAGAATCAGCCATGACATAGAGATGACATTTTGAGATAGATAAACTCCACAAAGCCTCAAAACTCGTCCAGGCTCAACAAACATCCATGCTGCAACAATTCAGCAATCAACTCGTCCAGTGACCCCCGACAACTGCAGCTTTGCTGGATCGTCTACAGCTAAGGACTGTCTAGCAAGGAAGGCTCAACAATTACGCTTAGCCCCGATAATCATTTAATCTAAAGCAGAATTCTTCACGACTCAATGGCGCCACCAAATAACCCGTCACGGGATCAAACTTTCGAGGAACTCAAATCAGAGGGTCAACGCTAAAGGGGCCGAACCTGGGCCTGCTTGAGGGACGCCATGGCCTGGGGGTTGAGGTTGGCCTGAGGGGGAGGGGTGAGGGTAGAAGACATGTCGTTGGTTAAGGTACCCATGATGCCGCCGATGGCTGCGCCCTGGAAAGCGCTGGTGGCGGTGACGACGGCGGCCTCGACGGGCAACGACTGCTTCGAGAGCCAGTCCTTGAAGCCGACCTCAACTTCCTTGAACTTGGACTGCAGCTGCTCTATCGGGTTATTCGGCGGCAACAGCTTCGTCAACACCGCTCCTTGCTTTCCCGGCTCCATGGGAAAGAAGAAGGGAAAGGCCGATCGGCACAAGAGCGAGCTTTTGGGTAGGGAAGGTAACGGGGGTTTAGCAAGGGAATGGGGGGGGGAGTCTGTCGGGTAGTGGAATTGGATAATAGGGGTAGTTTCGGACTGCCCCGTTTTCGGTCGTCTTCTTTCATCCTCGTATTCAGGACGTTTCTGCGGGCTTTGAGCTTTTAGGGCCGGCCCATGGGACTGGCCTGCAGTAGTCGGGTCGGGTCGTCGGGGCAGGGAATATAAAACAGTATTATTAGATGTGTCCGATTGGAAGCAAGAACAAACAGGGTTTTTGTTTAGTTAATTGATGATTGGATGAATCATTTGATTTATTTGGACGTTTTCATCGGATTCTGAGACGTCATCTCCTTCAAAGCGCATGAGAAAAGGCAAGGAGGGCAGAGAGGAAATATTTTTTACATGATAAATTGATTTTGGGCCTATGAATCGAATCCAAACACGCGATGACAGTTGACACGATAATCGTTACCGGTTATTAGCAATTACGTTTAGTCTTTCTTTTATAAATAGTTAATGTTAATTTGTAATAACACACGACAATTACTTCGTATTCTCGGGGCATTTGGTTGTCTGCACATGTTGCACTTGTGTTATAGTATTCTTGTATTTTTTATCCTTCGTATTCTCAATGTAATTTTGTCATGCAATCATATTTTACTTTCGAATCTATCTATCACGCAATATCGCGACGTGTTAGTCTTTCACACTTAAACGTGGAAGAATCAATTAAGATGGAACCTTCTCCTTTGAAAGGTAAATCACATTCAAACATGAACCATCTTTTCATGCTTCAGGCCTCTTGCTCAAGGTTGCCTTTGATGCTCTCTGAGAAAGTTCGACGTTCCAAGGTGAGGGAAAAAAGAACATTAACCAACTTCTTTCCTGAAAAACAAATGTACAGATTTTCCCTACATTTCTTTTTCGTATATAAAGTGTATAGATATAGAAGCATCACTTCCTTTCCAAAGATATCAAATATTGCCTGGAAGACTCTTCGGAGGTCGATTGTGGCAAGATAGACAGAGATATTCTTGCTGCAAGTTGAGTTGTTGTCGACCCTCATTGAAAGTGTTCTCTGTAATGACTAATGTTCGTTCATGAAGCTCCTCTGTGGTTACTTCCGAAATTTTTTCCACCATTTGCCGTCATCTTTACTTTATTACTGCTGCATTGTCAATCATAAGCAACTCTGCTATGTTCTTGAATAGCATAGGCACTTGTTGAATTTGAGGGGGATTGAATAGATTTGAGTGGTGATATGGCACGTCCCCAAGAATCTTTGTGTAATCTGATCTTTCGCTCATCCTGAGAGAGCTTTCTAGCACTTTAAACACCCACACTACAATTGTACTGGTTAGTTCGGTGAAGCCAATGCGGTCACGAGGACAAAAATCCGTCGGGAAATTGGGGAGAATTGGATCGTGACCTGTACTTACTGAGCAGCACCTAATGATGTTAGCTGTCTGCACCAGGGCAGAAGACGATTCTATAGTCATAGACCTTGCAAGTAAATGTGCTTGACCCGTTATCGAAGGAGTATCTGTAAGCCCAGTGCATGCTCTCTTGAAGATGGTTGAGTACTAGGATGGATGGGAAGTGGTGGGGAAGGATGGTTGAAGATTAGATGAATTTGAGGGCAAAGCAAGGTGACCATTTTGGTTTTCGAATCCTTCTGTCTCCTTGTCATGACAAAATCCACATCATCAAGCAATTTCTTTCTTTAGCTTATTGCCTGGATTGCACAGGAAAAAATTCCGTGTCTAAACAATTGGTAGCAAATATTACAAATAAAAGAAGCATACATACTTCACATTGCCTACAACAATAAGATAACACAAATTCTGGGCATTTGTCTTCAAGTGATGGTTGCAAACTCAAGTCAGATGCCCGGACCCCATCACAGTACTCTGATGGATAGTCAACCCTTCTGGCTAGAACTGGTGGTTATTAAAATGAGAAGAGAATTTGCATATTCTACAGGGCGCCATAATTGCGGTTGCCTCCAGCATGGGAGATTCAGACGTGACAGTCATTTACATGCCAATAGAAACCTTGCATCGTTGCGACACCACCAAGCTTTGAAGTCAAACTTTAAGATAATCTCAGGATCTTCAACTGGTGGTTGGTGTCTCGGGCTGCCTTTTTCTGAAAGGAGGTTTTTCCAGTGTAAGAGAAGCTCCGGTATAAAAAACACAATTTAAGGAATCAACAGCTTTTAGGAATTGTAAGAAACTGATCTGATAGGCAAGCATTTTCTTACGTGGATATTGTACAGAACGAGTGGAACATATGGATTATCAAGGATGTGCAATGTACTACCAGCTCATATTGAATAGCTGGTTCAGGCCAGACTACAACACATGCTCATCGCCACACATCACGTTCGGCATAGGCAATTTCCTGTGCAGCTTTTCTGCAATACATTCCCAGGGTAACAACATAGACGAACACCTACAAGATAAAAATAGCATCGATTAGTTGAGTCTTGCCTCAAACTATTTTTACTTACGAAAGACAAAACAACTATAAACTCTCGTGAAACTGGACAAACCTGATCCCTGCAAAATAACATACAGAAAACACACAACAAGAACTCAGTTAATAACAGACACAAACTTTGACCAGCAAATGAAATGAAAGCAATTGGAAATAACAAAGGGTTATTCCAATTCCAACTTCCTACGGATTATTAACTGTGATAGAAGCTAACCCAATTTTCTACCATATAACAATACTAAACCGCCCACATCTGGAGACCTTGGGAAACCTGTGATCAAGGATGAACGAACACATATAACATAAAGAACAATCACGAATCAATAGTTACCAAAAGGAAATTAATAAACACAATCGACCTGATCCATGCTTACAACCTAAAAGTAATCCTCTTCCCATGCACACCAACCTTATTCAACCAAAAATTGAAAAATAGAAAAATAAACAATCTGAATAAGAATAAAGAGGACAATAAATTAACTAAGCCACCCGGACAGTGCCACATTTAGAGCAAAATATAATAAGTCAGGACAGAAGCACCCTGTAGCATCCCACATCATTCCAGAAGCACAATGAGACAAGTACATAGGAGGGGAGAGGAGAATTATAGCAAATAGTCAAGAAAAGAAATGATAGCGTTATTAGAGTCTTCCTACAAAAAGCAGGCAAATCATCCCACCAAATATGTCCGCACAGGGCTTTCTCAGTTCCAGGAAACGAAATTCCCAAGAAGTAACATAGATTAGAGTTCTGTCACTACTACTAGCTATCTAGCTCATATCCATTCCATCCCCAACTTGGCTGCAGATGGGACTGACAGCGGAGAAGGATCTCTCAAATGGAGAAGGATGGTACTGCGCATCACGCCTGCGCTTAAAAGCACAGCTGTCTGTGGCAGAATTCTCCGCATCAAGCCTCCTACGGACGCCTCTCACAGCCTGTTCCTCAGTCATTGTTAGAGGGAAAAGCTTCCCACTAGCTAGGCAAAGAGAACTATGGTTGTCATACAAAATCCTCTGGTTACAATTCTTGTCGCAGATGTGGGTAAACCCCGTCAGTTTACAACGGTACATGTTGCCACAAACATGTTCGTTTTCACAATGCCTGTTGCACTTGTGGCCCTGACTGGGACCATCTCGGCCAAGAATAGTTGACAGATAAATAATATTTGCAGGTCCTGCAGCCACAGTTTTTCCACATACCTCCATTGCTCCTCGATAACAAATTCCCAAGCAAAATCCAAAGTCCAAAGGCCTAACACCTCCCGATCCGAATCTACAGTGCCAAATAAATCGCTGACATCATGAATTTGACATGATCAAAGATCATATGTCCACCAAAGCCAATAGCCGTAACAAATTGGATCCATCGCCCACTACAACATCATCTCCAGATGTAGCGCATGATCAAAATTTAAACGAGGATGGGTGGAAAGGAGACAGGGAGGAGAGGCTACGGCAGATCTTTAATCAGTTTAAGAGTCTCTGTCCAAAGTAAAGCTCGTTCCACTCGTGGATTTAATATTTATTAGGCACTTCTAAATGAAGCATTCATGGACAAACTGAACGGGTCTTAATCAAACGACAACTACAACATCCACTTACCCACAGAATAACCATCCCAAAGAAGCATTTCCCAACAGACCCAGTAAACAAACGCTTTTTCCTCCCTTACCGACAAGAGATCTCAGAAAAAGGCAACAAAAAATTAAGAAGGAAAGAAACCTAACACCCTAACAGCTGAAAATCAGGGGGGAAAATCGAAGCTTTAGGAAAGCTTCCAACGAAAGAATCAATCTTTCAACCAACCCAGAATTATCCACAACGCAAAACAACAGATCCACAGCAGATCACCACAAACAAACACAAATTAAAAACAGAAAGAGAGACAAAAAGACTGCTGACCTCCGTCCCGGTCCAATAACGTCCCAATCACTCCACCGATTCCTTCCCTCACTCCCTCTCTACACCCAACACTCACCGAAGAAGAACGAAAACAACGCAGGGGAGGAGGAAGTAGGGATGGGGGAGGGGGAGATTGCTTACTTATAGGAAAACGGGGGAGGAGACGGATAGCGAACAAGAAAATGTGGGTGGGGCCACGGGATAACTCCGTATTCGTTGGGAAATTCCTTTTCCCTTTATTTTTCTCTATTGAAGAAAACAAACGAAAAGAAAATCTCTCCATCGAAAATCATTGAATTTTGCTTGCATTCTTTCTTATTAATTTTTTATTTTATTAAAATTTTTTTTAATTAATTTTAAATTTTATTATGAAAAAAAATTAAATGTATCTGATTAAATTAAATAAGTTAAAAGTTAAAGTTAGACTATAGTTATTAATGTTGTTAAGAATCTATAAAATCGACTAAGGTCGAATATATTTATTGTGACTTATTAACGTAAGGTGGATTGCAAGACGATATAACGAGCGTTTAAAACTCAATTATTATCGGAAAAATATTAGACACCTTATTTAATTTTTTTATAGTAAAATTTTTTCGTCTGAAATATCGTACGGTAAAACAAGATTTCGACGAAATAAAAAATTTGATCATAAATTATAACAAAATAAAGAAGATAAAAAGAGGGGAGGAAGGGTGGGAGCGCGGGGAGATGTGTCGGAAGTGGATAGGGAACGCGAGAGTGGTGGGGGGAGGGGTAGATGACATTCAAATGTAGCCAAAATTTCCCCGAAATTCACTGTTGTCAGAAGATGGATGGGAATAAGGACAAAAACCCAAAATAATATCCTAACAAACAATTCTTACTTTGAATAAAATACAATTAGTTTTTTTTTTAATAAAAAAAGTGTCCTGGACCTGCTCATTTCGCGATCACGTGACTGGGGGACATGGAGTAAGAGAAAATAAAGCAGGAGACGAGACGGGGAAGGGGGGTTGGAGTTGGACATTTTGATTTCGTGGTAAAGAATTAAAAATGTGATTTTTATAAAAAAGAATTTTCATGAAGGACGAATTATCTAAGGGCAGATCTTCTGTTTCCTGACAAATTGTGCGTAGATTTAAAATAACTTATTTAGTTATTTTAAAAGAAAAAGAATTTTTGTAAATTAATTTTTTTAATGGGGTGAGAGAGGAGTCGGAGGCAGTTGCACCCCCCTACCCACCCACTCACGTGTCCATCGTCCCAACGACCGCGGCGTCTGACTTTCTCCTCCATTGGAATAGGCCTCGGCCCAATTATATCTCGGGTTATTTGCTGGCCTCCTGGGCCCGATCCCCTGTTCGTGGAGCATCATGCATGGGATTGGGGGGGTGGTGGTGGGTTAGGGTTGATTTTGGTGCGTTCGGTCGGTCGTGGATTTTGTGGTGTCTTTGATGCATGGAAACCAGTTAAACGCGACCATGGGTTGCGGGCCGTGTCAGAATTAGGTAGGATGGATCGATTGAAGGGGCTGACTCTAAGCTTTAATCAAGACCCCAAGAGCCCTTTAATCAAGACCCCAAGCTTCAAGGGATTCGGCTCATCAAGTTCAAGACCAAGGAGGATGAAATTGAGGATAAGAAAATATAGAGAGTCCATGTGTAAATAGGACGGTATGTTTAGAAATAGTATCATCTGGGATTAAAGAGACAAGGACACATTCCACAAACGCACCAGAGTGAGACACCATTCGATGTCTCAGCCGCAGCAGGCTCCCTAGTCATATCAATTAGCCTGGCCAAATTACTAAATACTTAGGTGTGGACTCGACTGAGAGCACCAGATGGCCTTAGTATACCATGGACTTGCTGTTTTACCATTGTTTTATAATCTCACTAGAGACTGTTTCTCCTTCACGGCTTGTTGTGACTGCACTATGAACAATGAAAGCTTTTGGCAGGCCGAGTGTCGAGATGCCTCCAGTTGTGATGCTCTCCGGGGACGCCTCGGGCTTTGACTCTGAAGCGTTGAAGCCGGCAGACAATGGGAAGGGGTCAATTCCTACCAACACAAAAGAGATTCCAATAAATTAATTACTTAAAAGGAAAACGTTTTTGGCAAGAAGAAGAAGAAGAAGACGAAAGCCAGAGATGAAGGACGCCAATTCCTAAAAGACAAATACATAAACAACACAAATGAAATCGAATCGAACAGGACAGGGTGATGGTTTTGTCCACTCTGTGCATGTATTTCAAATGAGATTCGAATCAACAAATTAAAACCCCCAGCCCTCAGCACGCCTAAAGGTATCACAGGAAGGATCCAACCCAAGGGCCAATGGGAACCAAAACCTTCCTTTTTCTTCTTATCATCATCACCAGTCACCGCCAACACCCCCGGACGGCTCGATGTTAAGGTGAATAACTTGACTATTTTACTGTCCCTTTGGTTCACCAGACCACTTGTTTATTTGATTTGTTCTATTTTGATCGTAGTGGAGAAAACATATACGTGAATTAGGGTATATAGTTTCGAAATTTTGAAAATAAGACACCGAAATTGGACTTACAAAATCCAAATTTACTTAAAAAAAATCGAACTTATAATGTAATGTTCGACTTATAAAAAAAAATATTAAAGAAATCAGACTCTGTAAGTCTAATTTCACTTTTTTTTTTAATTCGGACTTATAAAGTCCGACTTTTTTAATAGTGTATTATGGAAGAAGAACTTTACAAGTCTGATTTCGAGACCTTATTTTCGAATTTCGAAACTATACCTTATTTCGTAAATTTTTTTTCTCAATTGCACTTATAGAGAACATAACTCTATTGTTAAAATAATATAGTTATGTTAATTTTAACTTACATTATATATATATAGTTAAAATAAGAATTTCATCTCCTCCTTCCTACTAAAATCAATATAAAATGGAAAAAAAAGGACGAGAGAAATGTAATTAATCATATTGTCATAAACTTCGAGAAATGCTTACAAGAATAACCGTCAATACCTGTAAAACATAACACAAAATAGTAATAACGATAAAAAAAAACTTCAGAAAGGAATTGAATATTTGACATCGGATTCATCACACGAAGTTCGGACGGCTGGAAAACTTTCGCCCGGGGATTTACTTTTATCATCATCCTCTCCGCCCGAAGACATCCCTCTTCCATCCTCCAAAACATCAGCATCGATATCATCATCAACATCAATTAACAAACAAAACAGCATTTAACAACATGCCGATAACTAGTCCTTTCTCACAAACACCAGTCCGCTTGTTCCCCCCTCCCCTGCATGTCTGGGTGTATATATGTCCGGACCGACCCATCTTGGAAAACCATCCCAAGTTTCGACTTTTAAGCCTGAATCTTGATCCTCCTGGGGTGTTACATCAACCCTTTTAAGGTTTTGGTCTGGGGTACACGTTCTCTGTAGCAAAATCATGGGCTACGAGGATGTTTCGATGGCAGGGGATCCTCAGACGGCTCCTAAACCCTCTTTGTTTCGATACAACTCTCCCCTGATGCAGGTCGGGTTGATCGGTCTGGTGTGTTTCTGCTGCCCCGGGATGTTCAATGCACTTTCTGGGATGGGCGGGGGTGGCCAGGTCAATCCCACGGCCTCCAACAATGCCAACACGGCCCTCTACACAACCTTCGCCATCTTCGGTATCCTAGGAGGCGGCATCTACAATGTGCTCGGCCCTCGGCTCACCCTCACTGCAGGATGCTCCACCTACGTCCTCTTTGCGGGGTCCTTCCTGTACTACAACCACCACCCCCACCAGGGGTTCGTGGTCGCAGCAGGAGGGATTCTAGGAGTGGGGGCAGGGCTCCTCTGGGCTGGGGAGGGGGCAATCATGACCTCGTACCCGCCGGCCGACAGGAAGGGTACTTACATCTCCATCTTCTGGAGCATCTTCAACTTGGGCGGGGTCATCGGAGGGTTGATCCCTTTCATAACGAATTACAACAGGAGCGAGGCTCCCTCCGTGAATGATGCAACTTACATTGGTTTCATGTGCTTCATGACCGCTGGTGTCCTGTTGGCACTCGGCATCTTGCCGCCTAGTAAAGTCGTCAGGGACGATGGAAGTAAGTGTAGCGATGTAAAGTACTCGAGCATATCTACGGAGGCCATCGAGATTGCGAAGCTCTTCCTCAACTGGAAGATGCTCCTGATCGTGCCAGCCGCCTGGGCGAGCAACTTCTTCTACAGCTACCAGTTCAACAACGTGAATAAGGCCATGTTCAATCTCAGGACCAGGGGCCTGAACAACGTGTTCTACTGGGGTGCCCAGATGATCGGGTCTGTCGCCATTGGTTATATCCTGGACTTCAGCTTCAAGAGCAGGCGGACGAGGGGGTTCGTCGGGATCGGAGTTGTTGCGATGCTAGGGACTGCAATATGGGCCGGAGGCTTAGCCAGCCAGCTGGGGTATTCTTTACATAAGATGCCGGAGAAGCTGGACTTCAAGGACTCAGGGTCGAAGTACGCAGGGCCATTTGTTCTGTATTTCAGCTTCGGGTTGCTGGACGCGATGTTTCAAAGCATGGTTTACTGGTTGATTGGCGCACTGGCCAACGATTCAGAAACCTTGAGCAGGTACAGTGGGTTCTACAAAGGGGTGCAAAGTGCAGGAGCAGCAGTTGCTTGGCAAGTTGATACAAAGAAGGTTTCTCTGCTGTCACAGCTCATTGCGAATTGGTCGCTCACAACGGTCAGCTACCCCTTGCTGTTGGTTCTCGTAATGTTGGCCGTGAAGGATGACGATGGGGATGTGAAAAAGATTGGCCCATCCTTCGCGCATTGAGAGGGACCGATCACCACCGCCTCCTGCAATCTGGTTCCCTCAATGCTCCGTCATGTCGAAAGCATTTCCATCATCTGCAATGTCGAAAACTCTCATGGATTCTTTGTAAAAGTCAACATGGGTTCGTTCTATCGTCTAGTGTCACGTGCTCAGAATATTTCGCTTTTACAGCGTAAAATCGGCCAGACAACAATGAAGTCATTCTATGCATATCACTACTTGCTTGTAGAAAACCGCTGCCGAGTTAATTCTCCTTTCCGAGGACTCTGCAGAGAAGACGTCTGTTCGAGCAGTTTGGTGTTCTCCTTCTTAGGATTATCACCGAGTGTTTAGCATAACCATATTCAAAGGACATTGTGGACTTAGCTTTTATACATTTGTCAAAGCTTGCGCCATCGCGTTGGCTGCAGGGCTCGACCTTCTGAAGGCCTGAACTCCGTATCCAGCTCCGAACTACAATTATCCATGCCGAGAAAGAACAAAAGCAGCTAACTAACCAACCACTTTACAACCTCATTGAACACATCTCTCTACTCGAATGCCTTCTCAAGTGTAGTCTTCCCAAGCTCGCTCGGCCTTATAGCATGTGCTAGCTGGATCACTGCATAAACAATGGCTCTAACCCATTAGACGGATCCAACCAATCCCACAACTCACCAAATATCAACCCGAAGCAACCAGATTAGGCATCCGAAGAAGGCTGCGGATCAATTACATTGAGGTACAAAACACCTTTGACGAGGTTGCTGACATTATCCTTTGTTAATGGCCTCACCTAGGAACACCGTGTTCCTGTTGACCGGAGATATCCGGAAACGTATCCCAGAACAATGACAGTGGCCTTCTGCTGGTGAACAATCCTAATCCATCACTGACAT
Source organism: Melastoma dodecandrum (assembly GCA_029817715.1). NCBI lineage: Eukaryota > Viridiplantae > Streptophyta > Magnoliopsida > Myrtales > Melastomataceae > Melastoma > Melastoma dodecandrum. Next base: position 1,031,108 of record JARUPY010000605.1, read on the forward strand.
GGCCAGGAACATCAATAAAACAGGGCGCTAGGACCTCAACCAGCACGGGAGAGAGGTGGAGGCAGGTGTTGCGGTGATGGCTGGCACAATGTCTCGCCGAGGAAGTGGGAAGGAATATATTCGCTAGAGCTGATTCGTATGGGATTTATCATGGCGAAACATCAAACCTTAGATTAATACATCGGATGAACATTTCCAACTTCCTCAAGCATTTCATGAAGTATCTAACTCATGCAAGGAACAAATGATCTTCAAAGCATAAAACTGAGAAAGGTAATTCCACCCAGAGTCTATCATACTTTTCCTCAAAAATTATCCATGAAACACGGGCAACAGAAAAAGAACTACAATTGTCAAGCCACAACAGGCCTCATTCCTCCCCAAGGATTGTACCCTTCTCGCTGACATAGATACCATCGAGGAACTTGCGGATATCCTTGTTCTTGACATGGCATTTCTGTAGACAAGGACAAGACAAAAAGGGCTCAGCAACAACACAGTAGTCATTTAATTCATCTAAGGCCCAATGAACCTAGGATTGAAATATAAAGCAGATGTTACCTGGTTAATGAGGGCACAGGATCTCGAAACAAGCTCGATGTCATTACCGTCCACAACAAGCTCGTCCTTAACCTTCTCAGAGCGAATCACCGACACACCATCAAGCATGTCAACCTTCCTTACCTGGTATAAGAGAAGCCCGAGAGATATACATAAACCTTCTAACTAAATATTGATCTCACACTCTCTCGAGGCACTTCCATGACTTAAAAGATGGAACAGGGGACTGAAACCCTATGGGAAAACCCAAAATAAGATACACAATCAGGTTCAGAAGGCCTTAGACACCACCTTTCTTAAATCAATTCCTCCATTTCCATCACCAAAACAATAAGAGGTTCAACAGTACCAGAAGCGAGAAGCATATACATGCAATGAACAAATCGAGTGATAGGTCAAAATCATTAATATGGATTATATAATAATTAGTGAAATAGCCAATCATTCAACTCGGTAGATATTAGCTCCAAGTACATTCAGCAAACATCCTGTTGACCAGCCGGATCAAATTCATGAAGGAAAACCCTAGATCGAGTAAACCTCAACGACTATTCTAGACGCACAGACCGAATCAGACGGCGCAAAACATAGCAACAAACTATCACATTCAGATCAAGTACGGGCCGTGACAGAACATCCAAAGGGAGAATCGATCACAAACCGCACCTTCTTCTCGCCCAAGAAGTTCCTGATCTCGATCGACCTGTTCCCGTTGGTGATGCTGGCGTTGATGGGGAAGTGAGCGTACACGAACCTCATCTTGTACCTATAACCCTTGGTAACCCCGGTGATGAGGTTCTCGACGTGGCTGAGGGCAGTCCTGATGGCGGCGGACGTCTTCCTGGAACCGAACCACGCCTCGATCCTTAGCATCCTCTTCCCGGTGGCCTCGTCCTTGATGAGCTGGAAATCGAGGTTGAGGTGCTTGAAGTTGCGGACGAGCTTGCCACGGGGTCCCTCCACCTCTATCACCTTAGCGTTGACCTTGATCTCGACCCCATCGGGGATGTCCATAGTCTCCGATGAGAGTATCGTCTTCATCTTCGAGTACCCACCCTCCTTCCCCTTTGCGGCTTCTTGCTCTCCCCTAGGACAAAACCCTGCTCCAGTTTCGGCTTGTTTATATTTGGGAGAGGGGGACGACGGCTAGGGTTTCTGAGGGCTGTAAGTGGGCTGGGCCTACGTCCACTAGTGGTCTTTGGGCTCGAATTAGCCCTGGTAATGGGCCTATGCATCGTTTTGTTTGAGTAGTAATAATATATTTAGACGAGGTTTCGTTTTCCCCCGGGGGAGGGGTGGGGGGTGATGGAATATATACGCCTAACACGAGCATAAGACACGTGAATCATATTCGAGATAGAAGAGAGAGAGAGAGAGAGAGATAGGTTGGGATTCCAAAGATGAGGAATCAATTGATCACCCGGCGGATGATGAGCGTAATATATATGATGGGGCAAGTGGGAAAGGAATGATGGATAGAACAGAGCCGAGCCGAAAGGCGATAATAGCATCTTTCGTTCTTCACCACCCAAATCAAAGGAATAATCCTCCCATCCCATCCATAATGCCCCGCCCCCCCACCAATTATACCTTCTTCTTTTCCCCCTTTCTCATCATTTCATGGTTACTATTTATTGGCGTGTCGCTTTGAATTTATCATATTCGGAAATGTCCTTCTGGTTGCCTTTTCCATCCCGGTTAAAAAGGTCGTGGTGGTGGAGGGGATCGTAAAGCAGTCCCTTTTTGCCGACACTTGAAGCAATGTCTCCCCCCTCCTCCTCATCAAGTCATCTCACATGGGCACTACCCCCTAGCCGCCCTATAATAATAATTACGCTTAGCGGTCAATTCATTGCGAGAAATTCACCTGACCTTGTCCCGACCCGACCCGACCCGACTCTCTCTTTCTTTCTTTTTTTTTTCTAATAAAAAAGAATTAGCATCAAGTCCTATAAAACCCCAACAGTTAAGCGCGCGAGGGAACATCTGATTCGAACATAAAAAGGCCCGAAAGGGGAACCCACTGAACCGGTGATTCCTTTCCCGCCCCTAGGATTTGGCCAACCGACATTTCCCCTTTCCGGGTTCCCCGATTAGTGTTCTATAAATAATAACTTAGACGCACGAGCACAGGAAATAGGTTGTTGGAACAACAACTTCTTCGTCTTTCATTCTCCCACGACCACCACTCGATTTTTTGTTGCGGCGATTGTCGTCCATCCCTTCTTTTTTGATTCTCAGCGGTTATTATTTGTGTGATTTTGGAGGGGAAGGGAGAGGTTTCTGGTTATGAGGAAGGAAGGGAAGAGTGTGGTCGCCCATGGTGTAAGGATGAGGAAGGGAGGGAGGATCTCCAGGATCGGCAGCTACGCTATATCATCCTCCGTCGGCGACGATTGTAACCACCCCTGCATCAGTTGCACCACCTTCAACATCCTCGCTCCTATCTACAAGCGCCTCAATCACGCCGTGAGTGTTTTCGTCTGCCGATCCCCCCCCCCACCCCCCCGACGTGTTTAGTTTGCCGAAATGGCGTGGATTGTGATCTTTGATTTTTTTTTGTTTGTTTGTCGGATTGGATTTTGGGATGGATGGGTTCAGGATCCGAGTTGCCGAGAGAGCGATTACAAGGAGTACTGGATGAAGAGGAACCGGATGATCTTGGACTGGCTGTTGGACGAGAGATCGTCTATCATCTGCCTGCAGGTTTTCTGGAAATTATTTTCTTTTGGCCCCGTCTTTTTTGGTTCATTGCAGTTCTTCGATCAGAGTTTGGGATTTGGCGTATTTATTTGTCTTTGATTGTCAATTTTGCAGGAGTTTTGGGTTGGGAACGAGGAGCTCGTGAATATATACGAGAGAAGGCTGGCTGATGCAGGGTATGTCAGTTTCAAGCTTGCCCGGACCAACAATCGCGGAGATGGTGAGTTGTTTTGTCATTGGGCAGCATGTGCCTGTCGATTGGTTTCTTTCTGCCATTGCTTACGTCCCCCTTTTCTGGTTTTTGGCCTTTTCAGGCTGCCATTTTGATTTCGGATTTGAAATTACACAGATTCATTTGGAATGACTAATAGGATGCTCTTAGGGGATTTTTCGTTTCTGTTCTTGGAGTTATTAAATGTCCTCGGTTCCACCTGTTTGATGTCTAATTGTCAGTATAGACAGGTAAATGTGTTCGCCAAGCAATATAGCGCAAAAAGAATGTTTGCCTTTTGCAAGGAGCCATATTTACCAGACTGCAAGTTGTTCATGATTTAATGAGTTTGGAAGATGATTTGTACTGACTTTGGGGACATTGTCAACTGTTCATATGATTGAGATGTATGGTGAGGTTTCGTGGTTCAGTCTCCGATCTCACAATTGCGAATCCTTCTCTATTTCACGTACTTGGCTGCCACGCCTGGAGGAACCGAAGACATAGGCTTGCATTTTGTAATCTTAAGATATGATATGCTAATTTTCTGTCAATTGGTTGGCTTCTAATGGAACATATGTCTGTTGTGATCCTCAGGATTGCTGACGGCTGTGCGTAAGGACTATTTCAGGGTGCTTAATTATCGGCAGTTACTTTTCAATGATTTCGGAGACCGCGTTGCCCTGTTACTTCATGTCGAGCTGGTTGGTCCCTTCCCCGAGTGCCGTGGTAATGACGTTAAGCAAGAAATGCTCATTGTAAACACTCACCTGTTATTCCCCCACGACGCTAGTCTATGTCTAGTACGACTGAATCAGGTCGCTATTGCTTTGCCTGTGCTTGAATTAGCTATTTCAATCTCTCGTTAAGGCTAGTTGAACAATATTGACTGATCATTTTATCTCTTATGTCAGGTTTATAAGATTTTGCAACATGTGGAATCCTATCAGAAAGAGAATAACTTAAGTCCCTTGCCTATAATGCTTTGTGGGTATGTTGAACAGATGGATGATTATAAACAATTTGTTTGTCCTTCCATCTCTCATATATGGCACTTCAATTTCAGCGACTGGAATGGGAGCAAACGGGGCCATGTGTACAAGTTTTTGAGGTCCCAGGGGTTTGTTTCGTCATATGACACAGCACATCTGTACACTGATGCAGATGCCCACAAGGTCCTTTATAGGCTATGCCCTTTTTAAATTTTCTCTTTTGAGTGGTTTTCTGATTTGCCTCTTTTTTCTCTTCATTTCAGTGGGTCAGCCATCGGAATCATCGTGGAAACATATGCGGCGTAGATTTTATATGGCTTCTAAATCCTAATAATTACAGAAAATTACTAAAAACTAGTTGGAGCGAAGCGGTATTTGGCATGTTCAAGGTGACTATTCTGTCTTCTACGTATCATTACATGGACAAGTCAGTGAAGGTTGTAAACTTGACGAAAGGATTCTCTTTGCTCGAATGACAGTATCTGCTACGGAGAGCTTCGTTGACAGAACAAGATGCATTTGCATTCTTGAAGGCTGATAGTCCGAATGATCACATTACCTTTGACTGCTTTAGCGCAGCACTTCGGCAGGTAAGGACGTGTCTATGGTTAGAGGCATAACCGGGTTTCACGCCTCGCTCCTTTGTAAGATGACTCGAATTACGCCAAAGCTAATTTACCTTCCCTATATGTTCATACAGCTTAATTTAACTGGTCATACTCATGGACTGAGCCCTGAAGAGATCAAGGATTTGTGGGTCCAAGCAGATATAGATGGCAATGGCGTTGTCGATTATGATGAATTTCAGGTACCCCCTTGTCAACAGATGGCCTAATAATTGAAATTTCACTTCTAATTTGATGGGCTTGGAGGCTGTGGTCCGCAGCCTGCTGAGCTTGGTCAGCGTGTGCATATCCATTGACTATTCAATGTAGCTATATGCTTGGAATTATATATAGTAATTCAAACGAACTGTTTAAAAACTGCAGCAGCGAATATGGAATCCTACGCAATTAGATCAAACTGAAGATGAGATTTGCAAGAGTCAAGTTGTCGAAGGAGCTACAAAAACACAAACAATCGGTTTCAGTGTGAAGAATGCAGTTCTCTTCCCGCCCGAGGTAGAGAAGGGAAGGTGGCCAGAAGACTATTCTCTCTCGGACCACGCTCGTCTCACGGTGGTGTTTTCCCCGATACGAATGCCTTGCTCTCAGTTAGCTTTCTGAGAGAAATAACAGGCCGAAGGAAGTTTCAAAAGTTGCGCCTCCCTGTGGAGAAACGGAGGAAGTTTTTACAGCTCAATTCAAAAGATGATGACGCCCAAACTGCCATGATGGAGAGATGGTTTCGCCGAACCACTTTACCTTTAAAAGGCCCGGCATTCAAGGAGAGCAACGCCCGGGCCAGCCATTTTTTGTCCGTCACCCTGCCAAGCTGCGAAATACTAGGAAGAGAAAGAGTGTAAGTAAGAGGAGGCGAGTAGTGTAGATTACTGGGTGACAAGTTTTGGATCACTCCACCCTTTTCATTAGCAGGGCCTAAAAAAGATTATTATTGTACAGAGAGGTTATGCCCAACAGTTTAACTTTGTAAAAGTAGTCATCGACATGCGACTCTTCAATCCATACAAACTTAGTGAAAAAAATCCATGCTAAAAAATTGTTGATGATGGGGTGAGAGAGGCTCGAACTCTCGACCTCAGGATAACTCGCTTAAGCTATGAGACCTACGCGCTAGCCAACTGCGCCACCACCCCGTTGTTCGTCATTTTAACTCTTTTTAGACAAGTTTATTGCCCCCCCCCCCCCCCCCGGCACCACAAGTTCCCCTTACCGGCGACAATGGCGATGCCGAAAGAAATGTCGCCTTTGACTTACTTCGTCATATTCCTGTCCTTCGCTTCCGCCCCAACAATCGGAACTTCCGAGTACTACCAAACCTGCGCCGAACAGCTTCTGTCCTCCGCGGGACGACATAAGGAATGGCTGACTTCCATCCGGAGACGAATCCACGAGTACCCGGAGCTCCGCTTCCAGGAACACCTCACAAGCTCGCTCCTCCGTTCCCATCTCGACCTGCTCAACGTTTCCTACTCTTACCCTCTCGCGAAGACCGGGATCGTCGCCGTGATCGGAACTGGGTCTTCCCCCGTCGTCGCCCTTAGAGCCGATATGGATGCCCTGCCGCTCCAGGTGATGCAGAGCTTGGAACTTTCTCGATGGGTGGTTGGTATTGAGTCTCTCTCTATCTGTTTTTCTTTATTTGGTGTAGGAACTTGTGGAGTGGGAGCACATGAGCAAGGTTAATGGGAAGATGCATGCTTGTGGGCATGATGCGCATACGACGATGCTCCTTGGCGCCGCCAAGTTGCTCAGTCAACGGAAGGATCAGTTGAAGGTTCTCGCATGTCCCTGCATCGTTTAATTTTGACATTGTATAGATATTCTTGCTCGAAGTCCTGTCGATCATGGTTCCGTATATTTGTGTTCCTAAAAACTAAGGAATCTGCTGAAAAGAGAAATGTATCACCTGCTTTTTGTTTCAGTTTGTTATTCTTGATCCCGTTGCATGACATGAAGTTCTGCTGGTCTTTTCCTTCGCTCAGGGGACAGTTCGACTTCTTTTTCAACCTGCGGAGGAATTAGGTGCCGGGGCGGCTCACATGATAAGCGAAGGTGCACTTGGAGATGCCGAAGCTATATTTGGCATGCACATTGATCCGACAAGTCCTACAGGAACCATCGCTTCCCTCGCGGGGCCACATTTAGCTGCAGTTTGCTTCTTTGTAGCTAAAATTGAAGGTCGAGGAGGGCATGCTGCAGCACCTCATAATAGTGTGGATCCTGTGCTCGCTGCATCATCGACTATTTTGGCTCTTCAGCAAATTGTCTCAAGGGAATCCGATCCTCTTCAAAGTGAAGTGTGTTCAGTGTCCATGGTCCAAAGTGACTATTGCATGCTCTTTTCTTTCTTTTTTTTTTTGCGGATGAAAGTAACTTTATAAGGGATTGTTTCTTGCTTGAAGGTAGTCACAGTTACCTATGTAAGAGGTGGGAGTGCATTTAACATTATTCCATCAAATGTTGAGTTTGGGGGCACTTTGCGAAGTCTAACAACAAATGGCTTGAATCGACTCCGGCAGAGACTTCACGAGGTAGGAAGTTGATTTGCTCTTGCTCCCATCCATCCATGTGTGGATTCATTACTGGTATCCTTTTGATTTCCAGTTGTTCTGACGTTCCGCTTGTACCCTTAGACCTAGATGGGATTCTCCTGAGTATTCTTAATTGTGAAAACTGGAATGGGATGCTTGGATGTGCAGCTGCCTGATCTCTATACTTGCCCAAAGAAGGCATCTCAGTATACGCAACACTGTTTCTAACTGAATATTTTCAGGTTGTTCAAGGTCAATCAGCGGTTCACAGATGCAATGCATACATTGATTTCAATGAAGAAGAATTTCCCCCTTATCCAGCCGTTTTAAATGATGAAACCCTGAATTCACACGTTCAAAGAGTTGGGAGACTCTTGCTCGGCCCAGAAAATGTGAAGGTGGGAAAGAAGGTGATGGCAGGTGAGGACTTTGCCTTCTATCAAGAACTAATCCCTGGAGTCATGTTGAGCATCGGAATAAGAAACGAGGAAAAGGGATCGGTTCATTCCCCTCACTCCCCTTATTTCTTTCTTGACGAGGATGTTCTCCCAATTGGTGCAGCCTTGTATGCAGCATTGGCTGAAATGTACCTGCATGAACACCAAAGTTAATGCTGTATGAATTGTAACTCCTAAAAAGCATGGGGAAGGTATCTAGTCCCATTTTCCGTTCCCTATTCTGTTCTGGCCTGGTCACAGTGCTTTTTTACATATAGACTCCTTGTAAGGCAATTAACGAGTAATTGCAGTTTGGTAATGTAGATGAGGGTGTGCCCATTTCCTGCATGTATCCCGCCCTTTTAGAAAGGCGATTGTAGTTGAAATTCATTGTTAATATATTTGTTACGTGATGACGAGGTGATGACTGTCCTTAAGCCAGAAAAGGGCCTGTAATCTATAAATCTTTGCTCTTTCTCTCCAGTTGTAGATAGCATGATTGATTATCAGAGGCCAACCTAAATATTACACGACAGTTTTCTGGTCATCTCCCACTTCAACTTTTGTCACCCTCAGATATGGAAAGTTGGGTGGACGGTAAAGTAAAGTTGCCAACTTCATTCATAGCCATAGATCTATTGGTAGTGACAATCTATCTGTAGTTTCTGGTGAATGCCATCAATGCTGAGTCACTTCCACGTGTGTATGACTCTTGTAAAGTTTGGCCTTTTCCCCCTTTTCTGCATTAGCACGCAATTTTCCAACCTTTGATGATAATTTGTATTTTCTACTGGCCAGGTAAGTACATGCATGTGGAATTACCCCCCCTGGAACAGCAGATGCAGACGTGTAGCAAATTTAACTCTTGTTCATTTGTTGCTTTTCACCTGATAAGCCAACAACTGCTTTCTGGTGACCTGAAAGTAAAGAGTGCCAGAAAGAAGCAGACAAAGGGAAAGTAAGGGAATTGACTCTCTTTTGTCATCTGATATCTACTTTCATGTGCACAGGTCATCGAGTCACAGTTCCATTTTCTTGGGGGGCAAATCTTCCTCTGTGCTTAACCCATGTTGATTTGCTTGCTGTGTGTAAAATGTAGCATATATCTGTGTGGCTCTTGATCTGGGATGCCAATGCAATGAAGATATAAAGAAGGTTTTCTCATGTGGGTTTTCTAGCTTCCCTTTAGCGTGGCAATTGTCACATTTTCCCTGCATTACTGGCAGAAAAGATCACTTTTTTTCTCGACTCAGAAAACTTGGAGGACCACATATTTCGTGAGATGCTTTACTTAAGGAGTTGGTTTTCCAGCTAGTTAGCTAACAACAGAAGGGACCCCCACCACACACACTGATCCCACATGTCATCATCCCCTCCTCGTGAAGAAAAAACTTAACCTGTCGATTCATCATTGATTAGGCTTTTCTATTTTATTATTTTTTGTGGAACTTTTTTCTCCCTCGTCGTTCTCAAACTGCCCCTCTCTTCTGTCTCTATATAACCTGCTTAACTCCCATCATTAGTAATTCCCCTCCCTTTTCCACCGTTCTCAGCCTGAAGGAATGAAAAAGGGAATAATAAATTGAGGAGGTTCAGATATCCTGTTTGCATCTGATAGTGGATCCCCATGTGCTTCTGGAATCCCATAACTACTCTTTTTCAGGCTTTCTGCATGTAACTGTCCTGTTCTTCCCTGTAATTAAATACCCAGGCACGCATTTTGCTATCTGTAATTGCACTTGAAGGTTGAGCCATGGCTGAAGAGAAGAAACAGGTAATCTGGCTGAAGCATTTCCCCTCCCCCCCCCCCTTTTTCTAGGAAGATTTTCTTGGTAATAACAGGAGCCTGTTACTGTGTTTTTTGCAGGAGGAAGCCAAGAGCGTGGAGAAGGCGGAGGAGAAGAAAGAAGAGAAAGCAGACGAGAAGAAGGAGGAAGCAAAGCCCGAGGAGAAAAAGGAGGACGAACCGCCGAAGCCGCCGCCTCCATTCGTTCTCCGTGTCGACCTGCATTGTGTCGGATGCGCGAAGAAAATATCGAGGTCGATAATGAGAATCAGGGGTAATTCCATGAAGAAAGAAAGAGTTTATTCATAGCGACGAGAAAGAAAGGGAATTGATCTGAAGATTTTTGAAGGATTTTCGGGGATGTCTTGCAGGTGTGGTGGGTGTTGATATAGACATGGAGAAGAATGAGCTGACCATCAAGGGTGTGGTTGAGCCCCAGGCTGTGTGCGACAAGATCGCGAAGAAGACAAAGAGGAAGGCACAAGTGATATCTCCCCTGCCTCCTGCGGAGGGAGAACCTCTCCCTCAAGTAGTCGCCTCGCAGGTTTCTGATTCATCCTCCCAATCGTTAATCCTAATGGAATGAGAATTTCAACCCGACTTAGCGAATGTCTACATTCAGCATTGACCTTAGAGTTGCATTGTGTTAATCTGATGATGATCAGGTTAGCGAACCGACTACTGTGGAGCTGAACGTAAACATGCATTGCGACGCCTGTGCGGAGCAGCTCAGGAGCAAGATCCTTAAAATGAGAGGTTCTAATGAAATTCTCTCTTAATCCGACCCCTTTTTGGTTCTTCTGCCCGGTTACTTGAAGCTGGTGATGTTCCTTTTGGCAGGAGTGCAAAAGGTGGAAACAGATCTCAGTGTGGAGAAGGTGACAGTGACCGGGACCATGGACGTGGAGAAGCTGGTTGACTATATCCGCAGGAGGACCAAGAAGCAGGCCAAGGTCGTGCCTCAACCGGAACCCGACCCAAAACCAGAGGTCCCACCAGAAAACCCCGAAAACAAGCCGGCAGCGGCAGAAGAGGGAGGAGAAGCAAACAAAGGGGAGGTTGAGAAGGCAAAGGAAGAAGAGGGTGTCAAGAAAGAGGAAGTGAAGGCCACAGACACGGGGAAGGAAGCCGAAGCCGAACCCGAAGCAGCGGCTTCGGCAGCGGCAGCGGTTGTGTACGAGGATGAGATGGGAATGAAGATGATGACGTATTACTATCAGCCATTGTACGTGATAGAGAGGCTCCCTCCACCTCCGCAGCTCTTCAGCGACGAGAACCCCAATGCCTGCTCCATCTCCTAGATCCCCCTCCTACCGTCAAATTCGCTTTGTCCTGTACCCGTCTGTATCCATCGGGCCAAGTGCGCGTGTCTTGGTTTTTTCTTTTAGTACGCGCGCACGGATTCGTTACGTCCGACTAGCGGGAACGCATAGTATTCCAGGTGCTGTTGCTTAGAACAGCCGAGCAATGCATGCGTGGTATGAAACAAAATTGTGTCCTCAGCTTTGAACAGCCGAGCAATGCATGCGTGGTATGAAACAAAATTGTGTCCTCAGCTTTGAACTCCCGGTCACTCCAATCTAATTCACAATAACAACCACCGTCGTCGTGTTACGAACAAGCGACTGGACGTGGAACCAAAACAAGGTGTTTGCGTAGGAAACGGATCACGTCGAAAATATTAGGCAATAAGACTCACACGGATCACGTCGGATTTGTAGATGTGGTCGCCAGTGAGTAATTGAAGAGATTGATTGAATGTAAACAGTTTTGAAAGCTTACAGTCATAAAAGTAAGAATAAGAACGGTGATAAGATTGTAGACTAGCTACAGTGCTCCGTAGACTTGGGGCGTCGTCGTAGACTTGATGGCAGAGCGCTGCAGACTTGTGCTCATCGGGCAGCATGACTTAGCTGCTGGACTTGATTGACTGGATGCGGTCGGGTGCTGAGGCGGACGTGGACACCAAGGCTGCAGTGACTGACCCTGGCGGAGGCGTCGAAGGCGGAGATGTGTATCGGGACTACGGTGGCTCATCCTAGCATTGGAGTCGAAGGCGGAGCTACGGTTGCTCACTCTGGTGGTGGAAGTGAAGGCGGGGATTTGTTGCCGGAGCTACGGTTGCTCACTCTGACGGTGAAAGGAAGACCAATGAAACTTTAAGAGTTTCGCCCAGGTCGGGAAATCCTAACAACTAAAGGGGTGACGAGCAAGATAAGCTTCTGTTGGCTGATTTGTTCGTGATTTTCTCTGAGGGAGATCCTCTCCCTTTTATACCCGGTTTGTTACGACCTTTCGAAGATTTTCTAGACTCGATTCTCCTCAAGAATCTCGAAGCTAACTGACTTCCACTTGTTTGATCGTGGATCATAAATTCATCTGATTTCGGGTTTAATTGGTGGTTTTTAAGACGTGTGTTGATATAAGTGTGGGTAACAAGTCCCATTTATCTCGGGGCTATGGAACCGTTTTCCTTTGACACGTGTCTTTTGCAGGCGCAGGCCTGTAGACTTTGTATCCTTTGTAGGCGCAAGTCTGTAGACTTTGTGTCCCTTGGAAGCGCAGGCTTGTAGACTTACCTTGATTACAGGTTTATTACCCCGCCTCTGTAGACTTCCTTTGCCATATATTTCATGTAGACTGCGGGCGCGAGCCTGGTGTGTTTACCTTAGCTATAAGCCTCAGCTTTTACGGATTTTGTCAGAATTAAGCTCAAAATTTTCTATCATGTCAAGAAAAAGAAAGACAAGCTGCAGTAATCCGATCAACATGGGAATGGGAGGATGTCTTATCCTGAGCAATGTGGTCGTTCGGCGGAGGGTATGGGCGAGAGAGGAGGGATTCTGATCCAATAATTCTTCTCAGATGGCTTTTCTGATCTATCCGGTCCAATTATTACCACCTTTTTAGTCCTCTTCTTTCCCGCTGCCAAATGCATCTCCCCCCTCCCAGACATCCCTCGTGACACGCACAAATGTGTCTAATTATTATTGTTTTATAACAAGAGTCGTACAAAAACACTAACTTTTTTTTTGGATAAATGACATGACACCAATGCACTGCATCTTGATTTTAAGAGGATGATAGATCACACCACATCCATACCGAGGATGACGAGATGGTGAGGATATTTTTGTATTCTTCGACGGAGGAGGAGGAGGTCATTGGGCCCGATAAGCCTATCTGTAATAATTATAAGCAATTAGATTTTTTTTAGTCTTAATATTTTAGCTTAAACGATAACCCATAAACCTTTTTAAACTCATATTGCTCAAAACATAGAAACATCTTCCTTAACTGGAACCAGAAGGACGAAGATGTATTATGGATTAACAGCAATAATTTTTCCGCGTACGGTTCGATTTTAAAAAAATTAAGCGGAATGCATTGCGGGCTATTAGGGGACAACCGTCCAAAAGTCGTTATTTTTTACGGTGACTTTACTTACAGAAGGAAGTCGTTTTTCCAAGTAGCGATTTTAGGGTGAGGAAATAAATACCCCTAAAGTCATTACTTCAAGTAACAAATTTATCTAGCCATCCTAAAGTCGTTACTTGAAACGACTTCCAACATTTAGTGAAAAAAGTAAAAGTTTTATGTTGTTGGGGTTGATTCTGTTCAAAGTCGCTCTACACTTTGCATCCCATACGCGTTTTCTAAATACCTTGTAACCAAATTTTCTTGATAACATTGCGTAAAATTAAGGTGATTATCTAAACAAAACTCCGAAAGCTTGAATGTGAATTCAACTGCACATGATCCTGACTAAGAATCGCGTTAAGACAACTATGAAGAGTCCAGACAATGTCGCCTCAAATTCGTCGTCACAAGCCCTATAATTGTAGTGGTTTTCAATCACTTCATAATTGTAGTGGTTTTCTATATGAAAAGTGTTAACCACGTGTGGAGATGACTTTTATCCTTGAATCGCATTCCTTTGCAAAATTCATTGATATTCTCCGACATGTCCAATACTGAGTCATTTCCATACTTGTCAGACCTTATATCTACATTGTTTGTTTTCTCAATGTAGATAGGTAGTGGTTTCTCTACTCTACTACTAGAGCCTTTTCCTACATTTTCTTCGTCATCTTCTACATCTCATTCAACACCATTATCGTATGGTTCTTCATGAACATCCACATTACAAAACATCTCATCAACCATTTCTTCTTCATCAAAATGCATTAACGATTCTATAATGTTTCCTTCATCATAACGATTGTGGATACCCCCACTTGTCTCAGCACCAACCTCACATATACGCTCTAATTCTACCGACCGACCAAGACCTCCACATATACGCTCCAATTCTATTGATAGACCAATACCTCCAATACTCCCAGCATCGACCTCAAACTCCGCCTCAATATGAGGCAACTCTCTTCTCTCGACGCCTTCACGAAGAGCACATATTTCTTGTATATTATTTGATTTTGACACTGCAAAATCAACTAATAGTTTCACATTACGATCGTTTCCTATCAGTACGAGGACATATTTAACTCCGCTATTATCAACTCGAGATATCTATGAGAAATATCCAATCTCCTTTCTTCATTGATTCTCATTGCTCGACACAACAATCCTTCTAAATCAAGATAAGAGCCATTTAATTCGCTTAATCGAATCTCAATTATATTTATGCCATCCCGATCTTGAATCACATAACCATTTCCATAAACCAACAAATTTATATAGTTCATGATAAGGATAAAGATGCGTACGATTAACTTTAAGGAAATCTTTTAGTAATTCGTCCAATTTTAGATGAAAATAGTAAGTCTTTACAAGTCTACCTATTAGCATTACGTTACAATTCTACTTAATTTACAAAGTTTACCAAATCTTCGTTTCATTAAATTTTAACATGAAGTTTATAAATCTACCAATCATCATTACGATAAAATCGCCACAAACCTAGATTCGATCAAACCCTAGACCGCCACAATATAAGGGTCGAGCAAACCCTAGTCCGCCAAGGGTGTGCGACTGCCATAAAGGATGAGTACAGGGAGAGCACCGGAGTTGAAGATGACCAAAGGGGACGTTGGTAGAAGGAAGGGTTGCTTTTGTTCGAAGTCTTTCGACTTTCTTCAAACGGTAAAAGGAAGTGAAGCATTAACTTCCAATGCTTCTAAAAAAAGTTTCACCCATTGTTGAAAGTCACTGCTTTATATAATGATTTAGATTGGTAAGATAAAATTACTGCTTAAAGTAGTGACTTCACGAGCATCTAATCCCTCACCATAAACTCGTCACTTGAAGGAGCAACTTCGTCTTGTCACCTTGAAGTCGTTACTGGATGACAGTCCCCTAATTTTAAAATAGAATTTGTTAATCGATGCTCTAAGGCACCGATTAAGAAGCATTAAATATAACTGTGAGTTTGCATTTATTACTTCTAAATCGTTGTAATATTTATTTTTTTAGTTAAAACATTGAAATTATAAATTATCATAAAATTTACTATATCTAGGGTCTTAACTAGGGCCGGAACCCTTTTAAAATTCACGAAGACAGCATTTCTCTTTTTTCGTTTTTTTTGAATTTAACCTTGAAGTACAGTACTATGTGAATCAAAAGTCACATGACAACCACTCTCCCTCCCCATGTTTTTTACGATTTCATTTCCCCATCTCCTAAGCCTTTTCCCTTCTTTTATGGTTGTCGAAAAAGAAAGGACGATGACAAATAGAATAATATTTTGGGTGCGAAACTCTGTTTCCTTGGGTCCCTTTTTAGGGGCTCTCTTGTGGCTTATCGTTTAATATTTGGATCTCCAAAATAAAATACTAATTTTTACCCCACGAAATTCCACAAGGTCACAAAAGTAATTTCAGTTGGGCGGCCATTGCTTCGCCAAGCGGAGAAATCCCCTCCTCTCTTTCTCTCTCTCTCTCTCTCTCTGTGCGTTCCTGTGGGCGTTTGTCCGGCTCTGGTGTTATCAATAATCTGGCTGCCCAGACGACTCTTCCCATCTTCATCCCTCCCCCTGAAGGACCCAGAATTCTGAATCTTCCGGTATGACGAAAAGTTCCCACCTTTTTTCTCGTTTCTTCTTCCTCAGCTCCGATGTTTAACACCTGATGTCGATTGTCTCCAGTGGGATGTGATCATAGGACCGTTGTTTTGTGTTGTATTCTTTTTTGGGTCGAGAATTCGGCGATCGAATTACTGAGGGATTGGTTGGAATCAGGCGAACAACCTGGTGTAGGAGGATAGGATGAAGAATTGGCGTGGAGCTGGGGCCGTCTCCCCTTCGTCCTCGAATCTGTCCGCTTCCGCGCCCCCCTTTACTGTTCCTCGGGCTTTCCCGTATCCCAATTCGACCCCATATGCCGATTCGGCCGAGGGATCGTCCGTCGTTCCACCCGTGAATTGGGAACGCGATGGTTGGGAGAGCACAACGGTGTTGACTAATAGGTATTTGGGGGGTTCTAATCATGAGGTCAATGCGGATGCGCCGTATGCGAATTATTACTCCTTCAAAGGTCCTGGTATTAGTAGCGAGATCAGCACCCAGATGCCTTCTTGGGACGTTCCTGTCACAGTCACATCGACTGATTGTGGGGTCTCACATGCTTTATCATCCAGTAATCTGGGAAAGGAAGTTGAAGCTGGTCCTTCTTATTCGTCGTATTCCTCGTTTGGAGTTTCCGGCCGTGATTCACTATTAACCACTAATCACACTTGCTTTGTTGGACCTTCTGCCCCAAAACCTGGTGACGGGAAGTCGGATAAGTCATCTTCTGATCGACACACAATAGGCTTCTCGATTGTTTCCGATGTATGGGATGACAGGTTGGATGGATCTGCTATTGGATATCCTCTTAAGAGTGCTCGAACTGATGAGAGGTACCGATTAGAGGAAGATAAATTGACCAGAGAACATGTCCCGAAAAGTTGCAATGGGCAAGGTACGCCGATGTTTTGAATGGTTCGGTCGTCTTTATGAAACCTTTCACTTACATCAACAGCCCTTGAGGGATAATATGTTAGCGATAACTATTTACCTGAAACAGGTAAATTATTTTCCGGTTGGCCCACTGATGATTTCTCATGCCCTGTAGATGCTTGGAGTAATGCATGGGATGGACCTGCAGTTAACTATAATCTCGAAAGTGCACATGTAGAAGGGAATAACTGGATATCAGAGGGGCAACAGGCTTCTCAACATCTGGCTGGAACTAGCAACCAGGATGGTATACTCCTTTTTTTCTGGTCATGACTTATGGTGGCTTTGTAGCTCTATATATAGTCAAACATCTACATGCTTCTTTTGAATCAATGAGTTAAGAGTTTAGTTATTATCAGTGAGATATCATTGGCATGGATACCACTAACAACAATACAAGTGAAACACTGGCCATCTAACTAAAGGATACATCTTGTAGTTGCATGGAATGATGGATGGGCTAGACCTGCAGTGGAATACCCCTTTAAAAGTGATCACGAAGTTGGGGAAGGTATTAAGCTCCATTGGCTTGTCATTGTCACTACTGCTGATGATTCTATGGTTTTTTTATATGTAGCCGGTAGCCCATTAAGAGTCTTCTGTTCTTATTTAGCATAAGAAGCAGACCTAAATGGATGACTAGGTCTCGCGATATTTACTTGCTTCCGCACCTAATATTTTTCCTTGTTCTCATTCATGCAAATAATATTTATTTTGATGGTTTATCTACTGAAATGATAGTAAAGATTTGACTATTCTATTCTCAGAATCATGTCACCGTCACCAGGCCCCTCATTTCGAGTTGGCTACGGATATGTGGAAGCAGCAGGCGGGGAATACACAGTCGTGGGTGCAGTCAACTTGGTGGCATGGGCCTAATACTGATTATGAAAGTTTAGTTATGAAGTCTCCCTCCGCACCTGCCACACAATTGCGAGCTGATGTCCCTGGAGTTGCAGTCGGATTTGTTACCCAAAGCAAATGCAATAATGACATCGATGGAGACAATGCAAATTTCACAGACATGTTGCCATTTCATTCCATGGAGTCATATCCCCTGCTTGGCCCTGCAAATAAAATTCAATTTGATGCGACCTACTCCAGAATCCAACCAGAGACAAATGCATTTGAAAAACTGTACATGGCGAAGGATGAAGCTCTTCCAAAGGATAAGTTTTCCTCTATGAACTCATTCGACCTTATTCCCCAGTCAAGTTCCACTAGCAGATTTTCTAGTCTATATTTAGAGAACCCTGCTATAGCTACAAGCACTCATCTAGCTGGCGATGAAGCTGGAAGTGATCCTTGGGGCTTCCGCCTTTCTGATTGGGCTGCAAACACCAGCTTTTCTGGGACTATGAAAATTGATGATCAGCCTGTGTGGGATGGCCTTTACCCTCGAGATATTCCTATTCAGTGTCCTACTGGGGTCCTCTTCCAGGAAAACGAAGTGGGAAATACTAATCAAGCTGTAAGTGTAGAGGGCTCCCAATCCCTTTTTAAGCCACCTAAGGTTTCAGATACTTCTGATAGAGAGCAGGGATTTGATGGCATTGTTGAAGCTAGTTCTTGTGGGTTGAAAGAAATTCAATCCCCACGTGGCACTTATAGAACTACTGCAACTGAAAATGATGACTTGCAAGTGTCATCACACAATCTGGGTGTGAATTCAAGTTTTCCCATTCTACAGAAGCTAAGTGAAGATGAAAGGACTCCCCACGATGGGCACCCATGTGGGGAATGTGTCGCCATGAATGAAAAGGGAGTTCAAAAGTTGTCTAAGGATTCAGAAGAAGCAACATCTGCTTTAGTGAAGGAGATCTCGGGTTCTAATTTTTCTGCACCTGTGTCCTGGAATCTTAGTGGGCAAGAAAAGGGAGAGTCTGCACCAAAAGTAGATTTGCAATTGATCGTTTTGACTCTCCATAATCTGTCAGAATTGCTTCATTCTTACTGTTCAACTGGCAAATGTGAGGTTAGAGAGGAGGATCGCCATCTTCTTGAGAAGGCAATACATAAACTTGCAGCATGTTCAGCAAAAAATGTAGTTCAAACAACAGAAAAGGAAGAGCTGAAGAATTCCAAAGAGGAGCCATCACAATGTTTGGAAGGTTCCACCGAGCTTAATGAGGTAAGGTTACTTTTACGACAGTCCCACAATCGGCGACTTTTGTTTTGATTTTCTCTTTCAAAGGTTGCTGTGAATGTACTGGTCTATGAATGTTGTCATTTGTTGAGAAGGCACTATAATACAGATGGTTTCCTGCCTGTTACATAATTAAGCACGACCATCAGTTTTGACCTAAGTCTGGATGAATAGTCAGGATGGTTATTGTTACTCTGATATGGTTTTCCTTGTCAGCGTTTTGCCTTTGTAGCCAGCTTTTCCCTTCTCCCTTGAAATGCATGTGCTTGTTTAACCTAATAATATGCTTATAGAGGGGATCCTCCGTGTTAACTAGCTGCTTCTTGCCATGTTGAGCTGAATGATCAGACCAATGGTGACGAGAAACAGATAAATAGTTTGTGTAATGGCAAAGAGAAGAATAGTTTGGAGATGCTACCACCTGGGGTAGATTTGCCCATATTGAAGGATAACGACTTGACCCATGCACAGGTTCTAATCATCCTTTTTTTTATAAACACGATTGTAGTAAGATACTGATTGTATCTACTTTCTTCTGTGATTTCAAAGTAGAGACTGATTGCCTGTTATAATCTTGTAACAGGATAATAATCAGATTCTCTGTGATGGAAAACAGCAAAACCTAGAGGAAGGCAAACTTTGTTTTGAGACATTTTCTTCCCCGAACTCTCATCCGGTAAAAGGCGATAACATGGTTCAGGTACGTGTGCAGACAATACCAATGAACTAGTTTCATTCTCACCTATTATTTGTTGGAAACTGATTTAATCTCTTTGGAAAATCTATTCAAGGCCATAAAGGAAATTCTCAGTAAAAATTATCCTGCTGTCCCTGAGTCAGACCCACATGACCATATCTTTAGGAATTTGTGGCTAGAGGCAGAAGCTGAGCTATGTTCCCTGAAATGCCAGGCACGCTTTGATCTCTTCAAGTCCAAGTTGAATGCACCCGAAATAAAAGGTACCCCTCTCCCCTGACCCTCACCTAAATTCCTTTTACATTTCTGTGCAAAAGCTTTGTCATGTCATCAGCATCCTACTGCAGAGTCATTTGAGACTACTTCAGCAGTGGAAAAACCATTGAGGTCAGAAGCTTCTGGTAATTTCGTTGCAGAAGATAACATTTCTTGTACAAATATTCTCGAGAAGAATCAGAAACTGGTTGGCTCTCCAAGGAGCTGTGGTAATGCAAAAGCCGGTGGTGAGAGGGATGTCGTGGCCAGTTTCAACATTCCAGGAAGCTACTGCCATGATCAAAACTTGCCAAATGATACAATAGAAGAACAGAAAATACCGGTGGAAGTTTGTCAGTCGAATATGGCTGGAGTTGCTGGAGCTGATTTTCTTTGTCAGAAGGCTGGCATATCTCCCCATATCTCGTGCAGTTCCGCCGTGAAAGGTACAACATGCAGTGGGGAAAACATTGATGCTATCATGTCCAGATTTAATATCCTCTTGCGGCGAGATGAAAGATTGGGCTCCAAACAAAATTGCTCGATAAACACAGAAGCTGTCGAGAGTATACTCGAGCAAAACATGTGTCACAGAGACTTCCCTGAACAGAACAAGGCTGAAGAACTGGAGTCCATTTTATCTGAAGATAGGGGCATCGCTTCTCCACTTGTCACAGAGAGCTTTGTGATGTCCAGGTTGAGTTTTATCAAACAACGTGATGAGAATGCAAGTTCAGTTGAGAACTTCGTGTATCGAGAAAACCCTGAAGTTGAACCAGGGGAGCAACCAGTTGATAGAAATGAAGCCGGAGAAATAAACTGCCTCTCTCCTAACATCGAACGTTATTATGACAAACTATGTCCGAGCGGGTCGGCAGAGTGGACAAGGGACTCTGTACTGGATATATTAAAGATCATGAAACTGCCAGATGAGAATCAGATCCCTGCTGAGAAATTTGGGTTCGGAGAATGTGTCGATCTTGGATCAGCCATAAGAGGAGACTACCTTTCCACTTTTAGAGGAAGAACCGCGGAGGGTTCTGTAGCTAAAGCCGAGCATGTTTCACCGGCCAAGTCTTGTCCCTCTGTAGATGCTTCGAAAATGGACACTGGGTGGGGCAGGGAGGACAGGTCTGCAACTAGTTCTTGCCTCAGTGGCAAGCACGCGGGTATACCCTTCGGTGGTTGGTTTGACGTCTCGTCATCAGACTGGGAGCATGTGCTGAAGGAGGAAGTTGCCGGAGGGACCTCTGAGCGATGATGCTGCCCTTGTCATCAATCTGTGATTGGAATGGTGATCTTGTGGAACTTGCGAACACATGTGACGCTCTTTCGAACATGTAAATAAGTTCTGAATTTGTCTTAAAACTATGTAATCGGCCATGCCGGCACTCCATCCTTGAATAATTCGCGTTTTTCCGCAATGTTTGTTGCTTATTGACATTTATAAGTCTCACCTGTGTTCCAGGATACATCGAGTAAGACTTTTTATATCGAAACAACTGAAAAACTCACGAATAACCGAGAAAATTTTCTAACATCATGCAAGCAAAAGAAAAGGGGCTCCTTGGTAGGCCTAAAGTCTCAAATATGGCGGTACAACCCAGTTACCAAGACTCCAGCAGAACACTTTTAAATCACCAAGAGACAAGACAATGATAGGCATCATCCCCTTAAATTTTCATTCTTTAAGTAGTAAGCTCCATGATTGCGCTAACGATGTCCCCGTCGTGAGTCTTGAGAGCCTTCACGGCCTTGCTCCTTGATACTCCAGCCTGAGTCATAACCAAATCAATGTCGCGAGGCTCGACGCCCGTCTCATCGATCTCTTCCTCTTCCTCATCGGCCTGCGCCCCAGAGGCAGCGGCCGCAGATTCCTGTTTAGAAATCACGGAACCCATGTCTGGCATCCTGAACTGCTGAGCAGCTTGTGTCTGCAGCTGAGAGCTCAAGTCCTCTATCTTCGCCTCCCCGAATATGACATACGTCTCAGAGTGAGGGCTCTTGAAAACATCGGGCTTGGAAATGAAGAACAGTATCTGAAATTGACCAAAAAGGGCATCAATATGCCTTCCTAGTCGATAAGGAAATGATTCTCAGGCCACTTACGTTCTTGGTCCTCTTGATGGTGACTCTGCTCACGCCAGTGACTGGTTTCATGCCCAGCTTGAGCATGGCTTTCCTGCTCTTCTTCTCGCTGCGGCTCTGCTTGGAGCTCCCATTTGCACCTGTATTTGATTATCACCAAACATTTCTTGATCATTACATGTACTGGAAATAAAATGACTCCTCTTCCAGGTCCCGATATTACTATAAAACCACTAAATTAATTAGAAACCACGAAAATGGTCAGAAATGCCAACCAGATGCAAACAAATACATTCCCAACTAATTCTGCAGACACAGATCAATATGAAGAACGTCCAGCAAACAAAAGCGATAAAGCCTCGCCAAACTAAGAAGCATTTGGCGTCATTTCCTCTGCCCAATCTTTTTCAAATTACCAATCAATACATGCGGCCAGTGACAGAAGCTAAATGGCAAAAAGCAAGCAAAAGCAACAGCCCAAAACTCCACTCCCCAATCAATTACTCCCAAATAATTTTCACGTCTTTTACACCACTCAATAGAAGCAACAATAACACCACAACGAACGGTCCGAAACTAATCGAGAAAGAAAAACAAAGCGAAAAAGCCGATTCCTCACCAGGAGTACCGTCGTCCTTGTCGTCATCCTCGTCGTCGTCGTCATCCTCTTCGTCGTCGTCCTTATCTTCCTCCTTCACGTCCTCGACGACGACCTCTTCCCCCTACCAACAAAACTTCCAAACATCACAAACCGACGACAACAGCCAAGTAAACCGAGCTCCCAGAGATCGACACGCCAGGAGTACCTTGGGCTCAATCTTCTTCTCGACCTCCTCTCCGGCAACAGCGGCCGCTGCGGCGTCGTCAACAACCTGGGCAGGCGACATCTCTCACGTCGGCGGAGGGTTTTCTTGGGGCGGCGTAAGAGCGAAGGGATAGGGCAAGAAGTGCCTGCCAGTGCCCCCGAGTGCTTCATCCTTCAGTTGCTTTAATGGGCTCCGTATGGGCCTTCAATTAATCGGGCTTAATGTGGGGCTGTTCTTGTTTGGGCCTAGCAGCTGAGCCACAGGCCCAAATATTCAGATCGGGTCGGGTAGGGATACTCGTGGGCCTAAAAGGATTTTAGGATTTAAGGCTGTGTTCCCTCCAATATTTTTCACGACTTTTTGCGCTAACTTAATCTGTTCCCTCGCTATGTTTTCACCATCAAATACAAACCGATTATATCTCCCATTGGCTGAAGTATGTGTAGGCGAAAGCTCTTATGCAAAAAGTGAAGCATCGCCCCTCGGGAGCACGGAAGGACCGTCCTCAAATTGGCGTTGGGATTTCGGACTATGGTTCTTATAGCTTGCTAAATCATGCCCCTGCGAAAATTTTTAGCAAACCAGCATTTTCATTCAACGAAAACACAGTCGCTAATGTATAATACATCGTCAAACAAACTTATACACAGTCTCATCATACTGCAATGCAAACTTCCAAATCAAAGTCCCCCCGCGAGATTTATCTCCGGCCACTATTTGAACCCCGCATGAACATCACCAAGAAATGGGGACATAACTCTTCTTTAAACAAGGGTATTGAACGATTCTTGCTGGGAGGGGTTAAATTTTTTTTTTTTTTTTGTGTGTGGGGTCGTGCGATTTGGTAGTTTACGAATCGGGGGCTTGTTGTTCATTGTGAGTTGTGGAAGAGAGTGGTGAATATAGTCCCCCTTTTAGTATGCGCCTAACCTTCCGTGGATGGAAGTTTCCATTTTACGAAACATGTTTGAAATCGTCTTGTTACATATTGATCATCTTGGACATCTTTTGATCATGTCGAGCACGATATCTACCTGCCTGGTATGTATGTGTCTGTGAGTCCGCTCCAAATGTTGAAGTAAAATCTCAATCGGACCCTAACACGCTTATTGTCAATTTGTGGGAAGAAAGGTGTTTGAATGTCACTAAATTAGACATTAAAAATGTCAACATCGAATTGATTATGGCCTACAATATTTGAGCTCCTAATCACTCTTCTTAATCTGAAGAGATGTCTTCGTAACCATCTTTGAATACAATCTAAAAGAAAAAGAGTAAATACTATAGAAACACCCAAATCTGAATAGGTCAATCGCTGTTTAAGTTGATTACTCACCTACCATTGTTTGGAGCCCCCGAAGCCGCCATCTATCACTTTGTTACTTAAATTATCATCACCGGTAAATATAATGACCGCAATATTCATACAATGTGATAAGTTGCCGAATTAATATAGTTGTGTCGAGGGTTGATAGTGGTTCAATGTCATTTAATAATATCATACCATCCTTTGTATTTGACAGGCCAATTAGATTTTGGCATTCAATGGCTTCTCTGATTGCACCATCATACGAGGCTGACATATGAGTAATGCACCTTCAAGACCACATCTTCAAAATAATTGTATTGGCAACTGCATTTACTCATTAGGTTGACAATGCCATCTCCGGAAGATCCACATCGGCTAATCGTGCGGAGAATTCGTGAACAAGGACCTCTCTTCAGTGGGAACATCGACATCAACGTAGCATATTTTAGTACCAGTTTTACTTACTCAGATAATTATGATTGATTAGTGTTTCAATCAGAATTTTTCTGATTGTGTTTACATTCTCTCATACATTATTTCGATAAGTCGACATGACGAACCTCGAAGATACATCACCCTAAAAGGAGTCCTGCTCAAGACCGAATGGAGTGTGAGTACAACCCATGGAGGATAGGTTTCATAAGAGCGGCCTTGACCGACTATGCCCAACCAATGTATAACAACCTCGGTTGGGCCTAAGGGACAATTGGGAGGTGCAATCCTCCCCAAATTTCTAAAACTTCTCCAAACAGGTCGCGGGCCCAAGTACGTAAGTTTATTATCATCTCCATTCCTCGCTCAGTTTGATATAAATAACCACTCCTGAGTGATTTCGTATTGAATTGTTAATATACATGAATTCGGGTCAAACACCAGTAAAACAATTTGAGTTTGGTTTAATGCTCGAATCTTGTCCAACGCCTGTAACCAGATATATGTTTTGGAGCAAACGCAATCGTATGAGAAGGGAAATTTTCGTAAATAAAAATCCCCCTAACCATTTTCCGACTTAAACATTTTATAGAAATAACTTTAAAATATTAAAAAAAAGAGTAATGGATTGGTAAAGGAGACACGAGCTCCCAATCCAATAATTTTTAAAGAAAAAAGGAGAAGAAGATTCAGGACAACGAATGAATGACATTGTTGGGAGAGGAGGCCATGAGAGTATTTGTGTAATTAATTTCAATACGTATGGATAAGGCCTTATCCACTTGGAAAACACATCACTCCATTTTTCCTTATCCTCTAAACAAAAATAAACGATTAATTAATTAGTTAGTTACCCGTAACAATGCTCTGTTCGGAATCAATGTAAGAGAATTTCATCTCCTATCTTAGGCTTTGTTTGGTAAGATGGAGAAATATGGGAGTCGGTGGGGCGAAAAAAATAATTCAAATTGTGTGGAAAAGTTGGAAGGATTTTTTTATCAAGGAAAACTTTTTAATCCGAACGAGAAGAACAACCAAACAAAGCGTAGTTGTGTCGGTTTCCCTTCCCTCCCGCCGGAACTCAAAACAAGAAAACTCACCCTCCCACCCCACCTCGGATCTTCTCTTCTGTTGTTCACCATCAATATCCCCCACCCCCCCCGCACACGACTCCGCCACTCGTTTCTTCCATGCACTATGTCGTTTTCTCCTTTCCCTTTTCCCTGCCATTCACGTCCTCCATTTCCCCTGTCTCACGATATTCCCGTGATATACATTCTAGCTTTCTGATTCTTTTTCTATTTCCAGCTCTTATTTAATCCTCATCCACCACTCAAATTTTGATCCTTTGTTGGATTTCGCATTCTGGGGTTAGCTTTTTCTAAGCGGTATATGTAAAAGTTGCTTCCTTTCTTTCGCCTTGATGCGAAATTAGCCCCAATTCTTGACTCTTTTCTTTTTGTTCCTTGTTGTTGGATCATGATTATGGACTTGGGTCCGGATGTAGTCCTGTATTTAGTTTCCGTGTGGATTGCGTTCGCTGTCGGGGTGGTTATCAGGTGGTTGTGGAAGCCTGAATGGGCGGCTGTCCGGGGGGAGAACGAGATTTGTTCAGTTGAGAAACTAGTCAATTCGTCCTTGCCGCCAGAACCAGAGAATTCAAGTTTGCCGGTGAAGGTTTCTGGGGCAGATTCTCGCCTGAGCTCGTTCATAATGAGGTGGCCAAATATGAATTATCGGTCCCTGGATGAAGATGTCGGGAAGAGGCCTGAATCTCCGGTGCCCGATGACTCTTTTGATGAATGCAGGTCTGGATTTTATTGGAAATGAACAGAACTACTTGATCATCGCAGAATGCTCCAGGAACGCTGCTGTAGTTTTGGAATTTTGATGACTACAGTATTCTATTCGTGTTATGTCACATATGCCGATGTGAGGAAATGGAGTTGCATACGTTCTAAGAGTCTCCCCTTGCAGTTGCAGTACAACGCCAGCTCAAGATATATCAAACTTATTGACAAAGGGGGACTTGAAGGAGTTATGGCTACTCGTCGAGGAGAAAGATGGCGGTCCTGAGTGGACCCATATAATGGACCGCTACACCTTAACTATGAGCTATCAAGCTTGGAGGAGGGATCCTAAGGTACAGTTTTGTTTACTCTGTTCAAAGTTCTGCTATTGTTCTATCGAGCTGTATTCAATTGCTAACCGCTGGATTTCTTCTCCGATCTGTTCTTCTTCTAGATGGGTCCTCCCCAGTATCGTAGCCGAACTGTCTTTGAGGATGCATCCACCGAGTTGGTGAGGGACTTTTTCTGGGACGATGAGTTTCGACCTAAGTGGGATGAGATGCTTTCATATTCGGCTACAGTTCAGGAGTGCCCCACCACGGGGACCATGGTCGTACATTGGATTCGAAAGGCAAGATATATTTTGCTGGGTCTGGATGATGATAGTTCTCATTGGTTGCTTCTCCTCGACTAACATTTTTCATACTTCGGTTGTTGGATTGCAGTTTCCATTCTTCTGTAGCGACCGAGATTACATTATCGGTCGTCGAATATGGGAATGCGGAAGGTCATACTTCTGTGTTACAAAGGTATTCATCTTTATCAATCACAGTTTCAACAATCTGTAAATGTGATGAAATTATGGTCCAATGTTGCTGCTTGTTGCGAAAATTGTAGGGAGTGCCCTGCCCTACGATACCGAAACGTGATGGGCCAAGGCGCGTTGATCTGTATTATTCAGGCTGGTGCATTAGAGCCGGTAATCCCCGAACAGTACTTGGGGTTTTTGTTGTCTGTGCCGCTGATGTTACTGTTTGCTAACACTGTTGTTCTTGTAACCTCCATGACAGTTGAGTCGGGAAAAAGCGCAGGACAAATGACTGCATGCGAAGTTGTACTCTTTCATTACGAAGACATGGGCATTCCCAACGAGATAGCCAAGCTCGGGGTGCGGCAGGGGATGTGGGGAGCTGTCAAGAAGATCGAGCCAGGCCTGCGAACGTACCAAAAGCTGAGACTTTCAGGACAGCCACTCTCTCGGCCGGCTGTCATGGCCAAGATTAACACCAAGGTGAACTCCGAGTTCCTTCACCTCCTGGAGGCAGAGGACAATGGTTCCACGGAAATGGTATCGTCAACCGTTCAGGATAAGCCCGAGGCCTGTCGAGGCGGCATACCAAAGGTCCTACTAGTAAGCGGGATCGTCATCCTCATATGCAGTCTCGACCGAGGGATCTTGACCAAAGCAGTCTTCTTTGGAGTCGCAAGGAGGTTTTCTAACGCGAGGAAAAGGGCTATTACTAGTGGTAAGATTGGATCTTCGGGAGACTGATTTTTTTTCCTCCAACGTCAGGAACATCACTAGGTTGGAGGAAGGTCTGGTTATAGAATTTGTACAACGAAACGAAACGTTTTGGTCCTGCCTTGTCCATATACGCGACCATGTAAACCTTACTAGTAAATGAGATTTGATGTCCCGAGTTAGGTGCAGATCAGGGACAAAAGTAGAAGGATGTTCTAAATTATAGAATGAGAGGTGAAAAAAAACTTACTTCCCTTAATCGGTCCAAATTGGCCAACCCGAACTCCTAAAGGACTAAATTCAAGGCAAGCTGATGTATGTGCACATGTCACGTTGTTGTTGGCATGAATCACCTGGTCAGTACGATGTTATGTTTTTGCTTTTCTTCATTTTGATCAGACGCTTCCTCCGGAGGAAGAAATACCAATACCCAGTTCCACAGGCCAACAAACAAACGGGACGATCGAACCGAGGCAGCAACCTTTTCTTTCTTTGTCATTCACCCCACTCGAAGACAACGAACCAGCACGGAATTTTTCGCAAGCAACTTCGGTAAACGTGTCGGACCTAGATGACAATTTAGTTGCGACAGAAGGTAGTGATGTTCCCTTCGATGTTTTTGTAAGTGGGTTCGGATGTGATTCGCAGGTTTTTGTTGTTTTAGCTGAAGGGGAAGTCGTGTGATTGGGTTTTGCAGGGGGAGGATTCTTGTCTAGGAAATTTGTGCTTTTCTTTAGTATCGGGCTTGCTGGGTGATCGCCATGGCTGTTGCCGAGAATGCAGGAGTCAACATCGGGTCATCGGGTCAGGATTTGGCCGGAGGTGTCGATTCGAGGAGCAGGGATGATGGAACGATCCCCAACCGTTCTACCAAGGTCTCTAATTCTTCAGCCAAGGATCAGAACACTGTTGGTGATGTAATTGATGGCGATAGCGATGGAGATGATCAAGTGGGCCTGATGAGAAGGGATGCGATGAGAGGTCAGAAAGTGATGGGAGTGACAAAGAATGGTGGGTACGAGAATGGGGTGGTGGTAGCCAACAATGGAGTGAGGCACATTGAGGAGTTGGCCAAGATGTTGACCAAGTTGAATCCCATGGCCGCAGAGTTTGTGCCTCTTTCGTTTGTTCCGATCAATTGGTTTTGGGATGACGGAAGAGGGTATGGTTCTGGTGATGGTTTCGGAGTCGAAGAGAATGGATTCGGCTCCATGGGATATCCTCCTCGAAGGGTAAGTTCAGGATTCATGCTTTGATCTTTGATCAGACGTCTTTCTGTTGGTCCGAAGGGATTGGGTCGTTCATCTCTGTTAGGCTTCCTTTGAACTGATCATTTAAAGCCCCGAACGCCACTGCTTTTCTGTTGTTATTAATATTTTCTTTTCAGAGGAGAAACAACCAGAGCAACCGCCGGATCAATAATAGAACTAGCATGGCACAGCGTGAGGAGAGAATTAGGAGGACTGTGTATGTGTCGGACATTGATCAACAGGTACAGAATCTGCTGTATTGATCTGGATTATCATGGAATTGTCATTGGTGCATGTTGGTTCTCAATCTTCAATTGAGCTGTTTCATGGTCTCATTTGTTTCTGTTTTGTTATTTCCTCGTAGCAGGTCACTGAGGAGCAACTTGCTGCACTTTTCAATACGTGTGGCCAGGTAACCTGTTGGATCTGTGTAGTCACTGGTCATTTTATAGTTTGATCATCTAACCCAGTTCACATCTTGATGTAGGTTGTTGATTGCCGTGTATGTGGAGATCCCAACTCATGCCTCCGCTTTGCTTTTATAGAGTTTACTGAACAAGGTAGTTTTTTATTTTTATTACTGGTTATGTTGGCATACCAATACCTTATTCTTCAGTGAAATTCATCCACTGGAATAAACTCTTGCAGAAGGTGCACAGGCTGCTTTAGGTCTGTCTGGAATGATGCTTGGGTTTTATCCCGTTAGAGTTATGCCTTCTAAAACTGCAATTGCACCTGTCAATCCAACATTTTTGCCCAGGGTATAGGACTCATCTGCCGTTGTCAAATCTTCCACGGTTAATGGTATATGATTTTATTACACTTAGTGGATTTTCCATGGTTACTGATTTCTCCTGATCCTTCTTCAGTCGGACAATGAACGGGAGATGTGCTCAAGGACTGTTTATTGCACTAACATTGACAAAAAGGTAAATCATATTAATTAGAAGGAAAATCTATCTGTAAATTCTGTGCTGATTATTTCGCTTCATTCTAGGTTACACAAGCCGACGTCAAGATCTTCTTTGAATCGCTTTGTGGAGAGGTTTGAATTAACCATCTAGCAACAATCATTCCACTACTAAATCAAGCCAAGTTCCAACCAGAAGCTAAAAATATTGCAGGTTCAGCGATTGAGGCTTCTCGGGGACTACCGACATCCAACACGCATTGCCTTTGTTGAGTTTGTCGTGGTAATGCCCTCTGGCCCATTTCTTGTTTTTTTCTGTTTCAAGCCCGTTTGACCGGTGGAATTACTTTCCCATTGTTCATAACTTTCAGAGAAGAATACTTGCCCAATGGCATGATTAAATCCAGCCGGTTTTGTAAGAGGCAATTACAACTGATATTCTGTCGTAATGCTTTCTTTTGTTTCTTCCTTAATGCTGTGTTGCAAGGAATCAATTTCCTCTTTCGAAAGAAGAACATAATTCTCCTTCATATTTGCCATTAAGTAATCAAAGTAATAATCTCTGAAATGCTTCATTTGTTGCAGGCTGAAAGCGCAATTGCTGCTCTCAGCTGCAGCGGTGCAATCCTAGGATCTTTCCCCATAAGGTAGTATATTTTCCTTAATATTGTTGTTATATTCATCGTGAGTGTCAATCGCCACTTCTAACTGGCCCAAGGTTAATCCAACGTAGGGTGAGTCCATCCAAGACTCCAGTAAGGCCGCGGCTCCCTCGACCCCACGTGCCATGATTCTGTTTCCGCCTATCCATCTCTGGGAATGGCCTAACCGGACTAGATACTCTAAATACGTAATTATGTAAACAGGCATTTCACGGGTAGTTCTGTTTTTGTTTGTCGAGGCACTCATACATTTATGAACCGCTCCCAAAACTTTCGTGGTCATCTGGACTTAGCTGAGATGGACGCGAATGAATTTTGAGGATTATGTTAAGACTTTCCTCAGATCCATTGTTGCCGATGTTGCTGAATGTCATCACATGAACATCATACTAGCTTTAAGACAATGTAAGTTGTTCTAGAAGCATTGTAATGACTGCCAATACCTACTTTCATGCGAATCATCTCAAAGAGGCATCTTCCTAAGATTATTGTGAAAGTTGGGATTTTGTCTGTAGCACTGTATAAGAATAATCATTTCCCCGAGGAGGACCAGGTAATCCATTTCTTTTTGTTGGGCTAATGTCATCAGCCTCACCTGATTCATGGAAAGGAACAATTCCATTGTATGAAGCCACCCAGAGCAGGGCTGATTCATGACATGCTGAAAACATAGGATGGATCTGAAATCTTCTAAATGTGCCCACTCCTACTCCTGTTGGCTGGACAAGACCAGTTCTTATGCCTCTGTCCGTGGATGGGGATAAAAATGCCCACTTATTCAGTGAATTAGAGTTGGGGAGGGGGCAGATCACAATTACAAGAGCATTTTGCAAATTGCACCCACCTCCAACTAACCAACCTTTCTTGCCCACCTTCTAGACAAAAACATCAGTGAAATTTTTTGCATATTTTATTGTCTGTGCTCCACCACCTCTCTTTGCAACAACTGATTAGTAAAATCCACCAACCCAAAATGTCTGCAGAAAAAACCCAGGATCTTACATAGAAGCGCCTGTGGCAGAGCAGACTCGGATGGCCTCGAAAGAGATTGATGAGAAAACGGGTGGTGGGCAGAGAGTAAGGCTAGTCATCACGAGGATGCAGCTTCAGCAACTGTTGTCCGAGGAAATATCCATCCATGAGGTTCAGTCGTTGGTCGACGGTGTAACTCTCAAGGGTTTTGGTCCTCTCGCAATTCAAAGACCGAAGCTGAAGTGTATCCCAGAGGGTGACGAGTCCGGTTAACATCTCGCACCGTTGTTTCTTCTTCAATAGCTGCTGGCCTGTTTTTGTGTTTGGTTTGTTGCTAACAACCCGTAGATATAAGGAATGGCAAAAACTTACTGAAGAGACGTGTTAAGCCTCTCTTACATTTACATATATATTACTAGCTAACAGCACACAAACAGGGTTACGAGGTTTTGCTATGTTCTTCCTGGTCTGGATGTCCGTTGGTTGCTTACTGGATTTCCACGTCAAAGACCTTGCGCTCGACTTTCGCCTTTGGAACAGTTATATACAGCACCCCATTCTTGAGCTCAGCCTTAATCTTGTCCTTCTCACAATTATCGGGGAGTTGAAGCCTGGTATTGTAGGTGCTCATGCTACGGCTCGACCACTCCGAGCCCTTCTCGCCTCCCTCTTCCTTCTTCTGCTCTCCCTTAATGATCAACACATCATCCTCCAGTGAAACCTTCACATCTTCCTTTGAGAGACCGGGCATGTCGAACCGCATCTTGATCTCATTCTCATCATCGTGGATGTCCCATGGGGTTCGGACCTCTCCGGTCGCCCTGTTCCTCGAGGGAACGGTCACAAAGGGGTCCTCAAATATCCGATCCATCGTGTCGAGCATCTGCCTCATCGTCCTCATTGGCGAGAAAGGGTCCAGCAAGCCTGAAAGATCATATAACTCACCGTGTCATGAAGATGCTACCAAAACGTCACGACCGTGTGGCTAACCAAACACATTTAACCCTACTTACCGAATGGAGAGACATCAACAGCCAACCGTCCAGGTCTCCTCTCCACAGCCGAGGACTGCTGCCCATTCCCCTGCCCTCCCTTGCTCACATGAACGTCCACCTTGGAATCCCCGTTCTGGTTATCTCCACCCTGCGCTCTCAAGGGCGCCACCATACGTTGCGACTTCCTCAATCCTCTGCGAGGAAAACTGAGGCAACATGGAGACACCTGCGAGCCGGGATGCAGAGCCACCGCCTTGTTG
The DNA here is from genome assembly GCA_029817715.1 of Melastoma dodecandrum. Classification (NCBI taxonomy): domain Eukaryota; kingdom Viridiplantae; phylum Streptophyta; class Magnoliopsida; order Myrtales; family Melastomataceae; genus Melastoma; species Melastoma dodecandrum. The sequence continues at coordinate 1,064,004 of JARUPY010000605.1, forward strand.
CCTAACATGGCGGCAGAGGGAGAGGAGCAGGCCATCGAAGAAGCCATTCTACTCTCTACGCGCTTAGCTTGGATTCAGCTGACTTTACACGAGCTTTTCTCTGTGAGGATGGTTCATTCATAACAGCCAGGATGGGAAGTATATATAGACGTCAAGAGGGGGAAAGAGTTGAGATTGATCTCGAATGTTTGAGAACTCTGGGTGATTTCTTGTCGCTTCGAGAGACGTCCGTGCCTAATCCTTCGCGGGAAGAAATGTTCCTTACCCATAACGTGGAGTTCGCCAGATTTCCAGAAAGTGCTGCTGTCTCTTTTTTTGTTAAAATCCATTAGGGCCCCAAAAGAGAGTGCAATTCAAGGGTCCACTGTGATTACACAAAAATGATTAAATGGAGCCATGACTCGGGCCAGATCGGCCCCGTGGAAACAAACAAAACCCAATCTAAATGGGTTTGGACAATCTTTAGAAGGGGATCCGAGGGCTGCTGTGCATCACTGGGAGATCATAAAATCTGGTCCTGAAAAATATGGTCCATCGTGTCGAGCATCTGCCTCATCCTCCTCATTGTCGAGGAAGGGTCCAGCAAGCCTGAAAGATCATAATTTCACGATGTGTGGCTAACCAAATACAATCAACTACATCTACCGAATGGAAAGAACATCAACAGCCAACCAGTCGGGTCTCCTCTCCACAGCCGAGGACTGCTGTCCTCCCTTGCTCACATGAATATCCACCTTGGAGTCCCCGTCCTTGTTTTCTCCACCCTGCGCTCGCACAGGCGCCTCCATACGATGCGACTTCCTCAAGCCTTTGTGAGGAAAACTGAGGCAACATGGGGACATCTGCAGGCCGGGATGCAGAGCCGCTGCCTGGTTGCCAAACATGGCCGCAGAGGACAAGGATCAGGTCATGGAAGAAGCCATTCTACTTTAGTGCGATTAGCTTGGATTCTCCGCATCCTTTACACGACGTTCTCTCTGTGAAGATGGTTCGGAATAGCTTGGAAAGGAGAGTATATATGAACTTTGAGAAGACTAGATTATCTTGAATATTTGAGAAACTCTGGAACCGATTCTGATCAGGATTGCAAGTTTACCGATGAAATGTTGCTAATTCAGGCCCAAAAGCAAGTGCAACTCAAGTGTTCATGGTGATTACACAAAATTGATCAAGCAAGAAAAAAAAAATACATCATAGAGATCTCAATACACAACAAGGGAATAATGGGTTTGTTTGTAGTTATTCTTGCACGGGAGAGAAGAGAAGAAATTCCAAAGCTGCTGAAGCAGAGGGCATTTGATTGAAGGGTCAAAACCTACTCCTTCACTCATGCTTCAACAAGAGATGGAGGATGTGCAAGGGGAGGAAATCTACTCAGTTGCATCCACGTGCTGTGCTTTCTCGGCTTGTTTCAACTTCTCCAGTTCAGTAATTCTTGTGTCTAAGGAGTCGTGGAGGCTTTTCATCTGCAGGGGATGGAGCAAACTCATTAATGATTTGCTATCAAGAAACGAACTTCTTGTGTGGAAAGACAGAATTATGGGGTGCTACAACTTAGAATCGCCATGGTCGGAAAAAGGTTATTCCTCAACAAAACTAAATCCGTCAAGCCCACCTGGCTCCTCAACAATAAAATAGAGAGAAAAAGAAACATCGGCATTACTTTATCCAGGGATCAAATAACTGGAAATGGTGCGATAATGATTCTGATTGAATTTGGTATTAGCAAAGCAGGAGAATGCCTGAGTTATCCAGACTTAACACTCCCATTGGACTCCTAATTCCCATGAATGCCGTCCATGTGGAACAAGGACAAGATTGATCCTCAATGGGAAAATATACAAAAATAATTATGCTCAATGAGACCATGCACGCAATCGAATCTCAATCCTAGTAGTTCCTACAGGCAATTCTCACAGAGAAAACAACTCATAGATCCAAATCACTTTCTTCTTTCGCCCTAATTTGACGAAACAAAAACATCCTCCAGATCAAGCTTTACTGCGCGCTCAAGACATCGGCATCTTCTTCTCAGCACCAACAAATCAAAACCCCTCGATTCCGAGATCTTCCGCTGACTAAATCAACGAGGCATCGACAACCCTATCGAAACTAAAGCAGAAAAGAGAAAAGCGGGACGACGACGGGGACGAGGATGATGGAGAAGCGAACCTGACGAGAAACGGACTCGTGAGCGACCTTGTAATCGTCGTGGAGTACGTACAGTCCGACGAACGAGGACACGGCCGCTCCGGCGAAGAATGACGCCAACCGAACCCTGAAAACGTACCCCATTTCCCCTCACTTCCGTCCCCCCCACCACCGTCCACCTTCCTCCTGTCCTCGAGGGGCGCCCGAAACTTATGGCGTGTCTGGGCCGGGCCTTTCGTAATAACGGACTGTTTGTCAACCACAACCGTCGCACGTTCCGCCAAAAAACGAAAGAGGAAAAGGTTCAACCAACCGCTAAGTTTGATTTGATTAGTGGCGTGGCAGTGCCGGGGAAATGGGTCGAGCCCGGAGGATAGTTCCCTTTTACCCCCGTAAAACAAAAAATTTTGTCCTATAAGGGAGTAAGTTTCAATATTCCCTTTTCACCGCACCTCCATTTTTTTACTTTCGCTATTACCTTAATTTAGCCAAAAATTTTGAAAAATTTTCAATTAAGTCCTTTAAATGGCCGGAGAAGGAAAATTTTTTAAAAATCCTTCTGAAACTCCTTCTCAATTGGAGTTCGTCCCAGAGTCTAGATTGTCTCCCTTTGGAATTAGTAAGAGTATAAATGATATTTTAACTCAGCTAACAATTGAGGGGAGTACAAAAACTCTAGAAAGCCGAAACCAAATGGCAAAGGAAGTAGGCTCTATAGTAAATAACATGCTAGACGCTCTGGAAAGGGAAAGAAGTTTAAAAATGCCTGAAGCCGAGGCGACTTCTGGACTGGAGAGTACTACAGGAAAACCAGTCGAAAGGTTGAATCTGGGAGGAAGAAATTCCAAACAGAATCAAGGCAGAAGTGTAAATGAAATGTTTAAGGATTCAGTAGCTCCTTACATTTTAGATGCACATAAGCGAAATGCAAATTTGAACTCCCAAAGTGGGGAATTAGCAAAAGACTTAAGGAAAGCCTTAGGTTTGGCAGAAGATGCTCCAGTTCATCTAGACAATCGAACTTTTAACGAACTGGTAACTGCGAAGAGGGAAATTTACAGGCCCGATTATCCTTATAGAACTAAACAAGAGTTTGTTCCAAGGGATAATGTTTTGAAGCATATAATTACCCTGGTGCTTTTCTGGACATAGATTGTAAAAAACACGTATCTGAAAAGATAGATGAGTGGTTATCACTAATTCGAATGTCTGCGTCTGCTGGGATATTATCCCCTGGATCAGTTTATGAATTATGTGTTGTAGCCCTCATGGGAACGGCGCAGAAATACTGGAAATCTTTGGTGGCACATACTGACATCAAAGAAAAGATAGATCAAGCGCTGACCGTTGATGGTGTATTAACAATCATCGCTGATGCATTAAAACGTGAGTTCTGTAGTTTTTCATTATCCACTGAGACTGTGGAAAAAGTGCAATCGTTGACTGCTCTTGTAAAACTACAGATCTGTGATATGTGCTGGTTTGATAGCTACGTATGTGAATTCCAGAAGTATTATTACAATCTGGACGTAGTCTCTCAACAGTTCATATTGGGAACCTTTTTTGCAAAAATTCCAGAACCCTGGCCGGAAGTTGCGCAAAAGGCCTATAAATTACTTCTGAGTGAGGAAAAGATTGTCTTTGGACTCGGATGGAAAATTCAGGCGGTTAAGTACGCGATGAGGAAAGCGTGTACTGAGCTCCAAGTTAAGGAGGCGGCTAAGAAGCTGCCATACCTAAACAAGAGCTGTTGTTCTCAGATAGAGTATGTATCTGGAAGGTATGGATGCGATACTCAAGCAGAATCTGAAAGAACAAGAAACTTTCCAAAGAAGAAAAAATTTGATGGATACAACAAAAGGAAAGTTTGGCCGAAGAGAGACTTCCAGAAGAAACAGAAAGGAGGTCCTGCTTACAAACCAAGAAGGTTTGTGAGGAGACGGACAAACCTTAAGGATAAAGATAGGATCGAAGCCTTTAAGCGAAAGCATGGCAGAGAACCTAAATGTCCAAAAGGAAAACCGTTGAGCAACTGCAATTGTTGCTGGTTTTGTGGATCAATAACCCACAAAGCGGATACTTGTCCTCAGAAGAACCAAAGGAGAGAAAGACTCCGAATGGTGTTTCTGGATGACAGGAGACATGAGGAAGAAATCCTGGCTTATGAACCTATAGATGAGCAGGATATTTCTGACTTGGACTCGAAAGTAGAATCTATCTATGAAGTTGTATCAAATTATGATACAGACTCAGAGGATGATTCTGATCTCTGGAAAATGCATCTGTTCATGATGAGAGCAGAGCAAAATGGAGATGGTGATGAGATGGTTCCCTTGGAAGCATCGAATCAGGTATTGGAGGAATCCCACCAGTACGAAGATCCATCCCAATCAGTGCTGGAATGGAGGTTGCCTAATGTTAATGTGAGGGAAGTCTATAATGTGTCGAGATTTAATTTTAGATCGATAATAGACATCTCACAAACAGAAGCAACGGCTCAAGTTACAAGCACGAAACTTGAGACTTTGGATATCCCATTACTCATTGTACAACGCATTAGGGAAACCATGCAACATGCGAGAGGTACACATTGGGTTAATCCAAGTAGGATTGATTCCACTATTTCATCTTCCAGCGGACAGTCCTGTGGTAGCAGTTGTAATCGATAAACGATGGCGAGAGTTTAGAGATCAGCTGATATCAGGTATACAGGCCAATCTTGCACACGGCCTTGTATGGTTCCATATGTAAAAAGGTTTATGAGTCTGAACCTCAAGGAGGCTAGACAGACTAGACTATTGAGGTTGCAAGAGTGGTTTAGCTATTATAAATTCGATGTTGAGTATATCTCTTCAGAGAAAAACATAATAGCCGACTCTCTTTCTAGAGAACTTGCAGATGGATCCCGCAGCAAAGAAGAAGATCTGCTGGAGATGCAAGCAGGAGGGACACTCCAAGAAGGTATGTCCTAATCCTATCAAGAGGGAAAGTGAGCATAGTGATGCTGGTTTAAATTCTGGAACGAAATCAGCTTTGTGCTGGCAGTGTAAGCGACCTGGACATAGATCATTCGAATGTCCCAGTAAGCTGAAAACTGCGGATGCCCAGAAGGGTGTGGCTAATCTCAAGGAGAAGGTATTAACCAACTCCAAGAGACAGGCGGAAACAGATCTCCAGAAGGAGATGGTTGATCCTAAGAAGAAGGCCCCGACTAACTTCAAAGGAAAGACGAAAGATGATTCCCAGAAAGGAATGGCTGAACCAGAGGAAAAGGTAATAACCAATTCCAAAGGGAAAGCGGAAAAAGATTCCCAGAAGGGAATGACAGGTCCTAAGGGTAAAGACGATGTCAAGCCCAAAGGAAACATGAATGAAGATCTTCAAGAGAAGATGGCTGATCCGGAAGAGGTAAGCCCTAAAGGAAAAGCGAAAATGACAGATCTGAAGGAAGAAGCTCAGGCTGATTCCCAGGAGAAAGCCAGAAAGAAAAAGAAAGCAAAGCAGCTGAAGTCTTCTGGTCCCAAGAAGGACGGTAAGGTTGAAGAACCTTGGTGGTCTCCTTTGACCATGGAGCAGTTTAATTACTACCGTAACCATTTGACCAAAGAGCAGAAAATCTCTATAAACCAAGCTGTAAAATCCTACAAAGCTTTGTTACAAAGCAAGGAGGAACAAAAATAAAGGGTAAATAGTGAGTATGCTAAGGAGGAAGCTAAGTTTAAAGCTTTCATTGGCGAGCAATTATTCTGAAGGAAGAACATCCTGACGATGCGGCTGACATAGAGTACGACGAGTATTTCAATTACGAGATACCCGTAACACTCGAAGGTAATCCTCAAACTCAGGAGAACCTTGAGGAAGTAATTCCTGAAGGAAGTTCAATTGAACCTGGTGAGCAAGCTCATGATGACGAAGGTCATGAAGATCTAGACAGATCTTGGTTTTTTGATTTAGACTCTTTCGAAGATGGATCCCTATCTTGGGATGTCACTGTTGTGTGTGGATGACTTATGGGAGGTATTAAAAGGATTTTTTTTTTGGTTGCCCGCCCGATTTCCGGAGCTTCGCTCCGACTAATTCGGACTCGACCCGGATAGGACACCTGGCTATGGTGAGTGAGTCTTCCAACAGGGGTGTCTGCGTACGGTAGGTTTCGAACCCGAGACCTCCTTAAGCGAATCCAAACTCCTTACCACTTGGACCAACCCCATGTTGGTGTATTAAAAGGAATTACCAAACTCAAATTAAGTTTTTCGCAGCAAAGGCGATTGAGTACATCAAAGATCTGGAAGCCAAGTTAACTTACAAGGCTGCATATGGGGAAGAGTTGTCTAAATCGGTACGAGATAGATAACAGATTCTCACAACGACTATGTACATATTACCACTGGAAGTTAAAGACTATGAGACTTCAAAGGTGGTGGTGGATATGAGAGAATCCTCACTTGAGGAGAACTCTGTACTTCAACCGTATCTACACTGGATATCGGAGAAGTGGCCATCCCTGAGGATTAGTTCAGGTATGGTGGGAGTTGCTTTACCTTATTTATATGCGGGGTTTGTTGATATTTTGGAGATCGATATATCAGAACCGGAACAGATAAGCCCACTACCTCATTTGGTAAAGTTCATACTTGGGTGCCTTGGTTATGGTTCAAAATATGTCACGGCGCTGATTACTAGCACTATGATGGAGGAGGAAGAACATGAGCAATATGGGAAAGTAATCCTTCCCAATATGCAAGTGTGGGATATCCATCCTAGTGAAAGTAGGCATCTGACAGAACCTCAAAAATAGGACCTCGATCAGAGGGGTTTATGGCACAAGTATTACAAGGATAAGACTATAAGAAATGCCATAAAGGTTGAGTTTCTGAAAGATGTGCTGGAGCACATTTTTGCCCGCAAGGAGCTATATTATGTGCTCAGTGACGGGATGACAACTGTCACAATTCTCCATTCTTATCTCAGCTATGCAGATGAGCAGGCAGGAGAGCGAGGATGGGAGAGAGTTCTGGATCTTCTAGATAGTTTCTGGAAGAAGGAGAACTCTGAACTGTGTCTCCGGACGGATACCTTCGAGGTCTGGAGTAAGATCGCTGACTACATCGACAAAACCTTAGCACAGAGAATCAAACAAGATGAAGAGAGAGCCAAATAAAATGCTGATCAGGGACTCTTGGAAGGAACTGGCGAGTCTTCACACGCCAGAGAAGAAAGAATCTCCTTAGATGAAGCAGTGATGTAGAAAGGAGATAACAATTGTATAGAGATAGACTAGGCAATTTTGTAGTCTAGTTAGCTTTTATAAGCTTTGTAAAAGCAGATTATTTTTTACTTTTGAGCTGGCAAACAGTGTATAGGCACCAGCTTGTTTGTGTATATATTTCATAACCCTCTACCATTTTCGGAGAGGCAATTTAAATAGAGAATTTTCTCTCACATCTCTCTGAGTCAAAATTCTTTGATTGTTCTCCAGGGATACCTTAAGGAATCAAGAGAAGTTAGAATTAATCAAAATTGATTAAAACTAACTTAAGGTTAGATTTGCAAATCGAAACCTTGAAGGAAAGTCTTTAAGACTAAACCTTGTGTTCTGGATGAGGAGTGTCTATATAAGACCCTCGTGGTAAGGGCAGTTGAAAGACACAGAAGACCTTCTCCCTCTCACAGATTCTCTAGGTTGAGAAGTGAGTGTCTCTTGAATTCCAATAAGTTGCGGAAGCTTGGTGAACCCCGAAGCTACCAACTGGATTGAGGTATGGTAAACATCTTGATTTAAGTTGTTTATGTTTTGAGAAAAAACTTTAATCAAAGAGATTAAAGTGGTGCATTGCACGAGTCATTCTTATGACTGATTGTCCGAATCCTGAACTATTACATTTAGATCACGGTGTGGGCAAGGATTCTACTACTGGTCTTCTCAATACCATAGTAGATCGTCTTGAAAATCTATCGGCACAGATATCACAAATATCAAAGCAGATAGAGAGTTATTCTAAGAAATTAGAAGAGCTGACTCTAGTCCAGAGTGAATTCGAGGAATACTTCCTTGAAGGTAAGTCCAATCTCGGATTTACGGCAAGTTCAAAATATTCAAACGAATATTTGAGGTTGGTGGAACGCCGACGACAAAGACAATTGGGAAAACCTCTTAAGTTCGATTCCTGGCTTGTCTGAAGAATATCTAGCATGCTGATATCTAAATCTATCTGGAGTTGATTTGCATCGCTTATCTTCAGTTAGACAATTGGTATCAGAGCCGCTTAAGTAAAGTTTCCTAATTCGATCTTGAAGGATTAATTTTGGGTTAAAAAATTGGTTAAGAAAAGTTTAGGAGAAAACTGCCGTAAAACGGTAATTTTAAAACTCGCGATCGTAGAAGGAAAAATTATTTTGGGGACCACCATAAAAAGGAACATTTCTCTCGAGCCCGTCAACGGAACGAAAGTCAACCGTGTTTGTTTAACTGCGTTATTACGATCATCGTCTTCTAGCATTGTCCCAGTTTTGGGGGGGGTATTTACATTTGATTTGTTTTTTTTTAATTGGGCTGAGGGTATAGAGAGAAGTAAGAGAAGTCGGCGTGGTTACGTAAAAGTAAAATTAATCCCAGGATAAACATCATCCTCCTGATGTTTTCGGTCAAAATAAGCGATGCATGTTACGTTATATGATTTGGGTTGGTCACCTACTTCTCCCTGTTCTCTTCGGACCTTCCCAATTCTCCCACTGCCTCTCTGTCTTGGATCATTGGTACCGAGCTTTTAACCAAAAAGTTAAGGTGTGTCAGCTCCTATTTAATGATGAGTAATTGTAATTAGGAACAGATTAAATTAATTAATTAAGGGTGTTTTGGGGGAGGACAGACAGCATAACACACTCTCCCCCACTCCAACCCACATACACTGTCCGTCGGCCAAATAAACGCGTCTCCCCCCCCTCGCCCGACTTCATCCTTTTCCTTCGAATTCTCCGCTGTCTTGTCTACACCGGCCTGCTTCTTCTTCTTCTTCTTCCCTAATTACTACTACTAGTATTGTTTTATTAACAACTACTGCTACTTCAACAACAACAATAAATGTGAATGAGTGTTTCTTTTTTCTTTTTAATTTTCTTTCTGTCAAGCTCCAAACTCGATTCTCTCCCTCTTCTCTTCTCTTGTCTTCTCTTTCCTTTCCTTTTCCTTCCCCACCATCACCATTTTTACTGAAACCCATTTCTCAAAAGACCTTTTCCATCCTCTTTTCCGTTACCCCCTCCCCCACCCCCCGCGTTGACCATTGACTGCCCCTTAGATCGGACGCACCTCCCTCCCCCACCCCCTCGATGGGGCTGTGCTGCACCAAGCAGAAGTCCGTCGCCACCGCCGCCACAACTGTCGTCCCCTCCAACAACCACCACCACCCCGCCACCACTCCGGTTGCGGACCGCGGGAATGATCGCTCCAAGCCTTCGCCTAGGCGTTCCCCTGCCAGGGTGCCTCCGTCTGCTGAGGCGAACTCCTTCACCGGGAGCCCGTTCGCCAGCCCGCTTCCTGCCGGCGTTGCCCCCTCGCCTTCCCCCGCCAGGACCCCGCTCAGGAAGTTCAGATGGCCGCTTCCCCCGCCGTCCCCTGCCAGGCCGATCATGTCCGCGATCGCCAAGAGGGAGGCCGGCCGGGGCGGGCCGAAGAACGGTCCCATTGCAGAGGAGCGGATCGAGGGGGAGGGGGACGCGGAAGGGGAAGGGGAGCCGCAGCTGGATAAGTACTTTGGGTACGGGAAGAATATCGGGGCGAAGTTCGAGCTTGGTAAAGAAGTTGGGAGAGGGCATTTCGGGCACACGTGCTGGGCCAAGGGGAAGAAAGGGGAGCTCAAAGGGCTGACTGTGGCCGTAAAGGTCATTTCTAAAGCTAAGGTGCGTTGTGGTATGTGTTTTCCTTCATTCGCTGGGTAATGGAATGTGGTCGCAGTCTCTTGAAGGCATACCGTGCCAGAAAATCGTAAGTATGAATGAATTTGATTTCGCGAGTTAGTTCGTCCAATATGGTTGCCTGGAGAATTATGAACTGGGCAAAGTCGCGCTGCCGTTGCACGAATAGCATCTCTACTGGATGAAGCTAGTGATCTTGGCCGTGGAAGGCAGATTCATTGCGTTGTTGCTCGCAGTGACGTGATCCAGTTTTGGCTTGCTCCAATATGTTTAAGAGAGCTCATTCGATGAGACGATGATTGCCATAATAGCAATGCAAGCGAAAAGTATATAGATAGAATCCTGCCAACTGTCAAGTAGTTAATTGATCTAAGAGAGCTCCAAGAGGAAATTAGCTCAGTTATACGATTTTTGGTGACATGCAGCTATTGGTGCATTCCCTTTGTTACTTAGATTTTTATCCAGAATTTACTAGTCTTTCTCTAAGTGGTACTCGATCCCTTTGAACTGAAAAGGTGATTGCACCTTCGTAATATATGGGAAGGCTACAAGCAGGTCCTGGATAGTTGGGGAGTTCCCGTTATGAATGGGGCAACTCCACAGAGGAAATGATTAGTGTATTTGGATTTTGATTGTTTTCTATAAGATGTTTGTGCTTGATTTCTTACTTTTTCCGAGTTATTGTTTAGCTGCACGGATATTTCTAGGGTTCCTGTGAACATGATGCTTAGGGGAAGTATCATATTATGGATGAAGGTGTTGTTCAAAATCCTATTCGAATGTGATGCGATCCAACTGTCCTGTAGGCTTCTCCTTATAATAGATGGCAATTCTTTGACGCTAATGGTCGTTTGTCTTGCTGGTGGATCACAAATGGCATTCTCTCCGTCCTAATTCCAATCCCAAGTTCCTTTTCCTTTTTGGCATTGTGTTGATGACAGCTGGGTATTGTTTGACTCAGGGATCTTTTAGGAAGTGTACTGATCTAATCTGTCAGTAATCATGCCAAGAAGTGACAGTGTTTGTTCTGCAGATGACAACAGCAATATCGATTGAAGATGTCCGTCGAGAGGTCAAAATTTTGAAGGCCCTCTCAGGGCATCGGCATCTAATAAAGTTTTATGATGCTTTTGAAGACGTGAATAACGTCTACATAGTCATGGAGTAAGCATTTTCTTAATTTCATCATAATTTAAACCTTGAAAGCTTAATGCGTATTCGATTCTAATCTATACATCGATGTTCTGTATAATGATGTTTCCTACACTTTTTGTAGATTGTGTGAAGGAGGAGAGCTGCTGGACCGAATTTTATCCAGGTAATATTTCAGTTTTTCACAAGAGATGTTGACTTCTTTGTTGTAGTGGTCAATGAATTATCGGTGATTTCTTTTCTTATGGCTTGCTGCTGTAGAGGTGGGAGATATAGAGAAGACGAGGCCAAACCAATTGTTTTGCAGATTTTGAGTGTAGTTTCTTATTTTCATCTTCAAGGTGTTGTGCACCGTGACCTAAAGCCCGAGGTTTGTCTTTTCAGATTAATCCTGCCTAGTGTCTATTCTCGGACAATGGATTTCTCTTAATTCAGTCAACTTTTTCTCCATGACCTTTGCTTCAGAATTTCCTTTTCACCACAAAAGATGAGGATGCTCCAATGAAGATCATAGATTTTGGCCTGTCTGATTTTATCGGGCCAGGTAGTTTGTGATTCTTGCCCGTGAACCTTCGCATTTGCGGTAACTTGTTATTAATATTCTTTCACCTCCCATAAGCCCCTTACATGACAATGCTTGGATGCAAGACACCTTTTGTTTTGGTAGGCGGCTTACCTTAAAGCAATTAATGTGGAGTGACTCTCCACACACATCCAAAATCACGTTACTCTACCTTGTAATCTCTGTGTGCTTTTCTTGTTTGGTTGATTTTTTTGGCGACTGTGTCTATACTATAATCCCATTATCACATAAGTTATCTATTGAATGTGTCAGTTGAGTTAAGATTAGCTCCTTTTTCATTTTGAAATGTCATGGAAACTTGCCTTGTGTCAGTCCCCCTACAAACAGGCTGCATAATAAATTTGAGGGAGATGTTAATGACAGAAGTTGTCGATGCTCTTTTGTTGGACATGCATCACTTTCTCAACATGGAAAACAGTCAATTGTGGCTTTTACTTACATAGATTGTTTCTGCTTGACAGGTCAGCGGCTAAGTGACGTTGTTGGCAGTGCTTATTATGTTGCTCCTGAAGTACTGCATAGATCATATAACCTCGAAGCAGACATGTGGAGTATTGGCGTCATCACATACATATTGTTATGTGGAAGCAGACCATTTTGGGCTCGAACTGAGTCCGGAATTTTTCGATCTGTATTAAGAGCAGATCCCAACTTTCAAGATTCACCTTGGCCTGGGGTATCTGCCGAGGGGAAGGATTTTGTTAAAAGGCTTCTAAACAAGGATTATAGGAAAAGAATGACAGCGGCCCAAGCTCTGAGTAAGATATTCTTTGTTAACATGGGGAATGTTGTTTTGTGGAATTACTTAATTTCCTTGTGGGCTGTTATTTGTCAAATCGAGTTAAACATTCATTCCATCTTCTTGTTTTCGTATCCTCTCATCGTACTGAATTGCATGCTATCATTTCCCATAATTGCAGCCCACCCGTGGTTACGGGATGAGACACGGGCTGTTCCTCTCGATATCTTGATTTTCAAGCTGATAAGTTCATACATTCGGGAAACACCTTTCAAGAGAATGGCATTAAAGGTTATCACACTTTCTATAGCCATCATTTAGATTTGGCTGATTGAAAGATAAAAACGAGAGGATTGTAGCAGTTGGCCTACTTACCAGAGTTTTCCGAGTGAAAATCAGAGCTATTTGGAATAAGTGTACCATACTATGATAATTTTTTCCTGTTCATTCACTGATAGAGATAGATATTTATTATACATAATTTTTCATCCCGTGTTTGCAATGCATGCAGGCTCTCTCAAAAGCTTTACCAGAGGAAGAACTTGCTTACCTGGAAGCTCAATTCAGTCTTCTAGAACCAAGGGATGGATATGTTTCCCTGACTAACTTCAGAACGGTCGGCATTCTCTCTCACACACAATTTCTAATCCTATCTTTCGTACTTGATTACCAAATTTTATTGGTTACAATCACGATATTTCTTTAGGTGAAAATTATTCATGCGAATGACTGCATGGACCTTGCTATCCTGCCTTAAATCCTCGACTTGTATTATGTGATTTGCTATCATTGATGAATTCTGCTGTTGTGTGTAGGCTTTGATGAAAAATGCAACTGATGCAATGAAGGAGTCGAAGGTGCCTGAAATTCTGGATTTGGTAACTCCTCTATAATCTGCGTCCGAATCCTTGTGATTGATCAGTTTAGTTTGTGAAGAGCTGCCTAATTTCAATCTTCCTTTTGTTTATGGACGTGATTGAAGATGGAGCCGCTGGCGTACAGGAATATGGATTTCCAAGAGTTCTGTGCAGCATCAATAAGCCCACACCAGCTTGAGGGTCTGGAGGACTGGGACAACATCGCGACCGCCGCTTTCAACTACTTTGAACGAGAAGGGAACCGTGTTATTTCCATCGACGAACTGGCACGGGTACACAGTAGTGTTTTCATCGTCATCGGGCCGCTCCTCAACCTATACTTTGAATGTGTTTGGAAATTGCATTCCGACTGCTTTTCAATGCTGCAGGAGATGAACCTGGACTCTAGGGCTCATTCGGCACTGGACAACTGTATCCGGAATTCCGATGGGAAGCTGAGCTTCCTCGGGTACACCAAATTCTTACATGGGGTGACGCTTCGGAACTTCAATACTAGGCAGAGGTCGTCGTAGTCATATGTCTGTTTGTAGCGGGCAGGGATTTGTGTTTTATGGTTTCATTTTATCACCCCCCCCCCCCCTCCACCACCAAAATTGGCATTTGAAGATGTATAGAATTAGGAGGATGTTAAAATTGTTTTGACTAGTGAGAGCACAATACAGCAGAAGGCTTGGCCAGGGCCAGGCCACTGATGTCATATTAAAACAGGTTTGAATACCATATCTGTATGATTTGTGAGTGGATGAAACAGGTTTGAATTGAGAATATGGCTCTTGCTATATTTTCTGATGTGCCTCGTCAATTTACAGCGCGCCTGAGTACATCGATGTAAGAAGAAGGGGGAGGTTGGCGTGTGGAAGAAAGCGTGTACTCTTCCAAAACAGTCAGTCGAGATTAAGTAACCGGGGGATGCTTTTGCTGGAGAAACTGTCCCATTGTCTTAACGCCGCCCCGCTCCCTCTAAAAAAGGTTGGGTTTTTTTATTTTTTCAGGCGAACCATATTGGTAAGAAGTATCGACATATTTTATAAAAATGTTTTGGGAACTAAGAGGAACAAATCTCTCGTAGAAGGCCCATCACAAAACTTGTCCAAGTCAACTTCCTCAATTCAGTTAAAGTATATGTCGTAACAAATAGATGGATTCATTGTACAGGCTGCGATGTTGTGCATGTAAGGAATGATGAAAGAGAAGAGCGACGCGGCATTTTCTTCTTCTCCAGTTTTCCATCTTCTTCCTCTCCTCCTCTTTCCTTGTTCCGTAGCCGGGAGATTCGAAATGCTTCAAAGACACACTGCTTTCCCAAACAATCACCGGGAATTTTGTCCTGTCGAAAGTCAGACGACCCAGAAGCACTTGTGATGGCGATGGTGGTGGTGGTGGTGGTGGTGGTGTCGGTGGTGGTGGCTCTCATTGTCCCTGTCGATCGACTTCTGGACTGAACGAAACTCCTCGATGTGGCAGGGTATGTTGATGAGCCCCTCCTGGTTGAAACCGTACTCTTCCTCGGCCTCCTGAAGCAGCCTCCCGAACAGGGGATGGTTCACATAGCCCACCGGGACCACGAACCTCCTCCTCTGCTCCTCTCCCTGACCTACCGAAACCGCGATGCAGCCCTTGGGGACGTCGGCCTTCCCCATGCCGCCACTCTGGTTGACCTCCAACTCCGGCACAACTGGCATAATCGCGAGGATAGAATTGTGAGGGTCTTATACACCGCTATATATATATATATAGACACAAGAGGGGGAATTGGTCAATTCACGTGAGAGTAGTGTTTAGTTTATTATTACGGAAGAAGAATAGATGGAGACGCGGACAAAGCGAGGAAGCCTCGCGGTGTGTCTAGACGAGGGTTTTAGTTTATTACATTTGTTACAGATGAGTGTCGTAAGGAAATGAAATAAGGTCGTAATCTCGGGAGGGTGAGATTTTGTTTGTATTAAACTTCCATGCCCATGTGGTTCAACTCAAACACACACACGGAAGGGAAACAGTGTTGACTTTTCTTCCCTTCTTATTCGATTCTAATTATATGTCGCTGTTAATGGGCCTGGGCTTTCCCAGAAGCCCGAGATCCAATGCATATTGACGTCACCGATGACGTCAACATGACGTCCGAGGTAATGGAAGAAGCCGAAGCTTTGGACGCGGGAGTTAGCAACTGAGAAAAGCCAGGAATCTTCTAAAATCTAAAGGCTAACTAAGAATTACAAGAGAAATCCTCAGTCAAATCGAATCAATCAATGAATTTTAATCACGTCACGAGTAAAGACTCTAATCCCAACCCAAAATTTGGAGCGATTTAACTCTTTGCGCATCATGCCACCCTGTTTAGTATGGCCTCACTGCCATCCTCCTCCATGATTGCGGCCGCGGTCGTCCCCATCGATCCCCCGTGATCGTCCCTGCAGGGGTTCCACGTGCAACACTCCCCGCCTGCTGCCAACGCGTCCACAATTGGACTTATGACCAAGATGCCCTCCCCTGCGACAGCCGGCGCGAGCGTGCAGAGGAACACCCCGAACGTGACCCCGCTGTGAGCAGACGTGCCGGGGATGCATAACACATTGAGTACCAGCAGCATGATCTCCAAAGGGAGCGGCACGAGGACCCCTAGGGCGATAGCGTGTGTCCTCAGCAGGAGTCCCTTGTTGATCACTATCCGGATGATCTTGTAGGAGGAGAGCGCGAAGCCCATCCAGAAAATTATCCCAAAGCATCCAAACACGATGGTGGACATCAGCGGGTACGTGCACACGGTCGTCTGGGAGGGCCCTTCCCCGGACGTGTAGGAGCTGCGGGTGAAGAGCTCGGGAAGGCTGTCGTCGAAGGGGGAGAAGAAAACAAACATGGTCTGGAGGACGAGCATCGGGAGGCAGGAGAAGAGGACGGCGGAGAACAAGTGGGCCGCACAGGGCGGCGGCTTTGTTGACGAGTTGAGGAGGAAGAGAAGGGTGAGGAGGATGGAAGGCTCGAGGAATCCGAGGGAGAGGGTGACATGGAGCTGGCAGAGGAAGGGGTTTCCGCCGAAGATGGGGATCAGCTGGGACACGGACCAGAGGGAGGAGGATGATACGAGGAGGATCCGGACAGTCCACAGGGAGGAGAACCGGAGGAGGGGCGGGGAGGCAATACACTTCTGCCGTAAGTGGAGGATGAATGCCAGGGAGAGGAAGGAGAGGACGAGGACGGCAACAATCAGAGAAAAGGAGGCGAGTTCGAGTAGAGGCAGCCTTGATATCACGACCATCTGATCGCGAACCGCAGCACAGATGCAAAAAAAAAGGAAGCCTATATCAGACCGACAACCCTGGTCGCCTATATCAGACCATGGCCGCCCGTCTTTCAGATGGAAGGGATCAACAAAAGCCGGCTACGGGAACCCACGGGAGTAAGAGGGACCCGGCGGGTAGGACCAACAGGAGGACAGGGCGCCGACACGCACGATGAGATGTGGACGTGATGATTCAGCGGTTGCAGCCAGGGGGTGGGAGAAGAATGACATGGGCGATGCTGGTTTGTGGTGGGAGGGAGAAAATATTTGTCTTTTTTTTTTCTTTTTGAAAGACAAATCTTGTTCTCCCCAACCCGCCGGGAGAAGAAGAAGAAAATCACAGGCTGGGGGTTAAGAATCGAAGAGGAAAGAGTTGTTAATATTTCTCAAAGATCATTTCTTTTCTTTTTTGGGAGGGAAAAGGCAACGAAGATCGTTTTTGTTTCTCTTTTTTTTCTTTTTGAGGGCGTTCGTTCCCTTTGATTTCGGATATATTAAGGAAAGGACAGGTTGGGGTTTCATTTAAACCCCAAAAACATTTGCGTCCTCACTGTCGTGACTGTACATCATCGATATTTGCTCTCCTTCTTTGTGGTCCAACTCCTTCGGATCGACCCAATGCCTTCCAAACCAAAGCCCTTTCCCTCATTTTGTCCCCCAACGAACATCGTGAGTTTGTCGGAAGTAGAAGAAACATGAAAAACGCGAATGGAATGGCTGTGTGACAAAGAACTCGGGAGTCATAATATTGTTGTTCGTCTTGTTGGGTGGATTCCCATTTGAGATTTTCTTTGCTTTTTTAAACAGGGATTGGTCGACAAAAAGCCCTGTAAGAAGGGCGTTGTTGAGAATGGTAAAAATTGTTCATCCTCTTTTGCGTACATGCATTCGGATGGATAGATTTCCCAGATCTTGAACGAACGTAGTACGTCATCCCTGTCTGTAGAGATCAGATTGAATTGAATAAACAAAAAGGATGAAGAGGAACACAACTTCGTGATGGGACTGAGAAAAGGCGACAGGAATAATCCAAAAAGAAGAAATGAATGAATGTTTTGTTTGAAATGGTTTATAATAAGTCGAAAGAGGCTTTTTCGGTGTAAATGAAATGACCGACATGTGGAGTGTGGTCGGTCTCAAGGCGTCTTCTAGACAAAGGCCACAAGACATGACCTTTCATTTCGAGGACCCCCTAGATACTATGGTAATATGATAGCTGCCGACGACGACAAAGATCCCCGTGTCCTGTGTCCTGCGACGGGGAAGTCGCGACGTCACCTGTGATTTCAGGGCATGATCATCCTCCGTTACCGGGCGGAACTCATCTGCAGCAGGGATTGGTCGGAAGTCGAAAGCAGAGTGGTTGGGGGGAATGAAGCCTGGTCCGAGGCGAAAGAAATGCTTCTCCAGAGTCGCTGGCCTTGAACCAGGCAGCATTCCCCGCAACATCTTCCGCTTTACCCTGTCCACCATTCAAAGAGGGTGGGTGGTCTTGAGATGGTGAGAAAGAGGGGAGAGGGGAAGAGAGTGTGTTCATGGGATTATGTCTGAAACCAGTTGTATTGTAAGGCATATATGATTGCTCTGACGGTCGGCCAAGACAAAGATGAAGAGAAGCTTTCTGAACAAAATCTCTCACAAAGAGAAAAAACAGAAAAACCCCTTAATAATTACAACCCACATTCTATTCTGTACCCCACCGCGTCTACTCTCAACCGTCTAATCAATTACCCCATCAGCAATTACATTTATACCCTAACAAGTGAATCAATAAAAGAATGTCAGGCCTCAATATCTAAAGTAACAGCCCATGGACTTTCCCCATCCTCATCCGGGCTCATGTGTTTGAGCCCTCCGATGCCTTTGCTTACACTCCCCCTCAAGATGGGAGTTATGTATATCTTTGACTCCCATCTTGCCAAGTAGAAGATTTAGCCTCCCAGGATGTATTGCCTTAGTAAAAATGTCTGCAAGCTGTGATTGGGACTGCATATGTAATATTCTAATAACACCCGCATCTACCTTCTCTCTTACGAAGTAAAGATCGATTTCCAAATGCTTCGTGCGTTCATGAAACACGGGGTTCTTGCTGATGTGGATAGCAGACTTGTTGTCGCAGTACAATGTGATCGGCTCCTTCGTAATTACGCCCAAATCCGCCATTAATGCCTTCAACCAGATTATCTCAGCTGTTGTAGAAGCAATGGCTCTGTATTCAGCTTCCGTAGAGCTGCGTGACACGGTATTTTGTTTCTTCGATCGCCAACTTATGAGAGAATCACCCAAGAATATGCTAAAACCGGTCGTTGACTTTCGGCTCATGGTGCATCCACCCCAGTCACTGTCAGAAAATGCCTGTAGCCTTGGCTCTGTCCCACTTGCAAAGAAAATACCTTTTCCTGGCGTGCCCTTTAAATACCTCAATGCCATACATGCTGCATCCCAGTGCCTTTTCGAAGGCTTATCCATGAATTGTGCTAGCACATGCACAACATAGGTTAAATCTGGGCGCGTGAACCCCAGATAGATAAGCCGCCCTACCAGACGTCTGTATGCACCAGCATCAGCTGCTACCTCATCCCCCTCTGCATGTGCAAGTCTATGATTAGGCACAATTGGTATAGAACAAGGTTTCGCACCTAACTTCCCCATATCCTCCAACAAACGAAGTGCATAACCCCGCTGTGAAATGAATAAACCAGCTCTGGATCTTGCAATTTCAAGCCCCAAAAAATATTTCAAAGGACCTAGATCCCGGAGCTTGAAATGACTCTGCAAGTGTTCCCGCAGTGCATTAATAAGCTGAATATTCGAACCGGCAACTGCAATGTCATCCACGTAAACAAAAACTCCTAGAAAACCAGCTGAGTCTTGCTTAGTAAATAGAGAGTAATCAGCCTTGGATTGAATGAAGCCATAACCACGCAGACATGCGGTTAACTTGCTATTCCATTGACGTGAAGCTTGCTTGAGGCCATAGAGAGATTTACGAAGCTTACATACCAATGGTGCACCCGCAGAGCACTCCCCCTTAACTTCTAGTCCCAGTGGCAGTTGCATGAATACCTCCTCAAAGAGATCTCCATTAAGGAATGCGTTATGGATATCAAACTGACGTAATTCCCATCCTCGTACAGCCGCCACAGCCAAGAAAGACCTTATTGTCGAGTGCTTTGCCACCGGGCTAAAAGTCTCTTCATAATCAAATCCCTCGCGTTGAGTATATCCTTTTGCCACCAAACGTGTTTTGAACCTCTCAACAGTCCCATCTGCCCTCATTTTGGTTTTGTAAACCCATTTACACCCGATAGCACGTTTCCCAGGCGGTAAAGGCATCAACTCCCATGTGTGGTTGTCTGTCAAAGCTCGTAGTTCGCAGGCCATAGCTTCCTGCCAGTGTGGGATACTCCTTGCTTCACCATAGCTGTGAGGCTCACGATGATCCTCCAGGGACACTAGAAAGGCTTTATAAGAACTGGACAACTTATTGTAGGAGATAGAAGGAATAATGGAATGAGAAGTAGAGGTAGTCAAAGCTGCACTCAAGTCAGATGAATCAAGACTTACCGAATCGAGAGTCAGGCCATGGTGGTAATCATGAAGATATTTGGGAAGCTTGTGCACTCTCTTGCTCCTCCTCAAGTTAGTGTCATTGGCTGATGGGTCTGGAACAGGGGTTTGGACAGTTTTTGAAAGAATTGGTTCTGTTTGTTGGGGAAAGGGGTCGGGTGGATAGAGTGTGTGAGAGGAGACAGAGTCATATGCTGGAAAATTTGTAACGGGTAGAACTAGAGAAGATGGTGCAGATTTCAATATATCAGGATCATTTGCAAATGGGAAAATGGACTCATAAAAGCAAACATCACGTGAAATGAAGACTTGATGCGAAACAAGATCAAACATAAAGTAGCCTTTCACATGAAAAGGATATCCTATAAAGATGCACCTTCTAGCCCTCTTAGCCAGTTTCTTTCTACCAGAGGATAATGTGCATGCAAAGCTCAAAGAACCAAACACACGCATATTATGCAAAACTGGTTTCTTACCAAACAATTTCTCATATGGTGTGGCTCCAAGCAAAACTTTACTAGGCAAACGATTGATGATATGAGCTGCAGCCATCAGAGCATAACCCCAAAATTGAGAAGGAAGTTTTGCTTGAAACAACAAGGCTCTCGTTACCTGTAAAAGATGCTGGTGTTTCCGCTCCACAACACCATTTTGTTGTGGTGTGGCTACACAAGAGGTTTGATGTATGATGCCATGCATTTTGTCGAAATTTGGTAAATGAAACTCCGTCCCATTGTCACTCCGAATGGCCTTTACAGTTGTGTTAAATTGAGTCTTTATAAGCTGATAAAACTCACACAGGAAAGATCTTACTTCTGATTTGTTATGCATGAGAAAAATCCATGTCACTCGTGTATAATCATCAACAACAGTCAAGAAGTAACGATAACCATGCAAAGCACTTTCTGAATTCAGTCCCCAGATATCACAGTGTAGTAAATCAAATGGACTAGTTGTTTTGATGCCACTCAATGGGAAATCCTGCCGTTTTTGTTTAGCTTCATGACATGTAGAACACATATTCTGTGATAACATTGTAATAGAAGGCTCTATTGATTGTAGCTCAGAAAGTTTGGTTGAGGGTACATGTCCAAGACGCATATGCCAAAGATCAAACGAGTCAAGAGTAGTATGTAATGTAGCTGAACAGGAGCTATGTAAAGTGGTTGTATCAGAAGTGAAAATGGCTTTATTTCTAACTTGAGAAGTGGCAGAGTTGCTTCTGTTCCCATCTATCTTCTTGAGTACGAACAGACCATCCTCCAATTCACCAAGTCCAATTGTCATCCTCTGAGTAAGTCCTGAATATAGCACTGATTATGAAGGAATATGAAACAAATGACATTGGACAGAAGTAATTTGCTGACTGAGATCAAATTAAAGTGAAAAGAGGGCACAAACAAAGTATTTTCCAGAACTAAGTTGTCATTGAGTTTGACAACCTCTATATATGTGGCTAAGACCGTTGTGCTGTTAGGTAGTTGAATCTGTAATGGAACTTGTAAGTGATGAAATGAAGAAAACAAATCAAGAGAAGAAGCAATATGGTCGGTTGCCCCTGTATCAATGATCCAGGTAGCACTTTGAGTTGAAAAGATTCCCTTGTTAGAAGACAGAGTACCTGCAAAGTTGTGAACATGGTTGGGATGAGAGGAGATTGAAGTAGGAAGGTCTTGTCCCTGGTGAGCCACAGCAGAGGTTCGGCTTGGATCCTCCACACTGAGCAAGGCCAGTAGCCTTTGAACCTGATGCTCTGACAAAGCAAGATTAGAGGACTGATGCGTTTCAACCTCTTTGTTTCCAGATGCGACCATATTCACAAGCCTTTTTCCTCCTTTTTCCTGCTGCTTGAAAGGCATCTGGCCTCTACCTCTACCAAACGTCTGGTTTGGTGGGTATCCAATCAGCTGATAGTATCTAGCTTTCAGATGTCCCTTTTTGCCACAATGGTCGCATATCATTTCAACCCGAGACTTCTTCCTCTCTGCAAATGCTGCCATTCTACTTGGGTCCGATTTCTCAACAGTCTCCTGGCCTTTTCAGAAAGTGCCACCGCTGCAACTGAGTTGCTGAACAGCATGACCCCTTCTCCATTCATGTTCTGCTGCATCTCTTCCCTCTGAAGGATGTTATACGCCTCTCCAAGTGTGGGAAAAGGCTTCCTCAGCAAAATCTGACTTCGGAGAGCACCATACTCTCTGTTCAACCCATTCAGAAATTTAAATACCATGTCCTTCTGCAGCTCATCAGCATATTCTTTCTCCCAACCACAGTCACACTTACCGCACTTGCACTTCGGGTAAGGGCGATATTCCCTGAGTTCTCTCAAAATTCCCAACAACTCATTATAATAAAGTGAAACGGACCTGTTTCCTTGAACCAACGAATGGTATTGTAGTTGAAGGCGACATACCCCCGAGTCATCTGGCTCCCCGTAACGCTCCTGGAGTTCTTCCCAGACCTCTCGTGCAGTATTAAGGTAGAAGATGGTAGAAGCAATCGCCGGCAACACCGACTTTTGCAGCCACGACCTCACCAAGTCGTCACATCGCTTCCATGCAGCCAAGAGATTGCTATCCGCTGCTGGTTTGGGGATGGATCCATCAATAAAACCTAGCTGTTCTTGATTGACACCGCCAACTCGAAGGAACGCCTCCACGACGTGTAATTTCCCTCGGTAAGTTCTGGAGCAACTATGCCCCCTGCTTGCAAGTCTGTCGCATTCACGTAGTACGGCGACTGCTGACTCTCCAAGTTCACCATCTCCATGCTTCTTTCTCACCAGTCCTTCAGGTGGCCCTCACCCGCTCTGATACCATGACGGTCGGCCAAGACAAAGACGAAGAGAAGCTTTCTGAGCAAAATCTCTCACAAAGAGGAAAAACAGATAAACCCCTTAATAATTACAACCCACGTTCTATTCTGTACCCCACCGCGTCTACTCTCAACCGTCTAATCAATTACCCCATCAGCAATTACATTTATACCCTAACAAGTGAATCAATAAAAGAATGTCAGGCCTCAATATCTAAAGTAACAGCCCATGGACTTTCCCCATCCTCATCCGGGCTCATGTGTTTGAGCCCTCCGATGCCTTTGCTTACACTCCCCCTCGAGATGGGAGTAGGGAGGGAAATGATGATCTTTTTATGCTCCATCGTACTTTTTGAGTTCAGGTGATCGGGACCCACTTGAAAACTACGACGGTCGGGTAAAGGCGTGCGTGACTCAAGAAAAATTAGAGGATTAAGGACAACATCATGATAAACTATGGTGGAAAAGGATAAAACACAAAGCAGATCTCTACATTTCAATTCCAGATCCTTTCAGGATTGTCTGCATCATAAAGGGTTGGTTTCCCATGCCTCGCTTAGAGAAAAGAAAGACAATGCATCGCATAAACTCAGTCCATCCTGATAACATAGTTCCTTGGAGTCGACTAGGATCCAGGTACATGAGAATAACAACCCCATCGACAACTGTAAACGAAAACCACCACTCCCGGCAGCTCATCCGGGTCGACGCTCTACTTGATCTTCTTCTTTGGCCTCAGCTGGAATCAAGAAACAGCAAGTGAATTTCCAGTTTACTACAGAAAAAACAAAGGAATGGACACGGATCTAGTCGCAAAACCTGGTTGCTGTGGCCACACTTCTTCTTCCGGCAATTGACAGCACGAGGATGCAGGCGGGCGTAGCATCTGCATAAAGTTTGGCATTTCCATTAGTTCAAATAAACCACAGCTTAAAAATCTCTGGATAATGCGAATTCTGCTCTGCATGCACTTCAAAACATCACGAAAGCTAGGAACAGGTACAGGCTATTCAATTGAGCAACCACTAAGTTCAAACTTACTTGCGGCAGATCATCTTTTCCTGGTTATACTTCCTGGCCAACGCCATCAAGGAAGGCTCGATGATGCCACCGCGAAGACGTAGAACCAGATGCAATGTCGACTCTGCAGATTCATATCGAACCCACACAAGTAAATTAACGTCCAAACTGAAAAGTGATCATAAAAATCAGATCACATTAATAACATAACAGATCTCTGGACTATTGAAACAATGAAGATGCAGAAAAGAATGATCCCATCAGGCCTAAGGATCATCTCTCGGAACATGAAACTGAAACACACACTTCCAGCAGAGACATGTCATTTACGACCCAAAAGAAATCAGCGCCACCTACCACATTTTCCAACAACATATGACAACTAAGCGCCACTTTTCGACGGGCTTAAGAAAAACAACCAACCTTTCTGAATGTTGTAGTCGGCGAGAGTACGTCCATCCTCGAGCTGCTTCCCGGCGAAGATCAACCTCTGCTGGTCCGGCGGAATCCCTTCAAGAAGCAGAAAACCGAAACGAAAACACCCTCAGGATCATAACTGATTAGGACACGCTGTCGGAAAAAAAAAAACACATCGCACACAGGCACGAGCACGGACCTTCCTTGTCCTGAATCTTGGCCTTGACATTGTCGATGGTGTCGCTCGACTCAACCTCTAGGGTTATCGTCTTCCCAGTCAGTGTCTTCACGAAGATCTGCATCTTCTCTTCGAATCCTCCTCCGCCGCCGACGCTGGAACGGCTAGGGTTTTTCGCCTTCGATATGTAGGGTTTGAATCGGGATCAGGGCCACTGTGAGAATGGGCTTTCATTCTGAAGGCCCACATGACCAAATAAATTATGGGCTTGGTCATCATTTGCCAAAACTAAAAAAAAATCAGCCGGAGAGAGTATGATGGCCCATGGCATCCCACCCAAATTCGTTAAATGACGAATGGTGTGGGTCGGGGTTGTTGGTGGGGAATATAAACGGGGCAGGCCTTCCGTACTTAAATGGGAATGAAAACCATGAGCCCGTGAAGAGTTACTACTACTGGACTAGATTTAGGCCCACCCAAATATCTTTTGTAACTTTATTTTTTCTTCTAATTAAAATAGCCCCTGATAAAAATAATGACGAAATCGCGCCAAAAACCACGACAGAACGTAAATTTGAATCTAGAAGAAAATCGTGTTTGATTAGCTAAGGAATTCGAGGGAATTAAAATTTACTGAAAAAGTCGCGTCTATAACCATTAAAAAATAACAAAAAATGTTAATATTTTAAAATTATAGGAAATGACATTTTCGCCCTTCATTTTTTAAAATTCATTTGCATTATTTTAAAAGATAAAGGACAGAATTGTCATTTTATTATATATATTTTTTAATTTTTAATATGTTACAAATTACGTAAGTTTTATGGAGGGAAACTGAATTCCCTCAAATTCCTTAATCAATCAAACACAGCGTTTAGAGAGAGAAAAAAAAAACCCAAAGAATCCGAACTTAAAATAAAGAAATGGGGACGGTGAACGTGCATAGATAGATGGAGCTTCTCCATAAAGGGAAAGGAAAAGGTTGCGAAAATTCGATTGGTCCGGAGGGGACCAAGAACATATTTTAGCAGGAAATTTATGGCGACGCGTTGCCGGTCATTTTAGCCTTAACTAGTCGATTTTTTCCTTGTCAAATGGAAGTACTATTCCACACGGACAACACCCCCTTTCCTCTTTCTTTTTTTTTTTCTTGCCTTGATTTTTATTTCAGACCACATTATCCCCCTTTTGGTGAGAGAGCCAAGATGCCTGCCGATAGGGAGGGAATTAAATCGGTTAGGCGTGTGAAGTCGTCGTTCGTTCGTTGCGTGGATTGGGATTGGCAACTTAACACACACCCCGCGTCCTCCTCCTCTCGTGCTTTTGACAATTTCTCAACCGGGAGAAATGAGCGTGTGTTTGTGCTTATGAGATCGACATCTGGACTGGAAAAGCCAGCCAAAAGCACCTGCCCTCCTTCAATCATATCCGATTATTAGTTTTAGGTTAGGATGTTGTTCCTCGTTGTTTCCTCTTTGGAGGTGGGTGTGGGACCCATGGCTTCGCCGTCATCCCCCCCACACTAACACAAACCCTCTAAGAAAAGATTGATTCATCGTCACCACCGAGACGACGATGCTATTCTGTCCTAATATCCCACGCCTCTTCCTCTTTGGACAAATAATAATAATAATAATAATTACAAAAACCTCGAATTCAGATCCCCCGTTAATTTTTTTATGAAATCGTTTGTTTAATGTTTGACTAATTTTAATGGAGGCCGGCCCGAATCCCCCTCCCCAATGACTTTCTTTTCTCCCCTCCTCTAAAAATCAATTCCCATCATCAAATCAAAGCCTCTATTAAAATTCGGTTTCTCGCATCATCGATTTAGGAGAGTCCATCTCATCTTCCCCTTCTCCGTAACCCCAACGACATCAACCGCCTCCAAACCATAACATTTACAACCATAGATTCAACCGCCATGCTTTCCGATACCGATTTCGCCTTCTATCTCGGCATCGTCCCCGTCGCGGTGATCGTCCGCCTCCTCCTCAAGACCTCGGTCCTCTCCATTCTACTCCGGTTCCTTCAGTCGCTGGAAGACATGTTCTTCCTCCATCAGTCCTACGTTGTGCCCCGTTTTGATGAGAGTTTGCAGGAGAATCGGCTCTACCGCAAGGTCGAGACCTACCTCAACTCCCTGGCGTCGCTCGAGGACTCCGAGTTCACCGATCTCATCTCCGGCACCAGGGAAAATGATGTGCTTCTTCGACTGAATAGGAGACAGGTCGTGCGCGACGTGTTCATGAGCGCCCGGGTGTCATGGACGAACGAGGCAGGCGAGGGATCAGAGGGAGGGGCATTCGTGCTGAGGATCAGGAACAAGGATAGGAAGAGGATCCTTCAGCCTTACCTGCAGAAAATATTCCGGGTTTCAGAGGAGATCGACAGGAGGAGGAAGGAGGTCCAGCTGTTTGTGAATTTGGGGAAGGAATCAGCCGCGGTTGGGAAGGGAAGGTGGGGATCCATGCCGTTGACTCACCCGGCGACCATGGATACGGTCGTAATGGACCTTGACCAGAAGAACATGGTCAAGGCCGACCTCGAGCAGTTCCTCAAGTCAAAGCAGTACTACCACCGTCTCGGACGCATCTGGAGGCGGAGCTACCTCCTGCACGGCCCTCCTGGTACTGGGAAATCGAGTTTCGTTGTTGCCATGGCGAAGTTCTTGGGTTACGACATCTATGACATGGACCTGTCGAGGGCTAGAGACGACTCCGACCTGAAGGCTCTTCTTATGCAGACGAGTAGCCGATCGATCATCCTAGTGGAGGACATCGACCGTTTCTTCCTGACAACAGCCGGCACGAGCATCTCCGGGTTGTTAAACTTCATGGATGGGATCGTGTCGTGCTGCGGAGAGGAGCGGATCATGGTGCTCACAACGTGTTCTGTCCTTGAAGGGGTTGATCGAGCGGTGACAAGGCCAGGGCGGATGGACGTCCAGATACACTTTCCGTTATGCGATCCTGCGGCAGTGAAGGCACTCGCAGGGACCTACCTCGGGGTGAAGGAGCACAAGCTGTTTCCCGAGGTGGAGGAGGCCTTCCGGATGGGGCCGAGCCTAAGCCCCGCACACGTAGGGGAGCTCCTGCAAGCAAACAGGAACTCCCCGAGCAGGGCCCTTAAGGCAGTGATCGGGGCAGTGCGGCAGGCGCAGGCGGAGGCATGGAGCGAGGGCAAGGGGACGACGCCCGGGAGCAGGTGGGGGAGGCCAAGCGATGAGGCCAGGGAGCCCGGGTCAATGTTCTGCCGGGAGAGCGTGCACACGGTTAGGGAGTTTAGGAAGTTCTCCGGGCTGTTTAGGATGGGGAGGAGGCGGAGGGACGACTCCTTGGACCTGGGCCCTTCCGAATTCACACGGGCCCATTCTGTCAAGAACGAGGCCTAAGCCCAATTTGAAGTTAAGGGCTCGGCTATTGAATTGGACCCGGTCGTCCACAATCTGGGCCTTGGGCCAGTTCCTTTCTTCCTGGTCGCCGTGTATAAATCCGTCCTACACTTGACCATTCTTTATCCGATGATTATTTACTTGATTATTAATTATAATCTCCCAATAAATTTTTTATTTTAGCTCCAGTTTAAAGACGTTTTAATTTTATGCCTTTCTAATTTTCGTAAACCATGAAAATCTGTTTTATTAAAAAAAAGAGAGAGAAAAAACGCAAAACAACGAAAAAGTATGCGGGCTTTATTTAGAGGCCCAATAGAAGGGGATCACGTGACAAGCGCGTGCGGGCATCCTCCCCCCCTTCCTCGGATCGTTTCCTGGCATCATCGGGGGAAACAGGGAGAGGAGGGGAAAAAGAAAAAACCAACCGAGAAAAACCTTCGAATCCTACACCGTCCGTCAGACCTTTCCCTTTTTGTCTTGTTTGGGTTAGGGTTCTTCTTCCCCATTTGGTGGCCATCTACCTGAATCTCTCTTCAATCGGTGCGCCGCAGCTCTGCCTGCTTTGATAAGCTGTTCATGATCGTGGATTTTGATCTTTATCTTGGGAGTGGATTTTTGTAGGAATCAGGAGGGAATTCCTGGTGATCCCGTGGAACAAAATAGTGAAATCTGTAGTCTGTGTTCCTTTCCTTCGGGTATTGCTCTTTCTTTGTTTGCCTTCTTTAAGAATATCCAAATGAGGGAGTAGTCGTTCGTATTGATCGGGGTAATTCGTGATCAAGGAGGGACTTTTTCGTCTTACCACGATTACATTGATGCCTCTGCTCAGTTAATTTGTAGGGTAAATTTTGGGGCTTTTTGCTCATTGAATTTTCATATGAGGTTGCATTTGGATTGTTTTCAGGTTGAGCCGATTGTTTGTTAGCGGTGAAGAGGGCGTCATGGTAAGTGATTGCATCTCATTTCCACACCTGACTGACATCTGACGGTTTGGAATTTCACGTTAAAGGAGCTTTACGTTTTGGGCTGAAAGTTGTTTCCTTCCTCAGAATTATCTTCTTGGAGCGTTTAAGCCGGCCTGCAACATCTTCATCACCTTCAACGATGGGAAAAGCCGTAAGCAGGTGATCTCAAATTGTGATTAATACTGGATCGCCCGATCATGCTTGCTGGAATCACCTATCTTTCTTCGAGAGATGTGCAACTAAGTATGAGTGCTGGCATTGCGCATTAATGTTTTGTTGGAGGACGCGTCGAACGTTCTGGGAGGAATTTCTCGTAGGACTAAGGTTTTGTTTATTGTTCGAAGTGGAACATCATGGGTGGGTGGTCTTATGCTGACATTTGCTATATGAATCTCA
The DNA here is from genome assembly GCA_029817715.1 of Melastoma dodecandrum. Taxonomy (NCBI): domain Eukaryota; kingdom Viridiplantae; phylum Streptophyta; class Magnoliopsida; order Myrtales; family Melastomataceae; genus Melastoma; species Melastoma dodecandrum. The sequence goes on from JARUPY010000605.1 coordinate 1,093,455, forward strand.
GGTCGATTTCTATTTCATGATTTTGCAATTTTCGTAGTTTCCAGCCGAGCATTTTCGTTTACAGGCATAGATCCTAGTCTCCGTGTTGAGACCGCTCATAATCCCCTATTCCATGCTTATTTCACGGATAGGTACCACTGAAGAAGGAAAATGGTCAAACTGCAATGGTCCCTTTATTTCACAGTCATGAAACTATTGCCGGAAAGGTATTATTGACATGTTACTTTTTCTTCTTTCCACTTGCTGGGGAAATCCTTTATCAAGTTATCTTGAACTGTTCTGTTGTTTCCACTCAAGATATGTGTAGAGCCAATTCAAGGGAAAAAAGTTGAGCACAATGGCATAAAAGTCGAGCTCCTGGGACAAATAGGTAATTATTTTGTCTTGTTTACTGAAAAACTTTACTTTAAATAAAATTAAGATATTGTTTTATCATAGACGATGTGACTTTGCAGAGATGTACTTCGACAAGGGAAACTTCTATGATTTTACTTCACTAGGTGAGTTATGGCACGTTCAGTTTTTCCATCTTATCTTTTACCCCCTTCCCGTGATTAATTTATGTTTAATAACCTTTTTCGTAGTTCGTGAGTTGGACATTCCCGGGGAAATATACGAGAGAAAATCTTATGAATTTGAATTTTCTACTGTTGAAATGCCCTACGAGACATACCACGGGGTGAATGTAAGGCTTAGGTAAGTGTAGTGTATGATTCCCAAGAGTGATTTTCTTCATCATAGCTTTTGTTTTATTCTTGGTTTTTCTTTGTAGGTATGTCCTCAAAGTGACAATAAACCGTGGCTACGCCGGAAGCATTATGGAATACCAGGATTTTGTGGTAGTGCTTTGCATGATGATATTATTGTGTTTTCCTGCCAACATTGATTGCTTCTTGAATGTTCGCTGTCCTGTGTAACAATTTATCACAGTTTGCTCTTCCATTTTCTCCCTTAGGTCCGTAATTATCAGCCACCACCGTCAATTAACAATAGCATAAAGGTGGGTACTGATGTATCAATTTTGTGTGCGGATTACTTGAGATTTGAAGCTCTTCAAGTTTTTCTGGTTCTTTCTGCTGAACTATGACTCAAGTATCTTTGAACTTTTTTGGATTTGTGAATTATGCAGATGGAAGTGGGTATAGAAGATTGCCTGCACATAGAGTTTGAGTATAATAAGAGCAAGTTAGTATTTCCCCTGAGACTCTCCTCTCGGTTATTTGGGATGCAACCCTTTTCTGTTGTCTTGACTAATTAGTGTTTGTTGCATTAAGTTCTTATTTGATGCATATGTGCTTGGAGATGTGTGTTGTGGGCAAGCAAAATGTGCCGGCAATCTATGTTCCTGGAATTGGTCTGGTGAAGCATTGGGGCTGGATGGATATTTTGTTCATCTGTGGGCAAATGCTGCAGGTACCACTTGAAAGATGTAATTATTGGCAAGATATACTTTCTCCTTGTGAGGATCAAGATAAAGAACATGGATCTTGAGATCAGAAGAAGAGAATCAACTGGGTCCGGAGCCAATACTCATGTTGAGACAGAAACACTAGCCAAGTTTGAATTGATGGATGGTGCTCCTGTCAGAGGTACACTTCTAGTCTCGCTGTTGTTCATGTAAGGATGGCCGGGGCTGAGATTTTCTAAAAGCTCTAAATGCTTTGATGCTCTTGATTTTCTGGTTGAACTTGCAATAATGCTATCGTGAGGCCATGCAAACAAGATTATGAGTGCAATTCGTCGATGCACCTTGGATGTGACGGTTATTTTCATTGGGTATTCACTGCTTACTAAGGGTTTGAAACTCATTCTTTTGCAGGTGAATCAATTCCGATCAGATTATTTCTCAGCCCTTATGAATTGACGCCAACTCATCGGAATGTGAACAACAAGTTCAGTGTGAAATACTACTTGAATCTCGTTCTTGTTGATGAGGAGGACCGCCGCTACTTTAAACAGCAGGAAGTTGTGATATACAGGCTACAAGAAACTTCCTCCTAATTAATGAAGCTAAGAGTATTTATGGGTAAGACTCGCATGATTCCATATAGGGCAAGACTCGTGTTGTTTTGCTTGTGATGGGTCCTTTTTTCCGGCGAATTGGTTCTGTCCAGTCGCTGCCGTATTCGCTAGTCACCGCGAGGAGAAGATTCTACAGTAGCCTCATACACCTTGTACAATCTGAAGTAGTGGATAATATCTCTATATTTTTCACCTGGTGGTAGGAGGAGTCTATTGCTTTTACCTGAAGATGACAGCGCCCAGTTCCTGGTTTTCTGTGTAAACAGTGTTCTTGTCTTGTGCCTCTTGGTTGGTTATGAGATGAAGTATGAGATATCTGGATCCATTACGAATGGTTTCATTTTTATGTTACACTATTGATGCTTGCAATGGATAGAACTTTGAAGATGGTTGCTTGGGCGACGTTGCCTGTGTGGTTTTGGGATGGGTTGGTTAGGCGGGAAAACCCACAACAAATGGGATAAGGACAAAGCTGGCCATTTCCATTACTATGGAGTAACCTTAGATTACGAAGGAATTGTGTCGGGAGACCTTAAAGCTAGTAATTAAGTGAAAGTTCGGAATCTTTTTTGTCCGACGGGACGAATCTGGCTTTGATACCATAAAGAAATTTCGTGTCAGGGTAACCTTTGTTTGACAAAAATATGTGATGAAAGTCGATGGTACGTAGCTCATTTATTTAGCTTGCAAGAGGGTAGGTGGTTCGATCCCTCACATCTCTACACCACATCCCTTTGCTTAGCTGTCATAAACGAAGATCCCTCGCATCTCTGCACCTCATCCCGTTGCTTAGCTGTCATAAACGAAAAATATTAGATCAGTTAAGATCGGGGATCCAATCCAAGCCCCCTATAAAATGGATTCTATGCATATGATTTATAAAGTAATGTTTTACGGGGGCGGCGGCGGGACAGAGGCAGCTGCAGCTAACCTTTTTTAAATGTGTTACTACCTGATAATTTAGAGAGGGCGGCAGGGCAGGAGCGCTCATAGTTTAATGGGGAGCGGGGTGCCCGTACCTCATCAGTCCGCGGGGATAGGTCGGGGGCGAGTTATGTGACATCAGATAATTGTTATGTGATCAATAAACTAATCACAAACTAGTGTTGGCGAAGAAGCAAAGCCACTCTTGCAACGTGGGGGGCATTTTCCTGATTCGGTGGTATGGAGTTTGTTGAAATTAGTTCCTCGTTTGTGGATTAGGTGGTAATAATAAATAATATGGTACAACGGCACACAGTTAACCTTTCTTTTTTTGGATATTTTGCGCCCCTCGCATCATCAACACCACCATCGTCATTTCTAACTTCTATTGCAGAAAGAAAAGGTAATAAAAGAGAGGGTTGGGTTGGGAGGATATGATATGATGATGATGACACGTGAGCCAAAACAAAAGTGTAAATGCAACGAATCTGAGGGGAAAGGAAGAGATCTTGAGGATTCTCCCTTTAACACTCCCCCAAACAAAACTGAGTATCGGCGTTTTCTTCCTCTTTCAATTCAGATCTCAAACACTCGACTCGATTATGAAATGGAACAATATATTCTAGAAAAGTCACATTTTTTTTGGGAATAGAATAAGGAGGGATGGAGGGAGGGAGGGGGGAGGATGACAACAAAACATGGGCGACTGATTGATGCCGGGTTTTTACGGATTGGGAAGATTCTCTCTTTAAAGTCACACCCACCCACCGCTAAAGGACTCAAAACTCTCACTCTTAAATCAACTCCCCTCGGTGTCCAACTTAATATATCATACTATAATACTATACATACTTTTAATTAAATTAGAAAAAATATGTTAAAAAATCAATAAAAAGTTAACATATAATACAAAAAAAATATCTCAATGTATATTAAATACTCAAAAAATATTATAGAAATAAATAGAATTATATTCTCAATGTGTCGTTTTTAATTTATTTTATTCCATATATATAGAGAGAGAGAGAGAAAGAACAATTAAAAGTAAGGCAAAAATGCTACACGTGGCTTAATGACTCCCGCGTTGAGTTTTAAATATTATGATTTGGTGGTATATTTAAAAATGGAAAGAGGAAGAAAGGGGGTTGCTGTTGTTCTATATAATTCCCCCCCCGCCTGCCATGAAAATGCAAGAGGTTGAAAACTTAGGCTTTGTGAATTTGAGAGATCAGGATGCCAGGAGGCTATGTCCATGCCCCATGTAACAAAAGCATGATCCTTTCCCAATTTAAAGCCCCGGAAATCCCCACCCACCACCACCCACAGAGCAAATGACACACTCTCCTGTTACTTGCTGCTTTCACGAGGGCGTTTCCGAAGTCGTTTCGGAGGGAGCAGACATGGCGTGATATTGTTCCGACTCATCTTCTTCTTCTTCGTCCCCAGGACAACGACCACGATGGCGAGCCGAACCAATATCACCTCCTGTGTGCTTATCTTCTTCCTCCCCCACAATGCATCTCTGTCCAGCCTTTGATCTAATAAATCCCGTCCACCAAAAAGGTGAGTTCCGAACAGAGCCACTCCTTATTTTTCTCCCTTTGGTAACAACCGCCATGTTTCTTTCCGAGGGATCTTTTCGGCTGGACGGCCGGCTGCTTGTCGTGGACTGGGAAAGGAATCTTATCGCAAGTTTTGTTGACTTTAGCAGGCCTGCAAAAAAGTTTGATGCAACGAAACAACTGCAAAAGCACATTGTTTTGGGGTGATGATGATATTATTTCCCATTTCCCACATTTGATAATTCTCCATTTTTCTTTGAAAGCATTTTTCATGATGAAGGTCTGAAACACGTCCAAGGCCCATTCAATTATGGGACCTCCTAAGTTAATAATATAATTAATTGATCTCCTCGTGGTTCATGATTCCACCCAAGATTCGACGCACACGTATAAGCCTTGGAACTTGGAATGGTAATTCGCTCGTGTTTTAATTGGCAGGTATTTTGAATTGATACTTTTATATCTATTAGCCCGTTTAATTATAATTTAATTAACTTAATAAATATAAGAAAAATAAATTATTGCGTAGGGTTGCTTCAAATTAGACACATAAAATAAAAAACGATGTGAGAAATATTATTAAATAAACATAAAATAACTGAAATATAATTAACCTACCTTTTTAATAATAATTCTATTATTATGCTCTTCCATAAAATGAATTTTACTTATACATGGAAAATTTAAATCAAATTGATTTTTTATTTATGTATTAAAAGAGTATATGTTAAGGTGTTAAACTCAAACTCGAACACATATTTTGTCATGTTATTTTGTGTAGCATGAAAGACGTATTTAGCTGAACATAAATCCACTTTAAAAAATATGCCAAATTATTAATTATATCCCAAAGTTTGGCCGTTTTTTCTGATTTACACTGAACTTTTCAAAATATCATCACACATCCTAACGTTTATCCATTATATCAATTTTAACCACCGTAACCAAATCAACTGACGGAAGTATACGTGGCGCCCATTTGGCACGTTACTCCATCAGTCTACCGTTAAACTGCTGACCGGTCATGACATGACGCCCTCCTTCCTGCTATCCCTTTCACCTCCTATTCTTCCTCCGCAAAACCCACTTCCTTTTCCTCCCATTCCCCTCCTTCTCAAAGCCCCTCCTCGTATCCTCCACCACCGCCACTGCCGCTCTCCCTCCTTCTGACAACGGCTCCTCCATCGCCCTCGCCACCGCTACCTCCATTCTTCATGACCCCTCCATCGCCGTCACCGAGGCCTAGCTCCGGGAGAACGGGTTCCGCAGCACTGGGTTATTGGTTCGGGCCAAGAGTTTGATTTTGGGATTTGTTGGACATTGATTTTGGTTGGCCAAAATGAAGAAAGTGGCCGAGAGTTTAGAATTGGTTGGACATTGATTTTGGGATTGCCGAGGGGGTGTAGAAAAGCATCGTCATTGGTCAGAATAATCTATTACTTTTTCTCACAGTAATGCTAATGGCCGGCCCATTCTAAGGAAATCGCGAGGAAGAACACCCTAAAATCGGTTGTTCGAATTTTTTATTCGTGGTGTGTGTTGTCATAATAATATTTTTACCTGCATAATTATACACACGAAGAGACTTTTTAATTTATTCTTTCCAATTCCAAATAAGAAAAAAAGATAAATTGATTCTCCAAATGGATTCTTGGTTGGGATGTGATTAACACCGGCCTAGGTCCCCTCTTTCGCTGATAAACTAAGGATTGTTGTTCCATCGGCCGTTTTATCAGAAGAGGGGCTTTGAGGAGGAGGGAGAGCGGCGTGGCGGCGGAGGATACAGGGAGGAGTTTTGGGCAGGAGGGGAATAGGAGGAAAAGGGAAGTGGATTTGGAGGAAAAAAAAGAGGATGTGAAAGGGATAGCGGGAAGGATGGCGCCATGTTATGTCCAGTCAGCAGTTTAACGGTAGGTTGACGGAGTAACGTGCCAAGTGGGTGCCATGTAGACTTCCGTTAGCTGATTCGATTAACGGTGGTTAAAATTGATATAACGGCCAAATGTTAAGATGTGTGATGATATTTTGAAAAGCTCAGAAGAAATCCGAAAAAAGGGCCAAACTTTGGGGTAGAATTGATAATTTGGCCTAAAAAATATTATGGCATTGGTGTTAAAGTGTTGAGACCTAGACGCCCGTGCCGATTAATTAACGAGAATTTCATCGGGTTAATCAAAGGTCAATAAATCATAGCCATAAGATTAAAAGAAGATTGTATGACCACACGGTTAGTTGACAAAATTAAGCCAAATACGATCGAAGTTTGTGAAATTTAGGAAATATTGTCCTAGATATCTCGTATGCTGATTGCAACGAGGTTTCGGGTTTGAAGTACGAGAGAGCTTACTAAGCCTTGTATTAGTACAAGGAAAGGAAGTTTATCCTCGACAAAGCCAAGACAGTCAAGGACGACGATTGATAGGCTTCCATTAGGGGCAATATTTGCTTACACCAGACAATGTGTTTACATGGTAATTTGATTCTTGGCTCGTGAACCAAAGGCCCAAAAAGTTTGTTGGGTTTAAGAAGGCGTCTCAAGAAGGTGCCTTTAAAGTCGTTGATGAAATTGATGGATCGACGAGCTTAGCATAAGCACCCGGAATTGACAATGAACTTTCAAGTAGTATATCGACCAGGTCGAAGGGCAATTGTTGATTTCGGATGGCGATGATTGCAAATGGATAAAACAATTGGAGGTCAATTTTAGCACACGACAACGGTTGATGCGGTTTCATCTTAATCAGCACATGTTTGGTGTTGCGAAGGCGGTTTTATGCGATTTTCATGCGCTTTACAATTATTTGTCTCAGAATTAGTTACATAGTTCTGTTGTCAATTCTGTATTTTGTAATTTGTACTTTGTTGGGACCACATTTCGTATTATCACATTACATATAGATATGCTTGGCTCCTTTCATAAATTAATAAAGGACTTCAACTAGTAGTCTTTTAAATTGTATCAAACTTATATCATTTCCTAATTCATTGAAAATAATCTTAATCAAATACCAAATAATCATAATCATTGCCGACACGAAGTTTAATAACTGTGATTATTAGTCATTCGATTTTCTAGGTTATTTGGGGTATAACCACACTTTAATTGGTATCAGAGTGCACTTAAACTTTGAAGTAAAATTAATATGACAATTTTGGAAGGAACAAGGTAAAAAATAGCTTTGCAGAAATGGAATATGTGGCTCTTATGTTTCAAGAAGTGGTTTGATAAAATTGAATTTAGATTGACAAAGGTGGAAAACAATTACCTAAATTCTGCTAGTATCACAGGTTGAGTGATCTAATGGTGGTGTTGCTAGCTGGGAGTTTTTGCTTGACCTTCAGCTGCGATTTCCTCATTTCAGCCTTGAGTACAAGGGTGTTGTTAGGTAAGGGGACTTACTGCGGGAAGAAAATGATGAGCAGTAGCAGTAGAAGTGTGAGTTGGGTAAGCCTCCGGCTTGTGGATAGTTATTGGATTTGATGAAAGAACTATAGTTGTTAACTGGTGGATGGATTGATTGTACTGTTGAACGAATGAGTAGTGAATGGAGCGAACGAAAGAAGTTGATTGTTGATTGAAGTATTAATTGAATTTAGATAACTGTGATTGTTAGTTTCTGAATTGTTTGGGGTATGACCAAGCTTCAGCCTGCAGCAAGCCAGCAACTTGGTCTCGACCAACTAGTGGCCGTGGAACCCGTTCCTGAGGGCATGTAAGCAAAGATCAACTATAGTCCTTATATATATGTATATAATCTGGACTCAAAGTTACATAGCATAAGATACGAGTTGATATGATAACTATTAGTAAAGACTCCCAACTAAAGCATAAGTCTTTCTTTAGAAAATAACTCCATCCAAGAAGAATATTAAGGCAATTATTACTATAAAAGAAGACAATCAAGACCATGGGTTGGACTTTGTTGTCGTCCGTAGCAAAATTTGACTCGTCATCGTTATCGAGAAATAGTTGGCGATTGCTTGTATTGCACGTACATTTTTCTTTCGTTCGACTCACATAGCGTTTAGCATAAGAAGACACAGAGTGATTGTAACAGGCACAGAGGAAAGGATTACACTAAGCAATGCCTAATTATTTCTCATGATGGAAAAGGAGAGGATGGATGATGATGCTTTCTAACAAAGCAGAATGGGATGAGAACACACCTTTTTCCCTTTGAAGACCCAGCAGCAGGAGTACCGCCCTCCTTTTAAAGTCTTCGCACTCTCCCTTTTGATTCTTCCTCTCCTTTTTATCCATGGTCGATGCTTCTCAGGTGTGCCATCGCATGATCGAACACAAAAAGTAAAAAAAAAAACAACACCTTTTTGATCACTCCATTCATTTCAGTCTGTTTGCTTTTTCTTCCTTTTGAAGGTGGATTTTAACTAGGGATGTTTTCCTGTGAGGATGTTAAGGCCATGGAGAGTTCTGGGCCACCTCCTCTGCCGCAGCTGAAGCTATCGGAGACGAAGACCATCCGCCCACCCAAGGACCAGGCCCTGAACTGCTCGAGGTGCAACTCCACCAACACCAAGTTCTGTTACTACAACAACTACAGCCTCTCTCAGCCCAGGTACTTCTGCAAGTCCTGCCGGAGGTATTGGACCGAGGGCGGCTCCTTTAGGAACGTTCCTGTTGGCGGTAGCTCGAGGAAGAACAAGCGCTCTCCCACTGCGTCTTCTTCTTCTGGGGGATCGAAGATCAAGCCTCCATCCGAGCATCGTCATCAGCCTAGAAACACCCACCAGGGCCAGGACCTCATCCTGGCCTTCCCCTCGCAGTACGATCACGGTCACGTCCGGGATGGAAACCCTACATCACCCTTGATCGCCACGATGGGGCTCAGCCTGGGATCCTTCATGCCTACCCTGCCAACCCTAGAGACAAATATGAGTTACTCCGCGGGATTTCCCTTGGTTGAATTCAGGCCAAGCCTCAGGTTTCCACCATCAGAAGAGTTCGAGAACGAGTACGGAAGCCTCCATACCGGAGCTAAGCTCTTCTTCCCCATAGAGGACTCGAAGCAGGCTCCTACTTCGAGCGACGGCAGTGCTGATCGCCGACAGTTGGACCATGACCGGCAGAAGGGCGACCTGAACGTGTATTGGAATGGCGTTTTGGGGGGAGGATCTTGGTAATATTAAACCCGATGGTTATATTATAGCACTGATAAAACCAAAAGCTACAAATTACCAAAAAAAAAAAGCTACAGATCAAACACGACGCATGATTCCGGGTTGTATTATTAATTCCAGAAACTCGTCACAGCACTCGAATTCGACTCTCCGACCAATGCCTGGGGGACATTCGCGGCGACTCTTCGCTTAACGACTTAGTAAGACGAGGATGTTTCATGGTAGGTTAATGGAGTATCGTGTTAGGGTTTAGTTGCAGTCTTATTTTCACCATCGTGTTATGTTCAAAACAGTGATGATGCTGCCAACCAAAGATGACAGATATAGGAATTATTTGGATATCGATTCCTTGATACCCCCTACTCCCGGTCGAGCTTCGTCGTATAATATTCCTCCGAAACAGTGATGCATTTTTTTCCTTACACGAACATCTAATTATGTATGAACCCCCCCCCCCTCCCCACTCTTTATTTTTTGTTTCCTTCTCGGGTTTCTCGCCGCGTTCAACGCGCACTCTATATCATGTCAAATAGTATGTCTGGTCTTATCAGCGAACCAATCTGATTGAAAGGGTACTGGTCCCTCTCTCTCACTCTCTGTAAGATTCTTTTCCATTGTGCACCCTCATCTCTGCTTTAAAGAGGAGTAAATTTCATAGATGTTTTTTTTGCCTAAATTTTATATATAAAAAATAAATAAATCTTCATCTTCTGACTAAATTTCTCACGATTTTCTCGATTATACGGGGTTGTCGTAATAATAACGATCAATTATGACTTGGGTCCCACTCCTCAAGGCATTCTGTCGTTTTGCTGTCCCATGACACGCGCTAGGCCTCGGTCCATGCATCAGGCCCAACTCTTAAGCCGTCAACTCAATGGCCCTAACAAGACTAGGCCCGTTAATCGGCCCATTAACACGATCACGAAGAACGGGTCCCGACGCGATTCCGAGAGGATGAACGAGAGCACCGATTCCTCAACACGAAGAATGCTGCCCCCCTCACGCGTCACCAACTAGCTAGGCTGGTGTAATGCGATGATGGCATGTTGGCAACGGCAATGCATATTTTGTGGCCATCATCGCTTGGTTCTTTCCCTCGGACTAAAATCCAAGACGGAAAACTACAAACTAAGATGATCAGATGACGGATCCCAGAATGAACGCCACTTTTTCTCCCTTTATTTAGTACTTTCCAATCGTGCGGAAGAAAAGATCTAACGTTCTCCTCTTTCTCGACAGGTAGGGGCTATCTTTGGAATTGTAGCTGTTATCAGTGTTGGCACCAAAGTCACAAAGAAGATTTTAGGTAAAGACAGTTCCTCGTCGGAAGTAAAATACCGATCGATTCCATTGTTATAATATAATCCGATTGAAAAATAAATAAATCAATGTCAGTCTGAGATAATGTTCATCTAAAGTTAAAGAGATTTTTTTTATGTAAGATGTTAGAAAAGGAAAGTCGCCGACATCACGAAGCAGGTGGAGGGAGGAATTTGTCACTCCCTGAGCTGCCATTCCCATCCATCCATCAACTGCAATTCTCCACGTCAAAATAACAGATGAGCTTCAACCGAATGGGATGGTGAGTGGGCTAAGGGAAAAAGCCTCCGGAGGTGACTATTAAACGAGGCATCCTAGTTCGAGGATCGTGAACGGGGAAAACTGGCCCATCGTCAGTGAACTCGGTTCGAATTTGATTCGTCTGAGTTCGGGGAGCTTTACTAAACTAGGGTTTTGGGTGCGAAGATATATTCTTATCATCAAGCTGACTGTCAAAAGTGTCTGACCTTTTGCACAGGGGCAGCTCCTCGTGAATCTGGGGTGTTACCCATCTATATGTCCATTTCGCATCCAATAGTATTCGTCTCAAGTAACTAAAAATAATCCCAGTTTGACTTTAAGATTGAGAGAGAGTCACTTTCAACCAAGAAAAGGAAAAAAAAAAGAGAAAGCAAAGGCCTTCAGATAAAAAGCTGCCCTAGATATTGATCGCTTCCGTGTATATTTATCATGGTCGCCTTCTTGGACATTGGACCGCTTATTTATAACGATGGACTCTCGTGGTGCCTCGTTCATAAGTTTTGGAATGTGGGTTAGAGAGCAGAAATGATGGGAGGAGAAAGGTGACAAGTAGTGGTGGAAGAAGATAAGAAGACGGAGACCGCGTCGGCCCTCGACAGTAATATTTCTTGCTCAAATGAGTATTCCAAACGGGTCTTTTCGTTTTAGTTCATTGAGAGACAAAAAAAGAAGGGGTCGATGGGTCCGAGTAATCTCGTCTGAGATGCTCATTTGAGCAAGCAATGTTATTGCTGGAGGATATGTTTGTTCCGTGCTCAAGCAAAGGGTTTCTGGAGGCCGTTCAATCAATTTCATGACGATCTTCCGTTCGTCGAGCGTAAGTTCTCATAACCTCCATTCACATCCATCGCCTGGTCGTCACACCGAGTTTAAGTGTTTCGGCGAGAGAACTCGGCGTGGCCAAAAAGTTCCAGAAAAACTTCTGCATATTCAAAGAATAGAGTAAGAGACATTTCTTAAATCGTATAAACCATATTTACTTGCTTTCACCTTCATTACATTCAAAAGACATGTCAAGAATCCATAAAATCTTCACGCAGGTCGCCCTGGCGCACATCGCTGGATAACATTTCCGCTTCGTCTGCGCTTGCTCTTCCTGATGCATCATGTTACCAAAAATAGAACAAACAATAACCAAAAAAAAGAGAAAAATCCAACCGCCATTCTTACCAGCACCTTAAAAAGGAAAATCGTAGTTAGAAATGCTTGTCGGAAATTCTTTTTACTTTTTTTTTATTGTACGTGAAAACATGACATATTATATCCTTTCACGTTAAATCGGCTGACATTCTGGCTTCTGTTTTTTTTTTTACTTTTTTCATTTTTGTGCCTAGCGAAACGTGAACCAACGACCTTTGGCTTTGATACTAGAGTTGTACCGTGGTCAACGCCAACTATCCTAAAAGATCCAACTTATAAGTAAAAACATCACATACTACGTATTTTTATTTTCAACTATTATAAAGTTTTGCTTTAATAAATCTAATAAACAAAAATGAACTGAGTTTTAGAAAAAGGGCTAGCGGACGGACCAACTTATTATTCCTTTATGGGCCGAAAATGTAAATGGGCCTACTGCACTTGAATTGGGCCTGGGCCGACGACGAGGAGCAGCGTGGTCCTTCCCGCAGCGGATCGCCGCCACCGTGGAAGAGACGGAAATCAAACTTAGCGACGGAAAACGACAGAGGAAGTATTTCGGCAGCGCCGGCCACCGTTCTCTCTTCCCGCTCCAGCTCGTCGTCGTCATCTGCGCTTGCACCGTCAATTCCAAATCTACACCAGAATCCCCGATTTCTAGGGTTTTGACTCGCCAAGTCCCCTCTATCGAGGCCGGGTTTTGGGATCAGGAGGTCCTTTTTCTGTGATCTCTCGGGTGGAAGTGTCCGCCGCGATGGATAATGCTGACTGGAAGCATCTTCTTCAGTCGATAATTTTGGGTTTGATATTTTCTTATTTGTTGGCGAAACTCATATCCATCCTGTTCTCCTTCAAGGAGGACAACCTCACCCTTACTCGCGTCCGGGATGCTCCTACTGTGGCTTCCAATGTGGCGCCAGGCATGACGGATAAGGATTCCGTGCTTGCGGAGCACGGCAGCGTGAGGAACGAGACGGATAACGAGGACGAGGACGGAGATGATGGGTTGGGTAGTGACAGAGATTGGGAGGGAGTCGAGAGCACAGAGTTGGACGAGATGTTTAGCGCAGCCACTGTTTTTGTGGCAGCTGCAGCCGCGGATAGAGCCTTGGCAAGGAGCGTGGGGAATGATGAGCAGTTGAGGCTTTACGGTTTGTATAAGATTGCAACGGAGGGGCCGTGCACTGGGCCGCAGCCTTCCGCTTTGAAGATGACTGCGCGAGCGAAGTGGTAAGGCAATTGGCTAATGATACGATGCTCCTGAAACTAGTACTTTGTTATGTTGTTTGACTAGAGTTGAATTATTTTGATTTGATGAAGTTATCTGTTAATTTTTAGATGACTCGCAGTTTATCCTGAGAAGTGCTTGATTCTGGCCCTTTACTGTTAGAATTTGAAAAACCTTGATTGTTTCCAATTGGATGGGTCATCAGTTGCAATTACGAGGTGTTGTTTAATCAAGCTGCACGAGGCTTCGGTTTGCCATGCATTGGAATCATCTTGAAATTGTCTCTGGCAACCCATATTGATACTTGTAGTAGAATGCCTTCTGGTCAATAGGCCAGTGATAGAGCGTGCAGGTAATGGGTAGGTGTTAAGAATAAATCACTCTTTTTTATATGACAGGCAAGCTTGGCATAATTTAGGAGCAATGCCTCCAGAGGAAGCGATGCAGCAGTACATTGACATCGTGACAGAGCTGTATCCTTCTTGGCTTGATGGTTCTAGCACGGTGAGATCCAAACATTTCTTTGCCCGCACTATGTGGAAATGTGGCAGATTTGCCATTCGGGATGGTTTCTCATTTAATAATGACGATTATTGTTTTAATCTTCAGAGGAGTAAAAGGGTGAGCGGTGATGCTCCTATTGCAGACACTAGAGGACCAATAGGACCCGTTTTTAGCACATTTGTTCACGAGGAATCAGGAAATGACTTGTAAGATTTGTTTAATTTGACTGTTAATCATCAATTTGTTATGTGCAGCGAATGAATGGTGGACTTCTCGAACTCTGCATGCATGATGAGCAGACAAGTTGTTAGTTATTTCTCCATTATTTCAAGGAGAAGATCAATTGTTGTGTGGCAATTCTGGGCTATTTTTTCTGTTTCCTGTCAGAGATGCCATTGCTGAGAACCATTGCATATATGATAACTGCATGGCTTTCAGAAAAATGGAGGAGATACATGCTTTTGCTCGAGAAGGGGCTGTTGACAATTTACTACAATGTGTCGAATCCGGAGTTTCAGTCAACGTAAAAGGTACAGCCTTACATCTTTAATCTTGAAGAATCTATAAGCTGGGGGGATTGGGTCTTCGACTATTTATCAGCCTGAATATCCACTTGTTTCTTCACCATGGTCACAGATAGTGAGGGTAGGACTCCACTCCATTGGGCCGTTGATCGTGGTCACCAAGAGGTCGTAGAACTGCTCGTCAACCAACACGCTGATGTGAATGCCCAGGTATCTGGTTGTTTCCCCTATTACACTTCTCAGACGGTAATCTCCAGGAACTTCTCTGTCAGGGATACTATTATCACTTGCCGTATTCTCTTTGACAGGACGACGAAGGCCAAACGCCTTTGCATTATGCCATGGTGTGCGAGAGGGAAAGCATGGCCGAATTCCTTGTGAAGCATAAAGCGGACCTCGACATCAAGGACAATGAGGGCAGTTATCCTGCCGATTTGTGCGAGTCAAACTGGCCCTGGTTGCAGACTGCCATGGCGGGCGTCCGCTGATTTTTTTCTTGTCACGTTTCCACAATCACAAAATTGTATTGTACATATATTTCAGGTGCAAAGCTAAACCGTCCGTCCTTTCAAGTAATTTGTATCCTGTAATGATTTGGGCCAAATATTTAGAATTGGGCCCATTTGCCTAACATATTGGAGTTTTGTTCGAATATGACGTCATTTGGCGAAATATTTCGTCAAATCACGTCATCTTGGAACAAAACTCTAACATATTGGCCCATACAGGGATTTCCTCGGTTTTCCCATGTCCTCTCACTTATAAACCGTTTGTTGATAACCGTTTCTCCCGCCAGGCCTCTGTATTTTGGACATCCCCTGCTTTTGGGTTAACTAAAGCTGGGCGTTTCTCCCTTCCAAGCTCTTCTGGTTCTATCGACATGGCCAAGGCGGTGGCGTATTCTCTCCTCACCGCCGCCTTCATCGTTATCCTCATGCTATGTCGGAACAATGATCGCGGCCATGACAACAAGTATGTGGCGTTAAACCGCCGATTAGGAATCAAAATCCCTAAGCTGCATTTTGACCCTCTCGTCACCGAGTTCGAGAGAAGGGCTGGTGGAAATGAGTTTTTCATGGACCAGGGGAAATTGAACATGACCCTGAGGCTGATGGTCCTGTTCCCGTTGCTGGATGAGCCGCCCAAGGATGGGCTGGTGTCATTCGAGGAGCTGGAGGCATGGAATGTAAAGCAGGCTAGGGATCGATTGATGCAGCGTACACAGATAGAGCTCGAGTATTACGACAAGGACAAGGATGGATCCGTGTCCTTCAAAGAATACCTCCCTCAATTTTCAGACGAGGATATAGGTCGGCTCCTTCTCTGTCTTTTCAGGATTTCCTGCTTTCGAAATCGATTCAGAAAGACAAACCTTTGGGTGTTTCGGCCATTAAACCAAATATTTTTGGATGAGTTGATGCAGAGAAAAACAAAATGGGACATGGAGAAGCCGGATGGTGGAAAATCCAATTCACCAACGCTGATGTTGACCGAAATGAAAAGCTCAGCTTCTCTGAGTTCATGGAGTAATTCATCGTGACCCGCCTACATTTTCATCGCTGTGCAGCTTTCTTCGAGACAATCAATGACTTCTATTTTTGCAGATTCTTGAATCCGGAAGACAGCAACAACACTGAAATCCAAAAGTGGCTCCTGGCCGAAAAAGCAAAGTGAGATTTATTTTTCAGATAGTCAAATTACAGTTGGAGACAAATGAATGTTGCTGAATTGAGTCGGAAACCGGTGATCTTTTCTGAGACTTTGTTTCCTTTACGTGTAGGAGAATGGACTACACCAGCGATGGCAAGCTCAATATCGATGAATTCCGGGATAATGTTTACGACATTTACAAGAACTACATCGAGTTTGAAACTGGGGGTCAGGCGCCTAAGCCTGAGGAAAAGTTCTTCGAACTTGACTTGAACAAGGACAAGTAAGAAAATCTCCTATACTGTTCTTAATACTTGTCCCAACCCAGATCTTGCGGTAATATATTAGTGTTGTGTTTTTGTGGAAACGATTTGACAGAGCTCTGGATGCAGAAGAGCTTCTCCCAATATTCCATTACTTGAACCCTGGAGAACTCTCCCACGCGAAATATTTCTCTCATCATCTGATCCGCGAGGTTATTCACACCCGACAGATTCAAATATCCACCGAAACTCTTGTTTCGATCAGGAAATTTTGACATCACCCTGTGAAAATTTTACAGGCCGACGACAATAAAGACGGGAAGCTGAGCCTTGAAGAGATGTTCAATCACGAGGAATCATTCTACGGCTCACTCTTTGAGGAAGAGGACGACAATGATCTACACGACGAGCTTTGAGATTCTCATCCCGTTTCTTCCTCAGCCATATATTTAGATCTAGACGGAACGAAAGAGGTGGAAAGAAGGGGGAAGATAATCAAAATTTTTGGACAAGGTAGAACAAGCTGTAGTTGTTTCAGATCTCTTCCATGAAAAACACGTTTTATATATTGAAATCTTTCCATGCCGAACAAGGTGCCGCAATAGCTGACTGCGCTTAAACTAGCAAATATCCTGACCAATGTGCACGCAAACAGTTCCCCTGATTCTCAATGGTTTGTGTTTGTGGGTACCTACTCTTCATGGAATGCGAATGTATCTCAGACCCCTTTGTTTTGACCACCACTATTCAACCAGTATAGACAAGCCTCCTAGCCAACATTTTGCGCCCCATGTGCTGAAAATGTACGAAAAATCGGGGCAGGATTGTCTAGAGAACTCGAGCGTGGGGAGTTGAGTCGAGACAACGCATCTCCACTTGCAACAGTTACAGAGTGATAAGATGACGGGTTGCTCACTAGCACTTATGCAGGGGCATCGCATGTACGCCACACAATGTTTTGGATGATGCAAGTGATGGGAGTGGATGCACCTGCCAAGAACACACCCTATACCAGATATGAGATTCCCCCACCTAATGTTCCAGGTCAACGTTATTAAACGTCGAGGTCACGGCATCAGCACCAATGCATTGCATTTCCAGGCCGTCGTCATTACTGAAGGCCTTTCCGATGGTTGTCTTAATGGAAGTTGCCTACCTCCAACTCGCGTCTCCTTTTTGACATTCCTCCTCTCTAAGGTCTCGCTGACCAAAAGAAAATCCAATGTTTGAAAATGCCTTGAATTGTTAGCGTTGAACATGACCATGTCTTCATCTGTTGATTCACCTTTTGGAAATGATTGAAAGTGGCCGGCTTGGTACCACCGAAACAGTCCATCTCCACTCACACTTACACGCACCCTCTTCCCATCACCATTACCCTAAAAGAGCATTAATTTTACACCATCAAATAAACGGGCATAGAGTAAATACACACCAGCAATGATTCCCTAGACATGGAGCAGAATAAATACTTTCCCAGCAAAATGGCAGCTCCGCCATGAGCAGGCATGGTCTCTGGTCCGTACAGGCCTGGTAACGAATCTGTGGATTTCAAGGAAGGAAGAAATTATCAACATGACATATGAACCCAAGCAAATAGGGAGGATGATAACTTGGCTGGTGCAGTTATCGCCTCGGAAGGAATACCCGAAAATGGGGATATTCTTATGATATTAAAAAAGCATTTACCATCAGCAACATCACAATGAACGCAAACAAGGAGGCACTGAGAAGTCGCACTGTCCTGTACAAAAGCTTCAGGAATCTATCTCTGCACTGTTTAACGATTTTAATATCACATCAGTTGCATAGGATTGCACGAGCTAAAAGCTTGGGACATTAGCTCTCCAACTGATTCAAGGAAAATCCCTTCCCCAGATCCCGACCATTTTAAGAAAGCAAGAGAGGAGAAGTTGTAGGAAACATTGGATAATCATAAGTTCTATAGCAAGGAAGACGTGTGCTTACCATAACGAGAAATGAGCAAGGCTGAAGAAAAATAGAAAAAGGAAGAAGGTATTTCAGAGATGGCAATCGTCACTAAGCCAACAAAAGCCTGGATGCAGAGTTTTGGCCTAACAATTGAATTTGACCCGTGCAAAGGGGTGTCGCACTGTTTCTGTTTGGTTGCTAGCCACAATAAAAAAGCATCCGAGTGCTTTCTTTGCAGGATGTAAGAAGCCATAAACAGTGCAGTTGACTTAGGGATTTTGGGCCTTTTAAAGGGTCAATGCAGTATTTCCATCATCATGCTTTTTTGGCTGTTGGGGTGGGATGTACCATGAATGCAACAGCCTTTTAATGGTTTAGCTTCCTTCCAATCACACGAATGAGTGCATATAAATCTTAACAGATGCCGCAACCCAACCCCATATCATTGCCAAGAACTCCAGAATACCATTCTCTGTCTACACAAGGGCCATGAGTTCTGGCTTATGCACTTCCAGTTCTGAGGCTAATGGTTCACTAAACAGCAAATATAACTATGCCTTCCTCCCATGGTCATGCTAAGCATTGAAAAGCAAAATGAGTTCACTGTTTTTGCTGTGTGCGTAGGCTGGAATCACTTAGGCAATAGCTCAGCATAAGCTACATGGATAAAATCATGGCATGGCATTGTTACTTGTAAAAGTGTCAGGTGAATTCCTGCTTTAAGTAGCCAGGCCCTGGCTTGTAAGGGTCGGGTTCGGCGTATGCCTCTGGTCGCTCAAACCCCATGTCATTCATCCTGTTGCTGAGAACATGAAGGATTGCTTTCTTTGTGCCTCCATACTCGTCCCTATTGTTCTCAACATATTCTATCGCCTCAGCTGCTATCTCGTTGACGAAATCAAAGCGATTTTCCTCCGACAGCAATAGCCTCTCAATATCCATGGTCAGTAGCTTGCCTGTTTCTTTTATCTTCCTTACTTTCTCCTCCAGGAACGGAACTCGCTCCAATTTATACTCCAGGAGCTCGTCCTTCTTACTCTGAAAGAAACCACCCGTTGTTTGGTTCAATAACAACCAAGTGAACCAGTGTTAAAAATCGACTAGAAAAAAGGACGCCTTGAAAGAATGAACATTGACAAAAAGGGTTGACCTCTTCATAAACATCATCCTATCGCCAGCAGCTGAACATGACAGACCCAAAAACTTTAGGAACCTATAATCTATGGGAGCATTCAGGCGAAGGGCGTAAAGCCGACCAACCACTATACCATCCTAATATGTTAGAACATTAGCTAGTCAATTCCAGTCGCTGAAGCTGTTGGGTATATCTCCAGTGAATTAGCCAAATGGTTACTGCCGAAGCACTGAAGAGAAATCAACAGGCAAATTCGGGTAGGGCTAATGTCCTCAAATGTAGATGCATCCAACAGAGACCTAACGACAAGCTGAAAATCCCACAGCCAATTGGCAACTCCCCCATCACCAAAAAGAACCCACATACCCAAGGAAAAACAAGTCCCGACCTCTCGATCGCAAGACTTTTGCGTAAAAGCACAGCATTTATCAGGACAATAGAACTCCTCGTACCAATTTCCTCCTGCGCCACACCCGCCGACTGTTCCCGCCATTCTGCGGCCGCGAAATCGCCTGCCAATTACACACGAAAACTAAGCAAAACCAAGGCCAAATGACAGGCGCCGAGTCTCAAACGCGAGCTGACAGAAATCTCACCATGATGGGAGAGTTTCTCCGCGCATCACTCGATCCAATCTGCACCCAAGAAAAGTAAAGGAAAAAAAATCAACAAAACGGAGAAGAAAACCGAGCTACAAGAACGGTCGAGCAGGTAGCGTTGGATTACGAAGGACGCGGAAAGAGCCGAGGAAAGCCAGCCAACAGACATGACGCCAGGTCGTGTGTCTGAGGACGAGGGAGGTGTGTTAATGCAGAGGCTAAGGATAAGGCGGTATATGGGCCAGTCCTCATTTATTGGAACAGGCCCAATTGAAGGATGGCCCATTGGACTCCCGACGGCTGTCCAACATGACATGCGACTCCGTTTGGTTATCTCGTAGTTAAATTATAAATCAATCAAGTTCAAAGTTTGAGTTATTCCTTTCAAAAATGAGTCTAAAAATTAATTAATGAAATAATTCACGAACCAAACATATTAAGTTATTGTTTTATTTTTTTCCTCTTATTGAAAAATTTTCCTATTATCAAACTAGAATTTAAACTGGAACTTTATATAAATAAAAACGAATTCAAGCTTGAACACAACAATTTCAAACATTATCGAGCCTAAGCCCGCCGGTACTCGAGTTGATAATATCTTAGTCGAGCCTAAGCCTGGACTGCATAATATTTTGGACAGGTCGGCTCATTTACACCCTCCTATCAATCGCCCACCAACGGTTGATTATTTATCAGCACTGACTGGCAACCTGGAACTGGACTCCGTTTGTCGTCTTCGAGAAACAAAACCCCAAATTAATTATAAACTCGCTTCCCCCTTTCCACACCAAAAACTAATAAAAAATTAATTACCAGCCAGCCAGCCAGCCAGCCCCACCCCAGCCCAAACCCTTCCACACACCTCTACCTCTACTTCGGTTTGCCCGATCCCCCAGCGCCTCCCCCCCAAACGACCGACGGACGCCTACGCCCTTGATTTTCTGACAAAGAACGCGATTGCCCGGGTCGATTGTTCATCTCCCCCCCCCCGGGGAATTCGGAACCCTAAAATCTTTGTGATTGGGGATTTTTGGTACATTGGATCGTATGGAGAGGCCCAGATCTAAACGGACGTACTACTACGACAGCTACGACTCCCCCGAAAACCCACCCAACCGTAATTCGAAGCCCCGGTACAACGGCAATACCCCGGGGTTTCGTCGCCATGGCGGGGGAGGCGGGGGTGGGAGTGGGAGTGGGGGCGGTTACCACCAGCGGCATCAGCAGCAGCAACAGGACCCGTCCTTGACCACAAGCTACCGGATACTCTGCCACGATGCCAAGGCGGGGGGAGTGATCGGGAAGTCCGGGAGCATCATTAAGTCAATTAGGCAGCAGACTGGAGCGTGGATCAACGTCCACGAGTTGGTTCCCGGTGACAGTGAGCGGATCATTGAGATAACGGACACTCGGAGGAGAGACCATGACGGGAGGATGCCTTCGTTCTCCCCCGCGCAGGAGGCGCTTTTGATGATTTATGAGAGGATACTCGAGAGCGAGCCTTTCGGTAATGGTAGTTACAGCGGAGGGGATTACACTGACGATGGGAGGGTAATCACACGGCTGGTGGTCTCAAAGATGCATGTCGGGAGCTTATTGGGCAAGGGTGGGAAGATCATTGAGCAGATGAGGATGGAGACAAAGACGCAGATTAGGATCTTGCCACGGGACCATACTCTGCCGCACTGCATCTCAGTCACGGAGGAGATCGTGCAGGTAGATAATCGGATCTTTGATATCGTTGAACTCATTTCTAATATCATATTTGTCAGATTGTTTGATTGTGAAGTTTGGATCTTGCTGTTAACTGCACTGAACCTTGATTAACCTCCCTTCCATGTTCTCATGCAGCTTCACTTTTTGATGTTGTCATAAGATGATATGATCTTTACCTTATCCTTTGTGTCATAACCAATATTGTTTGTTCTCCTTTCAGGTCATCGGAGACGCTCATGCTGTTAAGAGTGCACTATCGATTATATCCTCACGCCTGAGAGAGAGTCAGCATCGCGATCGAAGTCATTTTCATGGGAGAATCCATTCGCCAGAACGAGGCTTCCCTCCTGATGATAACTTTTTGCCACGGCGTTCATCTAATGATGGCATGCAGTATGGATCGAAACACAGTATGCCCCATGGCAGGAACAACAACTACATGCCTCGTTCGTCTGGTTTTTCTGGAGAACCTGATGCCGCATTGGGTGATCATCTGCATCCATTTGATGGGGAAGAAATCGTGTTTCGAATACTTTGTCCAACTGGAAAGGTGGATAAGATCACCGGGGAGTCTACTGGGATAATGGAGTTACTGCGGAATGAGGTGGGCGTGGATGTCAAACTTTGCAGTCCGGTCGTTGGTTCGGAGGAACAAGTTATTGTTGTGTCATCCGATGAGGTATGCTTTTTAACATTTTGACCGGATGTCACATGGATAGTTGATCTGTCTTACATACCATACACAAAGGTTTTAATATTTCGACCGGTTCTTCCGACTATGATCAGGGACCCGATGATGACCTATTTCCTGCTCAGGAAGCTCTATTACACATCCAAACTCGAATTCTGGACCTTTTTCCTGATAAAGAAAACATTGTTACAACAAGGCTAGTTATCCAGTCCAGCGATGTCGTATGTTTAGACGGAAAAGACAGCCCTCTGTCCGAGATAAAGAAACTAACTGGTGCCAATGTAGAGATTCTTCCAAAGGAAGACCTACCTGGCTGTGTTTTTGACAATGACGAGCTCGTGCAGGTTTTTTCTACACCTCCAGAAATGTGTGTTAATTAATACCTATTAGTCTGTATATGCTTCTGTTCACTTTCGCTGGTCATCTGCAGATTGTGGGGGAGATAACGTCTGCTAGAGAAGCCCTTGTGGAGGTGACTTCAAGACTTCGGAACTACTTTTTCCGAGAATTATCTGAAAGAGATTCACCCCCGCCTGCATCTGCTCCTGGCACAATCGGTGCTCCAGGAGCAGAGGCTGTTTATACTAATGAAAGAACACCTATTCGCGAGGGTCATTCGCCAACCATTTCTGTGGCAACTAACAATATGGGCGGGCAAACAGTTGCCTTATCACAAACATCAAAGGTTATTATTGCACAAATACATGGCTGCAGAGTTCTAGTTTTGGTATGCTGGTAACTGAAATTCGTCTGTCGTTGGATGTTCTCTCTTAGGACAATGGAAGTTGCGCAAACGAAACTGCTAAAAGAAGCGAGAGTGAGCTGCGTGAAGATGCATCCAGCTTGAGTAGGTAATATTCACAAACGACGCCGTCTTAGAACCTTGTACTTCAGGCCGTCACGTCTCCTTTCTTGCATGCTGTTGGATCTCGGCTGAATCCAACTTATTTTAAACGCAGAATCCCTGTGCCTCTGGTCACTCGGAGTACTCTTGAGGTCGTGCTACCTGATTACGCCGTCCCGAAGCTGATAGCCAAGTCCAAGAGCAAACTATCCCAAATCAGCGAGGTGAGTATTTTCTTTTTCTTGTTTCGCCCGAGTCTCCCGTTGAGAAACCAGAAAAATTTGCTGATCCAATATATCTCTGGGACCAGCTCTCTGGTGCCCGGGTAACGCTGCTAGAGGATGGACCGGACGCCGTGCAGAAGATTATACAGATATCCGGCACTCCAGAGCAAGCCGAAAGAGCCCAAAGCCTGCTCCAAGGCTTCATTCTTAGCAGTAAGTCTCCCGCTCCTTTGAAGACTCTTATTCTTCCAATGATCTCTGACCACATCACATCACTTTCACGACTTCACGTGCATGCCCTTTTACAGCTCAGGAGGATGGCCCGTAGTTACGCCATGCCGCGGCTGCTTACCCTCTTCCCTAAGCGCGATCAAGCCAAATACAGGAGGGATGCTTCGCGCATACTGTTTGGCCACCAAACTGGTAGGCAAATATTGTACTACTGCTGTAATATATATTCACGAGCTTTTTTTTTTCCACATTTTGCGACAAATAGTTTGGGGGTTGAATATGAAATGGGAAGGGAGAGTTTGCTTTGGTGATGCAATCATCTAGAAGTTGTTGGGAATGGACAAAAAGCATTTTGTTATTTGAAATTAGGAATGTGTCTTTTAGAGGTGCCGATCCATTTAGCGGTGGCAGTTGCACGCTCGCATCGCATCTACCTTTTGGGAAAGGCTCGTTCAAACCCTTTTTGACTGTTATTTTTTATTACAACCCAACTCCCAGTTGACCTTGTCTCAATTTCTTTTGTAAGCTAAGATTGCCCGGAAGGCCTTGCCTATTGTAATAAAACAGTGAAATGCTCCAATGTCTAGAAAATATACACAGAAGATCAACAACAACAACAACAAAAGAAGCGAGAGAAATCCTTATCCACAAAAATGAGAGGAAATAAAAAATTCAACCGACCCACCCACGAGTGAAGGAAAGAACTGACCTGCTCCTCCTCCTTAACAACTAACCGAAAGGAAAAGAGGGGAATAGCAGCAACAAAAGAAAATAAGTCAGAAAAGTGACAGCTTTCGTCGCCGGTTCTCTCAGTCCCACCTTTTATTTCTTTCCTTCCTTGGTGCGTCCAATCTGGCGCACGATAAGTTTGACCTTGGGACCGAAAAATATGAATCGCATCAATCTCTCTCTCTCTCTCTATCTATCTATCCATATAATAAATATATTATTCTGAGAAGGGGAGGTCCTCCATTTTAACATTATTTTATGCTCCGACGATAACATCAAGAAACACCATCCCCTCCCGGGTCGCAGGGCAGGGATCCTCCTCCTCCTCATCTTCTGACCTGTCCCAATTCCTTCTTCTCTTCCCTCCCCTCCCCTCCAACCAAAATCCTCGGAGGAGAAAAAGGGGAAGGAAGAAAATGAATAGACTGGGGGGAGAAGAACGCTGATTAAGAAAGGAGGACGAGAGAGGAAAGGGGGGGCTCGTGTTATCGTCGGTGGGAAAGTCGACGAGATTGAGGAACCGGGATTTTCAACCGGCGTGTTTGGATTTGGATTTGGATTTGGATTTGGTTTGGTTTTTGTTTTTCAACGATGCCGCATTGCGAGGTCGGGAAGAATAATAAGATAAAAATCTTCTACCGCACCTACGGAGGCGGCCCCGTCAAGGTCCTCCTCATCATAGGTGCCTTCCCCATCCCCAAAACCAAATTGCTTTCTTGGATGATGATTGTGATCGTTTCGAATTCCTGGGTCGTGATCAAGATTCCAACTTTCCCCGGTTTTTGTTTGCTTTTGCCTTTTCTTTTCTCAATCTGTGTTTGGGGTGGTGTTGATGTTAACGGTGGATAAATGTCGGCAGGTCTGGCGGGAACCCATGATTCGTGGTTGCCCCAGGTGAAGGGGTTGACGGGGACCGAGCATCCCAACGACGGAGCGTTGGTGATCGGGAACGACCTCGGTAATGGCATCGAGGTGTGCGCGTTTGATAACCGTGGGGTCGGCCGCAGCTCCGTCCCTACCAAGAAGTCTTCCTACTCGTTAGTTTGCGCAAATCATTCCCTGATCATGATGCATCGCGTTGCTTTTACACGATCGCCGCGAACATTAGTCTTAGATGTTATTAGTTTGGTCAGCTGGCCGATGTGGAACGTTGGGATCCACGGAGTCAACACGGATTTGGTGTGGATGTCCTTTTATGACCATTCTCTATATTCATACTACTCTCTCTCGGTTGATTGCAGGACAAAGAGGATGGCCAAGGATGCGATCGCTGTGTTGGATCACTTGGGCTGGAAGGAAGCCCACGTTTTCGGACACTCCATGGGTGTGTAGGCCTCGTCCCTCGATCCCGTGCCTGACTGCAGTTAGGTTTCAGGGATGTTCTTTTCGGTTCTGAATCCTGTTCTTGCTGCTTGGGTGATAGGTGGGATGATTGCTTGCAAAGTGGCTGCTCTGGTCCCAAACAGGGTGCGGTCGTTGGCCCTGCTCAATGTCACTGGTGGCGGTTATCAGTGTATTCCGAGGGTAGGGATCACGAATCTTAATATGCGGCGACATTTGAAGTATTTTGTGGACAGCCTGTCATAAATCGGATATACTACACATTGCATTATGCTCTCGGTGACAGTCCTTTATAGGGAATAGGATTGGAACGTCACTGGGTTAAATCTGTATTAGTCTTCGAGTTAACCCGCATTTCGGGGTGGGAATGTGTTAGTTTAATGCTACTGAAGTATAGACTCCCCGAAACGAAAAAAATAAGACATGCTGTGCAATTGGGAAAGCGGCCAATGACAAAGGTTTTGCATGCTTGCAGATTGATCGCAAGACGCTATCGGTTGCTCTACGGTTTGTGAGGGCCAAGACACCCGAAGAGAGGGCTGCCGTGGATCTAGACACACACTTCTCAGAGGTTTACCATGTGTACATTTTTTTCACCAATGTTATCTCCAGCGAGTTTAACAAGACGGACAAAATGGTTTAAGAAAAGTTTTGGAAATAAAATGATTCCCCAGATTCATGCTGTTGATTCTGCCCACCGCTATTTCTTAATTACATAATTATCTGTTATTTGCAGGAGTATCTCGGTGAAAGAGTGGGTGCCATCACTCGCAGAGTGCTGCTTTACCAGGTATTAATACCAGATAGTTCTAAGACGCAAATGTTAAAGACAAACACGAGCGCTTAATTGTTGTTTTGTAAGAAAGGCGAACTTACTCCAGCAGTCTGATATTGTTGGACGCGTGGCTCGCAGGAATATGTCAAAGCTATATCATCTAGTGGAATGCAGTCACCTCATGGTTTGGATGGCCAACTCCATGCATGCTGGCACCATAAAGTGACAGAAGAAGATATTGACTCCATGCGCTCCGCGGGGTTCCTTGTGTCTGTCATACATGGAAGGTACCAAAACATCAGGAAACTCATTCAATTGCGATTTCCTATCTGCCATCACAGATATTTTGCTAATTTACCTTGATCTTTCATTCATCTGCATTAGACACGATATTATAGCACAAATTCGTCACGCAAGGACACTTGCGGAGAGACTGCATCCCTTTTCCAGAATGGTGGACCTTCCCGGGGGGCATCTTATCAGTAGGGAGAGGATGGAAGAGGTAGTTTCTCTTTATAAAGAAACTATGTGTTAGACGTTGAATTTTGTTTCATAAAAGGGGTAAATATTTTTAATAATTCACAGGATGTGATAAGAAATTGAAAAGCTTCTACTAATATATCTGCTATTTTGAGTTCTTGAAAGTGTAAAGAACGCAGAACACTTATCACTACTTTGAAATGCTTTCAGGTCAATCAAGCACTTCTTGATTTGGTCAGGGCATCAGAAATGAAGATGAGTCCACAAGATTGGACTAATTTGTCAATGAGACCAACCTCTGGTGAATATTCTGCTCTTAGATTCTGCTCTAAGGGTTGCATGATTTACTACAAGATAGACAGTCTTATTTTCTGGTTGCCAGCACTCCAGATCTCAGCACAGTCAATATTGCGCCAAAGAAAATCTATTGCTTATGTGGGCTTCTTTGGCAGGGTGGATCCGTACAAGATTGTCACTACAAGCCAATACTGAGGGGGAAAACCAGGTGTCGGTTGTCTATGGCACGCTAGAAAGGATGCATCTAGTACTGTTGTACTTCTTTGGTCTACTGGTGTTGCTATTTGAGTTCATAAGGAAAGCAGCGAGAAGCTTCAAACCAGCCAGAGTCGGACCAGCACTGACGTAGGAGACTCGGTTGACCCTCTTTTAGACAGGTAAAAGAAAATTCCAGACCGACAGCATTTAGGTGAAGTTAGCTTCTATGTCCATATCCCATGGACCAGTCGCCTTCAAACGACTCAACGTGACAGGTTTTCCTTCGCAGGGTTGCATGAAGTGGCCTGAAGTGCAGCCACTTCCGTTAAATCCAGGCATCATACTCGAGTACTCGACTTTGCTGGGCTGTGTGAGTTGTAACTAGACTACCGGGAACAATGACCTTACGCAAAAAGGAGAGATGCCTTATACAAAAGAGCAAAAGGTGGTTATAGAGCCTATGAGAGAACCCGCAAACAACTTGCAGCTTCCTCCTCTTTTTTTTTCATTGCTGAAAGTACTGATCGCTGACATATAATCTTTGTATCTATAAACAACATGCAATTGAATTCTCTTATGCAAAGGAAAAGCCTTTGTTCCCCTATTGCCGGATGGGGTGCATCTAACATGCTCTTCTTAGGAATATTCTTTTTGACAGGAGATATACTAGCTACCAATATGAAAAGAAAAGCAATACAGATGGGTTTAGCTTTTAAAGAAAACGAAAAATAGCATTTAAAGATTTAAGGCTTTACATTTCCTGCTGATTAGACAAACAGGATGCGAAGAAACTCATCGTTCTCCCATGGAATATGTGAATTAAAACAACCGAAACGGAATTATTTTGTTTAGCTGCGTATACGAACATAAGGTCGAGGATTTGAACAGTTTCCGGCAGGCGACTCTCGGTTTTTCAAAATAAAAATGGTTTGAGAACACAGAGGTTTCGACGATACCTGGAAAAAGGAGGTCCCCTCCCAGAAATCACAAAAAGAAACCCAGATCACGTAATTCAAATAACTCCACGACCGATGAACTTTCTACGAAACGCAAGCCGACCTAACACTCTCTCACCCCGGCTCTAAAGAACGAATTCATAACAAAAAAACAGATCGCCATCCCTTCCTAAATCTAACAAAGCTCTGCCTCAATCAACAACAACAGCGATCACGCATCAAAAAAGAAAAAAAAAACTACAATATCAAATGGAAACTAGAATGGAAAGATTCAAGCAGAGCACTAACCCCGCTCCCGGCATCGCAACCAGCAACTGTCATCCCCTTCACAACCGAACCGTTGCGCGCCCCTTTGACTGAAGAACAGGGACCAGGAGACGAAAGAAGTCCGCGGGGTCGCGAAGGAAAGTGAAAATCGGATTAGGCCGAGGGGTAGTGGTGGTGGGCAGAGAGCATCTTCTTGCAACCAGCCCGGGGAATATTCTTCCCACATATTCTCTACCCTTTAACTAAAATAACAGTCCTCCCCCCCATGTCCAAGTCTTATGGGCCTTGACCCAAGGGGCCGTCATTATCTTACCGATTAAAGAAAAATTTACATCATAGAATGACGATAAGGTAAGAATTAAAGACTAGTCCTTGTTCTTGTTGTTGCCATTTTGTGATTCTTTTTAGTATTCATCCAGGTAAGTGTACAGGGTGTCGTCCTTCTTGGACTTTCGGCGGCTGAGCAGGGTCATCAGGAGTCGCTTGCTCTTACTGCCCGGTTGTTGTTCCATTGTCTCCTTCCCCTTCTCCCAACCGACGTGCAACCTCATCGAGGCGGACTTCCGTGGCTCCATCAGACGCTGTCACGAGCATTGTCCCGTGTTAGAATAGACCAACTGGTTGTCTAATTGAGAAACTCTTCTTGCACGGGAAGGATGAAATTCATGACGCTTACCTGGTTTCCTCCGAAAATTATATTTGGATTGACGTGTCGGATCGGATTGGGGGTGGTTGGCCAGCTTGTCTTGGGCGCCACCGGCATGCTCGCCAGGGAACCAGAATGTATGAAAGGGAATCTGCCCGGTGAAATGGTCCGGTTTTCTGTTCGAACGTGGGAAGTGCCGTGCCTGTTACAATACATTCTTGATTTGGGAAAACACCAATGTGGAAGGCACGTAAGTTACCTAGTTCCTTCCGAGTAATGGAAGTAAAATGGAATGTTCCCGATCGCTGTGGAGGAGGCTGAGGGGATGGTGATGCAGATCGACCTCTATTGGTTTGAACGCTCTTCCTGCATGCAACTCATTCATGCAAGTTTCTTTTAGGTGGTGAAATGAAAAACTAAGTTTTCTCAAATCAGAATAACAAAGCAGGTGGCTACCTTGCAGGAGGACTATCTCTAATCCTTGCTCTGACAGCTTCAGGAAGAAGAGCAAATATTGTGAAGTCAGGAAGATACTATCGATAATAAAACGAGACCAAAAGGCAGAAATATACCATTTTTGAATTGTCGCCAATCATCCTCATCGTCGAGACTGTAACCATATTTCAAGTTGGTGGTAGTGGAGCCGTTTAAGGCGTCTCCTGCAAGAAAAAAAGGAAAAGAAACAATATATTGAAAAGAACGCGATCCCATGATCTAGAAGGGTGCAAATGAGTAACTTGCCTGGCAATATATATTGCTTGTGGAACTTGGGTGTGTTTATCACAAGAGACTGTTGAGAAAGACCCTCACGATCCATGAGCTCTTGGCACGTCCGAATTCTCTACAATGGTATACAAAAGTGGTCCTCAGTAACACCAGAAGTCAGATCTGGATCTGGTAGAAGCCTCTGCTTCCTCTAATTAACATATCCTGTGCAACTATCATAATGATTCAGAACTTGTTCTCAGTCCACATTCTATTACAACCTTCTGACGTCTTCAATTGGCAACCAGACATCTACTACAGTTTCGATTGCCTTTCCGTAGATGAAAGAGTAGAAGTACAATTTCCAGTTACCTGTTCAATGCAAGATACTCGAAGTTCCGTCCCAGAGACTTCATCCACCTTTTCGCCTAGGAGATCATGGACCTTATATGTCACAGACCCAAGATGATCTACCGCATTGACGAGTGCCTTTATGGCATAATCTCGTAGTGTCTCTACCACTCTGCACGTAGAACAAAAATTTAAAACATAAGGAGATATCGAGAAAATTGACAATTTTATTTCCTGTAAACAACAATGTAGACCAACTCACATAAGCTTTTGGTCATCGTTAGAATACGATAGTTCAAAGTACTCGGCTGCTGAATATAGTTGAGTCCTCAGATTTTTCAGATCCTGGAAAACCAAAAGAACTAAAGAGATCACACATGTTTTATACCAAATGGTCAAGCTTTCTTTAACTTCTTCAAAAAGAAATCCAAAGTACTTGAAGCAGATGGACCAAAGAAGGATACAAAATGGGATTGGATTTATCTAACAAGGTAAGTCCCCATCCATTTGGGCAAAGGGCTCCCCATTGAGTTACGGCCTAAGATCAAATCTAACGCTTAACCATTTGCTATCAAAAAGCTCAATGGATGTGAAAACTCCACCAAAGTCATCAACAGCGAGAGCTCCAACCATTGGCAAAACAAAGGACAGGAGAAGGGTACCTTCAGACTGTCCGAGAACAGCAAGCTCTGCTTCATAGAGTCCTCATCGTAATTCGACGGCCCACTCGAAATCGGGAAGGAAGAAGCAGTCATCGTCCCCATCAGGACAAATTCCCTGTTCCAAGACCAACTACAACTGTTTCATGTACAGGCAAGAAGGCATGGTTCCGTTGAGATGCTACAGGAAATGATCTTCAATCTGCTCCAAGGAATCAAGCAGCACAAAACTAATAAAGGGTCAAAACTCCTAATCTGAGCACATCTTGAGAAAGGATCCAGAGGTTGAATAAAGTCTCAAATTTTCCTCGTGATTAGAGTACTCCCACGAAGTGATTAGAGTACTCCCCACGAAAGAACTTTGTCGGGTCGAACTTCAACAACATATAATCCCAAGAGTCAAATAAAGCGAAGCAGATCAAACCACAAAGAACCCCCAAATTTTCTAAAGCAGCAAAAGGCAAGAACACCACTAGCCCTATTTTCTCTGAATCAAAGCAGACAAATAAACAAATAAGTAAAATAAAACAATCCCGAGCAGAAATATTCATACAACTAACCAACTCGATTTCCC
Source organism: Melastoma dodecandrum (assembly GCA_029817715.1). NCBI lineage: Eukaryota > Viridiplantae > Streptophyta > Magnoliopsida > Myrtales > Melastomataceae > Melastoma > Melastoma dodecandrum. Next base: position 1,125,345 of record JARUPY010000605.1, read on the forward strand.
TCACAGTTCCCCAACTGTCCCCTCTGCGGCACATTCAGGTAGTAAGTAGACATGGAAGCATCACAACCCAACAACCTAAAACCAACCTGCCCTTCGTCTCCCCGCTCGGTCAAAATCCCGGAAATTAGAGCCCGAATTCGAGACCGACCCACGAAGCCCGAAGGTGAAAAGCTCACACCTTTTCCCCATACTAGTAAAACGGCGGCAAGAAGAGGAAAGGACGACAACGGCATTCGGTCACCGTGGTCATGGAACGAGATTCTGAATGCGTTGGCATTGGATGAGGAGATGGAACTTGTTTGGCAGCGCGATAGGGGGTCCTTACGAGGTTGCCGGAAGAAACGCGGCGGGGGAGTTTCTCATGGGGAGGAGAGGGAGGATCATCTAGGTGGACACATCGGCCAGTCGGTCGGTCGGTTAGAGGTCCGTCGGGATAGTCGACGGTCCCATTTGTTACAAAGGATATCTTATATTTACATTTATTGTGCGAAAATTTACGTATTTATTTCATTTCAGTCCAGACGTTGTATTTCTTTTCTTAAATATAATAAACCCTACGCAACAATTTATTTTATAAATTTTTAAAATATGACGTAACAGTGGATTTATTTTTACCCTTTTAACTATTTTCTTTGTCCCGAGTTTCACGGGAAAAATGAATTCGGAAGACAAGTTTACCTCTCCGGATATCCTTTTTTTACGTGGCTCATAGCGAAGGGCAGACTGAGAACGACAAACTTTTGATTCCATAAAGGTCTGTCACCGGCTGCTTTATATATATTATGTTCGTGCAATGAGAGACGATGGAGCACTTATTCTTCGCCTGCATGCTGTGAAGCAAGTTTGGAGGACGTTAAAACACCTTCTCAGCCAACAACATCTTCCATCTATATGGGAAGACTTCACCGACCTTTTCCAGGTAACCGTTGGAGTGAAAGGCTCACTAACCTTAATCCGGGCGACGCCACACTTGTATATCTTATTTGGTGACCGCAACAATAGGCGACATGGTACCGAGAGACAGTCTCCAAGATGCCCGGCGATGCAAGCATTCTGTGAAGCACGTAAAATTTAATGGCTAACTACATGAGTTAGTGGCTTTCACGAGACTCAACCCAGCATCGTGTAGGGGAAGATCGATGCTAATGCAGGGGTTGATCGGGTCCGGGACTGGCTAGCTTCCAATCCGGTGGAGGGCTCTCCAAATGATTCTCCGAATGTATGTATAGCCCTAGTCTTGCTGGAGTTGTGGTATTTGATAGTAACTACATTTTGGGTATGCAATTTCTCTGGCTTGCTTAGTTGTACAACGCATTAAGTATTAGTACAAAGTCAGCACCATTGCATTTTTGGGCAATTTTTGAAGTCCTGAAGGGGCTGGTCGCTAATTAGAGCGTGTGTAGATGGATCTTAGTCTAGCTACTAATTATGTTTCTTTACTTCATCTCGTAACTATTCGTTCTTTGTTATAAAATTGTCATTTACCAAAAAAATATATTTTCTCCGAAATTAATTTATCTTTTAAGGGGCGAAGTCTTAGAATTCCCTCTTATTATTCATACTTTTTTTTTAATATTTTAATTTAGTTCATAATTTAGTTCCTCAATTCAAAAAAGAAATGTTTTCATTTTAACTCTCATAATTTTTTATGACTCAGGTTGGTCAACTAGGTCACCATAGACTGGTAAAGATACATGCTTGTACCCAATGATTCTTCCTGTATATTGAGACATTGATTTTCCTTAGCTAGCGAATGTGCGGATGCTTATACTAGTTGACAAATAAGTACATTCTCACTTACATCATTTGCTATTGATTAAACTTTAGAGAGCGTGTGACTTTTAGGCTCTCTCAGGGCCTAGAGCCGATACTCTCGTAGACAAATATCTATCATATCAAGAGACGTTAAGACGAAAGTTCTCCTAACATTAAGGTATTTTGATTACGTCTTTGTTGGATGTTGGCCACCGATGGATTTAGAGCTACAAACAAATTCAGTCATAACTCAACTTCTAGGTTAGAGCTACAAACAAATTCAGTTATAACTCAACTTCTAGGTCATGTTAATTCCAACGAGGCAACTTTCTTCGAACAACGTCATAACTGGTTGTATTTACAAGCTTGTAAATAACCTTAGAGTGATACGCTAAGAACTTGGCTTGAGGCCTCGAGGTTAACGAATTTCCCAAACATCTATCATTTAAGACTTTCATGAAATTTGAATAAACTTGAAACAATACATGACCACTTGCAAGATTTGCCTATATTCCTAATATCGGATGATCTCTACATTTTTTTCATAAGACTATCTTTCGGTACACACCTCTAGCTCGTTGCATCGATTTTTGATGCGTTGTACATTAAGTAAAGGAACATTTAAAGTCTCAAGTTTTATACTTGTAACTTGAGTCCTGCCTTTGTTTGTGAAATGTGTATTATAGATATCTCTCACCTCTGTTTCCAAATTGTTTGAATGGATTTTTGTAGTGGGATTCCTCCAACAACTAATTCATTGCTTCCCAAAAAACCAACCCAGGGAAGCAATCCGATGGAAGCAAAGCAGGGCAGAGGTTAGGCAAGGATTTGGTTTTCACTTCTTAATAACAGTTTGTGCAAGAGTCTCTGGATCAGGATGTAATGATAATCACAAAAAACTAATGGCAGAAAATGTTATCGACATTGAACTAATCCGCTTTGGCTCTTCTGGTGCTGTGAGGGACCACCTGCTTCAACCCGTCGTAAATGCTTGCCTGCAGAATTTTAAATGTTTAGGAACTAACCATTTGATTTGAGAGTTGGCTTGTTCACCAATGGAGATTGAAGGACTTACCCAGATATGGGAGTTTCTAGGCGAGAGGCTTAGGAAGCTCCTCCGCCTTCTGACCCTTGTGATCTTCACCTTCGTGTCGTCGATTCCTCCCGCATCCTGTTCACAGTCGCAGCAGAAGAACTCGGAGAGAGAGATGCCGGAACCACACTTGTGGCCTCCTCGGACATCTTTCCTTTCGTCTGAAAGAACCCGGTAGCCGAAGCTGAGACCAGCCCACCTTGTTGACCCAAATGGCATCCTCTCCCGGGAACCCGCCCGCCTGAATGACCATGTGCTCGTCAGCCTCTTCCTTGGACACGGGTCGGGACCTTCCAGGACTGTGGTCGGGGATGGAACTGTGACATTATTCGTCACGGCCATGATAGCGCCCTGGTTGTTATGGAGCAGCCCGGGGGGCAAGTCGAGGCATCTCTTGGCACCACCCGTGATGGCAGGGGGGTTGTGAGGTGACGGCGAGAGGCAGGGCAACGGCTTCCCAGGAGCCTCCTCCCACTGGAAGGGTACTGCGGCGCCCAGGTGCAGGGGCGGGGTCAGCAGACCAGGGGGCTCCGGGGGTTTAGGCCGTGGAAGCGTAAAGATGGACAGTTTTGGGGTGGGATGGTGGCTATTCAAATCACCATCACCCATGTCTCTCAATCTCCCCTTGTCCTAATACTAAAAGAAGGGATGTTATAAGAAGTGGGCAATGAATACAGGCGACGTTGAATATTTAAAATTGAAGGCAAAGGGCTGAGAAAATTGAAGAAATTAATGTGATAACACGCTCCTCTTCGTTGGCGCTGCTTCTTCATGAGGAAAGGCAAGTATGCTGGAATTCTTCACTGCAGTCGTATGCATCATGTCATGATCACGTTGATTATGTGGGGTAGGGTGAGCATAGGTTCTGAGTAAAACCGGGAACTGGTCGAAACCGGTATTATAGAATTAGTGTCGCCATAATTTCTCGAATAGACTGGGTCGTAAGGTTTTTTTAGATTGATTGGAGTAATAAGGTGAATTTGGAGCCAGAACCGGTATCAGAACCGAGCATTATAAGATTGGTTTCAGGTTTCACGTCCGAAACCTGTCCGAAACCTACCCATCCCTATGTGAGGTAGTGGGTCAAGTTTCATTTTGTATTGCAGTTTGGCATTACTAGCAAAGTCAAGGCATGAGAATTTGAATCAGCTAACGGCTGGAACGATGAGCTGGAAAGGCCGCATTGGTCGACATTAGTCCATATGACGAGTTCAACAAATTCAAGGTAAAGAAGATTATGGAACAAGAAGGGGAGAGGACTGTTCGGACAAGGTGAGGTTTGGCTCACCATTCAGCAAGATCAAGTTCATGAAAACCTGTTGAAAAGTCGAGGAAACCAAACGGCCCCACTTTCTTTTTCATGGGATCTGCCTAAGACTCACCACCACAGAAGCTAAACTTGGCCTAATGAGCATCAACAGACCACATAAAGAATAAGAAGCTTTTCTGGGAAGAAAGGGATGAAAACCACCCAGGATTGCCGACCATGCCATGTGACTGTGCAAATGTTTTCTTCACAAGAAATTTTCCTTTTCCTGATCTCCGTGCTTTTCATTGGCTGTGGAACAGATTATCAGGTAAAACATTGCAAACCAATGCAAAACGTGCAGGGCTGAAGTATACTGCATGTTTCCTTGCTGCTTTCACACATTTCGTCATAGTGTCTCTCACAATAACTGAGAAGAAAAGACAACCCCATGGTTCCAAACTTCATCGAATTGAGTGACCACCGTGAGACAACAGGCACGACTTCCCTGGAGCAGGAAGCATTACTTTGGTTCCATTAATCTTCAGGAGGGCACTGGTGGATGAGATGAAAACAAGGCATGGAATCCTTAAGAATTTAAGCAATAGAAAAAGGAAATCGAGAGACAATTTCCCTAGTCTGGTTTGCCTACTATTGGGAAGCCTCGGACAGCACAAGTGACAATGCAGATTCTATAACTTGCTACCCCCCTAAATGTGCAGGGGACATTTGACTAATACACATATTATAGAGAATACACAAACTCGGAAAGACGGAAAGCGACTGGAGGTTTGCCAATAATAGCAACCCCATGAAAAACTCCACCAACATATCAATGAAATCCCTGATTGTATATCATGTATATAGTATAGAAATATAAACAAGAACGGCACATATTGATGACCTTGGAGACAATAATGCACCGCATCACAGTTCTGAGGTACACTTGGAGGCTCTTTGTCCAGAAAAGGGCTAGCATGAGATGGTCTCTTCCTATGAACAATGGACCAGAACGTTGGCACAAGCACAAAGGGCCAACCGAACCTCTGAATTCTGGTAATTCCCATATCAGATCAAATCCAAATCAGCCCATTATGCACTGAAACCCTCTGCAAATCCACAACCAGACAGCAAACAAAACCAAACAGAAGAACAGATCAAGCATTAGCACCACCCAAAGTTGCCTCCTCCAAGCCTTCTTCGCCCTCAGCCGATCACCAACACTTTTCAGTACATTCCCACCCGAGGAGTCCCTCCTCCCGCCATTATTGAATGTAATCCGACAGCTCGCCTCGCCACAAACCTCTGCCCAGTTCTCAAAGCTCCCTTCTTTATGGTGATTATTGCCACTGTTCACAGACCAGTGCTCCCCATTACCCCTCTTCTTCTTCTTTAGCCCTTTCGAGGGACTTCCCAGCAAGGGCGCCATGAACGGTCTCATTCCCTTATCCGAATCCGACCCGTTATCCCTATCCCTGACCCTAACATGACCCGGCGATTCCGACGCCAAACACCCCACCGGATTAACGATCCCTTGAATTATCCCTTCAAACTCCTTCTGCAAAGCGTAGCGATTAAGATTCTCCAAATCCACGGCAAGCCCGCGTTCGACCAACCCTAAAAAAGACGACTTTATCCTGCCCAAGAACCCGAAGCGTTCGGTTTTCGCGACGGAGCCGTCGAAGATGCCAAAGAAGACGAAAGGCCGGTCGATGAGGAAGGTGTAGGTCGTGTTCCTGGAAGTGTGGGAGAATTCCGAGTGGAATGCCGGGGCGCAGTCGATGCATCGATTGCCCAGGGCCACGAAGTCGGAATTCCGGGCAAATTCCGCAAGGATTGCGGCCGACTTTGCGACACAGGCGTATAGTACGACATCGAGGCTTGGAATCATCGCCGGAGTCTTCCTTTCAACTTTCCCAATCAATCGTTCGATCAGGATCAAACCCACACCTAAGGCCCTGGTAAAGGAAAGCTCAAGAAAGGATTCGATTTAATATTTCTGACTCCATACTACGATGCCATTGCTACAACTCAAAGAATGAATGCGGTTTGGGTCTAATAACTTTACTCGTAAAATAATGTATAAAATATATTAATTTATAAAAAAAATTTAGTTACAAATTTAAAATTTTAATAATTAAAAAGTGAATTCTAAGTTTTAAATTCACACGTAATAATACGAGGGTTTATAAGTTCACATTTTAAATTTCTGAATTTGTAATTCAGAACTAGGTATTAATTTAAAAATTTTAAGTTTTACCGATATATATTTTGTAAATTATTTTAAGAATTAATAGGAATGAAGCAACCATCAGCCACATCATATTGGGATATTTCGTGGTAAAATGCTGCAAAGTTATGCATTCGTTTTTTATGCGATGAGAAATTTTGCCAAGCCGGCACTCTTCTTAAGAGTCCGGCTGCTCTCCACTGAGCAGCCTCTTCCTTGACCCCTCACAGGTGGATCGGAGAAGGCCCAATCGAATACTTGCTCGTACTGCACGGCCGCCTTCTCCCAGTTCATGAGCCAACACAACATTCTTCATCCTCAAAAGTCAAATTGGAACCGAAAATGTGAGGCAGCTAGAGAAAATCTCACCTCTAACATGCTCTCTCTCCGTCGTTGGAGGAGAAAAAGCCCACCTGTACACAATCCAAAGAGCGAAGAACAAACATGGGTTAGTCACGTTGCAAACATGACTCTTTTGATTAGATGAACTAATCTGTTCGTTTATCGAAATTTCCTCAAACACGCCGTAAGAAGATATTTTACGTTGGCAGAGAATTTCTCGCCGACCCGGAGAACGAGCAAACAGAGACAGCATCGTTTCTTGGAGTTTTGTACGGAAATAGGGTTAGTTTTAAAAAATTTTATAAAATACGGTCTTAGTTTCGTAAAATACGGTTTTACCGTCAAAGGGACGCGTTTTGAAAACGCGCCATTTGATTTACATAGAGGGCGCGGTTTCAAAATGCGCCCTCCGTGTATCAAATGAAGGGGCGGGCTCCGCCCCTATGCGGAATCCGGGCACAGCATGAGGGCGCGGTTTCAAAACGCGTCCTCATGCAGGGGGCGGGTTCCTTGGAACAGACAAGGGGCGGGTTTTTTAGACATTATTACATACTTACGAATTATATTAGAAACCCTGTTTCAACAACACAATAAGCAAACTATCGAACTTCGAAACAATCCATATTATAAAAGAAGAACAATAATATCATACATAAAACCTTAGAATATCATACGCAAAGTCCACAAACGTTTACAAACATCAGTAAAGTCCCATACGCTTCATCGATTTCCTGCTAACATAAGGCCTGATGATCGGATCTTTTGGAATGTGAGGCTGCTCCGATGAATCATCCGGGTACAGTTGCGTGATTTGAGAAGGTCCTTGTCCTTGTTGTGAATGGTCGTACCTGAAAAACTTATATTAGTTGAGTTACGAGAGTTTAAATCAATCGAACATCAAAGGACTTACCCGAATTCTCTCGCCCCTTTAATCGGAGCTCCCGGGGTCGAACTGGACCCAACCTCGAAGTAAGGTGTGCTATAATCGGCATCAATATAGGCAACTTGCGAGATGAGCATGCTTTCTCGCACTTCATGGCCCTCCTCATCAAATACGGGGTCCTCATATGTCCGTGGCACCTCCTCATCTTCATGCTCCTCTTCCGCATGGTCCACGTGAGGATGATCTTCCTCCATATGCTGTCCACCTGGCGGCATGAACTCGTATGCAGGTTGATCTTCTAACCCGCCGGTACGACCATACAATCGCACCGGTGCATACTCCCGCATCATCTGCATGGATTCCTCGGCAAAAGAAACGAGTTCGGCCTGATCGGACCGAAGCTTAATCTTGTGGAAATTCTTCATATATATCACAAATATATGTTAAAGTTGAAAAATGGAATGGAAAAATGTAATGCGATACTCATAAACGACTTACCATTGTGCCTAGCATGGAACTGGTGTGCGATATGTATTGCCTGGTGTTCTTCGCATACCATTTGGAGTATTTAATACGAGACTCCCAAAACAGCTGCACGACCTTGTTCATCCGATCTTCCCACAGCTCCACAAACACCCGATGGACCTCTCTCCAGTTGTTCATCGTCTTGCCGTGCAAATCTATCCGATGGAGTGCCGTGCTAGTGTCGCATTCTGCTAGCACGAGCTAATGGTCGCCAAACTGATGAATCACTCTATCTGGGTAATGCCACTCCACGATGTAGAAGCAAATGAGAGGGAGTCTGGCATGCCAAAAATCCTCTCCCGATCGGAATAATTTGGAAGCATGGTTATCAACTCCTCCGGGTAAGGATGCCAAACAATCTGCATATATCAATGTGAATGTGTGAGGAAGATTCGATATAATTAAATGAAATTGTTAGCTATAGAAGTTTACCCGATCCATGCTTTGCCTATCGAAGGCCACTCTATACGAGGAAAGTACATGGGTAGTGACCGTGCGTACATCCTTTGGAACGGCCCAACGATAGCTCATAGACATATCCTCTACAAATGGAGTTCGATGTCTAAGAGGCGCTATATGTGGGAATCTATCCCATGCCCAAATTTGTAACAATGTCAGGTGACCCTCCATCTGAGATGCCTTGTGGTGAGCCGCCTTACACAAATTCCTATAAAGCCACGCAAGGTAGGCACTACCCCAGCTCTACTGTCCAGCCTTCTCAAAGTCCGTTAGTAGAGGCAACCAGAATATGTGTACTAAACTGTCTGACTTTGTAGTGAATATCATTCCGCCAATCAGCTGCAAAATATAAGCCCTGGTATGCATTTGCATTATCTCTTCAGGGCATCTATAGGGATCTCACCAAAATTGGCAGCCAGCCAGCTCAATCTAATATGACTATACCTAATGTTGTCACCCCTAGGTACCCGACCCAATAACTCTAGATGCACTGCCTCATTAGATACGGAGGTGTCTGCTATCACCGCATCACCTTCTACGGGCAAACCTAGCTGAATTACCACATCTTGTAGGGTGACGGTCATCTCACCGTGAAGCATATGGAAGGTGTGCATCTCTGGCCTCCAGCGTTCTGTCAATGCTATGATAAGGGCCCAGTACAAGGAAATGAATGGAAGCTTAGCCACTCCGTAGAATCCTGCTTGGCAGAGGTAAACATCCATCCTGGGATCGGTGGCAAATCCCTTCAGTGATTTCTCTACCCGACGGCAAGTTAGAACGTTATTTTGTAAATAAAACACGAATTAGTAAACAAGGTACGAATACATGAAAGATAATGTAATGATTTAAAACTAAATAAGCTGATATACCACACTATATCCGGCTTCCCATACAGTCGTCGACCGATGCTCTCCTTGAGCATTAAGAATGTTTGTCTTTCTTGGCCCTGGACGCATTTTCCTGTAAGACAATATAACAAGGGTTAAAAACAAACACAAATAAAGCATAAAAACAACAAGAATATATAATTTAAACATTGAAAAAATACTTACAAAGATTCCTATTAGGACAACTACGTCAGTTATGACCTTCCTTTCTACATAACCCACAACTAGTTTTCCGAGATTTCTCCCTGATATCCATTTCATCACGTATACGGGATGACCTGGGACACCCTTTTGGTCGGACTCTTGTAGGGTCGGGATTGACTCTCAGAAAATGATATTCCAGCCAATCATCTTTGCAATCAAAAGAATGCCATTTGGAAGCATATACGGCCATCTGACACTCGAATGAGTAGAAATGACTAATGACAGCAGTATGATCTACATGCATGTATGCATAACATGCCAAAGCATGCGAACAAGGAATGCGATAGATTTGCCACTTCTTGCAGCTACATTTCTGCGCTTGAAGAAATACATACTTGAGTCGATGTTTTCCTTTAGTTTTCATGTCAAATCTACCTTCATGTCGATCGAGAAGCACTACTTCGTACTGTTTGGCTTTCTCTAAATATTTGAACAACTGATTTGTACAAACACTTGTAAAACTTTCACCAATTTTCAACGCAGAGTCTGCATCATCCTGTCTGGTTATCCAATATGATACGCAGTTATACCATATTTTCCTAACAAGAGCCGAAACATGAAGATTTCTTGCACCTCTTATAACGGCGTTGTAACTCTCGCTCAAATTCGTAGTCATAAGACCGTATCTATAAAAGTCATCCCGACTCAAACACCACTTCATTCATCTCGGCGAAAAACTCGCCAGCTTCTGGCATGGATTCAAATAAGCTTTTCATAATGTTCTTGTACTTCACAGTCATCGATTTCCTCACTGCGGTTATCAACTTCCTTTTACAAATAACATTTTTATATCTCGTATTGAAATTGCTTGCCACATGTCTAAGACAAAACCGCCAATGTGCAAATGGCGGGGTCCAACCCACCTGCGGATCATTCACAGCCGCTTGAATGCCAACATGTCTGTTAAAAATCAAGCATACTTCTCTCGTCCTTTCACCAACGACATATCCCTTAAAGCATCTCAAGAACCAACTCCATGAATCATAGCTTTCCTCATCAACCAGTGCAAATGCAAGCGGCACAATATGGTTCTCCTCGTCCATTGAACATGCAATTAAGAGTTTATGTCTATATTTACCATATAGAAATGTGTCATCTATACGTACAACTGGCCGACAATGATTGAATGACTGAATACACTGTCCGAACGCCCAAAACAGTCTCCGAAAGTGGAATACTTCCACATCGCCAAGATTATAAGTTGCACCCCAATCAACAATTGTTCTGGGGTTGGCAATTCTAATTGCATTCATAAGATGCGGCAACTCATTATAAAATTCATCCCATTCGCCGTATTCAACTGCAATTGCCTTCCTCTTTGCATCCCATACTCGTCTCCTAGTTACTTTGTAACCTAATCTCTCTTTTATTACATTCCGTAAGAACAAAAGTACAGAAGTAGAGAACCATAAAGTTACAGTCAAGTCGATCATGATCTTGGGAAAGCACTGCATTTAAACATGTATGCGACTCACCAATAATCGTTATTTCAAACTCATCATCACAAGCACGTTGAATCGCGCGTAATCTCTACTTGCAACCAGATCCAAACTCAGAACAAAACACAGGCCACGTCGTCTTATCTGACTCCATAATTTCGTGGTTATAATGGTTCTTGATATGGAACATATTCACCATATGAATGAGATGGTTCTTATGCTCAAATCGCATCCCTTTACGAAATTCAACCACAGCATCCGGATCGTCCGTCATCCTAACATCCTCATACTCTTCGAAAATCACCTTCCTAGTATCACCACTGTCTAGATAGAATGGTAGAGGTTTCTTCAACCGTTTCTTCCAAGAAGGACCAGCCTCATTAACCCCGACATTCCTAATATTTTTCTCATTCCCTAAATCAACACCGTTGAACATTTCATCATCAGTATTGACGTCATTATCGGGATTCACTATTGAATCAACGATATGATTCTCATATCGCCGATATATAGTTTCGTTTAGAACTACTTCATCGCCCATATCACGTTTTAAATCTTCAAACGGGTCACCCTCTTCATAATCCATCTTCATAATCATTACCATCATCATCCTCATTATCACCATCCTCCTCATTCCCTACATTACCACCATATCCGCTACACCTTTCATTCACCGGTACCAATCGACGAATATTTCTACTAACTTCGAAATTTTCCATTCTCTCTTGCACGACATTTAACCCCTCATCCACATTCACTCCTACGGCCTGCATGTTACTACCACGCTTACTTCTTGAATTTGGGGGTCTCCCTTCATTACTAGAATTCCCAGAAACAAATATCACATACACTTCTTGAATGCGGTCACCATTTGACATCGCAAACTCACACAACAACCTAACATCCTCATCATCACCAATAGCTACTAGCACAAAATTTATGCCAGAAGGACCATACGAAGGAACGGGATATCTATGACATATTTCCAGCCTACTGCCTTCGTTTAATCTCATTGCATTAGCAATTACCCTTTCAAATTGCACATAGTCGACATCAGCAGGTACCTTTATACGTTTCACTGGACCCATATTACAACCTACTCCTTGACTACCATGAATAACTTTCCCATTTCTATATAACAACAAATGAACTTGCGATATTGAAACGTAAGATAAAACTTACGTGAATTAGCTAGTTTTTCAAACTTAATAATTCCTACAAAAATTCAAACAACATACCATTAATCATCAAAATAATGGAAACTACAAAAATCTTTAGTGCACGCTTCGTAAAGGAATAATCACAGCACTATACTCATAACAGTCCAATATTCATTTGCAACAATCAAATCAGGACATGCCAATTTTAGGGGATGACGGACGGAGGGGGTGACGGGCGATGGACGAAGGGCGGAAGGGGTGACAGAGGACGTCGGCCAAAGGGCGTCGGGCATCGGGTGTCGACCGTTTCGGGGTCGGGGGTGGGGGGCGGGTTAGGGTTAGGGAAACCTGATTTCGGGGGAGGGGACCCGAGTTATGCCGGACGGTGGGCGGGTTTAACCCGCCCTTTATTCAGTTACTTAAAAAACCCGACCCCCGTCCGACGTCAATACCTTTCAAACACTCGGGAATTCGCCCAAGTGTTGAAGGGGCGGGTTTTATGTTTCAAGGAGGGACGGGTTTTCAAAAACCTTCCTCTGTCCGACGCCCCACTCGGCGAATTCATCCAAGTGTTGGCCCTCCCCACAAGGAGGGCCCCTGGTGCATCTCCAAGTGTTGGAGGGGCAGGTTCTGACATAACGGCGCGTTTTGAAACCGCGTTCTCATGCTCTGCCCGTATGTCGCATAGGGGCGGATTTTGAAAACCCGCCCCTTCCTTTAATACACGGAGGGCGTGTTTTGAAATCGCGCACTCTTTATAAATCGAAGGGCGCGTTTTCAAATCGCATCCCTTCAACAGTAAAATCGTATTTTACGAAATTGGGATCGTATTTTGTAAATCTTTTTTAAAAATAATCGTATTTGCGTATAAAAATCTTGATTCCTGGCTCGACATGGAACGAGGAGGTCACGTCTTCTTCCTCCGCCTTTTGCCGTCTCACTCTCACTACCTCTTCCGATATCACGCTTTCCATTTCTTGTCCGCATCCGGATATCTCCTCCCCTCCCATCTTCCCAAATATCTCCTCCCCAAACCCACTTCCATTCCCTAATCGACCCACCACCCATTTTGATTCATCCACGATTCTCCTAACCCCCCCCCCCCCCCCCCCCCCGGCGATCATGGGCCGCCTGGTCCCCCCTCCCCTAAAACCCTAATTTTATCAGTTCCTTTGTCCCATCTGCTGTTGCGATTCCCTCCCTCATGGCGGCTGTCCTAAAGTGCAAGCCCTCAAAGGAGGCTACTTCTTTCACAATCTCCCAGTTCCGCTACTTCCTGCTCAATTACAACCGCTCCCACCACTCCAATTTCGATAACCTCTTCTCCAACGCACCCTACCACTTTACTTCCTTCAAGCCCGTGTCCTTGCGCGGGGATTTCGTCGACCGGGGCTCGAAGGTCCTCGGCAACCAGAGGATTATTAGCGGGACCGGTCAGGTGGTCGTGGATGGTTATGTGGGCGGAAGTAGTGGTGGGGGTGGCGGTCTTAGTGGGTATAGGATTTTGGGTTCAAAGGGCGATCCCCCAGAGGTTTGGCAACCGCCAGGCGGGGGTACGGTGAGGCTTGGGACCCCGGGATATGTACCGTCGGATCAGGAAAGTAGCGAGCCGAGCTTCAGTGATGGGTGCTGGGGAGGGTCGAATTGGGGGAGCAAGTTCCCCACTCCAAAGGAGATTTGTAAGGGGCTGGATAGGTTTGTCATCGGCCAGGAGAGAGCAAAGAAGGTGTGACATCGTCTTGGCCTTTTGTTCTTTTTAGTTGTGTGAATTATAGGAGATTATTCTGGTTATATCTTTTACTACCATGACATGCGATGTTGCGCTAAGATAAATATATGACCAAAATAAGTAGCAGGGCTCAAACTTTGGTTGGCCTATTGGTTTACTTGTGCCTTGTTATGGGAAGAGAATGTTGGAATAACATTAAATATTTGGGATAATCGCCCGGTTCTTCAATGTAGTGCACATGTTAGAGGCTTTAGGAACAGCTTTTCATATGATGAATTTATAGAAGTGTTTTATCATTGTGATTGGCTGCAGGTCCTTTCAGTTGCAGTTTACAACCATTACCAGAGGATATATCATGAGCCTGGACGCAGGTAATTGTTTTCTGGGTTGGCCTCTTCCATCCATTAATGACAGGGGGATGAACAACTCTTTAACATCTTTCTACAGTTTCTGGATTGTTTTACAATATCACATGATGCTGCTGATTGAACTCATATGATCTGTGCTGGTTCTATCTCTTTATCTTTTATATGTTCGATAACACAATCATATTAACCATCACCATGAAAGCTAGGTCTGCTGGACCAGGAAGCGAAGCGGTGGATCCAGCAGATGATGATTCTGTAGAACTTGAGAAGAGTAATATCCTCCTCATGGGCCCCACTGGGTCAGGTATGAACTGCAACTATTTTAAATGAAAATCAACTTACTGGCGATGTGTCATTGGCCTGGGTAATCTTTTGCTTGTTTTTGTGTTGATGCTGTATCAAGGACAGGGAAGACCTTACTGGCGAAAACTTTGGCACGGTTTGTGAATGTCCCATTTGTCATAGCTGATGCTACTACTTTGACTCAGGCAAGCTGCCAGAACTACTTTGTGAAACTGATGCCATATGATTAGGTGCAAGTTGGAGAACATTCGGTTTTCCTCCTCTATTGTTTTAAACTAAGAAGGGAGAGATTTGATACTTTTTCTTTCACTATTCTACATAGAGTAATTGGGAAAGCAGTGATTATCTAGTTAGTAAGGTGTGTCTGACGTTAGCTGCTATATGCAGGCGGGATATGTTGGAGAGGATGTTGAATCCATTTTGCACAAGCTTCTCACCGTAAGTGTTCCTTCCCATATTAGTTGTCACTGGATTTGCTTCCAATAACTTTCTAGTACAATATCTGAGGTTGTTTTGAAAAGTCCATTTAATTGCGGCATGAGATATATTTTCTGGAGGTTTTTAGATTCTAAAACGTTTAAATTGAATACAGATTTCTAATCAGGCTGCTCAATAATTCCTTCTAGAGCAGGCATTGTGGTGGAGCTTCCCCATGGATCTGCACGTTCTTTAGCTGTCTTTCCTCACCGCATGTTTTAGGAATTTTTATGACCTAGATTACATTATTTTACTCCCAGGTAGCTGATTATAATGTGGCAGCTGCACAGCAGGGTATAGTCTACATTGATGAAGTTGACAAGATCACTAAAAAGGTTTGCATTTTTCACTTTTTTTTTGCGTTCTTCAGTTGCTCTGGCACAGGTTTGTATGTAGATTTCTTGTTCTTGGGAGATAGTCGTTAATTCACCACTTGTCTTCGCAGGCAGAGAGTGTTAATATTAGTAGAGATGTCTCCGGTGAAGGTGTCCAGCAGGCGTTATTGAAAATGCTAGAAGGGACTGTAAGTGCCCCTCATTGCCCATCAGCTGCATCTAGAGATACATAAGACAAATAATGAGCGTCTTCATAATACATTAAGATAGCAAATTCAAAACGTATGAGAACTCTGGTAGATGAGCAGTGCCTTCAGTTCGTAGAACTATTCTATGTCCTAAAGCTTGGAGGTATTTATTAAAGGAGTTTTCTTCATCTACTAAATCTTGGTTAAGCAAGAAATAGCTCAATATTTGAAGAAGCAGAAGCTGAGTATCCACTCTGCTGTCATTTATGAACAATTATCAAAATTAATCTTTTGCTCACTGTTTGGGATCTGTATTTACCGGAAGGTTGTAAATGTGCCTGAGAAGGGAGCTCGAAAGCACCCACGTGGTGACAATATTCAGGTACTTATACTATTACAAACTGATAAAGTCGACATTTTTTCCTTAGGATAAGAAATAAGCATGCCTTTCTCTTCCGGTCTTTGACACCTTGCTCTTGTTCATTATTCACATAGATTGATACAAAGGACATTCTCTTTATTTGTGGAGGCGCATTTATTGACTTGGAGAAGACGATTTCTGAAAGGTAGGAAACTAGTATTTATTTCTTCTAATGTAGTGCAGTATTCATCATTGCCTGTTATCTGTCCATTTCAGGCGCCACGATTCTTCTATTGGATTTGGTGCTCCAGTGCGTGCCAACATGAGAAGGGGTGGTTGTACTGATGCAGTTGTTGCATCCTCCCTTCTGGAGTCCGTAAGTGCTTCTGCTCATCATCAGTAGTAGCAGCCAACTTAGTTCAGATGTGCAATCTCATCTTTGTCTGCTTCGCAGGTGGAAAGTAGCGATCTTATCGCATATGGCTTAATACCGGAATTCGTAGGCCGTTTCCCCATCCTTGTTAGCTTGTCAGCGCTTACTGAAAACCAACTAGTTGAGGTAATCGCCTCGTTAATTTGGAATCTTGATATTGCGAGTTATGAATGCTTCTGTTATAGTGGAGTAAGATCTGCTGTTTTATGTGTTCATTGGTGAATAAACTTTCTTTGTTCTTATAGCTGGGATGGTGTCAGTAAGAAGTTTTATGTTTGTAGGTCTTAACAGAACCCAAAAATGCTTTGGGAAAGCAATATAAGAAGATGTTTCGAATGAATGACGTAAGTGTTCCATTCCATTACCACATAACTGGCCTCACTGTGCACTAGATTGCTCGATCTTGTGGTTGCGAGCTGACATTTTCTTCTCTTCCCTGTAATTCAGGTGAAGCTGCATTTTACAGAAGGGGCACTGAGATTAATCGCGAGAAAAGCGATTGCAAAAAACACGGGGGCTCGAGGCTTGCGATCCCTCTTAGAGAGCATTTTAATGGATGCGATGTACGAGGTAACCGTTTTGGCGTGTTTCATATTTAGGCCCATCCCAAGATGACGTCACGAAACAAATATGGAGTAATTCTGCTTCCTCGTTGCAGATTCCGGATGTAAGAACAGGAGACGACGTAATTGATGCGGTTGTCGTGGATGAGGAGGCGGTGGGAATCGAGGGGCGTGGATGCGGAGCCAAAATCCTACATGGCCACGGGGCTTTTGATCTCTACCTTTCCCAACAAAAAGCTAAGGATCGACGAGTAAGTGTCTAATATCAAGTTCTGCTCCCCGAAGGATTATGAGATTCAGAAACTGAGAGTGCCTCTCATTATTGCCCTTGGTGCAGACGGCTGTGGAGGTGTCGGATGCAGAACCTGAAGTAGAAGCCGAGATCCCTAAGATTGTAGCCAGCATGTAAAGCGCGGAGGCTCGGCTCTGCTGGGGTCAGCTCATATGTAATCTGATCTATGTACATATCATGGCTATATATTTATTCGACTGCTCCTTGGAATAATCGGGTGGTTGTCCTCAATTATAGTATAACATCGCCGCCTTAGTTGTACCTCGCTGGTGTTCATGTTCGGTGAATGCAATTGAGCGAGGTTTGCGATTTCTAGCCAGTTTGCCGGGGGGGCAGTGAATTCTGCATGCCCGGGGCCTCCATGGGTCTAAGATAAGTCGATATGGGCCAATATAAGCCCATTATACACTCCATATGGGCCCGACCCAATTACGGCCGAGTCATGACTATATAATAAAAACCCTTGTTAAAACCCCAGCAGGGGAAGCGATATCCGCTCCCCGTGGCTATCGGAAACCCTAATTCCCACCACGAAGGAAAAGGAGAACTGATACCGAGATGTCCTTCTCGAAGCCGTCGTTCGTCAACAGCCTCAAGCCCCTGCCGCTGTCGCGCCGGTTCCTTTTGCCCATTCGATCGCTGTCGTTCTCGACGCCTGAGGAAGCTGCGGCTGAGCGCCGTCGACGCAAGCGCCGACTCCGGATCGAGCCGCCGCTTTCCAACCGCCCTGGTGCCGGTACTGCCCCTAGACCCCCTTCCTCTATACCCCAGAACCCTAACTCGCCGAAGCTCCCAGAACCCGTTTCGGCCCTCACAGGCAAGCGACTCGACCTCCACAACCGTATACTCACACTCCTGAGGCAGGAGCCCCAGCCCGATCTCACGGAGGCGGCCCTACTCACTCGCCATTCCATCTACTCTAACTGCCGCCCCACGATATTCACCGCGAACTCTGTCCTTGCATCACTCCTCCGCCATTGCCAGTACTCGGACTTCCTTGCTCTCCACCGTTTCATCACCCAGGCAAACGTCGCCCCCAATGTCATCACCTACAACCTGTTGTTTCAGCTATATATGGACTGCCGGAAGCCAGATACTGCTCTGGAGCATTACAAGCAATTCATCAACGAGGCTCCTATTAACCCGTCCCTGGCCACATATCGGGTGATGATCAAGGGCCTGGTTGATAACGACAGGTTTGAGAAGGCAATGGAGCTGAAGGAGGAGATGAGCGCCAAAGGGTTCAAGCCAGACCCTGTCATTTACCATTACCTGATGTCTGGCTGTGTGAAGAATGGGAATTCTGATGGCGTCTTTGAATTGTATGAGGAGTTAAAGGAGAAGGTTGGAGGAGAAGTTGTCGATGGTGTGGTGATCGGGGGGTTAATGAAAGGGTATTTCTTGAAGGGGATGGAGGAGGAGGCGATGCAGTGTTACCAGGAGATTAAGTATAAGAAGATGACCGCAGTTGCATATAATTCGGTGCTTGATGCATTGAAGAACAATGGGAAGTTCGAGGATGCTTTGAAGTTGTTTGACGAGATGCTGAAAGAGCATGAGCCCCCCAAGCGCTTGTCTGTTAATCTGGGGAGTTTCAACGTAATAGTCGATGGCTACTGTAGGGAAAGGAAGTTTGAGAAAGCTATCGAAACTTTCAGGAGGATGGAAGACTATAAGTGTGTTCCTGATGATCTGTCATATAACGTGCTGATTGAGCAGTTATGCAAGAACGGGATGCTGGAGAGAGGGGAGGAGCTTTCCCGTGAAATGAGCGAGAAGAGGGTGAATCCCGATGAGTACACATACTCCTTGTTGATGGATGCGTGCATCGAGAACAACAGGCCTGATGATGCTGTTGGTTATTTCAAGAAAATGATCGATTCAGGTTTGAGGCCTAATCAGGCTGTTTATGACAGGCTGGTTGCTGGTCTGGTTAAGTTTGGTAAGGTTGACGAGGCGAAGTCGCTGTTTGATATCATGGTGAAGAAGCTGAAGATGAATGTCGCAGGTTACCAGTTCATGATGAAGTCGTTGAGTGATGTGGGTAGACTGGATGATGTCCTGAAGATTGTTGATGAGATGCTTGATGAGGAAGCTAGGGTACTCTTCAACGAGGATTTTGAGGAATTTGTCAAGGGGGAGCTGAGGAAGGGAGGAAGGGAAGACGATTTGGCGAAACTCGTGGAGGAGAAGGAGAGGCTGAAGGCCGAGGCTAAGGCGAGAGAGATTGCAGAGATGGAAGAGGGCAGGAGGAGACAACGTGAATCCATCGAATTAGCCATGAGGAAGACGGGGATCCGCTGGAATAAGGACGGAGAGGGGGAAGGAAGTAAAGATGCCGAGGTTATTTCTGCTTCTGGGGGCGAGGACTCTGCTGGGGACAGCACCAGCACCAGCACCAGTCAGGAGCTCCAACTGGAGGTTGAGCATGGAAATGATGCCGACAAGGGACAGGTAATATGACCTTGAAGGTTTACTTCATGGTCACAAAACTATTTAGCATCGATGGATAACAACCTATGACTACCCGAGAATATTGTGTTGTCTTAGATGTCTTGTATGTGCCTTCTGGTGTACTTGAACGTCAGTTTCGTCCAAGTAAACCCTTGGATTGGATGCATGCTTCTGTCTCATCTCATATCTCGCTCAAACCCAGTTGACCTTCTTGTCATAATTTTTTTTTTTATGGAAGAGAACTTTGGTCATACACCCGACCCATAAAAAGTTATTCATTACAGGGTCTTCCTTTTTCCATTAAGTAGTGTAAGCAGGCGGGTTCATGTTTTTCTTTTGGGAAACAAAAGTCTTCAGGAAATTGGACGGGGAAAGAGAAGGATGATGGTTTGGTGATGGGCTTAACTTCCGGTTCATTGGTCAACCCCATTCTGGAGAAAGACGATCCTTTTCACGACATCTGCAGTTCTCCGACACGTGTAATCCTAGGATCGATTCGCTATAATAATATATGTGGCAAATGTTCTCGCCACCCATGCTTTGTTTAGTAGCGGGTGTTGTTTAGATCTTGATCAGACTGATGCCGACCCTAGAAGACACTATCATTTCCTCCTTATCCTCTCTCCTCCGACAAGGCCCGACGGCAGACGATGTTTTGTTCCTTTCTTAGGAATACACGGATGGGGAGGGGGAAGAAAGAAAGAAAGAAAGAAAGAAAGATCGGGTATAAAGAATTTCAAAATTAAAAATTATCGAAATATTTTTTAAGAAAATGTGGAAAACTTATATAGTTCATGAAGTGAAATTTAATTAATTAAGCACAAGGTTTACGCCTGCATAGGAGAACAAACAAATCCCAGATCTCCCTCCCTCCCCCAACCCCCCAAAATTTTGCAGTATCATTCATCCATTTCTGTCCTCAGTGAATCCGTCCCACATCATCGAATTTCCTGCAGATTTTTTCAGCTTCACCCACCTGAAGTAAATCCTCAATTCTTCATTTCCTTCTTGTTTGATTTTTCTTCTTCTTTTTTTTATTTCGTTTGTGGATGTTCTGCTTTTTACGGTGGGAATAATCTCACCCCCCCCCCCCCCCCCCCCCCCGTCCCTTCCTTTTCGCGCATTTCCTTATTTCCGGGCATCTGAGATTAAAGTTCTTTGCTTTTTTCTGGGGTTTTGGGATGGGAGAATCTGTGATCGGTTACGGGGGTGTTCCTTTCGACTTTTGATGTAAAGTGGATTGGTGTTGGTTTTTCATGCAGTTCGATGATATGGGATCAGATCCGATTTTGAGATTGTGATGGGAGGTTTGGTCGGTGGTGGCCTTTAGCAGGTGATTATGGCGCGGCTTGATCTGCAATTTGGTTCTGCCGATGTGATTTAGCCAAAAAGATTCATTGACTCGGATAGAAAGTCAGTATTTTCTTCTTTCTGAAGTTATGAATGACTGAGAGTTTGTAATCTGCCTGTTATTGTGCTATTTCAGCCAGCAGCAGCATTCGCTTGTGATGCAATTGACTGATGAGTCGAGGAAGAAGAAATTGAAGACATCAGTTTCTACACACAAGATGCCTCTGACTGACGATGCAGCTGCGCAACCCATCGATGATTGCATTTTATTTCCCGTGGAGGAAATCGTACAACACCCATTGCCTGGATATGTCGCGCCAACGTCAATTGGTTTTAGCCCGGATGATAGTTTGATCGCTTATCTGTTTAGTCCGGACCAAACTTTGTATAGAAAAGTGTACGCTTTTGATCCCAATAACGGCCAGCAAAATTTGTGTTTCAGCCCCCTTGATGGGGGACTTGACGAGAACAACATATCTCCAGAAGAGAAGTTGAGAAGGGAGAGGATGAGGGAGCGTGGATTGGGAGTGACTCGGTATGAATGGATTAAGACAAGCCCAAAGAAAAAGAAGATTATGGTTCCTTTGCCTTCTGGGGTTTGTTCTTGGTCTCTTGAAACTACTTTGAATAGAATACAATTTCGGCCATGATGATTGCAACTTCGAAGTTATGCAGCATTTGTCTTCCCATTCTCTGCATCATGCAAAATGTTCATGCGCGTTCCAGTATTGACGAGTCTTACACTTCCCCGTGTCTTTGATCACTTTTTCAATTTTCAGTTTAGATCCCATCAACACCATTTCTATCTGGTCTGGATAGATTCGTCTTGACCGTTTTGATCTTACTACTCCCAGGTTTATGTGCAAGATCTTTCTTCTTCTGATCCAGAACTCAGGTTGTCGAGCACGCCATCTTCGCCAGTTATCGATCCACACACTTCTCCAGATGGTACTATGATCTCTTTCATCCGGGACAGTGAGCTGCACGTCCTAAATCTCTTGACTAACGAGGAGGTTCAATTAACATTTGATGCCAAGGAGGGTATTGTGGTACGGTTTTGGCTTTGTTGATGCTAAAAGTTTTAGACTCTATGCAAATATTGGGTATGTTTTCCAGCACACTTAAGTTGATGGAACAGAGTGACCGTTGTGTGCATCTATCAACTTTTTTTGCAGCTATGCTCTAGGAATTCTTTCTCATTATATTTATCTATCTTCTTAAAGGCTCAAATCTTCTGTAATTGGTGGAATGTGCTTTATATATCCTTACAACATATTTCTTTTTTTTTCATTTTCTTTTTCAGACCAATGGACTTGCTGAATACATAGCTCAGGTAAAATTTCATCCGTTATGTTCCTTTATCACCACCTTCCTAAGGCATATGTGTTGCTTTCGATCTTTTATCTGCTGTTTTACTTTACCCTGACGATATCTTTGTTTCTCAGGAAGAGATGGACAGAAAGAGTGGGTATTGGTGGTCTCTAGACAGTCATTTCATCGCATTTACCCAGGTCGATTCTTCTGGGGTGCCCCTCTTTAGGATAATGCATCAAGGCAAAAGCTCGGTTGGTCCAGAGGCACAGGAAGACCATGCCTACCCTTTTGCTGGTGCTAGGAATGTAAAAGTCCATCTAGGAGTTGTTTCTTCCTCCGGAGGCCCTATTTCTTGGATGGATCTGGAATGTGGCGGCGATGATCGAGTAGACAGTGAGGATGAGTATTTGGCCAGAGTTAATTGGATGCATGGAAATGCCATCATTGCTCAAGTCTTGAACAGGTCACACACAAAGTTAAAGGTTATCAAATTTGACATCAGTAGTTGCCAAAAGACGGTTATATTGGTGGAAGAACAGGAACCGTGGATTAACTTGCACGACTGCTTCACTCCTTTAGATAAAGGTTCAGCAAATTTCTCTGGGGGATTTATTTGGGCAAGTGAAAGAACAGGTTTCAGGCACCTTTATTTGTATGATGCAAATGGAACTTGCCTCGGACCTATTACAGAAGGCGAATGGATGGTTGAACAAATCACTGGTATCAGTGAAGCTGCAGGAATAGTATATTTCACTGGGACTGTAGATGGGCCATTAGAACATCACCTTTATTCCACAAGCCTCATACCTGACTGGAATAGTCCTTTACCAGCTCCAAAGAGATTAACCCAGGGAAAGGGAAAACACGTGGTTGTGCTCGATCATCATCTGCGAACCTTTGTTGACATCTATGATTCACTCGCCTCTCCTCCTAGAATTTCTCTTTGCTCCTTGCATGATGGCAGCTCGATTGTTTCTTTGTATGAGCCGCCATTCACGATACCAAGACTAAAACAGCTGCAACTGGAGCCTCCAGAACTAATGCAAATTCAGGGGAATGATGGAACTGTGTTGTACGGGGCTCTTTACCGACCGGACATAGAGAAATTCGGACCTCCCCCATACAAGACATTGATTTCGGTCTATGGCGGCCCTGGTGTCCAGCTTGTGTGTGATTCATGGACCAACACGGTTGACATGAAGGCACAATACCTGAGGAGCAAAGGCATCCTGGTCTGGAAGGTAGTTCTGTAACTGAAATGCTTTTCTATGTTAGTATGGTTCTTTGAATGACCGACCAGCTGTTTGAATGTGTTTGATTTCTTGATATTGCAGTTAGACAACAGAGGAGGCACTCGTCGGGGATTGAGATTTGAAGGCGCTCTTAAGCAAAGTTTCGGACACGTGGACGTAGAAGATCAAGTGGCTGGAGCTGAGTGGCTCATTAAGGAAGGGCTGGCTCAAGCCGGCCATCTCGGATTGTACGGTTGGAGCTATGGCGGATATTTATCTGCAATGGCCTTAATGAGGCGTCCAGACATATTCTGCTGTGCAGTTTCTGGAGCGCCAGTGACTGCCTGGGATGGATATGATACGTTTTACACGGAAAAGTACATGGGGCATCCGACAGTTAGTGAACAAGCTTATGAATCCAGCTCCATCATGCCTTACGTGGACCAGCTGAAAGGGAAGCTACTTCTCGTTCATGGAATGATCGATGAGAATGTTCACTTCAGGCACATGGCGAGGCTCATTAACAAGCTTGTGTCTGATGGAAAGCGTTACGAGCTGCTGATCTTCCCAGATGAAAGGCACATGCCTAGGCGGCTCAGGGACCGTATTTATATGGAAGAGAGGATCTGGGAGTTCATTGAGAGGAACTTGTGAACTCTTCATTACTCTGTATCTTTTACCTTCTGCTCAGGTCACCGCACCGTACACAGAGCAGTACTACTCCCCATGGTCATTCTTCCAACAGTAGTTGAGCTGCGGCAGAAAGACCTCTCTCCTATCATCCAGGATGATTCAGATTGATCCCCGTGATTCTTACTGTGATAATTGGAGCCAAACATCATAATGTGTTAGCGGGAGGGGTCGGCTGTGAAACCTGCTGTTGGGGGTGACATTGGCCAGGCGAACACTGTATTATTATGTTTTTCTTTACTCCCTTACCAAGCTTTACAATAAAGAAGAAGGTGCATTCAATCAAAAAGGCTTGTTCTTTTCTGTTTCTTGGTATTAACCTGTTTCCTGTGTTTTGAAATAACAACCACGAGGTTGTCCATGTTCGTTGTAAGAATTCAATCTAGAGCTGCTCCTAGTTACGGTTTGGTGGAGATTTGGGGTATGGAATTGGGTGGTTGTGCTCACTGCATATAGTTGAGATCCACAGGAGTTATCGGAGAATTCAATGGGGGCACACCAGGTTGGTGCTGCAAATTACTACTACTGCTATTACAGATCCGTGATACGTTTACATCAGGTCATGTTTACGATTACGCGCATCTTACAACTGAAGAAGAACAGTATGAATACGTGTTTCACATCTTTCTTGTGGGAAAAATTGACTCAATTCGAGCGTACAATGTAAAAGTACAGGTAAGAGACCAAACCTATGATCGCGCCCTTAGTATTCCAATCTGGGCGATTCTTGGGTGAACCATTTTGGTCACCTGTCTGTTGGTGGGATCGCCGAGCTAAGTTGATAGTCCGGCCAAGAATGCCACCCCTGTGGACGGCAACCACGAGGATCCAAATATGAACTGAGCGACTGTAAACCTGCTCGCCTCCTCCGCGGAGGTGATCACACGGTAACCCGGCCACTTCACCCGCTGCCCCACTGCCGCTCCTGGTCCGTAATTCATGTATTCCCCATAGTATAATGTGTCCAGAGCAAATGTTGCGTTCCACTCGAGCCAGCCAGAAGGATTGATCTGATCTCCCATGTAGGATAATAGGTACACAACTCTGGAGTACAACTTCCACGGACGGCCGAGGTACGTAGATATGCTCCCCTTAACCGCCTCCAGATCCGACGTGGCAACTAGTCTGCTGGCGTGGATCGATATCCCCGTGTTCTGATTCGGGTCTTTCCTGTTCTGGGCAGTGATGGTGTTCTTCTGGTTATCCAAGGGCCTCCGAGCGTAGATGCTAGAGTTCTGAATCACCACGGCCGCGTTCCCAAAAATGAAGTCGACAGTCCCGTAGATGTCGCACTCACGGTAGAACTGCCGGTTAGAATGGACATAGAGCGTGTCCTGGTAACCTATTATATTGCACCTGTAGACAACTCCGTGGTCGGCTCCTACACGTAGAGCCACCGCCTGGTGCTTTGTCGGGCCGGCATAGTTCTCGAATGTCATGTCCCTCGCGATGAACCCAGCTCCGCTGGCAGCTTCATATATTTTAATCATTTTACATAAAAAAAAAATAGTCAGTCTCAGACAGCAACCTTGTAACTGAATGGCATGATCTCATCTTTCGATGATGGCATCTTTATAAAACAGAGCAAACTAACTATTTGAAGCATCATCTTCCTTGTATTTATCATTAGACTAAAACGTTATTACGCCCGTGAAACAAAAACAAACCAAGTGATCAACTAAAGTATAGTATTACCGAAGGAAGCCGTTCGAAAAGTCGTTATCTTGTCGGAGACGCTCTTCCCGCCGGTGATGACCGTTTTTCCCTTCCCGGCCCCGATGAACATGAGGTTGGTCTTCTTCCTCCCCACCTTCAAATTTTTCTCCTCGTACCTGCAAGAAAAGAACACAACTTAAACCTTCGGTGTTATTGATAATTGTTCGTCGTTTGATTCCTTTTGGGACGATCGTGTTGGGAATCTCAAACCACGTTGATCTAAAAGTGATGGGAATATGAACACCAGAAAGGCAGAGAAGCTTGTTATTCCCAGTTATTTTCTTTACCTGCCTGCTTTGACATAGATGATGATCCGACGGCTGCTGTGCTCGGGCACCTTCTTGATCGCCTCCGTTATTGTCTTGAACGTGCCATTGCTCCCGTCCTTCGACACCACCATGTCCGCCTGCACCATGGCTGCTGGAGTCTCCAGCAACTTCCTTTCCTCCTCCCCCAGCCACTCTGGAAATGCCGCGACGTCTACATCATCCCCTTCCCCCATCAGCCTCCTCCTGTTCTCAATCGGCACGCCGGAGAAGTCCCCGTTGTCGCCCGTGTCAGTGGCCGTGTATATCGCCAGGCAGTTGCTCACCAGCTCCCCCAAGTCCTTCACCCTGTCCTCGACCTGGCGCTTGACGTCACCGCCCTTGACCGACTCGAACCCTTCCGTGCACGTGTCGTGCATCGTCATCGCTGCGCTCAGCCACGTCACGACGTCGCCCCTGGACCCCCTCGCGCCACCGCCGAGGGATCCTAGGGACATCGTGAGGGCATCGACGGCGTCATCGAGGAGCTCGAGGCAGTCCTCGTAGGCGGACCTAGCAGCTGGGTCCATATCGAGGTAGGAGATGGAAGAGGACAGGTAGAGCGCCTTGGAGAAGCGCTGGAGGGTCATGTTGAAGGAGATGTGGACGAGGTCCTGTTCCGTGGCAGTAGTCGACCCGGGGAAGTCCAAGAGGGAAGTAATGCAGAGGGCCGGGTACAACGTCCTCTCGCAGGTACGGGAAATCGCCTGGGTAGGCCTGATGGAAGAGGTACTCTCCGAGGGCCTCGCACGGATGTAGACGAGGAGGGTGGCCCCAATTGCGGACGCGAGGATGAGGACGAGGACGGAGAGGAGGAAGACGGCAGCCAGGCGTCGTCTGGTGGAGCATCCCGGGTGGAGTTGGGGGGCGGTGGGGGCAATGGCCTCGGGGGGAGGGGATCGGAGCTTGTTGTAGTTCATAAGATCAAAGAGGGGATGACATAAAGGTGGCTTTGTGTCGGTGTGAAATGTGGGGAGGTTATGATGATGGTAAGTAGATTTTCCTTATTCTTTTTTACCAATTGAGGGAATGCGAGTGTTTTAAGGAGGGGAAGTGCGTTTGAGGTGGGTGAGAGGAGTCTTTTTCTTATTCAAAAGATGCCGGATCACAATATACATACAGCTGCCCCATTGATCTCTTAGTTATAAAGAGTCGTGGTGTTTTTAAGTTGCTTTCTTTCTGACAAACAGGTCGTGGCGTGGGGATGGACTTTACTACGCCAACTTACAAAAAAGGCCAACACACTTTTTCAGGAATGAAGCCCGTGTAGCAGCTTAAGTTCTTCCCCCTTGCCTCCGACCAGCTTCCCAGTGGTAAAAGTGTTCTTGCCCGCTCGCTCTTGAGGAGGATTGGTCGGTCCCTATTTTACTGTTTTTGGAGAAAAGAACGAAACTTCCTAATATTCCTCCGTTATCGTACTTCCACTTTTCACGACTTTCAAAATTTTCAAATAAGTCTCTAGATTTTACAAACACTTCTATTAATTAAGTGCATGAAATGTTAGGAGAAAAACATTCTTTATAGAATACCTTCAAATTTGGTGTTCATTCTGGAGTTTTAGAGCAAAATCCTTTGAAATTAGTAGGGTCATAAATAATTTTTTTAACTCAATTAACTATTAAGAGAATTTTGAAAATCCTATTTGGACGTATGCTTTATGAATATTCTTGAAATTGATCGTAACCCGACCAGATATCACAATTACATTTGCTGGTAAAGGTTCTACTCGGATGCCTTGGCTATGCTCCCAAGTATGGCGCTAACATTTATTATTAGCACTACAATGGAGGAAAGCGAGGAAGGAGTAATTCTTCCTAATATGCATTTATGGGAAATCTATCCTAATGAGAGTAGACATCTTGTGGAACCTCGACAACAAATCTTAATCACCAATGACAAAAGTGTTCTACGGATAAAATAGTGATGGAGAGTCATCAAAGTTGAGTTATTCAAATATAGTGGAGCCTATATTATCCAAAAAGGGGAATTATTATATATTCAGTGACGAGATGACTAGTGTCACAATATTTCGTTCTTATTTGAATTATGAAGACACAATTGCTGGAGAACGAGGATATGAAAGGGTTTTAGATGTTCTAGATGACTTTTGGAAGAGAGAAAACTTTGAACTTAATCTCTATACTAATACATTCATAATCTGGAGGGCAATCGTGGATGACTTAAATTAAACCTAGGAATAACTATTTGAAGAAGCAATGAAGACGGCCCAGGAACAATAAGAAAAGACAAAGTAGGGACTCTCAAAAGGGATTGGTGAAAAGTCGACCATGATGCCAAACACCAATAAGTAATCTCCCAAAATAAATAACGACATAAACAAAAGCAAAAATTGTACAAAGTTAGGACTATTTTATTTTTTTACTTTTTTGGGACCACTAATTTCTGTTCATTTTTATTAATTTAGATATCGCCTTTTGTGTATATATTTCACAATCCTCTAACACATTTGTGAAGGCAAATTGAATAGAGAAAACTTTATCTCACATTCTTGACTTTCAATTTTCTTTATTTGTTTGCCTGATAGTCAAATAGTGAATTAGTTGGTATTACCTAAGGTACAAATTTTGGTTGGAAATAACTAGAGGTTAGACCTACTGGTTGACACCTTAAGCTTAAACATGTTGGTTGACACCTTAGTATGAAGGAGGGGCGTCGCCTATTTAAGACCCTCAAGGGAAAGGCATTTATTGCAATACAGAAAAAATTTTCCATATCACATTTATCTCATACAAGGGACGGTCTCTTGAATCTTTAAAGTTATGGAAACTTGGCGAATCTCGAAGCCACCCAATTGAGATATGATAAACAACTTTACTTTTGAAGTTTAAGTTATTTATGCTATTTTTATTGGTTGAAAGAAGACTTTAACTAAGGAAGCTTACTTAAGATAGTGCGAAAACACGAGTCATTTTAATGACTAATTGCCCAAACCAGAATTATTCCATTTGGGGTTGACAAAGATTATACTAAAGTATTGTTAAATAATTTAATTGATCATTTAGAGAATATATCGGCTTAGAAATTTTAGGAAGTGTTTAAGGTAATAGAGAGCTATTAAGAAATTAGAAGAAGTGTCTTCGATTCAGAGTGAATTTTAGGAATTCTTTATTCAAGATAAATTCAGTTCGAGATACTCTAACGCGTAGTCGAGGCTAACGGATACTTGAAACTGACGGATACTTGAAGCTAGTTCAAGATACTTTAACAGGTATTTAAGGCCGTTCGAAAGGCGATGTAAAAGACAAATAAAAAAATCTTCATAAGTTCGTATCATGCATATTCATTTGGTATCGAAAAAAGAGCTTCTTTTTTGTGAATGGATTAAATTGCAAAAAGATAAAAATTAGGTAACCAAATAAAAAAATTAAAGGGAAGTGGAATAGTAGAGTAACCATAAAGAGTGAATTTAGAAAGTTGAAACGTGTTTAACAAGGCTCGGTGGGAGCCAAGTGACACCAGAGGATGTGTTGGATCCACGTCGCGGGCGGGAGTCATTGGAGCACTAACTGGTGACTTCCGTGTCGGTAAAGAAAAAAACTGTTTGTCCGACTATGACCATGACTAATTTTACATCGCGTACTAGGAAAATTTTGGGGGGACGACCCAAGCCGGACGAGATTAGAGAGTAAAGGGGAGGTCAGCTCGCTAACTAATCACATGCGACACAATGGAGGTGGAGGAGGAGGAGAAGGAGGGTAAGGAACCCCCGCCACCCCCCACCCACTCCATTATTGTGCAAAATGAGACAAAATACAATGAATGAAAGGCGGATGGAGGCAATTGGGCCACATGAGAAAACATGTGCCGGCAGCTTAATTGCAGGGACAGTTCGATAGGTCGATGTTTTGTGTCCCAAACCACTTCTCATATGCTTTCCGCGTCTGTCCTTAACTCCGAATCTTTTTCCCTCCCTCTTTTTTCAACATTTACAAGAAATCCAAATGAAGAAGCATAGAGAAAGCCAGGAGATTAGGGCGTAAACGTCGGTGGTGCGTGGGTTTTTATTAGTAGGTGTGTTGGGTCTACTAACACAATCCAAATGCAACACATGTCTTTGTCCGTGGCTCACGTTCTCTCCTGGGGTCCATGTCTGAATTCGAACCGAGCGACGTAACGTGTAATAATGATAATAAAAAAGTCTTACTATTTCTTCTCTATGGATCGATCCTTTCAGTTGGCGGTGTCTTGAATATGATCTTTACTTGTGTAGATCGAGTGTCGCTAGGATAGGAACTGAGTTTCCCTCCCCCGGTTTGTGGTGGTCGCCATCATTAAAATTATGATGACACTGGATTATGATTAAGGCCGAAAGAAAGTGAGAGCAATTGAATATACACTCTTTTTTTTTTTATCAACATCGGTAGTATTGCTACAATCTTACATCAACAAGTACATCCCCGTGATTAGGGGATCATGGTGGCAATACATCAAGATTAAAGAAAGAAACTCATTTGGTCCAAGTAAAGGATTGTGGGACAGAATCACTGTGGGGGCTGGCTGTTTACATCATCGCAGCAGATGTGGGCAAAGTTGTTTAATCTTGATATTAGCATCCCATATTTTGACGATTGTGACTTGAAATGAAGGGGAAGGCCGAGATTTTGATATAATCTTAACCCTACATGGTGGAATCGAGTCATAATAGCAACCGATATTTTTTTTTTTTTAAAAAAAAGCAATGAGTTGATGACGATGATGAATCCTCAAGGAAAGAAAAAGGTAAACGTGGTGATCATGATGCCAGCGTGTTTTGTAGGATGGAGGGGAGGAATCTCTGTTTTTGTTGTTTCATGATCCAAAGGTTTTGTCGTTTTATTGGGCCTGGGCCCAATTTTCTGTACCTTAATCGGGCCTCCACAACGATCCCAACTCCTAAAGTCCAGAAACTTAAACAAAAATACTTAGACTAACAAATTATTTGGCCTACGCATCCAACTCCCTCACATTCATCGTATTTGAAAGTGACTTGTGCTTCTTCCCCTTTTTAGTTGCCCGTCCGGTTTACGTGGCTTCACCTGACTAATTCGGACTCAATTCGGATAGAACACCTGACTATGGTGAGTGAGTCTTCAAACAGGAGTGACTGCGTACGGTACATTTTGAACCCAAAACCTTCTTAAACGAATTCAAACTTCGTATCACTTGGACCAATACATGATTTCATATCCTATTTATTTACCCTCGTCGAATTCCTTCTTTATTTACTGCCACTCGTGTATCGAGGCCTTCTAATACCGGCAATGTCAGGCCCATGTGTCATTTGCAGCACTTTCACAAATTCATCATCTGTTGCTGCTGCTGCAGGTGCCCTTCACAAACTCTGCACTGCACCTTTGTCTCTCTGCTCACGAGTTATGTGGATACAAAAAGTACTATATTTATAAAAATTACCCTTCTGCGATCCATAAATCAACAGGACAAGCAAAAAAAAAAAAAAAAAGAGTTACCTAAATGAATGTGGAAAATTAGTGTATTATCTCGGCTTTTTTACTTTAATCCACAAACGTTCCTTCCTGGGCAACTCCGACGTAACGGAGGAAATAGAATGCCTTATAAGTTTGTAAATAGAATGAGTAAAAGTGTAATAGTCTAGTTTCTTAGTTTGTTAAGAGGTGTGCAGTGCAGCACAAAAAATGTACGAAAGAACAATTCTTCTTCTGGTTCTGTTGGATCTGCTGAAGATATAAAAAAACGATGCGATTTCGGTGATGATGTTCTCCGTCGTTTAGCCAAACCTTCATAAACAAAGAACTTAAAGCAGAGAAGAAGGAATGGAGCGAATGATACGTGGAGTGGAGCCAAGGGTTTTGGGAACAGAGAAGAAGAAAAGAAAAGGGAGGCAGACGAGCACGACAACAGAGATTCTTACAGAAAAACGAACATGGGGTTGATAAGAGTTTGTCCAATCACTAGCAAGAGTTGTAAGGGAGGGGGGGTTAAAGTGAGAATGAAGAAAGGGACAAAAGTCGTGCACTTTCCCTGCCAATCCCCCACCCCCCCCCCCCCTCAATTTCCAGAAGCTTTCGAAATTTGACCTCAAAACCCAACTAACTTTTAAGACATTCTCACATCCGGACACGCCTTCGTATTGTATTGTTTTAAATTCCCTCAAATTGGCGTGCCTTTGATTTCTTCTTACCAAAACCAAAACAAAAAAAAAAAGCTCTGGTTGACAGTTCCAACCGAATATGGCGATCGAGATCCAGATTGTCGGTCACCCCAAGGATGACAGCAGTGTTGGAAAGGGCGGAGGAGGAGGAGGAGGAGAGCTCTTTGGGGAGGTCAACGTCGACAGCATCGGCAACGGTAATGGTGACGGCGTTGACCGAGGCCATGGAGACGTTCCGAGCAAGTTGGAGAGGCTGAGCCCCGCGGCAAGGCTGTTCCACGCCCCCAGGTTCAACTGTTACATCGTAGCCGTCATGGGATGTAAGACCGCCATCGACCCGGCCGTTGTCAAGGAGGGTCTCAAGGAGACGCTGCTCAAGCACCCCCGCTTCTCCAGCAAGTTGGTACGCTCCCCACCCCCACCCCCCAGACGTTTGATCGTATGGCCAGCCGAGGTCGTAGAAAGCCTTGCAGTGTTTTGAGGTTGTTGATTTTGAAAAAGGAAGGTCGGGGACATCAAGAAAGGTGGAAAGATGAAGTGGGTGGAAACTCGGGTCAATCTCGAAGACCACGTGATCGTCCCCCAGGTGGACCGGGAGATGGACTCGCCTGAGCGGTTCGTCGAGGACTACATCTCGTATCTCACAGGGATCCCCTTGGACACGTCGAGACCGTTGTGGGAGCTACACATCCTTAACGTCAGGACTTCAGATGCAGAGGCCATTGGCGTGTTTAGGATCCATCATTCTGTCGGGGATGGCGCTTCCCTTATCTCGCTTCTTCTGGCTTGTACTAGGAAGACCTCGGACCCACAGGCCTTGCCGACTCTTCCGATGCAGAAACGGGCCGGGAGGGGCGGTTCACGGGGGGTCTGGTGGTTCGTGATGGCGTTTTGGTCTTTCGTGAAGTTGGTTTGGAATAGCTTCGTCGATTTCTGCACGTTCGTCGCAACATTCCTGTTCCTCAAGGATACGGCAACTTTGATTAAGGGAAACCCTGGGGTCGAGAAGACTACCAAGAGATTTGTGCACCGAACCGTGAGCTTGGATGACATAAAGATGATCAAGAATGAATTGAAAATGGTAATACACTGTGCATATCTGGTAAGCTTTTGATTTGGTTTCCGGTCAACCTAAAGCTACTCCTAGCTTCCTTGCAGACCATCAACGATGTGGTGCTCGGATTGACGCAAGCCAGCCTTTCTCGGTATTTAACTAGAAGATACGGTGAGTTTACTTATGCTCCAACTTCTGCTGTCCATAGAAGTTGTCCGTCCCTTCACTAAAATCAGCGAAATGATCCGTCTTTCCAGAAATGGAAAATGCAAAGGAAGGGAACAAGAGAGTTCATATGCCTAAGCATATGCGTCTCAGAGCGACCATTCTCGTGAACTTGAGACCGACTGCAGGGATCCAGGTCTGATCCCTGACCTGTCAAACAGATGGCTTCTCATTGCCCTTTATCTTAATAAGATTTTTCTGTTCTTTGATCATGTCATACCACAGGCCTTGAGTGACATGATGGCCAAAGGATCCAAGGAGAAGTGGGGCAATCTGATCGGATACATCCTCGTCCCATTCAACATCACCCTGCAGAATGACCCGTTGGAGCATGTTCGCCAAGCGAAGTCCATGATAGATCGGAAGAAACAGTCCCTCGAAGCATTGATAACTTATGCGTGTGCAGAATTCGTGCTAAAGGCATTTGGTTCAAAGGTAGGCATGCCAGTCTCCACCCAATAACTACCCGATTCAAACATAACGAAGTTTGATCTATAACCAGGTGGCGTCTGCAATGGCGCACAGGCTCCTCTTCAACACTACAGTGGCGTTTTCGAACTTAATCGGCCCGATGGAGGAGATAAGCTTTTACGGGCATCCGATGGCTTACCTCGCTCCCAGCGTTTATGGCCACCCACACGTGCGTAAACAACCTGCTATGCGGATTCCCAGGAGTTTGCTACCATAGTGGTTGAATCTCTCCTAAGACAACTTACTCTGAATTTCTTTCAGGCGTTAACAATTCATTTCCAGAGCTACGTGAACAAGATGACCATATCCATAGCGGCCGACCCAGAAGTGATCCCGGACCCTCACCAGTTATGCGACGACATGGAGGAGTCCCTTGAGAGCATCAAGGCCGCAATCCCAGATAGGGAGATGCAGAGCGTAGTATGACCGCTTAGCCCATTTCATTTCCTTCGTTTCTTCTAGGCAGAGGACCTAATTTTTGAAGCACGAAGAGGTGGCGGCGAGAGCACGTCGGGTTTCGCGGTTCCAAGGCGGGGAATTGGTATGGAGATCAAACAGGGGCAGCATTCTTTATTTCCTGGTTATCAGTGGGGGCTTCTGTCTGTTCTGGTCCATTGTCATATTTTTCATTTTTTTTTAATTATTATTTTCCTTTTGATTGAAGAGTAATAGAAAACTGGGTCCCAGAAGAAATTGAATTGGGTCTGCAAATAACATCATAAAAACTTACTGTTGTGATGGTGGATCCCAATTCAATGTTCCAAGATCTTCGTGATTGTGAATTGGTCTGAACGTTACAGCCAGTAGTTTTGGTATTCCCAAAATGGGCCGACAGCCCATTGTATGCCGTCGGGTGTGAATTAATTCTGTGACATGCCTTTTTATAACTTCAATCAGGATGCTGAAGGTGACCTAGACATGACACCACTAATGACAACGAGGGAGGTCATTGGGAACCCCAAAAGATAATAAGAAATAAAATTATATGTCATTGTTAGGCTAAGTCAGAAGCAGAAGAATCAAGCCAAAGCCCACTTCTTCATTTCCCCATGGAGGAGGAGGTTTAATAATACTTTCCCTGTAAACAGTGTGTTTTTTCATTTTTTAACAGTAGGCAAAGAATCCAAAATCACTCTCGAGCTTTATTCTAAAAATAAAAATAAAATAAAATAGAAGTTAGAAAAAACAGTTGCAAAGGTCCGGTCCGATTTAGCAGAGTTCGATTTTCACCTCCAAGTTGCTTTTCGGAAATCTGATTTTGTTAATAAATAAAGTCAAAAAATATCAAATTTACAAAAATCCACTTCAGTCGGAAATCAAAATTCTTAAATTCAACTTTCTTGAAAAGTTAAAAAGTATTCTACGATTAAATATTATTCGTACTCGAGTCATTATTAATACAAAAGATTTGTATGTGAAAACGGTGGGGGGAGGGGGGCGACCCCACGTTTCCGAATTTTTCTTCATATTATTATATAACATGCAGAAGCGACAAAGGATAAGGGAAAAATATTGTAATGACACAAGAACCCAATAAAACGACAATCCTTTTCCAGCTGTTTGTTCTTTCTTGCCACTCCTCTCATTCTTTTTCCTAGCTTTATGTTACTTGCGTTTTTAATTATTAAGTTTTTTTTTCTCAATAAAGAATTTAAAATGGAATCATATAAACTGATTAAATAGTGGATAAAAGTACCCCTCATTTCTAATCTATTGAAATCGGGGGCGTCCTCAAGTCATACTCAATCTTGATGAAGTTTCTAGAAAATATCATCTCATAATCTCACATCGGATTTTTGTCATCTTTATCCGACGAGATAAATTTGGCTCTAATATCATGCAGAAATTGGGTATCGGGATTCTCTTTCACCTAAAAGCTAGTAATTAGGTGAAGGGTGCCAACCATATTGTTTAGCAACAGAAATTCTGGGCTACAAATCTCGGTGTTATTTGTGGATCAACGGTCCAGAATGCAGGCCCGAAGTGCGAGAAGCCCAATAAGGAGGTAGTTGTGGAAACACACTAAACGAAGGCTTCCTGGCGAAGCGGTCAAAGGAAATTGTTACCAAGATTGCTCAAATGGAACGGAGATATTCTAAGAAGACTAACAATAAAGACACATAATATATGTATAATATTTCATTTCCGTACATACATAGGTCTAGCCTAGATTAAATAATTGTTCTTAGGTATTCCTTTTTACTT
Source organism: Melastoma dodecandrum (assembly GCA_029817715.1). Lineage (NCBI taxonomy): Eukaryota > Viridiplantae > Streptophyta > Magnoliopsida > Myrtales > Melastomataceae > Melastoma > Melastoma dodecandrum. Next base: position 1,161,763 of record JARUPY010000605.1, read on the forward strand.
CCGAAGGCATCAGTGTTTCTGCTTAAGGGTCACTTCCGGAGCGAACACATATATAAACACTTGGCCCAGATCTTTTCTAAGTAACGTGGGTTATTCCAACAACTTAAAACAATACATGACTATTATATTTATTTCATTATTTTAAAATCTTAATTTTATATTATTTCTATGCTTATGTGTCAAGATTTCAACGACGAAAGCACTGGTTCCATTTTAAGGTTAATCGAAATCAAAATTCCCTAAATAAAAGTAAAAATTTTTAAAATTGCTGAAATGCAGTATGAATATGAATTCGAACTTCAACTCACAATTGAGCTTTTGTTTGAGAAGATTCCTCTTCGTCATTTGATTGGGTGGAGCATGGCGCACCTGATTTTGTTACCGTGACAATTGCCTACAAATCTTGGCCCTTCGTGTCGTCCCTTTCCTAATTGATTCTTCTCTACCAAAGAAAAGAGGAATGTCGAGAGAGAGAGAGAGAGGATATGAGAAAGCCCTCTTTTTGATTTCACATGGGATGAAGAGGACCTTCTTCATCCTCTTCTTCCCCATCCATGGCTTCCTTTAGCATATTTCCCGAAGTGGAATATTTCAAGGTTTTAGCATTTCAGGGATTGGGGTTGGGTTTGTGGGTGTGGCCGGCCATGATGGCCAAAGTGCATCCATTTCATTATCAAAAAAATCAAGGGCATGTTTCATGTACTCCCTCGCTACTTTTTGGTTGATATTCTTTTTTCTATTTAAATTGCCTTTTGTCCCACCTTACACATTCACAGTCACTATTTGTTATTCCCACTCCCCCAATCATCAAATGAGTTCTCCCCAATCTGCCACAAAATGGACTCTAACCTACCAAAAGAACCTCTTCATATTGGATCTCCCAAAATATTTCTACTATCCCATCTCTTTCTTTCAATCTAAAACCTCCTCCTCCTCCTGCAAAAAGTTCCCATCTTGTCCTCAAGTGAATGGAAATGGGGCTTGTTGTTTCCTCTTTCTTTATGCTCTACTCGAGCTTTGTGAAAGGGACAAAAGACTGCGCCACTTCACAGCTTTTGGGAGATTATTTTACACAAATTAATCCTTTTAAAAGAAAAAAGGAAGAAAATTGTGATGTGGGTTGAACAGAGACTCCACCACCTTGGAAAGAATTCCCCCTAACCCACCCCCTAAAAACACTATTTGATGATCAATTGGAATAGATGGAGAATCTCCTCGCATTTTCATTCCCACTCGAGGAAATTTAAAAAAAAAAAACCGAAGAATCATGACACAGATCACGTCATTCATGCACACCCACAACTACCATGTGCAAACATCTGTGCATGAATCACACTGTTTTCACCAGGTTTTAATTCTAGATGACTATTAAATTTGTCTCCAAAAAATGATCATTCATTAATTAAGGGGAGGGGAGGGAGGACTAGTCAGGCATCAAAACCGGACTTGTCATCCTCTCTATATAAATAACGCCCACCTCCCCGCCTTTCGAGACCTTTTATTCATCACCCCAGCTCGTTATTACCACCGTCCGTTGTTTCATTACAAAATACCCAAAAAGTCTTAGTAAGCTGGGATTTGTCTCCCGGGGACGGGACTGAAAAAGATGTATGCAGAGACAGGGTTGATGTTCCCTTGCTTCCAGGAATTCCACCAGCTGGAGGACTTCTGCAAGTCCCAGAGGCAGCCCATCTCTTCCTCCGGGGTAATATGATCTTTCTCTCTCCCACCTACGGAGATCCTTCTGGGGTTCCTTTTTGGTGTCGGCTTGATGATTCCCGAATCGACGGTTTGACTTGATTTTTGATGAGGTCGTTGGGTTTTGGATCTGATGATGCCTGGAAAAAATTCCCGCATTGGGTGAGGACGCCCACCCGAAATAGTATATAACCTCCGACCCCTCGACGGAGGGAAACTGAGAGGAAGTGTGTTTGCTCTGCATTCAACAGTGCCCCATGGTTGTTTCTAGGGTTTTCTTTTTCTTAGAGAGAGTGTGTGTATTTTGGGGGTGGAGGTATATTATATACAAAGATACTAAATTGAAGAATCTCACTGTTCTTCCTTCTTTTCTTTTCTTTTCCTTCTTCTTCTTGTTTTGTGCGTGTGTCAAATATATGGCGTACAAAAAGGTGTTTACGGGGGGTTACATGTCGGCTTTACATGCTGGAGCTGGACCATTTGAAGTGAAAGTAAAGCTTAACTGGCAAAAAGCCTTCACCACCCGCTTAGTTCCGTGCTTGAGAAGCTTTCTTTCCATTTCCAGTATTTGCTGATGTTGAAATGTAGTTAGTGGGATTGCTTATCCTGGGTAAGGCAATTGCGAGTAGATTGGGTTAGATAAAATGGTAAAAGTTAAGCCTTCTTTTTCTGAAGGGAAAGCAGAACAGTATAATCTTGCTTTTTTTTTTTTTTTTTTAAAATATCGGGTGCCATCCATTTAGTATATGATTGCACTTGAAATGATACGATTTCAGAAAGCAGCTATGATGGTTTCTCTGGAGAACAAAAACTCGGTGCAGTCTAATTTTCGCTGCAGTTATAATCTGATGGTTGCTTGGCAAGCATGTCGTTGAACCATGTTCCTGGCTAATTAGAATTCTTGTGATTGATCTTGTATTGCTCTGATTATTTATAATCAATCTTTTGTATTTACCCCTGCAGAGCATGTTATTACCGGTATCCATAGCGGAATATGATCTGGGTGGAGATGGTGACCTTTTCAAAGCTCCGGAGCACATCATAGAAGAACCACTCATGGGTATCGATCCCATGACCTCTGCCATCTCAATGATATCCAGCGGTGAGGATATTATCTTGCCTCAGGGACTGAAGGTTTCGGATATGGTCTCACTCCAAATAGAGCCCCTCTTCAGCGATGTTTACTATGAGTGTGGGAAGGATCTAATGGAAAAGGCGGTGAACAATGGGACACTGGATGACGTGGTTCTCGAGGCCAACATTCTTCCCTTGACAATTGATGAGAAAGAGCCCCTGACGGATGAGATGCCCATGGATATGTCATTCACAGGCATGCCGACACAGAAGAGCATTAGCTCGGAATGTCTAAACGTGACGGATTGGACACAGGGGGCTGCTATGAAGCCTAGTTTTCTGGATTTCCCTGTCCTGGAGTTTGGAGTTTCTTATGGGATGAGAAGGGCCTACAGTGAAGGAGACATTAAGGTCAAACTTTTTAATTTTCTTTTCACAATATCCTTTGCAATCTGTCAAAACTGGAGTAAAGCTATTTGGAAGATATATTCTTTGGTAAAATGAGATTCTCTGTTGATGAGCATTTGTTGGATGTTTGACAAGGTCTACGGACTGGGAAATTTTTAGATGTCTTCTGGATATTCTTCACAGGATAGGGCCTGGGTGATTGATACTGAGTTTTTATGACAGACTCTTGGAAATAGCGAAGTAAGAAACCTTATCCAGTCTCCGCAAGAGCGGCCGATGATCGTGGGGAATTGTACCGTGGAAGAGCGAAGAGAAAAGCTCTCAAGATACAGAAGCAAGAAAACAAAGAGGAACTTTGGGAGGAAGATCAAGGTAATCTCCAAAACCGGATCATTGTAGGATCCATGCAATAAGAGTTTCACTTTGGGCCTTCCAAGTCGACAATATCCTGAAAACTTTTCTGGTGAATCTGGTGTTTAAAGTATGCCTGCAGGAAGGCACTTGCTGACAGTCAACCCAGGATCCGAGGTAGATTCGCCAAGACTGAGGAAATTGAAGCTTGCAAGAGGCCATAGTAACCCTCGTTAAACAACTGTTGGAATGGACTAAGAATAGATAACTTGGAAGGAGCTCTCTGATCAAGCCCTTATAACAGGCAATTACCGACCTACTAGTCCTACGAGTAGGCCTTGCCCAATGCAGGATGAGTTGGGGGTATCATATGGTGGTTGATCTGTAGATATATGGTTTGATGAATAAGAAGAGGTTCAGGTCAGGGCTAGGCTGTAGGCGCTTAAGTATGCATATATGTTGTAGCTACGATATTCTACGCCTTATCACGGTTGATTAAAATGCAAATAGTTTATGCAAAGATTACTACTGCTCTTACATCTGCGCGTCTAGAATGGAATGACTGTAATGGCCTAAAACAAGATCGTTTGGATAGAGTTCTCAGATTATTGGCCCCGGATTTCAGATCCTACAAAATTGGTTAAAAGAGGAAACCCATGAAGGTTGAAAAAACTGATTTTTAAAAATATATTCTTCGTAGGCCATGAAAACAGCAGGGGCAGATTTCCATCTATTGGCAATAGAACAGAATATTTTGATTATATCAGACAACTAGCTGTTATAATACATGGCAGGACTTCTTCTACTCAGTAGAGATACAGGACTTTTCCTTCGCCTCGTGGTTCTCTTGCTATCTGCTTGTCGATAGACTGTTCTTTGGCTGAAAGTATTCAACGATGTGGGTCATCCGACTTATTGTCTTAATAGGAGGATTGCAAGTTCAAAAGAGTCTGACATACCTGTTCGTGTGGTTTGCATGGTTCGTAACTAAAAGAGAATTGTGGTTGCAGTAAAAAAGTTAGAATGCGGAACGCAGACAATGGAATGCGAGCAGGAACACACGGAAGACTCACCTTGTACTCGCTGATGTCAATGCCAGAGAAACAAGAACCGAAGAAGTGGAAAACAGAGAAAAACAAACCGACAAGAAAGATTGACGTATTTCATTAAGAATCAAATATGTCTTATAAACCTAAGATTCCTAACTATAGGGCATGCCAAAGGATGTCTTTTATCCTTTTAAAGGATTCTTCATCTGCTTGGACTCTTGAGCATCTCATGACTTTGATCATCTTGCGTCCTCGACTGGCTTGTGTCCTCCATCAATTTGCGTCCTCCACCAGCTTGTGTCCTCCTTGGGCTTGCATCCTCACTTGGGGTTAAATTGGAGACGACTCAAGCGCTTTGTTGTGTTTTCCCTTCAGAACTCTGGGTTTCTACCGCCAAAACATCCAAAAGTAGGCACTTGAAACATCAAGCACCTCTTGATCCGCTTGGACGGCTTTCTTATGTTTCGAAGCACAGCGTTGGCTTCTTTTGACTGGGGAGAGTGAAATTATAGAAAGGTTCGTGCCCGGCAGTGCGCCTAACCGAGGGATCAAAATAATAGGGAGGGGCCGCCAAAGCGCTCGTCATCATGAGCTGCGCGGTTTGCCGATCGCAAGGGCGGGAAACTGAATTCCAATTCCTAGGGGATCGAGATGACACGGATGCCCACGGATGGCGGGTACCCAAGATCTATCTCGATCAAATATTCATCGTTGGATGCATTGACCGATGGCCTAAACATGAAATCAAAGCCCTCCAGAGTGAGAGGACTACTTTTGTTCAGAATAAAGGAAAAACAGAATTCGGCATCTTCATCTTCATAGTAATATTAAATATATATAATCGGAATAAAGCTTCTATCCTCGTACATGATTTGAAACATGGAAATGATATTTCGCCACCACGAAGGGATATCTTTCTGGGGATCTGATTCCAGAATCATTTAAATAAGTTTCCTATGTTCGGTCTTCAATTGTATTAATCAAAAAGCATTCCTTCGGTAAGACACAACGTGGTTCCCAAAAATGTATCAAAGCTTGCCATTTTTCTTACCGAAATGATGTTTTGGATGCATTATTTATGTACACTAAGAGGAGGTAAATTAGTGTTTGTCACTTTTTCGCTAAGAGGAGGTAAATTAGTGTTTGTCACTTTTTCGCTCTGCGGAAGCATATTGTGTCATAACAAAGCGTTACTCATAGATGAGGTCGGCTCGCTGTAAACGTTACGATTTTGATCGTTAGATACTCATATAAATGTAAGCACGATCGTAAGGGACACAGTTATTTTATAGTGGTTCAGCCTTAATCGACCTACGTCTACTTTCCACCGTATATGTGATTCCACTATATAAATATAATGGGTACAAATGAACCTTTTGTACTAGGCTTTCGGTATCTCAACAAGTGAGATTTAAAATCCTTTACAAGAGGCTATCACTCTTGCGCAACGATCAGCTCCTCACACAGTGGACGTCTTCTCGTTTCCAGCAGAATGATGCTCACACTCAGTAGTTGATTGCTCCAACGATTTTCACACAGCTTTTGTCTCTTTTCAAGATGAGCCTGTAAGCACTCAAGAGACAACCATAAAGAGTCAGATAATAAAAGAGATAAAAGAGGTTCGTTCCTCACACAGCGGAACCTGACTTCTCACACAGCGAAGTCGGGGTATCCATCGTCCTACACTCAGTTCGGATGTGCATGGTTACCACAGCCGCGACTCACTACACTGCACACCTAGTGCCTAGGGTTGAATTTTCAGCTTCGGTGGCTCCCACGAAACCTGTTTTATTGTCCCTCTGTATCAGGAGGTCGAGACTTCTGCATGGCACCTCTTTCCAATCCGACGGCATTCCCAACTCTCGCTCTATCCTAAGACACGAGGCTTCTGGCGCACACCCGCAAGTGCGTGTCTAACTGCTTAAACTCCGTCGGTTTGAACTTCACTGCAAAAGGACACAACAAGAACGACTTCTTGCCGATGGGTTAGCAACTTGTTATTGCGATCAGCACAGGTATTCACTTAGCTTCCCTTAGACGATTCGCCAGCCGCTCGTTGAACGCATTGAGAACACACAGTCCCTCTCACGACAACCAAGATAGCACACAGACCTTGGCACTCCCGCACGCAGTTGCAAAAGGTAAGTACGAGGCGATCACTTAGTACCTTTCGTTCTCCGCCGATCACACACCTTACACAGCTCCTCAAAGCATCTCACAGATCACACAGACTTTGGACAACCACACAGACCACACAGATTCGTTGTAGAGTATATGAATGCCGTCCGGTTTTACTATGGAATGAATCATATGATATGTTTCTCGATTACCAGATTTCAGCACGCTGTAATCAGGCTAAGCAGACAACTGCTTAACAGTAACTATGATAAAAAAAGGCAAGAAATATATGTCAACTTTCCAGATTCGTATGATTTATTTCAATCATTGTCAAAATAATATCTAATGATTTTTTCAATCATTAGCAAAGATTAATTAAGAATAACGATATTATAGGATAAAATATGTTACTATAATTAGAGATTTTATTTCGGAATATCTCCAACCATAATTATCTGATCCCCATACGTAATTATCTAATTAAGATGATTTGATTTATCATAAATATGAAAAATCACAACAATTAAGTTGAAATGATAATTTTTCTCATGTTTGAGTAATTGTAGCGCAGTAATACAGTAACACACTTCTCAAGCGGTATATCAACGCATTTCTTATGCACACGTCATCATCAAAACTAAGGTAAACAATTATCAATCAGTGGATATATTCCCTGAACACATTGGGATCTTTTTCTTTCTTCCCATGTGATCTTAAGACAAGTCCGTCACATCCCCTTCTGTACTATGTTTCGATTCTTTGCCGAATCATTCATGCGCATAATGCTGCAACTGCTGGAGTAAACCTATGTCTTCTGGACTGAAAAATTGACAACACCTTCCATGCAAGAACATTCCAATGTTTTGAACTCACTGACAACGATGCCGCCTTACCACGTCTCTAACTCATACATTAAACAGTGACTGAGTTCTGGGTATGGTTCGTCTGAAATAGTGCAACTGTCGCTTCTTTTGGTAACTATTCTGACAGCCAGTTCAGTTCCTGCCTCGTTCTTGTCTGTTCAGGCCATGAGGAGACTGCATTTTATCGTCAATTTACATTCGATTTAGTTACTTACAGGTAACTGTCTGGTTTGATATCAATCCCCGCCTTCGTCCAGCTCTTGCCTAATCCAACTGCGCCATGCTCCAAGGAACATGATGGACATTGAAATTTCAGAGAATGTTACTTCAAAAGGAAGCCGGAGTTATCTCCACATGGCCATGTGATATTCCCTTAATAATTAGATCATGGGTACGGATTTTGGACAATTATCATCGACCTGGCCCATGCTTTATTCTTTCTCAATCGAGGGACATGGCCACGACCCGAGCTAGTTCAGGTCGTTATCCACAGCAACCAATATAACCCATAGCAGATACATGCTAGCATATACTAGGCCTCTGGTCCCCCACGAGTAACAAAGCGATATGTCTGAACAGGGTCGGGGAAAAAACATTACGCAACAAAAGAGGGTTGTTTCTGAACGAAGATGATGAGATGAGGATTTTGCTCGGTTAGCAGGGAATGCAGACAAATGCACAAAAAGCAATGGAGTCATTAGACTCTTTTGGGCGCTTCTCCTAGCAGGTTTCTGTCCATGTCCCCCTCTGCTGACAAGTGACGATCTTTCCTCCCTGATCCATTCGATCCCTTTCTCTTGCCATTTCTATTCTGATTCAGTGGCGTATGGTTGATCTTGGCTCAACCAGGGTAGGGGTATTCCAGGAGAAACGGTCCTTGGGGACCATGTGTTTCGTAAGGATCCGCTGTAAATGTGAAAGGATAAATTTCGTTGCCGGGAATCTAGTTTGATATACGTGCAGACAGCAACTCCCCATGTGAACTCCAGAAAACCCAAACAGGCCCATGTCGGCATGCGGCTGCACAACCAACCCAAGGTTTAGATCTTCTTCGGAGTTCCAAAATCAAGATTGAGTTGAGTTGGTGTTTATGACATAGAGCAAATGCGAGCCATGCACCCAGGTTTGGTAAGTCGGATGATTGATACCAGAAACAACATGGGGAGCTTTGTCGAAGATCACTTTAATCCCTTTTCTTGGGAAGCACCTTTCGCACCTAACAATGCATTGTTCTGACCAAGAATCATGACTAGTTCTTCAGCTACGCTGGAGATGATCACTGAGGGGAGGGGGGGGGGGGGGGGGGGTTCTTCGCTTTTCGGTTTCCCATCTAACTAGTGGTGTTGTATAACAGACGGAACACGTAGGTCCCCAAAATCCCTCGAAATCTTTGCTGGAGGAAGGAACTCGACATGTACTCATGGAACGGGGGAACTAAAAGTAATATAACTGTCGATTCTTAGGTTGCGAGTCACTACGAGAGAGAAGCAGAAGGTTTGTACTTCTGTACAATTAGTTAAAAAAAATTAAAAAATATTATTCGTATTTTCAAAATAGATCTTATTAACGGGTGCCTAATGGCACTAGTTAAGCCCCATAAATATAGTAAATTTTATGTTTTCAAAATTATTTATATGTTTAACTAAGAAAGAAAGATGAAAACAAGACAAAATAAATGCAAAATCATCATTATCAATGCATATTTAATGCTTCTTAAGTTGCCTTTAGGGCACCCGTTAACAAATTACTTTCAAAATTACCTGAATATAATTCATAAGTCGCTGTTCTAAATATATGACTTTGAATATACAAATAAGTTGTTGTCCAACTAAAATGAACACGGTCCCTATCCAAACACCGACTTTAGGAATTTTTTATGTTAGGGTCAAAGTTGCTCTTTGAAATGTCTCGCTAAAAGATTGTTTTAAACAGCTACTTTACCACAAAGTCTAAAATTTTTCAAGTTCCCGAAGTCTTTGTTTAGAACAACCAATTTTTTTGTAAATTCAAAGCCTCTTTTTGAAATAACGACTTCTTTATAAATTCAAGTTCTCTCGTCAGAAATCGCATTAGGTAATTTTAAAAACTAGAATTGTATCTCATAAAATTTATTTTCTTAGATACAATCCCAAGAGAAACAGAGTGCTGAACTCCGATAGTGGATCTTGAGATGGTCGGGAACCAGTTGGATGTTCTGGCCAAACTCACTAATAAGAAAATCGGAGGTTGCAGCAGTTAATTTCCTTCCTAATAAACATGGACGAGTCGGACAATCTTCCTCGATTCGAACAGTCCACACAGACAAGATTTAGACTCTTTTCTGTACATCAAAAGAAGTGACAAGATTTCGAAACATGGGACAAAGCTCGATGGCTGTCATTCATTCTGCTGTCTCTCCCTTTTCTTCCCCTTGTTTCAATCCATTTCTCTGCCAATCGACTTCTTGCAGTGGAGAACCGCCTCGTAAATCGAGCACTCGGAAAAGGATGACTTTCGGCAGTCGTCGGCGGAGAAGGCGGAGCTTATCCGTGGGGAGGAGGAAGGCGACTCTTCTGGGTACACCCAGTTCCTCATTCCATGGCTGAACTTCAGTTTGGAACTCAACCTTTGTCGCCGGAATATCCGGTAAAGCGGTTTGAGGAAATTCAAATACTTTAGAAAAATCTGCTTCGGCAGTCCTTGGCAACTTCTGGGAGGCGAGGTGGATGCATCATCGCTTCCTGAAGCAACAACCTTCGCTGCCTGCAGCGAGTCGTGTTTCCACGGAAGGGTGGAACCAGAAGCTCTGAATTCGAAACGGTCGACTCTCGTGGGGCGTTCGAGAAAGAGTGGCAGCACGTAGCCCTCGGAAAAGAGCTCGTCGGCATGAACGACACCCAGCTGGGGCTGCGAGGCAGGGGAGTCGAACTTGAACTCGGGGGTGAATGAGGTCGTCATGGAGAATCTCCTCGAGGGCGGCATCGCGGGGTCCATCTCGATGAAGGAAGCATCGTCAAACGATTTCCTGAACGACCACCCTTCAGGGGCATCGGGAGGGGAGTCGAGCTTGACCAACCAACGGTACGAGAAGCTCTCGACAGAGAGCATCTCCGCAGCTTCCATCGGACAAAGAGCAGAGCGTATCTAACTCGAATGAAGACAGACTAGAGTAATATTTTGGGAACACGGCCTATATCTCCCGTTGCTGTGAGCCTGTCTTTACAAATATATAGATAGAGACCTTCTGACATCGTTCATGGCGGTATAACAATTTTATTATATTTTTATCCTTTTTATTTCTGATAACAAATACTGTTTGTGGCTGTCTACCTGCCATGAGAAAGACAAAGGAATTTTTAATTAATGACAAAAGGGGCATAAGGCATACAATAGACAAAAGACACTGAGCGTGACCCCCCACATCAACTCCTTCGTATAACTTAGAAAATTATTTATATTCCCAAATTAGATTTTCCCCTAATTACATAACAATTAAGAAATAATCAGCCGACCCGACAGCTCAGATTAAGAAAACATGTTAGAAAACAAAAGGGCTAGTTAGAAGTAGCAAATAAGAAAATGATCGAAAGAGGACTCCCTTACGTCACCAGACACAAAACACCTTCCTCTCCTCCCTTTCTAGAAACTCTGGCAAAATGCCGAGGCCGAGTGAGAGTTGTTAAAATCATATATCGAGAGGCTCGGGATAAGATTCTTTCGCCAAGAAGCTTAGTTTTAGTTTCCGAATAAGACGTTGATACGGAGATAATTAAGAAAATATCACGCGGAGGGCGGGGAGGGGGAACATGCCGTGGCGTGGAGCTGCCGCGGAACCTCATCCACACAAGATGGGCTGTAAGAAAAATACATCCAAAAGACGGAGGAAATCACACTATTTCTGGTGGCTTCTTCCCCTTTGGTCATATAAGCCAACAAAAGAAACCAGTCCACATGCGAATGAATGCAAGCAACAACAGAAGGGAAATGCTGGTTTACTAGTAAGTACAAGTTATTAGGCCCCGTTATCAATTATATCCCTTACTTTGTTCTTTTTTTTTGCGGATTTATCCTGTGATTTGGAAAATATCCATTGAATCCTTTATTATAATCTTGTTTCAATTTTATCCTAAATTCGAAAATTTCACTTTTTGATTTACTATTGAGTCCCTAAAATCTTATCTATTACCGACGTAGTACTCACAGACAATTTAAGTGACTCTTATACCGAATGAAAGTACGGGATACAAACTTAGGAACTTTCTTTTAAACGTTGGCTTACTGTTTTGTCTTATAATATTTCTGCCATTGACCCTATCGATTAAGTTTTTATCTTCATTATGATGGATTTTTCATAACCTAACATTGCCCCTTCCTACTTTCCTCCATCATAGTGCCTTTACAATGCTATACCCAGTGCTTATCAAAATATCTAAAGAGTTCTCATGGTATTCAAAGAACTTAAATGCTAAAGACACATGAGTTCTCAATTCTTCATCCCTAGCACTCAAAGACGTGTCTAGGTACCACCCGGGATGATTATATCATCTTTTAAATTTCATCTACTAAAATAGACTTCTACTTGGCTATTTGCTCAATAACCTCACGGACTTCAGAAATCATCCTAGTCAAAGAGATATCCAGGTATGTAACTCTCGTAATTTTTATTGACTCATCTGTCGATGGTCTACTGGGTCACTATAGATTGGTAATGATACTTGTCTATACCCAATCATTCTTCAAATATATTGCGATGTTTATAAGGAATAAACAAACTTCTGAGACATCTCCTTAGCTAGCGGTGGTGCAGATGCTTCTACTAGTTGAGAAACAATTACATTCTCACCTACATCACATGCTCTAGAGGAAACTTTAGAGAACGTATGACTTTTGGAATCTCTAAGAGCTGACACTCCCATAAACAAATGTTAATCAGATTTAGAGACGACAGACGATGTTTCTCTTCAAATTAAGGTAATTTAGTTACTTCTCTATTGGATGTTGGTCACACTAATAACTCTAGAACTACTGGTAGGTTCAATAATGACCAAACTTCTAGGCCATGTTAATTGCATTGGGTTTACATCTTGTCAATTGTTATGACCTTATTCGAACAACACAATGATCCTTGAGATGTTCCTCGCCCAAGGACTAGTTGTATTTACTAGCTTGTAAATCATTTCAGTGTTATATGCCAAGAATTTCGCATGGTAATTCATCATATTCACGTTCAACGACTTTATCCTCAAGGTTAACAAATTCTCCGGACATATATCTTTTAGAGCCATTGTGAGATTCAGATGGACAGGAAACCCAACAAGGCCACACGCAAGATTGACATATATTCATGTATCAGTTGATCTCTAAATTCTCTATGTTGTTTGTCTATCATAGCTGCTACCATATGATTATTCGTTAGTAGGTGAAACATTGGAACTAGCCCTACTTGGATTAATCCCATATGTATGTAGTTATACAAACCTCTGCCCTCTACATCTTTTTTCTAATGAATCAAATCTTATTTGTGAGTTTTTAACTCACAAAACCAGCAACAATTATAGCTACTCAACCATGTTCTATTAGGACATTTAGGATTTTACGATGCTTGCGCTTAAAGGATTCAATCATATCTTTGTTCTTAAAGTTATTATATTTCCTTACTAATCTTTTGGGTTGGTAAGAAAGATTTCTTCATTGAAAATCCATTTTCAACCATATTTTCCATTTTGTTATATCCATTTTGTAGAGCTAAGTACATGCCTTTCTCATCATGTACTTTACCGCCTGCATTTTTCCTCTTAGCCCAAGGACTATCTTTTCTTCAGTAAAGAGTAACTCATAAGCCTTTTGCGCTACCTCCGACCAAGGTTCAAGAAGTTCTACAAATTTTTTTCTCAATATGAACTGTTGAAAAATTACGTCCAAATTGTAATATAACTTAGAATTTACAAATATAGCTGTAAAGACAAATATTGTAAATATGTGGCTTTAATAGAGGAGTTACAAGATTGCTCATTTTCCAATCTATATGGAGAGAGAAAAGCCACTAAACACATAACTCGTATATTATTCAGAGGATTATATCCTAACAGAGACAATTATTCGAATTAGTAATAGACATTAACATATCTTTTCGGTTAAATGATTCTGGCTTGTAAATTTCTTTCTTCATAGTTATGAATACGTTGAATGTTATGTTGTTCAAATGAGCTGGATTTTTTTTTTGCCAGACCCAATGCTTTCTTTAGGTCTTTTGCCGACTCCTCACGTTCATATATACATCTCGTTGTCGTTGCTTGAGTCTGTACAGACCTTTCAAACCTTTTTTTCCTTTCTACAAATTATGTCATTTTATTTATGATTTCACCTACCTCTTGAGGTAGATGTTTTCTTCTTTCTGGATTTTTTTAGTTAGTTAATTAAATTAAATGTTATTTATATCTATGTTAATTTCAAAGTTATTTGTTCAACACTCTTATTGAAGTTCATGAATATTTTCCTATTCCTAACATTCAGAGGAATTTTTTTTGTAATTTTCAATACTTTGAGTGATTACATTTCAATTTCTAAAAAATTGAAAACTTCGTGATGGAATCGAAGTACAAAATTCAGGCCATAGAATGATATTTTCTAAAGTTTTGGTTATATCGAAAAATCACGAATCGGATATATTCGGTTAATTTGCCCAAGTAATTATTCTAACTAACTTCGCAAGAGGAGACGATGGTAAGGAGGAAGACAAGGGAGGACCAGGCTGTCGGGGAGAAGGGCAAATTCCGTGTCCGACGTATGGGGAGGGGGATGGGGGTTTCGATAGGGACTTCAAAGTCAACTGGTCTAGAATTTTTTTCTTATATACATATAGGAAGCGGCTAACGGTACGTGCACGTGGGACTTACGTAGTTTACTACTTAATACTAAAATTAAGTAGTAAATTTTACTAAAAGTTGACCGTTACTACTCAAGTCAACGCAAAAGTAGTAAAAAACGTAGTAAATTTTACTACTTTTTGGTCTTCTTTTAGTAAAGTCAACGCAAATGTAGTATAAAATGTCGTAAATTTTACTACTTTTGGACTGTTCACCGCAGTGCAATTTTACTACTTTTACGCTGACTTTACTAAGACCTCATTTTTAGTAAAGTCAACGTAGAACTAGTAAAAAAAGTAGTACATTTTACTAAGAAAACCACACTTTTAGTAAAGTCGACGTAGAAGTAGTAAAAAAAGTAGTACATTTTACTACTTTTACGCTGACTTTACTAAATTTCTCCTTTTTAGTAAAGTCAGCGTAAAAGTAGTATAAAAAATAGTAAATTTTACTACTTTTAACTGTACAAATTATGTCGATAAGTAGTAATTGTTTACTACTTTCGTTGTGATTTTTAGTAAAATTATGTTTGAGTTGGTAAAATTGGTAGTAAATAGGTAGGGTTTGTCGTAAATGTTTACTACTTTAAGCATGTTTTTACTAAAATAAGTAGTAAATTGTCACTACTTTATAGGCGTTGACTAAGAAATTTTACTACTTTGAACAGTGTTTCCGAACCTAACTCCGAACCTAATTATTCTAAATTTTGATGTGAAATGACTTTTTTGCCCCGGTTACTAGTATTATTACTACTTTACTGAAACTATTCCTCCATTTCGTTCGAAGATGTTTTCCTTCCTGCCGCCGATCGTCTTCCTTCCCTCTCCGAACCCATTCCTTCCGTTTGGTTCGCCGTTGTTGTGGAAGTCGAGGCGGGTCTCCTGGTTTGGACGACAAGGACATCAGGTGGTCGTCCTCTCCCTTTCTCGACCATTTTCTTCTGCCATTACGGTTTAGGGCTGGAACGGGTAGGATATTATGTGGTCGCCCGACGCGGTAAGGTGGGTTTTTTTCTGCATTGTGGTTTCGTTATTGGTTTAGTTGAGTCGGTCGAGTGTTGAAGGTGAGGGTGTGTAGTCGTTTAAGGTTTCGTGACAGATTTGGGTTTCGGTTTTATAGTGGTTAGAGTGGGGCTGGGTGATGGAGTGGGTGTTCGGTTCGAGTGGGACTGGGTGATGGAGTGGGTGTTCGATTCCGTGGTTTCGTGGGTGTTTTGGTGTGACTGGCTGATGTACTGGGTGATGGAGTGGGTTTCGTGGGTGATTTGGGGTTCGGTTTGAATTCTGTTTTGTTTGAGTGGGGTGTAATTCGGTTTGATATGGTTTCCGTTGATTCGGTTTGTGATCTTTAGTTGATTTCCTTTTTAGTTATTTCATCGAAAGTGCAGATATGGAAGAAGAATTTGCAGAATTGCCAGGAGAAAACTCACCCGAGGCATTCGGTGATCACCCTCCAGAAGCTCCTAACGAAGGCAACACACCAGCTTCTACTTCTTCTAAAAAGGAGAAGGCGAAGTGGCTGCGTAAAGACAAGGTAAATGTTGAACCATCATTGTTGTGAGTCATTATGATTCTAGTATTGAGGTAGTCTTCGTGTGTTTACTCAGGAGTACCTTTATACAAGGTGTAGTCCGCGGAAGTTGTTTTCTGTCCTGAATACATTTAATGATGCGAAGCGGGCAGCCCTTTGTGACTTAGGATTTAATGGGCTATTGCATTTGGCAAGTAGGCAAGTTCATCACAAGGCGTTGAAGTGTTGTCTTAAGTTGTTCGACCCCGTTAAGAGGGTAATGGTAATTGACGGTGTGGAGCACCGAATGCAGTCTGTTGATGTTGAGGCCCTGATTGGCTTACCTGCTACGAAAGTCGGTGTGCCATTTAGTGGTCACATGGAGACCGTTCGGGATGAACTTAAACTTCACCTGAAGAGAGGGAAGATATCTCTGAAGTCCGTTGAAAGTACAATGATGGGAAGAGATTTTCCCGATGACCTTTGGAAGGCGGAGGTCGTACTTTTCATAGTAGGATGCTATCTGTGCCCGACAACTGCCTTCGATATTGACAAGGAGTACCTTCTAGCCACACGGGATGTCGAGGCAATTTGTAAGTTTGACTGGGCCACTCACGTGCTTGATAATCTTGTTAGTCAAGTGAGGGCATTCAAAAGTCATCAGGGAAAGTATATAGGAGGTTGCGTTCATCTACTGCTGGTGAGATCTTATAGTGAAGTGTTTGTTTAGCTTATTTATTGAGTTTAGAGTGAAGTGTTTACTCTGTACAAAACATCGTTAATGTTTGCCTTTGTTATTACATGCAGTTGTTTTATGCTTGCAAAAAGTCTGTTGAGGACAGCAGCTCAAGAAACACCAGTAGGACAATGCATCGGTGTCGAGATTGGGATGATGAGCGGCTGAAAGCCATTTTTTGCGTTGCGTATGCTGAAGTCGCCGATCTTGTAAGTTTTGTCCACCTTCTAATGCACGTACTTGTGTATTTATTACTATACGATGAGAAATTGTGTCATAATGTAATTAACAGGAAGAAGGTGATGTCGAAACTAATCCAGAGGAAGAAGTTGATCCTGCGAGCGACTCTGGCAAGATGGCAATTATTATGCATCGTCTGAAGGTAAGCTTAGTTCTGTGTTTGTTTATAATTTGGATTTGAAGTTAAATTTTAACAATGGCGTTGTATGTTTGGCTTCAATACCAGACAGTGGAACTTTCTGTCATGAGACTCCTTGCTAGTAATGAGCACATCATCCGGAAATTGAATTACATTATCGCTGAAGTTAGAAGACAAAGAGGGCGAGCAGGCAAACCTGTGAAGGAAAAGACCACAGCTGGACATGATGGAGGGCAGGAAGAAGAGCCTGAAGGAGTCGCACCACCAAACCCTGATGACAATGTCGAGTAGGTACAATCTCCACAAACTCACCCACGTGAACCGGACACGGCCTTCAATGTAGCTGAAGTTGAAGTTGGGTCAACTATGATTTCGGAGAGAAGCTTGGTGCCGGTCCATCCTCCTCAGATGCAAGATAAATTGCCCGAAGGTTCAGACGATTATTCCGACCCTCGTGCGTTACAACTTGCTCGAGGTCTGAATAGACTATCCGTATTCTTTGGACCTTCGGCGGCTGTTAATCATAAACGAGACACTCTATCTGACCTCGACTTGACACCATCTGAGGAACGTGATCGGGATTTCCTATTTGGGAATAAAGGAAAGGCAAAAATGGTTGATGAAGATGTTAACACAGAGGTAGATGTTCCCACAGATAACGAAGATGTTAAGACAACAAAAGCATCTCCGCCAGAAGAGGAAGATGTTCCGATATATAAGGAAGATGTTAAGACAGGGGATCCCATAGTTGCTGATCCGGAAGTTGTTCAAGACATGGAAGAGGTGAAGAGGATAGGCGAGGAGGCCGAAGTTCATTTGAAGGTGAAGTATCATTACTTTGCATTGTCTAAATGGCTGCAACAGATAAATGCAAGGTCTGAATTACACTATCGTACTCACGACAGGAAAGTGGATCATCGACAACAGCTGTTCTCTTCAGAAAGACCACACGACGTACGGCTGAGCGGAAACCGTCGGGGTTCAAGAGCTCCCCGTTTGTCCCCCCAAAGCCGGTTACAAGGGCCAGGAAGCGTGCTCGGACAGCTATCCCTGAGGTATAACAACCAGCCAGCATGGAATCATACCATGAAGCACCATTGAAGAAAGACAGGATTACAGTGTTAATCCATGGTTGTAATTTTTCATTGTTAGGCGCTACAAAAATTCTTCCCAGCGGATTTGCCAGTAAGTGTGCTGAAAAACTTTACAACGGCTCAATGGAATATCATTGAGTATGCTTGGAATGAGGACCACGAGCCTAGGTTAGTGTCACTGTCCTCGGTCTTTATGTATTGGGATATTATTGTACTTTGTTCAAATGGCTACACTGGTTTATATGATGCAGCGAATGTCTATGTGTGACGGAATCCGCTCACCTTAATAGACAGGCCATGCTTTCTCTTTTACCAAACAGATGGATATGTAATGATGTAAGATTGCATAATATATTACTTGCTTCCATTATTGACGGGTAAGGGTGACTTCTATATGAGTAACATTTACATGATGCAGGTTATAGATTTCCATGCCATTATGCTACAGAGTAAAGTGGATCCAGAAAAGAAAAGGATTTGGTACCTTCCCACTTGGTTAGGGGTAAGTGATTACAAAGGTTTATCCATTGGAAATGTGATGTACAGGATGCTAACCGAGAACGTCATCACAGAATCTTGCGTCCTATCAGTATAGTGCTGCAAAAATGCCCGTCATAAGCAAAGGAACTGCCGCAGCCTTGTACGCGCACTTCAAGAATCACATTGGCAAAAACCATGAAGTGCAATTGGTAAGTATCCCCACAATTTACTACATCTGCATATGAAAAGGTTGTAATATGTTCCAACTATTTACATGGATGTCTTGTAATGTCTTAACTGGACTTTTGACAAAAAACCTGTGCAGATATTTATTCCGGTTTGCCTAGGTGAATCACATTGGGCGTTACAGATAATTTCATTCAGGACACAGCAAGTCATCATTATGGACACAATCCATAACAAATTGTCCAACATCGGAGGAAGAGCAGACCTTCATCATCGTGTGTTACAGCTTGTTGGTGTCGTGTTGGATCAGAATAAGGTAAAATCTAAGGTTAAAGGGTATCAAGTACCAGACATTTGCAACTGGAAAATAAATTATCCGACGAAAGTGCCAGACCAGATGGCTGCCGGAAATGAGTACGTCCCTCAACTTCACCTATTTCTCTTTGAACATAACCAATGGCGGCAATTGGTTAACATCATCTGATTTTGTATTGTATAGAAACGACTGTGGAATATATGTCATGAAATTCATGACATTGGCTGAACCCCCGGAAGGCGCTGAACAAGTGGTATGGTCTTCTTTTTTTTCATGCAATACTGTCAAAGCCGTTTTCAATTCACGGAGTAGCAAATGCCCCGTTACGAACCTGTTGCTGACAGCCATTCATCATTGTGAATTAGGTTGTAGGAGTTGCTGATAGGTTGAGGCTTGTTGTAAGCATGATAAAATGGCCTGGGAATGACGTTAGGAAAAGAATTCAGCAGAGAGTTAAGGATGATGTCAACAAAAAGATCAAACCCCCAGAGAGCAGTGCTGCATCAACATGGATTCCTGCAGTTGTTTAGTAACCTCGGTGTCCATAACGCATTTCCTGACCATGGTGTGCAGCCGTAACATCTTCCCCAGTCTGTTGGTGAACGTCTTGACGGACTGTTGTGGTTCTTTTTTGGCAGACTTTGTAAGGTCATGTACTGTAATAGAACCTAATAGCAGACAGGGGATAATGCAACACAGAATGTACAGGCGGATGTATAGTCCAGTTTCTGCCGAAATGCTGACGAAATTTTATAATTAAGCCTACATATTATGCTGTCCATACACTGAGTTATCTTCATAGCAGACATTACCTTCAGAATCAGAAGAAGAATCAGTACATACGTTACCTACATTGTCCGCATTGATCCGACGAGATGGCTGTCGTTGAGATGGCCCTATACCAAAATCTTCCTTGCTTCCATGAATGACGAACCTGCGACGATTCTCGTCAGCAAAATTAAACGCGACTCGACCATGGAACTTTCTTCCACCTTCATCTTCGACAGTACTCTTCTCGAACTCCAACGTTAATGATTGAATGCTTTTCTGGAGCTTCCGAGATGCTATGTCAGATCGGGATGCCAAAAAACACATGCGTCTGCATGCGGCCATTAGAATACCTTGCCGTAGATCAGCTCGATCAACCCCGTATTCACGGTTAGAGAGACATTCATAAGTATTACTCTTTGCTGCCTTTGTCCACCTTTTGTTTACCAGATGCTTCGGTATTGACAAAAAAACCTTCAACTTTGGCTACATGGAATAGGTGGGCACATGGAAAACCAAATGTCTCAAAATGTAAGCAACTACAGCTGAATTGGACAAGTGCCTTGGCTGATGACACTTGTATGCACCCATGTTCACCATCATAACACGAAAGAGTGTATATCCTCGCAATATTCCCATCAACTCTATGTTCCACGTAAAATCGCGAGTCCTTCATGAGTTCGGACTGAACTTTACGAAAGAACTCATGGTGTACAATCGACTAGCATCCTCCTCAAGTCTGTGCAACATCGTAATTGGCCTGATCTCCTTATGCAATGACTTAAAATCCTCCTCGTACTCCTTGTGACGTAGATCAGCTACAGCACGCTCCAAATTGTGAACGAAATCATGCAGTCTATGTTTGTTGTTCACATATCCCTTCATATATCTGTGCATTCGTTCGCAGCGTTGAGTACTTCTAAGCTCTGCCCAAAAATGACCCTGAAGATATGTCTGCCACCACATATGCCGGCATGCATATATCTGTTGTAGCCATCTAACAGATATGGACCCTGTATGGGTCATTAAAGCATACCACTCCTGTTCGACTTCTTCACTTGGTCTACTGTTATACATGAATGATGAAATACGAGCTCGTAAGGCAGGATCCTGTACACGACAGTTTATGTTCCGACTAAAATGCCAAAGACATAACATATGCCTTGACATTGGCCATACTTCTCTCACAGATGCAATCATCGCTTTGTCCGCGTCTGTGACCACGCTAAGCGGATGTTTGCCGCCCATGATCTGTGTATGAGTCCGCAGGAGCCAAGTGTAGTCAGCAATAGTTTCATTACTCATCAACGCAGACCCAAAGACAGTCGTTTGATGATGATGATTGACACCGACGATAATCACCATTTGCATTCCATACTTGTTTGTCGTGAACGTGGAATCTAGTGCTACGACATCGCCGAATGCCTCATAATCAGTGATTGAGGTACTGTCTGCCCAATATATGCGACTCACTTCATTATTCTCTACAAATGTTTCAAAGGCCATACCAGTGTCAGTATTCCTCCTAGACAGGAGATATGCAACGACGGAATCACAACGACTAACAACCCCAGCAGACTCTTCCTTAAGCTTCCGATTATTTAGGTCCTTTATTAGAAAATCGGCACGTGAGTGTCCTCCAGATGCGTGTACAACTAGTCGCATAATATCACACTGTCTAAATCCGACGTCAAGCATTCGACGGATAAAAGTGATATCTTCATCCGAAATTTGTCGCCTTTCTCGCATGAAATAGGACAAACCTTCACTCACCATCTCATGATTATGTTCCAACTGTACTGCAACGAAGTTCCATTGTACATTAACCTCCACTCTCGCTTTGAAGAAACAATTGCAACCTCTCTTCACAGATGCTCTAACTCGACTTCTGGCCGTCAACACAGTTCCATCAGAACACTCGCCTTCCCTTGAACAAACCCACTTTCTCATCACACAATCACCATTTCTTATTTTTTGCCGATCTCTTCTCCTAACTGAAAACCCATGAACACTCGCATACGTTTTAATGAACTCTTCAACTTCTTCAGCCGTGGTAAATGACATATTCAAAATCTGTTCTTCATTCATATCAGTGACTATATTGAAGAAGCGTTGAACATCCCGGTCACCTACATTGACATTAAGCAAAACAATATGCTATCAATATATTCGAAAAATGGTGTTGGTAAACACTTATTTCGACTTCTCGTCGAACCATAACGTCAACGCTACTATTTGTTTTCTCCATTTCCAACTTCTGTCCAGCTTACCAACTTCACAAATAATAATCTACATCTTACAAATCTGACCCAACTTAGCAACAATAAGGGAGGAAGCATGTCTTCACCAAATCTGGGCCGATCTTCATTCAGTAGACTTTCCATTTCTTAAGGCCACCGCTGGGGAAAGCCTGGACTCCACCTGCAGATTAACAGGAAGAAGGTGAAGGACCAGATGCAGCAAACGAATATCAGCCCTTCACTCGACCTGCACCTGCACCCGAATAAGATCAAACTGACACACCTCACACTCCTCATACCTCCACCTACAGCCGAAAATCTGGGACACTCCACCTGCAGCCGAAGATCTTGCAGCCAAAATCTGGGACAATCCACCTGCAGCCGAAGATCTTGCAGGAAGTCTGCCTCCGGGAGCAACGAATCGTCCACCAGGTGGTCCGGAAGCTCGTCCTGCTGCAACAACTCCTACTCCAACTACAGACGCTTTGATGCAGCCAGCTCTAAATGGGTAGCTTTCGGTCAAACTTACTCAAGATTCCAAAACTACACTGCAGGTCTACTAATCAAGTTAGTAAAAAAGTCCACACGGTGTAATATTTACGAACACATTTACAAATAGTTTCAGTAAAGTAGTAATAATACTAGTAACCGGGGCAAAAAAGTCATTTCACATCAAAATTTAGAATAATTAGGTTCGGAGTTAGGTTCGGAAACATTGTTCAAAGTAGTAAAATTTCTTAGTCAACGCCTATAAAGTAGTGACAATTTACTACTTATTTTAGTAAAAACATGCTTAAAGTAGTAAACATTTACGACAAACCCTACCTATTTACTACCAATTTTACCAACTCAAACATAATTTTACTAAAAATCACAACGAAAGTAGTAAACAATTACTACTTATCGACATAATTTGTACAGTTAAAAGTAGTAAAATTTACTATTTTTTATACTACTTTTACGCTGACTTTACTAAAAAGGAGAAATTTAGTAAAGTCAACGTAGAAGTAGTAAAAAAAGTAGTACATTTTACTACTTTTTTTACTACTTCTACGTTGACTTTACTAAAAATGAGGTCTTAGTAAAGTCAGCGTAAAAGTAGTAAAATTGCACTGCGGTGAACAGTCCAAAAGTAGTAAAATTTACGACATTTTATACTACATTTGCGTTGACTTTACTAAAAGAAGACCAAAAAGTAGTAAAATTTACTACGTTTTTTACTACTTTTGCGTTGACTTGAGTAGTAACGGTCAACTTTTAGTAAAATTTACTACTTAATTTTAGTATTAAGTAGTAAACTACGTAAGTCCCACGTGCACGTACCGTTAGCCGCTTCCATACATATACATATTTCTTTACTTAAATATGAACTATCTAATGCTTGGAACGAGTTCGACCCCCAAATTTTTTTTTTTTTTTTTGAAAAAGATGGTAACTGGATGAGTACTAGAATCTCTCCCTCCTTGAAGAGAATGGTCCCCCCAATCCCCCACCCATTAATTGCGGGTGTCGGAACACACAGAGCAACGATTCCCCTTTAAAAGAAAACGAAATAGGTTTTGGATTTTTATAGTTGGGAAAAAAAAGAGAGAGCGGTATGTTGGGCCGAATTCACACTAAATGAGCCCAGTATTCAGTAGGCCGATTAAAGGCCCAAAATGGCCTCTCTCTGCCCATGTTCAATGGGCCTACTGGACCTTAAACTGAGGCCCATCTAAAAGCCTCGCCCGACCCTTCGAGGAGTAAAAATGAAGTTGCAATGCATTCTTTGATACCTACATTGCGAATGTGGTTGAAACAGTGTCCCGCCCATGTCATTGGCGTTGCAGACCTTGGGATTCCAGGTGTTGGGGTTCATCCCGCAGTTGCCTTCACGTCATGGATTTTTACAGAAATACTCAAACCAAGTGTAGGAATGAACGATCAAACGGAACATCGGCAACAACAGCAAACTTTATTCCGGAAACGCGATGCTTACAACCATTATAGACACTTGAACACAACAAAAGCCATACACTCGAATACTTTGTGGATAAAATGTCACAGTTCTTTTTCTAAACAGAGAGATTGTAACCGTGTCCTTTTACAAATGATATGACTCCAATTTTATGCTAACAAACGACTGATTTCGTGAGAGCTTCATGACAAATCTTCAACTGCAAGGACGTCGTGGGGATCCGCTAGAGATTGCGGTTACAATCCAACAAGCGTAAGAGATCGCGGGTTGTCCATTGGTTACTTCCTTCTCCGATCTTGATCTGCCAAGGACTTACAAACTCGAACTCTAACTCGACCTACCCGTAAACTGTTGGAACTCGAAACTCGATGTGATTCTATTAACTCCCATCGCGACTTTTCATTTTAATGTAATATCTCATGGTCAAGCTTATAATATTCATGGGTTTATTATGCCTAAGAGCCCAAAATTATCACGTGTAAATGGAGGAGTCGTGTTAGATGCTAGTCGTGTGACTAATTTTGTGTTTTGGACAGTTAGGCAAATTATTTGTACTGGCTATAATTCTATCACCGGCAAATTAGGAAACGTCAAAGTCTTCCATTATTGGAATGGCTTCACGCCGGCCAGCAATTAAAGAATATTTATTGAATTGGTCCTCACTATTCAAAGTCTTCACGCCGTCAAAGTCTTACACTATCCAAACTGTTTGAATATCTTCATGTCATATTTTTAAAGCCGTAGTACGATAAAAATAAAAATAAATAATATCTCACTATTTTACTTAATAATTTAAATTTTTAAAACGGTTTGTTTAAGTGAATTCACAACATGTATGTAAGTAGGTAATTATATTTTTAATTTATATCCCGTTTGAAACCCTTATACCGAACCCAGCATACATTCATTCATGCAGCAGTCCGACAAGGATATCTGCGAAGGCATGATTTATTATTACACGGTAGTTTTAAACATGGCAACACAAAGCTCACACGCTGCTCCTGATGCTGTTGCTGTATCCATTTTGGTCGTCGTAGTACTTCGACCACAGCATCACCCCTCCGTACTTGGCCGACTTCTTTATCACCGGGAGTATCTGAGAAGTCAACACGTTCGGCGGGATGTACCCGCTCCCTGACGCCGCCGGTGCAGCCGGCAGCCCCATGAATATCTTCCCCGCGTTCACCGATGTTGTCCACCTGCTCCATGAGCTTGTGATCTTGCTGATGTCCCCCGAGCTATACTGACATGGAGGATTGTTGTAGAACTGCACCCACACGTAGTCGAACAGTCCGGTACCAAGAGCAGTTCCCAGATGACTGTCCGGGTATGGGCACTGGGGAGCCGCGGAGAGGTAAACCTTCCTTGCGGCTGTGCTATAGGCAGACAAGTAGCGGGCGAGGTTGTCGTAGTACCTGGTCGACCCGAGCTCGATGTCGAAGTCAACCCCATCGAGGACGGCGGGACCTAACGGCCTCGCAGACGATGTCCCTCCCAGGAAGTTGTTCCAGAGGTAGTCGGCAACGCTCTTTGCGTCCGCGGGTGAAATCAGGGTGTAACTCCCAACTCCGCCGCCGAGGGAGATAAGGACCTTCACACCCTGATTCTGACAGCTCTTGATGTCGTTGCTGAGGGTGGTGCAGGTGCCCGCGGACGGGCTGCAGTGGCCGGCAAGGTTGATCCCGGGGGTCTGGCCATTACCGAACTGGTTGAGAAAGGCAAGGTTGACGTATGCATACTTCTTGGTCGCGCAGGTGGACGCGAGGGTACCCTCGTTCCCGTTTTGGCCCCAGTAGACGGCTATTCCACCGCTACAGGCGGGCATAACAAGAGAAGCAAGACAGAGGGTGGCAAGGTGGAAGAGAAGCAGGACGCATCGAGACATATCTTCTTGATGAATCGAGTCGGCTGGTTCTACTAGAGGATAGCACTGAGCACACCGAGGCCGGCCTATTTATAATAGAATGGAGGGCAAAAGACTGTATATTCAGTGGAAGTGTTTGACGAAGCATGGCGTTGGCGTGTATTCCAGGATTGCGACTGGATCAATGTAGAAAGAAAATTGACCCAAGACTCAACAATTTCGTCCCCCACTAAGAACCGATCAACTGCAATTTGAGCCACCGGGCAAAGATGTTTATTCGTATCGTGGAGTGGAGTGGAGTTCCACCAAACATGGATTAAAAAGTCGAAAGAAAAGGAGAAAAAAAAAAGAGCAACATCTTCTTCATCTTCTTTCTGCCATAGTTGGATGGAGCATTTCTACTAATTATACCGAGTATCCCGGAAGGAATGACATTATTAAGTTTGTGGATGAGTTCCAGGAGCTTATCTCTTGGCCACTTCCAGGTGCACTTGGCATCTTGATCTTCTTGTTGCTTAATTCCACCAATATGGACAGATGTGCAAACATGGGAGGGAGCTTTTTGCTCGCACCATTGTGAAGTTTCTCCATTTCTTTCTTTTTTCAAGTTGAGGTTCAAATCATGAATGAAGAGGATATTTTCTAAAGCGAATTGTTAAATTATAAAAGAAAACATTATTAATAAAAAATAAAAGAATAAAATTTCAAAATTTAAATATCAACGGCAATAAAACAAGATTATTTTAAGAAAGAAGTTACCGATTGTGAGTCTGCACGAGCCCAAAACGCACCTGATGCGCACTCATTTGGATCCTATGCGATCACCGATAATATACTCTCCATAATTATGTCTATTTTTTAGAATGATACTCTCAAGTACCTTTACGATAAGGCGACGTTCATTGGAAGAGTTTCTAAATGAAAATTAGAGCTAGCCAAATTCGACATTCTGTTTCACCGAACAAAAGCAGAATAATTGCCCGACCATATCGTATTACATAGAGTTACCACGATACAAGCCCACATGCAGCGGTCCAACAAGGACATTGCGGAGGCATGATCCCACAGTAGTTTTAGACACATGATAGTGAGATGAGCATTCCCAGGAATGTATGGCAACACAAGCTCATTCACTACCTCTTTATGGAGTTGCTGTATCCTGTCTAGTCGTCCAAGTACTTTAACCATAGCAACACTCCTTCGTACTTGGGTGACTTCTTGATCGCCACTAGCCAGAAGTATCTGAGAAGTCAGCACGCCTGACGGGATCTACCCACTCCCTGCCACCTGGGCTGCCAGCAACTCCAGGAATATCTTCCCTGAATTCATTGATGTCTTCCACATGCTGCATGAGCTTGTGATCTTGCTCAGTGTCCCCAGAACTGCACTGACATGGAGGGTTGTTGTGGAACTGCACCCAGATGCAATTGAAGAGTCCGCTGCATAGTGCAGTCCCCAGATTACTGTCTGGGTATGGACACTGGGAAGCCGTGGAGTGGTAAACCTTCCATCCGGCAGAGCTTAGGCAGACAAGTACATTGAAAATAAAATTAATGTTGGGATTTTATCAAATTTAATATGTTTTTAATGGGGTATATTAGATGATTTTTATGGTGGTGTTTGGTAAAGTAGATTTGTTTTAATTTAGGCAGATGAATAATCTGATGATTTGCCCTTTAAATTCTCTTGTAAGGTTGTTTTTCAATACAGATCTTTGAGAGTCTTCCCCCCAAAATTGTCAGATTATTTTCTTAAATAGCCTAACCCTTCCCCCGACGAGTCTACCGAATTTTCGGAAACTACAGCGAGCGCCCGCCAACGTTTCCAACAAAGTGGTATCAGAGCGAGGATGTCTTTAAGCTTCCAGTATCCGCGTCTTACGAAGGACAACTATGATAGTTGGTCTATCCGAGTGAAGGCTATACTCGGTTCCCAAGGTGCGTGGGAAATCGTCAGCGATGGGTTTGCCGAACCCAACGAGGATGCGGAGTTGGCCCTTATTCAAATGTTCGAGAAGAACAAAAAGAAGGACCAGCATGCTCTATCCATCATCCACCAGTGTTTAGATGATGCCGTTTTTGAGAAAGTTGCAAATGCCTCAACTTCGAAGGAGGCGTGGAGAATTCTCGAAAATTCTCACAAAGGAGTCGATAAGGTAAATAAGGTGCGGCTTCAGATTTTACAGGGAGAATTTGAAGCACTTCGTCAGGAAGCATCGGAGTCTATTTCAGACTACTTCACGCGGGTCTTGTCCATCGTCAACCAAATGAAAAGAAACGGTGAAAGTATCGAAGACGTTAGAGTGATCGAGAAAATATTACGCTCCCTACATCAGAGATTTGATCATGTTGTGGTTGCAATCGAGGAGAACAGAGATTTGGAGAACCTATCCGTTGATGAATTAAACGGATCGTTACGGGTGCACGAGGAGCGGATGAACAAACACAAGAAAGAGCCATTGGAGCAAGCCCTTTAAGTCAAGCATTCGTTTGACGAAAAGGGGAACGCATTTCACCGAGGTCAAGGTCGCGGTTATTCTCGTGGTGGCGGTGGAGGTCGCCGGACAAATCAAGAAGTCGAAAAAGCGAACGATGAAACGCTTCGAGAAAATCCGAGAGGTCATGGTAGAGGAAGAGAACACGGACGAGGACGAGGAAGAGGAAGAGACGGATACGAGAGGGGGTACGACAAATCGCGGGTTGAGTGCTACAATTGTCACAAAATGGGTCACTATGCCCGTAATTGCTGGTACAACGAGGATGCAAAAGAAGAAGTCAATCTGGTCGAGGAGAAAGAAGCGGAAGACTCGACGTTGTTGCTAACACTCAACCAAGACGTTGATGGAGAAGGAAGCCAGTGGTATCTCGACAACGGTGCTAATAACCACATGTGTGGCGTCAAATCGAAATTCGTGGAGCTTGAAAAAAGGGCGATCGGGAGTGTCACGTTTGGAGATGCTTCGAAAATTCAGATTGAAGGCAAAGGTACCATTTTGATTCGGTTGAAGGATGGTACTCACAAGTTTATTTCCGATGTGTATTATGTCCCTAGATTGAAGAGCAATATTTTGAGTTTGGGACAACTCATGGAAAGGGGCTACGAGATTCTGATGAAGGATCGTAATCTTTGGCTACGGGACGGGAGCGTTAACTTGATTGCGAAGGTTACAATGTCGAAGAATGGGATGTTTCCGCTCCCTATACGAACCAAAGAACCGAATTGCTTGCAAGTGTGTGTGAAGGATCCAGCATGGTGTTGGCATATGAGGATGGGACATCTCAATTTTGGTGGCCTAAACATGATGTCCGAAAAGAATATGGTAAAGGGGATGCCTTTGATCAATCATCCAGATCAACTCTGTGAAGCGTGCCTTCTCAGCAAACACGCGAGGAAAAGCTTTCCGAAAGAAGCAACGTCAAGAGCGATAAAGCCGCTCGAATTAATTCATGCCGATGTTTATGGACCGATCAAGCCGTCGTCATATGGTAAAAGTAATTACTTTTTACTTTTCATCGACGATTTTAGCCGGAAGACTTGGGTTTATTTCTTGAAAGAAAAATCTGAGTGTTTTGATGTTTTTAAGAATTTTAAGGCTTTGGTCGAGAGGGAGAGTGGTTATATTATTCGGGCGTTGAGAACCGATAGAGGGAGAGAGTTTATTTCTGGTGCTTTTTACTGTTTTTGTGAATAACATGGTATTAGGTGCTTCCTCACGGTTCCAAGATCACTGCAACAAAACGGAGTGGTTGAAAGAAAAAACCGGACCATCCTCAACATGGCGCGAAGCATCATGAAAAATAAGAAGATGCCTAAGGAGTTTTGGGCAGAAGCAGTGGCTTGTGCCGTGTATCTCATCAATCGTAGTCCGACCAAAAGTGTGAAAGATCAAACACCCATTGAAGCATGGAGCAGAAAGAAGCCAGATGTATCTCACTTAAGGATCTTTGGGAGTATTGCTTATAAGCATGTGCTGGATCAAGAGAGAACGAAGCTTGACGATAAAAGCGAGAAATTTGTGTTCATCGGCTATAACGGAAAATCAAAGGGGTACAAGCTCTACAACCCTATCAACGGGAAGATTGTTGTGAGTTGTGATGTGGAGTTTGATGAAGATGCTTCTTGGAATTGGGAAGCACAAGAAGATGTTGTCGACGGATTTTTTTCCATTTTTCGATGAGGAAATTCAAGGAGAAGAAACATGGCAGCCCGTAGTTCCTCCGACGACGCCGAACACATCTCCTAGTGCATCTTCATCAAATGGAAGCTCTAACGAAGGATCGCGAAGGATGGGAACTATTCAAGATCTTTACGAAAATACGGAGGTAATCGATGATGTCTCTATATTTTGTCTTTTAGCCGAAACTACACCTTTGAGTTTTGAAGAAGCTAGTAAGGAGAAGAAATGGAGACAAGCCATGGACGAGGAGATTCGAGCCATTAAAAGGAATGACACATGGGAACTTGCTTCTCTACCTGCGGGTCAAAAATCAATAGGTGTGAAGTGGATATTCAAGGAGAAAAAGAATGCCAAAAGTGTCGTAGAAAAATATAAAGCGAGACTTGTCGCCAAGGGGTATGCGCAACGACATGGAGTGGACTATGAGGAGGTATTTGCTCCGGATGCTCGTTTAGAAACAATCAGATTTTTTATTTCTTTTGCGGCACAAAGAAACTGAAAAATTTTTCAATTGGACGTGAAGTCGGCATTTCTTAACGGTTTCCTTAAGGAAGATGTCTTTGTGGAGCAACCAAAACGCTATGTGGTGAAAGGACAAGAAGAAAATGTTTTGAAGTTGAAAAGGGCTTTGTACGGTCTCAAGCAAGCTCCTCGAGCATGGTATAGTCGAATTGATGCCTATTTTCGGGAGAAAGGTTTTGCGAGATGTCCTCATGAGTATGCACTTTATGTGAAGATGGATAAAAATGGAGATTGTTTGTTCGTATGCCTCTACGTGGACGATCTTATTTTTACAGGAAATAATCCGAGTCTCTTTGAAGATTTCAAGAATGATATGGCCCGAGAATTCGAGATGACAGATATTGGCCTAATGTCATTTTACCTTGGATTAGAAGTGCATCAATCGGATGATGAAATTTTTGTTTGTCAACAAGCATATGTGAAGGAGGTTCTTGACAGATTCAATATGTCGAATAGCAAACCAGTGTCTACCCCCATGGAGGTCGGAGCTAAATTGTGCAAAATTGACGAGGGAGATAAGGTGAATCCGACACTGTTCAAAAGTCTTGTGGGATGTCTAAGGTACTTGATATGTACTCGGCCAGATATTCTTTTTAGTGTGGGGATTGTTAGTCGATTCATGGAGATGCCCACGACGAAACACATGAAGGCGGCGAAGAGGATTTTGAGGTACTTGAAAGGTACAAACGATTTTGGACTATTTTATTCGTCGTCCAATGAATTTCAACTTGTTGGATATTGCGACAGTGATTTTGCCGAAGACTTAGATGATCGGAAAAGTACAACTGGATTTATGTTTTTTATGGGGCCTAATGTGATTTCGTGGAGTTCGAAGAAACAGGCGATCGTCACGCTATCTTCCTGTGAGGCTGAATATGTCGCGATTATGGCATGCGCTTGTCACGCAATTTGGCTAAGCAGAATGTTGAAGGAGATAGGCTTGGCAGAGAATGAAGCAACCACGATCTTTGTCGATAACAAATCTGCTCAAGCATTGGCGAGGAATCCTATTTTTCATGATCGAAGTAAACACATCGATACACGCTATTATTTATCCGAGAGAGTGTTATGAAGAAGGAGATCAAGTTTGAATATGTAAAATCTGCCGATCAAGTTGCGAATATTTTTACGAAGCCTCTTGGAGTGAATGTTTTCAGCAAGATGAGGAGCATGCTTGGAGTTATGAAGAAAATTAATTTTAAGGGGGAGTGTTGAAAATAAAATTAATGTTGGGATTTTATCGAATTTAATATGTTTTTAATGGGGTATATTAGATGATTTTTATGGTTGGGTTTGGTAACATAGATTTATTTTAATTTAGGCAGATGAATAGTTTGATAATTTGCCCTTTAAATTCTGGTTGCTTTTCAATACAGAGCCGCCCGTGTTTCCAACAAAGTATTGGTGCGGTCCAAACTTCTCCAAAGGTAGAGGCAGTCCCCAGATGACTGTCTGGGTGTCCGAACTTCTCTGAAGCTTTTATCTGTCCTGACAATGGGGTTTCATCCTTGAACTATTTTTTTTTAATAAGTAAGTCGGGTCCAAGGTTAAGGCCGGTCAGGTACTTCAGTTTGCAGGTGCTGCGATTCGAACGTGAAATCCATAGGTAAATTCTCAGCACCCTTACCACTATGGCATCACTGAATATAGGCCTCGGATAGTATTCGGGATCTATATTGCTTTCACAGTTGGATCCAATTTAATTTCTCATGAAGAACGGAAGTTCCGTTTGCTTTGACAATTGGCTTGAAGAACGTCCTAACTACTTGAGAAGCGAGCCTGGATTAGTTCTTTTCAATTCTATTACTATTAGATAGTATTAGATTGGGATTCGTCAGTGATCCCGGCTCAGTGAGTCCTTTCTTGCGTGATTCGCTCAGTGGCCTGTGATCTGTTCGAACTCAAATGTCGCTGAATGTATTAGAACCCCTGAGATATGCTCAACGTGATCAAACTAGAAGATGAAGTCCTCAATATCTGGCTTTAATGTAAATAGTAGCGTACGTACAGAACAAACATCAGACAACAATGCACTGTACAGTCTAAAGGAAATTGGTATACATACATCTGACAAAATTCTTATTTATGATTGATTCTCCACAAAATGATGCCAAACCACTAGGATGAACAGTTCAGCAAGTATGCCAGGGCCTTGTCCTTGTCATTCTCGTGCATGAATAATGCTTCTGCCACGCTATCCGAAGAGAATCCCATCTCCCTCAAAAGATTGTACCCACCAGCAAACTCTCGGACCTAAACAGAGATATGAAATGGCGCGATGAGACTCGGCAAAGCAAATAATCTGTTGAGCACCGAACTCTCGACAGATTTCTTTTTTCTGGATAAGTAAACACCAAAGATGTTCAAGAATGCCTTTCAGACCCATCAAGTATGTAATAGTTATGATAATTACACTTCGAAGCCAAGCCACTTAATCTAGTCAAGACCAACCCAACTAACTGTATCTGCTAATTCTGCATTCTTCAAAAGACATAACTCGTTAAATCTTGCAGTCGCATGTCCAGAAACACCATACTTTGGGAACAAGACCAAAACAGTGTCCTAACATTGATTTAATAAGTGGCAGGAAGAAGTAGCAATTAATGTTGGAAAGCACGCCACCAATTACAACATAGTTACACAGTCCCACTTAGTAGTGGGAGGAGGAAGTACCTTCACTGGATTATCCCCATAATTTGATACGGCTACAGATACAGCTTCCCGGCTTAGTCCTGATGCAACGTATTTACCAACAACTGGATCTCCCATCTGACCCTACAATGACAACAAATCAGCAACGTCTATAGGATCACCAGCATGATTTCTAAGCGCACAGATTGTTGCACATCTAATACTAATAGTCCTTTTTTTTCATGGAATAGCAAGTATAGGGACTGAGTTTTTTGTACGGTCATGGTCACGATTCGAGATAAATAACTTCTATCAAAATCTATAGTAAAGATTTTACCGGCGGAGGAGGTATTGGCTCTGAGGTTCTTGATGGAACTATCTCCGCAGCAAGCTTGTTCCAATTGGGAGTTTCCTTCTCAGCCTCAGCGAAAACCTTCTTCTCGAAATCGAAATCAAACTGGAAATTGCTCCGTGGTATATCCCCAACTAGCGGAGCCAAATTAGGCTATATTTATCAACAACAAATCAGTAAATGTCAACAAAAGTTAAAGCCGGCATTACTCGAATAGATCATCAAATCAAGCAATAAGACGGTGCTGCACATAAAGTCAAAGTTCAAGGCCATCAGAAAATGTTCCAATCCATCAAACGAACGAGATGGACTTACAGGAGGAGTAATTCGGTATTCCGGCTTCATGAAAACCCTAATTCCCAATCCAGCTGCTCAATGAAACAAAGGAAGGATCCGAATCCGAATCCGACAAAACCGGGATCACGAACCCCTCAAAAAACGAACAAAAATCGCTGACAGAAAGTCAGAATCCGCGCGATCAACGCGAAAACTCACAGGAAGAAGAGGAGGGAGGAGGCGCGGGGTGGTGATAAGGGGAGGGACGGTGGGCGGGAGACGCCGGTTGGGTTTGACCACCGACCCTGGGGTACACCGAGTGTCCGTACATAGGGGAAGAAGAGGAGGACGGCGCGGGGGTCCTGTACGACGAGCTATTCCTGAAATCGTAATCCATGTCCGATCAAAAAGAAACAGAAGAAGATTAGAGGGAGGGCGGAGGGATTCTTAAATCTTAACAATGAAGAAAGAAAGAAAACGGGGCAGCACAAAAAGGATTTTGGCGAAGGGGGCGAAGCTTGCATCTGAAATATCAGAGCCAGGTTTCGATCCTGGGACCTGTGGGTTATGGGCCCACCACGCTTCCGCTGCGCCACTCTGATTTCGTTGTATTCCATTTCCGAAAATATTAAATTGATTAATAAATATAATGAATGGGCCTTATTTTTAAGAGGGCCGACCCAGCCCATGATTTAATTGACCCGAAAAGCCTCCTCCCAAGAGATCACTCCACCCCACGTCAAATTATTATTATTTATTTTTCCCACTACTATCAATTGTTAGGAGGATACGTGCCGACCTTTTGTTTTATATTATAACAACGAAACTCAATCCCCTTTAATTTAAAGGTTAAAAATGTTTTATCTTTGTCATGGTTCCCAAAGTCATCATCAATCATGGTTGAATTGGGTGGATGTCGAGATCACAGCAGTCCCCTTGGTGGTGACTGGGGGGAAATAACAGTAGAAATATTGTATAAAGTCAACGGAATATAAGGGGGGGAGTCGTTGGATCTACTTCCTCCAACCCAATCCATCCCCTCCGACTATTGATGCAAAGTAATCGGTACAGACATCATGCATGCCTCTGGGCATGGCATTCGTGAAGAAGACAGCTGCTTCAAGTTCATAATCAATACATTTGCCTTATCTTTTTTTTTACCTCCATTTAGAGATAACTTGGTCCTTTTGACCTTTGTATACGTGTAATAATTTTCTAGTCCGTGTCGGTAATTTGTTAGTCCGAAAATTCCTTTCATAAAAAGCGATTGATGATGATACAAAGGAATGAGAAACGGCCACCACCCTTTTGACCGTCCGGACCAATAACAACACCCTTCACTCACATTAATTCTTTCTTTAAAATTTACAAACAGCAAACTTTTGTTTTAAATAACGATATTTTTTAAATTCAAAGTTTTTTTTTTTTTGGTTTTGAACAGAAAATTTTTCAACCCACCCGTAACGAATTACAAAACTCTCTTTCGTGGAACCCAAGACTTTTGAAACGAGGGGGAAGAGATGGAGGGTGGAAGGCGTGTGTGTGTGCATGTGATGGTGCTGCTTATTCAAGCAACACCTCCCCAGCACATAACTAGGCATCATTGCATTCTCCCCCTCCCCTCTCCAGTAGAATAACTTTCACACATCAAAAATAAAAATCATATATATTTTTTTTTAGCCAGAAACAATGACCCTGATTTGATTACATGTTGGTATATAATTGGGGTTTAGTCAACAGTGTACCTAATTCTTTTTAGTTAAAAAGCCCAGAAAAAGGATCACTTGAAGTTCAACAAAGACAGGCAGGCAGAAGAACTACACCCGCAGGGAAGACTTAACTTCCGGGTGTTCAGATCCCCAAGTGCTGCGCGAGTAAAGACCCCTCCTCTTTCCTTCTCATGTTTCGAGAAATGGGATTGTCTGTTGTTTGTCTGGTCTCTTTCTTTCTCCCGTGCTTTTACCCGTGAGATGAGATTGTCTGTTTGTTCAATGGCATTGAATGGCCACCACCCCCCTCCTGCTGTATGGGCATTAGCAGTTTGTCTTAAATTTCTGTCTTTTCTGGAGGGACGAATAATCAATTAGCTTACTTGCCCCTTGCCTGCCCGCCTAAATTGCCAGAAAGCCGCCTAAAGATTTGAACTTTGTGAAGATCAGTCGGATTAGCAAGGAGAAGACCCATGAGTTTTTCTTCTTCTTCTTCTTCTTCTTCTTCTTCTTTTTGGGTGGGGGTGGGTGGGTCAGATTCTTGTTCTCCGTTAAATTTCGATTTGCTTCCGGTTGTCCATGGGGACCCCTGCAATTATGAAGAAGTAGGAAATAAGCCTCGCAAGGTGATGAAATCCCTGAATCCCGCCTTGTCTGCAGGGCGTTCATAATTCTGCTATCACTCCTTTTCCATTTTCTGTTTTGTTTATTTTGACCGGTGCCAGATCGAGTAAGTGCTTTAATTTGCATCTGGGGAGTGAATACGGAGAATTTGGTATCCCCAGATTTCGGTTTTAAATGACCACGAATTCCTTGCTTTTGCAGACGGTGAATGCTTGTTCCTGTTGACGTCTGCTGCAGGGGAGTGGCTTTCGTGAACTGATGGCGAGCCGGAGGTTCTTAATTCTTGCCGTGGTTCTCCTGTTGCTGGAATCCCTCACATCAGGCACCGGCGGGGAGACCGTTGAGGACAAGCAGGCCTTACTCGATTTTATTGGGAATGTCTCCATCTCACGCCAGCTGAACTGGAACAAGGACTCCTCCGTCTGCCAATCCTGGTTCGGAGTCACATGCAGCAGCGATGGATCCAGGGTGGTCGCCCTGCGGTTGCCAGCGGTTGGAATCTCGGGCCCTATCCCGCCAAACACCCTCGGCAGGCTGTCTGCAATTCAGGTCCTGAGTCTCGTGCGGAACAGCTTATCTGGACAGTTTCCCGTCGGCGAACTGTCGAAGCTCAGGAACTTGACCACACTTTATCTCCAGAACAACCGCTTCTCGGGCCCATTGCCTCAGGACTGGTCTGCTTGGAGGAACCTCACCGTGCTCAACCTCTCCGGCAATAACTTCAACGGCTCAATCCCATCCGCGATCTCGAGCCTGTCTTACCTGACCACCCTGAATCTGTCCAACAACTCACTCTCCGGGCGAATCCCCGAGATGTACCTCTCAAATCTGGTGTTGCTCGATCTGACGAACAATAACCTCACAGGCCCGATCCCCCTATCACTGCAGAAGTTCCCGAGTTGGGCATTCTCGGGTAATGAAGTCTCGTTCCTCGGCGATAAAGCAAGCCCTACGTATCTCCCTGCAAATCCTCCGAATGCCGAGCCATCAAAGGAGGCCAAGAAATTGACCCAATCGGCCCTACTGGGAATCATCCTCGGTGGTTCTGCATTTGGATTCCTTGTAATTGCAAGCCTGATGATTCTTTGCTGTTCGAAGAGAAAAGGAAATGACGGGATCTCGTTCAAGTCACGGAAGAATGAAGGAATAGCGAGAAAGAATGGAGACTCGGAGAATCAGGGGAGCAATAACAGGATCGTGTTTTTTCAGGGGTGCAAATATGTATTCGACCTTGAGGACCTGCTGAGGGCTTCAGCTGAGGTTCTGGGGAAGGGCACTTATGCAACGACCTACAAGGCAGCGCTGGAGGATGCTACTACAGTGGCGGTTAAGAGGTTGAGGGAGGTGGGAGCCGCCAGGAGGGAGTTCGAGCAGCAGATGGAGGTGGTCGGCTATATGAGGCACGAGAATGTGGCTGCCTTGAGGGCATACTATTGCTCCAAGGACGAGAAGCTGCTTGTCTATGATTTCTACGAGAATGGCAGTGTATCTTCTCTTCTACACGGTAAGTTCAAATTAGAATTGCCGAAATTTACCCTCATAACACAGACGCGGTAGCTCTTGACAAGTTCTTGGAATTCATAGGCACGAGACGGGGACCTTTAGACTGGGACACGCGCCTGACGATTGCCATCGGTGCTGCAAAGGGTATCACCTATGTACACGAGCAGAATGGCGGTAGACTGGTCCACGGAAATGTGAAGGCGTCAAACATCTTTGTTGACTCCCAAGGACACGTCCGCGTCTCTGACATCGCCCTAGCACCCCTGATGAACCAGGTCCCTCCACCAGTCATGCGTATGGCGGGGTACCGTGCGCCGGAGATCACCGACAGCCGGAAGCCGACGCAGGCATCGGATGTATACAGCTATGGGGTGTTACTTCTTGAGCTCCTCACAGGGAAGCCCCCAGTGCACTCCTCGAGTGGGGACGAGGCGATCCACCTAGTGAGGTGGGTGCACTCGGTGGTGAGGGAGGAATGGACGGCGGAGGTGTTCGACCTTGCTCTCCTG